>OZ002745.1:13750000-15000000 GCA_963924295.1 Dioctria rufipes
AATGTTCGAAAGTAGAGTAATTTTGTCGTGTGTGACTCGACTATGTCGACAACGACGACGATGACGATAAAATGAGCCGGTGTCACGTCAATTGAACTAAGATTTAAGCCAAAGGTTGACTTCCCCCCTGTAGTACATACGTAGTTAGTTCACCTTCATGCGATTATTTAAGAAAAATGCACCGAGCGACTTCAAATTATACTTCAAATTGGAGCGAGCTCAATTTTATATGCAAAAAATTTCCCTAACAAGGTCCCAAGTTGAGAAGGGTGTGAAAAATTCTTGCGAGTCCTTTAAGACGGTAACAAGGGAGTTATTTATTAGCCACCTGCAATTGTTAGTGAAAATTATGTCATTACGGGCGACACTGCGCTTTCCGTAGTAATCGCTAGAGAAAAATCAGTTATAATAGGGCCACTGTTGGGCCTTGTTAGGTAGGAGGTATATTGGAGCTGCTACGTTTCTGGGTTATGCTAATTTTTTATATTTTTTGTTTTTTGTTTTTCTTATGTCGTTTTTAAAGGAATTGAAGTCAATTCAGGAGAACTATATGTGGGTGGAAGTGAAAATGTTGTAGGTGGTTATCACACTTGTCAAATACACGTATTTTTTCAATTGCCTTAGTTGAATTTTATGTAGAGAGCTGGAGTGATCGTTTTCTTAATGAAAATTAATGGCCCTTTAATTGATAACGTAGATATAAATTAGACATCGATAAGGAATAGTGGTAAAAACGCTTGTTGGGATTTTCAGCGATTTTATGAATTTGATGAAATGATTGTGATAGGATAAGGCATCGATTACGATTCGAATACCTGGCAAAGATTGAAAGAACCTTTGATGATTTTATGAAAACGTTTGGCCTTGGATTTTCATATTCATGCCTACAGTAAAAATCTAATATCTGAGGTTCATTGTTTTTCATGCTGCTGTTTTTTTCTAATATTGTTCTTTTTATGGAAGCTATGGAAACTATGGAAGTCTATAAATAAAACAGAAACTCCTTGGTATAAGCACTTAAGTCTTAACATCCTAATCTCTAATTTAAACAAATTGGATAGGTTTATTCCAATTAACATTTCATAAAACTCGACAAAAACAAATAACAGCCTCATTTCTAAGTATCTCTTCAATTTTAAAGTAAACAAAGCACAGGAAATCTTCCAAAAATCTAATTAAATCTTGCTTACAAAACTTGACAACTCAATGTTTTCCTTGAATTAATTAGGCAATAACTATTCGTCATTCCGTATCCAGGCTAAATTTGAAATTATAATAAATTTTAGGTTTTAAGGGATTTTATTCAGAGATTAGATTTACGCAGCAGCCATTTAGAAGAGCACTAAGGTTAGAACAAAAACAAACAAACAAAAAAGAGCATCCCTCATTTCATTCCATCTTAATACCTACCAAAAAGTGATTTTATTAAATTCCAACATTCTGAACCTAAGCACTTCATTAGTCAAGCAGATAAAGGTATTTCCTGCTTTTAATCTACCAAAATATCTAAAGAAGGTAAAGCGCTCGCGAAAAGAGCGTTGATATGCAACAGCAGTGTACCATAATCCCATTACTCCACAATTTACCTCTGCTACCACTACCACTACTCTACTATAATCACCATCAATTCATATACTGTTACACCACTACTTTGAACAGTTGGGAAATATGTTTAATTCTTTAGCTGAGAAGAGGAAGAAGAAGCAGTCTTTATATCTGCTTTTCATCAATTACGCTAAGAAATGCTACACGAAATGAAAAATACAGGAGATCCGGAACGAATTTGCACAAAGAAAATGCTTAGAAGATCTGGAAAACAGCGGAATCACTCAAATTTCTCCCTACATTGGACCAGCAGCAGCACTTCTTCCAAGGGCAGTACTACCCGGGTATTCAGGACCTACTTACCTGGATATATACATATAAATGGAGCATGCCTGCTCATGCTGAGCCAATAAAAATTTAATTAAAGAAAATTGAAAAGCTTTTAAATTGAGTTAGCGTTAAAGTGAAGACTAGTGTCAATCTTTGGAAGTATGGGGGGTTGCAGGACGCGTTCTATTGGTGAGAACCCGCTTATTAGCGCTGTTATACAACACTTTTATTTATTCTGTCAGGATTTAGAATTTGTTCTTTATTATTTTCCACCACGTCGAAACAGGAATGTATACTTCACTTGTATAAGCGGGATATACATAGAGCTGATACAAAACCATCTTCAGAGGGATGTGTGTCGCCCAGCGAACTGACACTTAAGTCTTCTTCTTTGATAATGCTTTCATGAAGTGTTCTACAGCTATATCTACTTACTAAAGAAGCGCACTGGAGAAAATTAATTTTACCATCCCCATCGTCTCAATACAATATATACCAAAACTAGACAACGGTTGGACACCGATGAACGACGACGAATAAAATATGGGTCCCGGTTCGACCTTCTGGAAATCCTCTATACTACCGAACATAAAGTCTGTGAATTATTAATCCTCGCTGTCGATAAAGCGCATCTTTTTTTAATTGAAATTGCTGCTTTATGGACAAAAGTAGAACAAGAATGGATAGTCGTCTTTTTGTATAGAGATGCATTGAACAAAAGGGACACAGTGTTGTGCGACTGCAACTATTCTGGGTATATCTACGAAGCTGTGAACAAGAAATACTTCATGGACCCCGCTGGGGATATTGTAAGTCGTATTATATATGTAGATATGTACATATGTATGCATGTATATTGTCGTCGACATTGCAAAAAGTGTTCTTTCCTCCGCCCAGATCGGTGATAAACTTCTTTCGAGATGTAAATCAGTTGATGATTTTATTTGAATGAATGAAATGGAAAGAAAAAAGAGAGTGAGAGGATATAAAGAGAAGAGAAAGAGTGAAAAGGAAAGAGTTTCATAAAGAAATGCTTGCCTTTGCAAAATAATTGTTGAGAATTTTATCGTAGAATCAAAGTTTGAATGAAAGGCCTTTTCAGGAAGCTTGTGAAAGCATCCTGTACATTCATACATACAATAAGCCTATTTTTTTCTATATACATATCTACTTATATAAGTAGGTATGTACATATATATAACTGTCAAGGGATTACATAATATAATTTTTGATATATGGAAAGATTTAATCTGAAAGGAAAATTCGATAAGGAAATTATTTTAAAATTCAGATTCTTTTCAACTTCCTACTATAGGCTGAAAGTCAGTCAAAGTCACCAAAATAATAGTAGAATTTGTCACTGTGGGATTTTAGTGTCTGAGGAGGTAGAATGTTAAATATAATAATATATTCTAAGATCTGCTGGACTGGTCTAACTTACATAACTTCTCTATAATCGATTTTAAATAGTTGTGCAATAACGTTGGCCAGCAACTCACTGCTAACTGTGTTGGTGAGAAAAAATTATAAAACTTGGGTATAATTCACCATTCAGTCACAGTAATGGCGCAGGCAAAATCCTCCCAGAGATTGCAAAACAGAAAACGACAGGATGATGCGAACAACAATACTGGAAATCCTGAATTGTATACATATTTAGTTGCAGTTAAAATTGAAGTGTTTGGCAGTTGATGCAATAGAGAATATGCTTCCTCCTTCTCTTCAGTTATTCAAAATTACAACTATGCTGTACTGTTGTGTATATACAAGCAATAGTCAACATCGTCCATTTAAAAAAAAACAAATGAAGAAATATCAAAGAAAAATATATGGTCGTTTTTCTCAACGAATTGAGTCTTGTATTTATACTGGAACTATTTTTAGAGATTGTAGAATTGTACACCAATTCCTTTCGTAAGCTACATTTTTAAGGGAAATTAGAGTAGAGTAGATTAGTAGATTTGGAATTGCCTTCAGAAAGAAAGTTGGTTGAAAAAGATGGAAATAATGGAAAGGACTTCATGGAGTATATTTTAAAAAACAATAAAATATTGAAAAACTACAGCTTTTTCTTTATTTTCTACCCTCTTTTTCAATACAGCTTACGAGCTTAAGTACCCCCAAATATGTATGTCCTTAAAAAGGACTTACAAGTACCAGTACCTAGAATTGTACTTGGAATTTTACAGGTCTGCGAAAGAAGCATCTTTAACATATTATTATATGTCTAGTCACCATTAGCAGTAGTATAACTCAAAGCTATATATACAAATGGATAACTGTTAAAATATTAGCACTCAATCCTGTAAGGACTGACTTAGACGTTAGAGAGGAATAAGCATTTTGAATCACTCTATAGGCTAGTGTTGTAGCCTCCAATTAGAAACTAGAGTAGAGACGAGTTTTTGTTTTTTGTTTTTTCAAAAGATGTCTTAAGGCATGGGGTACACACCCCATCTCCATATCGTACGTTGGAAGCAACGACGAGCTTCTGCCTAGGGAAACTTGGTAGTTGTCTAGGGGACCAACCTTGTAGGGGGCCCCTCCAGGGGCCGAAATAGTATACATGCAGGACATTTGACATCGGACATTAAAAAAAATTAATTCACTTTATTGTTCCTGCATATAGGAGCGGATTTACCAACAGGCAGAGTTGTGCGGCAAATTATCAATTGATGAAGTAAAAGGAAACGATATCGAAGTGACGGTTTTCAACGTTATTATCAATAGGCTGATTGCAGAACTACAAGGACGTGGTTCTGCTTACGACAGCTTGAGTAAAAAGCCTTCTATTTAGAAGACTTAGACGGGACTTTGGGAAACGCGTGTCTACACATCTGAGCTCATTTGTCGTCCGCTGAGGCTACACGGAAAAAAACAGTTATTGGCCCTGGAGTTTATTATCCAAATATGGAAATAGCGCTCCGGACGTTGTTATGTACACCAGGGTCAAACTGCTCGGCAGAACGTCGTTCTCAATGCTAAAACGAGTGAAGAGCTATTTAAGATCCACCACAGAGGAGATCAGACTCAATTCACTATCTGTGCTGTACATAGAGTCAGAAATAATGCAGTCTACGGATTGTCAAGTAATCCGTTTCTGTGCAGAGAAGAAAGTTCGTCGCATGTCAATGTAAGCGTATTCTTACACGTAACGAACTTTCTTGCATATTTGTTTATTTGCGATATTTCTAAGCCTGTTTGTTTATTTTCTAAATTCGATGTACGTTAAATAAATAAAAAATACCGGTAACATTTTTGTTTTATTCAATTATATATAACAAGGGGCCTTGACTCTGTTAACTTCCTAGGGGTCCTCAGTTCTCATGTCCGGGCCTGGTTGGAAGCAAGAGAAATCACAAAAAATATTTTGTAAGTAATTCGATTAAGATGATATTATTTATTACTCTTCACTATGTCCACAAAAATAAAGCTCAACATAAAATTGGAATCGGGGATTAAAAATTACTCTACCATCCCCGACCATGATTGAATCTCTTATGGTGAAAAACACATCCGCCAATAAAATTTATTATTTGTCAAATTTATAACCTGCCGTCGTCGTAAGTAATTTTCCGCAAGTAATAATTTTTCTGGGATGTCTAGAAAATCATCTTCCTATTAAAGCGTACACTTTAAGACAAATTACCGATGATTTTGAACACGAGTTCAAATTTACCTTAAAATTGTCTTCTTTGATGGGGTTTCTGTCACCAGAAATTTAAAAGACATGGAGGCAAGTAAACATACCTATGAATAAATGTGTTCTTCCCAAGATACTGAATATACACAAGCATCCATGTATATAGAGATATACGTATTTTTAGATGAGAAAATTTCACTTGTTCTCTTCCATTCTAATCAATTTTACCAGCAATTTATTAAAAGGAAATGTAAAAAAAACATGGAGAAAAAAGAAGAAGGAAAAAACTAGTCGCCAGATTGGACAAATATTCTTCATCAACTGGTGCGAGGGTGTACATAAAGACTGAAGGAAGAGTAGTATAAGGAGACATAACCCAATCAAACATTTAAGTTAATACCGTAAATGGGTCGATATATATCCTTTCAAAAAATATGGTCTAAAGCGTTCAGCTGACAGTAAATCAATAATAACCCGAAAAAAAAGTGGTACTCAATTCCGGTCTCGTGTAAATACGTCCTTGTGATAAAAAACTTGTCAGGGTGGCTAAAGTGTGTGCAAATGTTACTCCTATAACGTTGCTTCTATATAAAAGATACTTTTTTTTTTATATAAAAGATCTATGAGTCCCTGTTCAGTCTATATATGAGCCAATGAAAAAGAAATAAAATAAATCCAACGGAAAATTATATTAGAGACAGAGAGTAAAGGATGACCACCACAGATCCAGGGACACGAAGGAAATGTGACAATTTATGGCGACCGATAAAAATGAAATTACAATCAAGAAAAGACGAGTGTCCCAATCTCTTGCTTGGTCCACTCCCATCTTCTTTGGTCTTGTCTCATCGTTCTTTCACTGAGGCTGGGGACTATGAGAAAAAGCGTTTGGGTGGGATAACGTTACTCTGCCCTAATTTATCTCTCATTGGAGCTGATTAACTGAGCCATTGGGGCAATTTTCTTCTATACATATATTGATGGGGGTTGTTTTGTTGTGTGTCAAGCTGGTGGTGGTTCATCTTTATGTTGTGTCGTTCAACAAAGTTCATGTTATATAATATATACCTAGGCTTTTTCTTAAATATGTGTCCAAGAGATAAATGTGCATAAACGTTGGGATAATTTTATTCTCCCTCCTAAAACTTGTTTTTTTTTTGTATGTTTTTTTTTGTATTTGTCCCTTTCATCATAAACAATGTCGTCATTGATGCCATTTGATGATTTTGGAAAGAATAACGGATATTGATTTACCTGTGTATGTACTGGATAAAGACAACATGTTGCGATATGTACATATCCTCGACCGATCGAAGATATTTATGTAAATACTTTTGGCTAAGTTTGTGGAAAATCATTTTTTTTTGTATAACTTACCTGTAATTTGAGTTTAGTTGAATATCACCGATTGCGACATTTTCAAATTTTGGTGGATTTGTTGTCCATCGCGCCCAGTAATATGAAAACTCTTTGGTTGCATGTTGTTCACTAAAACGGCATTTCAGTGTAACATCTTCGCTTTCTCTTGTATCAAGGGATTCGTCAGCATTTGATGATGTTGAGAGAATAGCAACAACTGAAATAAAAAAAAAAATAAAATTATTTCTAAATTAAAACTTAAAAAAAAAAATAATAAGAGAAAATGCGATGTGAAAGAGAAAAAAATAAAATTGATGAAATATTTCAGCCGTAAATTTTGCTACATTTTATATGCAGTTTATCGTAATTTCTCAATAGTTTACTACCGTGTACCGTTGTTATGAAATT
Source organism: Dioctria rufipes (assembly GCA_963924295.1). NCBI lineage: Eukaryota > Metazoa > Arthropoda > Insecta > Diptera > Asilidae > Dioctria > Dioctria rufipes. Next base: position 13,757,286 of record OZ002745.1, read on the forward strand.
TCACCTCAAGAAAAATACCAAATTGGTTTTTCAACACGCTTGAATAATTACGGGCATTGTCAACAGTATCATAATTATCGTTTCGAGAGAGACACGTTTCAGATTGAGGTGGTCAAGGGATAGACAGTCCTACAATGACTTTGGAATATCATTATCATTATTCAAATGGGAGATACAGATAGTTATTCCGTCTCTCATCTATCTACATAGTTATAGTTACTGCAAACTGTAAGATCTTTTGTTATGTGGCTTTGGACTTTAAAATAAATAAATTGCGAATTGCAATTGGATTCAGTTTAAATTGCTCTACATTAGGGATATCATAAATAAAAACTTTTTAAACAGCAGAAATAGAAAGAGAGAAACTATAAAATAGAAATTTACACTAAAAAAAATTGTTATAAGTAGTAGATATACTTAGTTCGCTTCTGTAAGCCTGTAGTGTAGGTATACCTCAAGTATCATTTTACTCTTACAGTGCCGATACAAATGTAATAAAAAAGCACTTCAAAAGCGGTTTTTACACGACACCGAGCAGTAAACTTTAAAATTGCCAGTAAATACTTGAGGGATTAATGAAAACTTTTCTCAATTCTTCCGGGCTATTTCTTCAACGTTGACAATAAGCTAGTAAGGCTATGGGATGAATTTAAAAAAGCAGCCAGCTCCTATGAACCTACTAAGTATACTAGTCTTCCTCTACAGTTCTCCTCTCTTGCTTTGAGCTAGGAAAGTTTCAAGATAAACTTTTGTCGTTTATAGGAGTCTAGACAAAATGGGCAAAATTTATAGTTTATTTATGGTTTTTAAAGGAAAGTGTTTAAAAAGAATTTCAAATGAGGAGGGGATAAGTGAATTTTAATAGGTTAAGTGCAGTTTTTTTTTTTTTTTTTATGAATAACCTTCTTTTAGGGTGTTGCTAGGTTTAATTGTTTTCGAATTGATTTCAATTTGCATATAATGCACACAAAATGCCATTTTTAGCTATATGTTCAATTTTCTATAAAAATACGTGCTAACAACAACAGCATAGACAAACAATATAAAAAGTGGGAAAGTAGAACAAAAATCTGTAACTTGAATATAAAATAAACGATAAAGCTGGACGACACCGCGAATTTAAACGAGGCTGAGGTTTACTTACAGATGATTGACATTTATGCCCTAAACAGACGTCAAATTCCATAAGGGTTATTATCTTGACAATTAATGTTTTCTATTTTAAAAAATAGTAAAAGCAAAAAGCAAATTAACGAACGGAAGTTAATTTAATTGAAGATTTGTGCCTTTTAATGACATCATATAAAAAATATAAAAAGAATCTGATAAAAAATCGGAAGCACTTCCAGAAGAAATATCTCGCTTTCTTAGCTCATTTCAAAACTTTTCTCTTAGAAGGGACCATCTCCTTTTACATTCTTCTTCTATAATAAAATAAATTAATAAGAGTGCTATCAATTTCATTAATATTTCTTAATATCATTTGATAAACAGACGCATCCATACGTAACGAGCGACTTTAATAGTCAACTAGCTCAACTACAATTTACGTAGGTATACGTAAGTAATGTTATTTACGTAAAGCGAACGCGCACTTTAAATTAAATAAACGTTCACAAATTAACAGTAAATCGTCGGAGGGGAACTTTCATTAAAATGATACTGCGAAAAATTTTCAAGTAAATCAACTTTCATTTGTTGTTTTGTTTTTTAACACTTTTTAAAAATGAAAACATTAAATATAAATATAAATTCAAAATGCACGTTCGCCTTACGTAAGCAACTTTACTTAAGTATACGTCCATTGTCGTTCAGCCTATACCTCGACGATGCCTCGGGATGCTGATATAACAAAAGCGTAAGCAGCAATGCCTCGCTCCAATCTAAAATCAACAATGCCTTGACCTGATATGGGGAATTCTTCAATTTTTTCATAGAAAATTACTTTAATTTAGAATTTTTATGCATTACTGGAGGCCGACGATGGTCTTGGGCTGCTAACAATTTTTATGAGCGTAGACGCGTAGATGAGCAATAGATAAGCATTCGTTTCTAATTAGAAATTTACAGAAAATGTTTTGGCAAAATTTTTATTCACTTTGGTGGCCGACTATAGTTATTTTCAAATATGTGCAAAACCTCCAAAAATGCATAAAAATTCTACAGAAAAATGTCCAGAAAATTTCTAAGAAAAAATTGAGAAATTACCTAAATCAGGTCAAGGCATCGCTGATTTTATATTGGAGCGAGGCATTGCTGACAAGTCGAGGCATCGTTGATTTTATATTCGAGTGAGGCGTTGCAAATTTTTGTTCTACTTTCCCAACCTTTGTATGTTATGTTTGTCTATGGCAATAGTGTTATGATTATGATTCCTCATTTGTGAGATTTTTTTAATGAGCTTGTTTTTATCACGAATTGAAACTTTATAGCAAATTAAATTTTTTGATCTACACCTTTACTAAAACTCGACTATAACTAACCCCAACCAACCCAGGTAGTTGTCGGTGTATATTCATTTGTGCTGATTAACTGGGGCTTGGTACTTTACTGACGTTAACCTTTGATCTTTCCTGGCACAAATTTGACAACACCGCACACAGCTATTATAATGGAAAGGCAAAGGAAACAAATGTCATTTTACTTAACTCTTATTTGGGCGCCTACATTTACATACATACATATGTACATATAATTTGTATTCACAAGTAACAAAGGATGTTAGTGAACTTTTTAAGAAATATATTGTTCTATATGCAAGACTTAAAGGGTATGAAAAAGCGCTATCCTACATCGTAATGCAGATATCGGGAATTAAAAAAAAAAAGACAATAAAAAAACATTCACGAAATACATTGCCTTACAATTCCCATACCATCTCAGATATAATTTCAGGCACGCTTCAGTTCCACGTATTTTTCTTCCTCTCCACTTTCATAGATTCTTCTTGGATTGTATTCAGATGTTATACGTCATCTGTGGAATACATAAATTTCCGCTAACCGTCCGCTTTTGTGTCTTCCTAACTCAAAGATTTACATCTTGTCTGGATTATAAAGTTGTGAAACTTGGATACAGGCAAATGTTATAAAAAAGTTTGTTCTAAAGTTTTTTTTTCTTCTTTTTTTTTTATAGGAGAGATTACGTCATCGTCTTCAGCTTTAGATAATCCCGACAGTAGTAACTATAGTAATTATCAGTTCAACTTCTGACCATACTTTATTTTCAATTCATTTCCAATGACTACCACCCTTAGGCATGGCAAACGATTTGTTGGACACTCCCAGAGATTTGCACCAAACCACTCGTTACGGTGACGAACGGTACGATACAAAACTTTTGCTGGAGGATAAATTCGCTTAATTCGACTCGAGTTGCAATGTTTAAGGCGAAGAACTTTCGTCCTCTTTAGGCTCGGTTAGCAGAAATCTATACGATAAGTAAATTACTTTGATATAGAGCAAAAAATTGCTCTCAGAATAGATATCGAGCTGGATATATCTACATACATATTATTTAATCTTATTTATTGAAGTGCTTTCATATTCACCCCGCAAGCAAATATCACCTTTATTTAATTTTATTCGCTGATTTGCCCATGGAAAATATATTACTCCCCTTCCGACCTCCTCCTAAACAATGCAAAAAATCCATATTTAGAGAAATTTATATAAAGCACAGATAGCGAGAGGAAAAGCTTGCCCCGTATTATGTCCGTTTACCCGCGCCTAATATCCTAATATATTTCACTTGAAAAAAATCCCTAGGGCTCACCACTGTTTATACATTTGTCCAGTAGATCTGTTAAGCTTTAACAGCTGTTTGAATCCATTATTGGAGCAAAAGGCATTTTCGAACGTGCCGTAATCTTTTTATTGTGAAGCTAGCTAGTTGTTATCGTGGGTGAGCGTGGGGTTCTTAGAAACTTCCTTTTTATTTCTGTTTTCGACTTCCGTTCTGGACCTCGTTTTCTTATGATGACCCTTCTCAAGAGCGCAAAGGCGAAAGTTCATTGTTTCATCTCCGGTTCTAACAACATAGGAAATAGAAATAGGGAACGGGGAGAGGGTACTTTAACCCTGCAGAGATCGGAATTGGGGATAAGAAGGCATTCGTCACATGATAGAATTTTGGAGCATCTCAAGATATAATCGGACATTCTCCGCTGGGGTCTAGCTCTATCATCAGTGCGGCATGGTGTGGCGGCTTCTTGCAAATGAGATGTGGGTGTGCAACTGATGGGCTCTGACTGTAGCATGGAGCTTGCTAATTTGAAGGAATGGGGGCTCAATCCAAGTAAGCATTTAGGCATGGTATTAAATATTTTATTTATAGGTATGTAGAGATGCTGTTGAGATTTCTTTTTGAGTGAATCACTAATTGCTTAATTTTAAATGCATTCACTGTGTTTGTTTTTTACCAATCAATTTGAGCTCCGGTTCCGGGTTTTGTTTTTTTTTTCTTCTCTTTTGTCTTCTCCATCCATCATCATTTCATGGAAGAAGTTAACTCAAAGTCAATTTGTAAGGAAATGAGATTTTGGGGATCTTTTGTGAAGAGATCAGTTTTACTTTAAGATTTCTTTCAATACCAAAAACGTAAGCTCCACTGGGAGAACTGAACAAATGATTCAGAAAATTTTCATGTTTGCGTATGAATTATTAAGAAGAACTGTGACTTTTATACATCCAGACGAATCACGAATGATGATGTAGGTACTGTGATACCGGAGGAGTGAGAAAAGCTGTTTTACCGTTTTTATTCGTTTATACCTAAAGAATAAGAAAATCTATTCACTTTTGCTGCTGTCTTTATGAAAGACGAAAGAAAACAATAAAGAAGCTGAAAAACAGAAGCGTTTTTCGGTGAGTAAAAGATGCTTGTGAAACTTCCCCCCTTTCAGTTTGTGAGAAGATTTGTGGTTTGTTCAGAAAAGAAGAACAGTCCAAATAGAAGTTTGTTGTTATGTTATATCGGGTCATGTCAAGCAGAATATACAATATGAACGGAACGGTCGAGATGATATTTGTTGGTGGCGTAGCTTTAGGGCAAAATAGCAGTAAGATAAAATCTTTTATGAACGGCATTTTTTATCAGTAAATTGAAACTGACAAGGTTTTACAGTTGCCAAATTTTCAAGATTTTCGTCTGGAAAAAAAATAATGGGCGTTATTATTATTGGTTTCAAGGACCTTAAGTTTTCAGGAGAAGAGATGATATTATCCCAGCACTGCTGTGCTCTGTGATATCAATTACCGATTCTATCGTTAAAAGTGGTTAGATTGTGTGATATATGTATTTATGTATAAAAATAAACCCATTATTGGAATGGAGCCCTGCATTTTTGAAAAAATATGTACCAGTTATAAGTTGTATCCCAGTACTATTAGGGTACAAAGCAAATATTTCCAATCTAGATAATTCCTAGATAATTCGAAGGTCAATTACTGCTTAGCCGTCATGCCGAGACAACCATTCTGTTATACAGGGTTTTCCCCTTAAGAGGTCAATATAGCAGGTGATATCCAAACAAATAATTGGGGGGGGGGGGGGGCTATATCAACCGTTTAGGAGTTACAGGGTGATTACGAAAAAAAAACTAGTTTTACGCAAAACACCCTATAGAACTTGTAGAACTTCATGGCCTGCCTTTCCAACCAACTCCATACCCCGCTCCTCTCAGGAGTTACGGGAGTCTAAACAAAATATTTCGGATTTTTTTTACTTTTTTTTTTACTTTGACCGCTATTTTATCGCAAAACGGTAGTTAACACACATTTTTTTTATAAAAACTATAAACTGTAGACTCTCCTATTTAATTTACCTGTTATAACCTTATGTGCTATCTGTAGCTGTTAAAGAGTTATTAGCTCAAAACCTATTCTGAAAGCTATTCTCAAACCTAAATTTGTTCCCTTACTGACTGAAAACACGTCATTTTAAAGAAATATCGCCTAATTTTGGTATCACATGAATAGGTTTTGAGCTAGTAACTCTTTAGCAGCCGCAGATAGCACATAGGATATAATAGGTCAAATTAAAGAGAAGAGTCTACAGTTTATAGTTTTTATAAAAAAAAAGCTATGTTAACGACCGTTTTGCAAAAAAAATAGAGGTCAAAGTAAAAAAAAGGTAAGAAAATCCGAAATTTTTAGTTTAGACAAGCATAACTGTTGAGAGGAGAGAGGTACGGGGTTGCATACAATGAGCTCTTAACTGTGACCGTGCGCCCAGTACTCTTTAAGATACAGGGTGTTTTGTGAAAACCTAGTTTTTTTTTCTTAATCACCCTGTAACTCCTAAACGGTTGATATAGCCCCTCCGCTGCCAAGCAATTTTTTTGTTTGGCTAGGTGAATACTATCACCTCCTGCTGACCTCCTAAGGGGAAACACCCTGTATTTTGAAAATAGATAACTCAAGTGGTACAATTTTCCGCAACACTGAGCAAAATAGATCATTCTGGAAATTAATATTAAGGTAACCCATTAACAGCATAGACCTATCGTTTATGGTTTATGAAAAGATCTTCAGACTTGAATGAAACTATAGTTAAGATGACGCTGTATTATAGCAAAGAGTGTCGAACTTAGTGCCAAGAAGCAATAATATTTAGCAGGGACCGAATCAGTTATGACTTTTTACGAAAAAAGCCAACTTTACTTTTATTCTTGACCGATAATAACTTGAAGCTAAAAAAAACTAAGCTGGAAAGGCTTCTTATTTTATCTGGCAAAAATAAAAAGCCAGCTTGACTAGAAAGAATAAAAAACTGGGCTCGCTTTTTATATTTTTACCGAAAAAAAGTATCAAGTCGTTGTGCTTGATTTTCTAGCTTCAAAACTATTACCGGCCAGGTATAACAATTAAATCAAACGTTTTTCGTAAAAATTCATAACTGAAAAAATAAAAAGTCAAGATGGCTTTATATTTTTGCCAGATAAAATAAAAAGCCCTTCCAGCTTGTTTTTTTTAGCTTTTTTTAATAAAAAGTTAAGTTTTCAAAAGCTTTACAGGAATCGAAACGGGTTTCACGAGACATCTTTCGGTATATTCCACTAAATTCCACGATCATGATTAATCCCAGCTTTTTTTGTTTAAAATTTTCAAAATACCAGTTATTTTCGGTCCCTGATATTTAATAAAACACCTCAGCGATGCACAAGCAATAAAGAACTAAGAGTTGAGTTGGTATACAAGGTCGATAATGATTCGAACTTCTCCAATGTATCTAGAAATAAGAGTTAAAAAACAAAAAAACATTGGTCAAGGTTGTCGGCTATCGAAATTAGAACCTTGATACTTCGTATTTGTACTTTCGTGACACCCAATTTCAATTCTCCGTTTAATTTTAGAGAAACGCATTGATCCCAAATGAAACTAACTTTTCAAAATGAAAACGATGGTTTCGATAATTTCAGTTTAATGACATTTGATTTTGTGTCTCCTACAGGATAAATGCCATATTTTTAATTTTTTTTTAAAGGGAATCTCAAAAGGAAATTTTTAAGTACGCTCATTGAAAACATAATTAAAAAAAAAACTGTGTAATTAAATCGAATTCCTTCAAGTATATATTCTAAGCACTTTCATTGTTTAATATCCCTTTAAAACTTTCGCTTGTTCACTTCCACACTTAGCAAAACTCTCTGAAACATGTTTGAAACAATGATGAACAGCTCCGCTCGTATCCCTCAGAACCAAGTGTAATGTATCAAATCACGCCGTCATTTCTACGAATCTCTTTTATAACATGCAAAATCTGAAAACTATTTCTATTCTGAAATCTGAGTGCTCGGATACAAAAGGTTTTGTTTACTTTTAGCTCGACAATTCACTTGTCTACCCATTTGGAATCGGATTTTGAACTTAGAAGGGGATGGAAATGTGGTTAGAGAGTGGCAAGCGGGGGAACATATATTAGAAAATTTATATAGTTATCACGCGCAAGCTATTGACTTATGCTCCTGCTGAAGCAAATACAAAAAGCATTTGTGATAATAGAACCGGGACGAAAGGACTCGCTACTATACACAATAGAGGGGAGGAGAATGTATAAACCCACTTTTCTGTTATTATCACAAATTGAATAGGCTCTAAAAATCATATAGCATCATAACGCCGCACTCACTCACTTATTCAGGACCGAACAAAAGGCTATGCCCGTGGAAATAGTTTAATTAGATGTGCCGGTTGCACAAAGGAATTTGATTGAACCGCACCTTAGCTAGTTTGGGTTGGATTTTGGGGTCCATATATATACAAGTATATGCACATAGATAGATAGATATAAAAGGGCAAGTGCTAACCACATATATCTATGCTGTTATATAAGTATATATGGTGCATAGGAAATCATATGTTTAGCATGATAGATATCCTGGTGTTTCGGTTCGTTTCTCTTGATATATTTCTGCAATTATTAGCCCCTCGGGAATGGAAGTAATTTTATTGCAGTTATCCAGGATAATTGTAAAATGGGTAAATTGGTTATTATACAACACGTTGTATATCTGCAACCATCCTGTTTTAGTTTTTCTCTCTCTCTCTCTCGCCCTTTCTCTATATCTCTCTTCCATTCTATCTAAACGTACCACAGTTTAGAACGTGTTCAGTAATCGACACCAGAAGTATATATAAGTATATACCATATACATATATATGTACAAGCCCCATGCTACTACGACGCTTGAAATTTATCTGTATAAATGGAGTGCCTTGTCCTAGTTCCTACCAACATTTAAAATCAATAGACTTTGATGGATTTCATGGATTACAGTTGCACGTTCCGTTACTCTTGAACGGATGCAGTATGCATTTCAGAGCTTGAAATTCTAGGATGAAGGATGGTTTCATAGTGATTGCCTTGTGCCAAGGCAATTTCTCATTCGTAAGGATAAATCGAGAAAAAATTAAAAAAAAAAAGGAATAAAAAATAAGAAAAAAAGAAGAAGAAAAACCTCTAGCATGACAAAAGAATCTACGAACGATGTATTCGCCAAAGGCAGCTTTTCCCAGAAAAAACGTACTGAGTTATTTTGAATGCATCTTGTGTTTCCACCAAACACAGAAATAGAGCTGAGAATGCAGAATGAGCACACTTTCAATGACAAATCGAAGGGGCTAATGTCGTCTCTACGTTGTTACCTTAGATTGGGGATTCGACTGTATACAAAAGGGCGATATTTCTTCCTAGATAAATTGCAGTCTCTCGTCGTTTCTGATCTCTATGAAACGACACACGATGTCTGCAATATTTGTAAGCACATGTTTCGATTGGCCCTCCTGGTTATCTATATCTGATAAACTCTGCAGAATTGTTAGGTTAGTTGTGTGCTGTGCTTGTATCTGGTGTATATCAGACCATTCTTGTGTGTTTACCTTTGGGGACAATTACAGTTGAAAGAAAAGCGTTTTTTTGCAAATTATCGGTAAAATCTTTTAAAATTCTAAACTACAGACGAACTTAGGAAGAGTGGTTGAGAACCATGCAAGGCATTTGATACAATAAATATGAAAAAACAAATATATTATAAATATTCACGTATACATATTATCTTGTGTTGTGCACATTTACATATACTGTCACAGAAGGGGAAGAGTTATTTATTATTATGTCACGCACCCATGAACTGGTTATATGCATACATATCTATATATTATAATACCTGAAGTCACATTAATTTTGAATCACGTACATCTTCTTTGCATTATGTTTAATTTTTGTCAAAAAAGGGTTAAAGAAGCACACACAAACAAAATTTTTGGGAAAACTTTCATTCCCACCAACTTATCCCAAAGCTTATGGTAGGACATCTTTACGCTTTGAAGCGTTTCAGGCACGTTTCAAACTGGTACTTGTGTGATTACGAGGGTTTTCCACAAGAATATATTTCTCTTCTTCTATTTCTGGATTAACTAATTCTTCTTGACTTTTGTGTGTGTTAGTGCGGAAAATGTCTGTTTTTGAATTTGCCATATGTTCCCTGATGCTTTTGTTTTATTCAAGATAATTTCGTCCAACTTTGAAATACATAATGGCAAGTATTTTCTTTTTATTTTTTTTTGAATCTCGTTATATAGTATATAACTCATATTTACTATTTACTTAATTGGGGATTTATTGGTAGTTTCAAGTATTTAAGATGTTGAAAGGATTTTATTTTAAAGTATTTATTCGACAATTATAATTTTTTTTATTAACAAAATTTCGTTTCGCTTTGGTGTTGCCAAATTAATTTGTTAAATTTTAAGTATTATATGCAAAAAAAATCCACAAAGTTATACATATATGTATGTACCTATTCATTAGGCGTAAAATATAGATCAGAGGTGTTTCCTACATTAAAGAATTGACGGGGACAGGTGTGTCCTTTTTTCATTGTGGGTATATCGAGTAGCACAGAGTAGTTAGTAGGTACAGAAGATATGACATATTTTATTAAAATGTAACCACTGTTATTATGAGTAATCTTAAACTATAAGTATTTTCTCTCCCCTTCAAAATAATTTTTTGTGCAATTCATCGACATTTACCGTTCCACATCTAGGACTGATCCTTTTCACAGAATACGTAAAAAAATCTCAATTTTCGTATGGCAACACCAAGAAGGGGTTGTCCGATTTAGTTTAAAATTATATTTACTTTTTGTGAAAAAGCAGCGTATAAAATTTCAGTTCTCTACGTCGACGCGCTCTCTGACATTTTCTAAATATATAATGAAAAAGGAAAATCTTTGTATGGCAACCCTACGAAGGAGTTTCCCGATTTGTCCCATTTTCGAACTTCAATCTACAGTATTTTTTTAAAAAGTCCATATGCAAAGTTTCAGCTTACTATGACGCACTTTCGACGGGTGAGTAGTATTTACTGCACGAAGTATACATATACCATCATGTAACCATCATCTTACTTACATAAACTTCAGTCTAAACTGGGCCTATTTAAACGCGTTCTGGAGTTATCAAGAGGACAGACGGACATGCAAAAATCAAAATATTTTTTATTTTGGTCTACCATTATTCTAGGCAAACAAACTTAGTATACTCTTATGATTTTATCATCATCTAGGTTCTATAGGTATAAAAATAGATTAAACGAAGTTATGAGGCAAAACCCATATTTTAATGCTCTGGAGCTGGATTATCTGCCCATTTCAGATTAATATGCCTGTAAATTTTTTCCACTCTAATTATTTTCTTCTATTTCTTTTCTCACTTATTCTTCAACTTTTCAGACTTTGATTTTAATTACTTTTACTGAACAGCTTCTATGCAAAAAACTTTTTCCTCTATTCAAAAATTTACCAGCAAACTGACTGATCTACCAAAACGTTACTTTTTATTCAGTTTTTCACTCTATTTTAAAAATTTTCAGAGTCTATCAACTTTTGCATGATTGCAAGAAAGGACTTACCGATTCAAAACTGTTCAAATAAATTAATAATGTTAAATTGTTGTCGATCTCTCTTTCATACATATGAAGTTATTCAATAAAGGTGTTGAACATCAACACATTTTGGATTACAACCAATTCTCGAGTTACGACCATCTCGATTTACGACCATTCGCACTTACGACGAAAAAATTTCATAAAATATTACAAAAATGTATCAATTGTCTATAGTTTTTGCCAAATATATATGTTACACGATTCTGGTGATTGATGTAGTAAACAATTAAAAATCAGAAAAAAAGCTATAATTTTGATGTATGTCTATTACAAATATATGGTTTATTTTTGTATGAATTTCGACTTACGACGATTTCGACCTACGTCCAAAGTTGCGGAAATGAACCCCGTCGTAAGTCGAGAGCTGACTGTATTATATAAAGTAAAATGTAATGGATCCAGGATTGAGCCCTGCCGTAGTAACTTTTTAAATTTATCAATTTCCCAATAACGTACGGTGAAGCAATCCATTGTGATTAGTTTCAGTTAAGGAGATCTTTCAAATAGAATTACCAATAAAAGTTGATGATGGCGATTTCCATATAAAGTTTGAACAAAAAAAATCTATTTCTTAGTTCTAATAACAGCAGCAATTACGCAATAAACACGAGAAAATAAAGTACTTTATATTATAGTATGTCTCACAGTTTCTTCTCTCATACTTTTATAAAATAATTTCCAACGCCATAATTTAGAACGTGTAGAGGAATCAAAGAACAAGATAGTCAGTCCCAAGCGATTATATAGTTAGGTACTGATATGAATCCACTTTTCATCTATGCTTGATTTCTTCGAAATACCACAGAATTAATATTCCATAAAGCAATCGTTACGTATAGACAGATATAGTCACTACTAACTAAAGATAAGAAGAAGACGAAGAAGATATTCTATGGCTTGATGGGAAAGCAAGTAAAATTGATAAACCCACCAGAAACAAGAAACATGTGATGAATTTTTCATATTATAGAGTAACCTAGGTATATATCTATCTACACAATTTCCCACCGCCTTCTCTGCATTTATTTTACTTTCGAATAGTAAACGTATGTATATATAGCTACATATAGTATATAGTATATAGGTCCGAAGGGGTTCGTTCGGTCAATTTTGCAAAAACAGAAAGAGAGAAAAAAAATGTTAAATTTCATACATAATATAGCAGCGAGAAAATATTTTCTTCTATGGCGGCAATAAGACGGCCAATTGTTAAGTAAAATACTCACGTAATTGTTCCGTGAGAACTTTTGTAATGCGCGAAAAATAACGCAGCGTAGCGGTTAAAAGAATTGTCGTTAGTCAATTGCGAGTTAAGACTTCAATCTACGAACATAGGATGGGATACCTAGATATCGTTCGTTTACGATACACCAGGCAGGCAGTCATAATAAAGAATAAAACCACAATAATTGCAAAAAGATTATTTTTACGAAATAACTTTGAAGATAATAGGTACATATGTATTGTATAGTAGACGTTTACAGGGGTACCATCATCGTAATCATCCATTGATTTTACATCATCCCATGTATCCGGCAAGACCAACCAAAGTGGAAGCTACCAAGTAACCTATGGCACTTGGAGTATTTGTGTTTATTTTTTCCTCTCCTGGGAGATATAGCGATGAATGAGGAAAAAAATATTTTCTTTGCACAGAGAATTTGTACATACGGAGCTAAACTAACCTTCATCAAAATATTCAAAAGAGCAGGAGGTAACGGTAGGTTTGTTGATTTGTCAGAATTAGTTAGTTGAGCCTACCCCAACAGAATGTAATGCAGTCCAGAGATGGAATATAAATGCCAGCAATTTCCAGGATTTTCTACATTTTCCTCATAATCTGGCTGATAAGAGTTAAGAACGAAGGGCACATTTTTATTTTATGTACTTTTACCTCGTTTTCAATATATGCAATAAAAATAAAACAAGTGTTGTTTTATTACTTGAACAATTTTTTGGCCACTTCATCTTACTTCATGCGCCTGATAAGCTGCTACACAACTTTGCCTGGTTATTAATTTTAAAATGTTTTTTATTTTTTTTATTTATCGTTTTTTTGAACATTTTTCACACTCATTTGCTTAGAGAATATTCAATTTGCTCGGTAGACTGTAAAATTGATTAGCATGCATAAATTCGTTATAGCAGCGAGTGTATGAAAGAAGAGAAGAGAGATAAGAAAGATAAGAAACCTTTGAGTGAATGGCATTTCGTTTTAAAAACTTACTGAGAAATATTGCTATTGTGGACAATAAAATATGTATAAAATATTTTTGTTTGTAGCAAAAATTAAAAGTGAAGTAAACGATAAAGATTTAGTTCCAATTTTATTATATTTTAGGTCTGACTTATGGAGTTTATTTGGAAATAAAAAATAATAAAAAATGGAATAGATACTTTAGAGAAGATGCTGTTTGTCCGGAGGTTAAGAGCGGATGGTAAGCATTTGGAGCTATAGCATTGAATCGGTTTACTAATTTCCTCACCTCATGTCCTTAAGCAACTCATCAATTCTATCTCAAGACATCACTAAAAAAATATTTTCATTGTTGACTTATGCAAGTTTCAACTATGTATGTGAATAAATAAAGCACAATTATTATTGCTTTCACAATAACAAATTGGATCAATATCAATCAGACGAAAATATTCAAATTTTTCTACGATTTTCTATTCTGGCAGGATTAAGTGAACACAAATGCATACTGACATATGTATAGATATGTATGTATGTACTTCCATATGTGATTTATAGAGTTACCTACCTACTTAATCCACAATCTATTTCAAATCCCTTTTAATTAAAAGACTATCTCTCACCATTTTGCTGTGTGTTAGGCAGTAATTTTTCCACAGACTATGTGCATACATCATAACAATGCCAAATACCTGTGTAAACTCCAAAACCATATGGTTTAACTGCTTTCCCTTTTTTCTACCTTTTTTTTTCTAATTATTTTATATCCATATTAAGCTATGTTGATACTGTTGTTGAACATGTCATGGAATATCTTATCATAAGCCGGCTTTATCCTTTCGTCTACGTTAAAAGTGATATACTCTCATACATTGTATACCATAAAATGAAATGACGATGATTCCACTGGCACACATACAATAGACTATACCTTAATACGTCTGTATGTGCATACATTCATCCATACAGACATACATCTTTGCTTTTTCTGACTGTTCCAGTTTTGTCCTATCGCTAGCCATTTCTCAGCAGCAGTCTACTGCTAGATTTGTGCTACTGTGAGAATCTGCAAGACTACACAGGAATTGTAGCCAACTGCATAAAACTTGTCCTCATATATGATTTGTATGCAAAATCAAAATCCTCGATTCAGTTTCATCGCTATAAAACCGCAATAATATCTTGCCTGCATGGGAAAGTAGAAAAATTTTCTTGAGTTGAAAAAAATAAAAAAAAAAAAATAAAAAAATGGTAGAAGATCTTGGAGAAGTGAAATTATGTTCCTTTTTTTTCGTCGTTTTTACTTGTAGCTGCGGCTTATGGTGTTTTCTCGGCATGCATTCTATATTTTTACTGTCGCTTGACATTTATAGATGTAATCAGAAAAAAACAGGAGATTTGAATCGAATGAAAGTTGGCAAGCCCAGGCAGATATAAAAGAGAAAAATTAAAGAAAAAAATTTATTTAAGGAATTTTATGCATTACGATTTTCCTTGAATATTTTTGGAAGTTGTAAAAAAAAAACGAAATATTGGAAACTGTTTGTTCATATTTCTTAGTGTGTTTCAGTGTCCTCCTTGCCACTTTAGATCATTCGCAACACCCCGCGGTTTTATTTCCGGATATTTTTTGTGAAATTTATTGAAGTGTTTCTGTCGATATATGTATGTATGTATATGGGAAAGTGTAACCTAAATGTGTATTTTTTAACAACTTCCTTTTTGGATTGAAATTGATTCAAAGGAACTGGTATGCGATATGTGTAGGCCCTCTATCTAGCTTCACAGACACAGTTTTTCAAGTGTGAATTTTCATTTTAATGCCGCATTCACTTGGAACTTTGTTTGATTTATTTGTTTTTTTATTTTCTTTCTTTTCGTTTGTTTTTAGGGAGATGACAAATTTTCTATTGATGTTGCTATAAGACTGGAAACCAGTACAATCTAAGCAAAATATTTAGAAATTACATACCTACATACAAATAGCATTAAAGCTATACCGCTTATTAATGAATTTTTGTGCCCCCTCCTAAATATTCACTCACAAACGCGATCATTAAAAAAAAAAAACAAAAAAAAACATTAACGTTTCGAAAAGTTGAGCTTCAGAGTTAATAGTAATAAATAAGTAAAACTTCCATTAAATCTTTTACCAATCGTATCAAGTCGGCATCTATTTAAACATTTTGTTATGTTCAGTTACTCCACATGAAGGGGTTAAAATTACATTTTCTTCTCATTTATTACTATTTTACCGCTTATCTTTCTACCCTAAGGGTTAAAAAATTTGCATATCGAGCGCCCTCCTCCCTTTTGTATGTTAACAAAAAAGTGAACTTTCATTTGGGTTAAAATGAGCATTTAAATGAATTGAACCCCTCTCATAACGTTTAACCGGCTCCCCTAGTATCCTTAAAAGATCGATTAAAGGTGTCTCGTTAAACAAAACCTCTAGACTACTGTAAATTGCAACTTTCCATCTTAATTGGATTAACGTAAGAATGCAGAGTATTTTCTTTTTTGATTTCTTTCATTTTACAGTCTTTTAGTAGTTCTATCTGGAAAGTTTACCGGGAGTCTTGAAAATTGGTATTTTTATAGATTTCGACGTGCTCTTTCCGAATTGTCATTTTGCCACCTCGTATATTGAAAAAATGGCACAAAAAAACAGTTTTTTGGTAATATCTCCTTTCCGACTCAGTTTACGATGAAAATATTTATGTAATAATTTAAACTAGAGAAAATTTCCTATAATTTCCTTTTTGAGCACCAAATGAATGGAGGACTAATAAACATGGTTAAGAAATTTTAATAATAAAAAATTTATTTAAAATTATAATACTTATTATATTATATATATATATTATATTATGTGTTAAATTTTATTTTAAAAAGCCGATCGGTCTTCTTACATTTTTTTTTTCTGAACAGTTACATAGATAAGCCACTAGTGAGTGTGACTTTGAAAACAAAGCAAAGGTGTTATTTTAATTTATCTAAGAAAAAGTCTCTCTTTAACTCAATGCAAGTAATTTACCCAATAGATTTTCAACATCTTTAACACTTTCAAAAATGTATGGTTTCTCGAACTTTGTAAAATTGGTGTTTGTTTTAGCGATGTGTGAATTTTTTCCCACCGAAATATTTCGTTATAAGTATTTGGAAAGAGAAAATAATTGTAAGGGGTAAAATGTGGAAATCCAGTCATGAATATAAATAGCTTTTTAAATGAATCATCGAAACTCTTTCTTTTTTTTCGAATTCCTTTCAATTTTGCAAAAATCTTACTCTTACTCTGTGAAAATTAACCAACGCGCTGATTTTTCATTGTATACATAATAAGTATTCAAACATTGAAACGATCGATACTAACGATCAGTTGAACGTCTGAAAGACTGTCGATCCAAGGTTTGACTGTCGTCGATCGTGTGCAATATCATTTTACAAAATTGTCAATCATATACGGTAGACCTAGTAGTTGTTCAAGAATAAAAATTATATCCGCTCTTCTTTTAGCTAAAATGATAATTTTTTGGGTTCTCAGAATGTCGATATTCGAGTAAAGGGATACCACAGGGATCTATCTTAGGTCTAAAATTATTTATCCACTATTTACTTTAGAGTATACATATAGTCTATCAAAACTTGTAATTCTATTTCCATATAAGCGAAAAAGAATATTTCAAATAATAATTGCCATTATGGATATTTTCAATATTTTAATCAAATCGAAATGAATTGAATGTAAATGTTAAACAATAATAATATTCTCATACCATGATAAAACAAAAGAGAAGTTAATACCAAACAATACAAAGGATAAAAATGTCCGTTTATTCCATCTCTATTCTCAAAAACATCATTTCACCAGAAAAAGGTGTAATTTTTCCTTGTAATACTATCACCCTAGTATCCTTTTAATATACAATTTAGGAAACAAGGAAAAAGGGGTTTCTCTCCATCAAAACTACATATACAATCTCGGATTACAAACTGTAAAGAATAAACAGACCATTTTGGATAAGAAGGATGTAGGACATTACAGACCCTTTTTTTTATGTAAATCTTTTTGTTATCTTGTCTTGAGAGTGTAAATACATATTCCTTGTCCATGGATGGACCTTTTCAAATACTCACCGGCATCATCCGCCTGAATGTAATCCTGTTCATACACAAAAATTGCTTCCTGTTGAATTTTTCCTCCAGATATTATTATGAATATGCGCGCCTGTCAAAATATTCCCTTATTTAATTTTCTATTCAGAAACAAGCCTCTAAGTCTAGGGCCCTAAGGTTTTTTTTTGTTCATCCTCGAAAAATTTCTGTAAATTTCCGAAATATGTAAATACAGAGTGAAAACAATATTCGCTATGAAAACAATGGAATCATGCAAAATACTCGACTTAGAAGAATATGTCTGTTACCGAAAATATGTAGATTTTGTGAATTCTACAAAAGAAATAAGTGGAAAGAAGAAAATCATAGGCGTTTTGCTTTTGAAAATGGGAGAAGCATTCCTATAGAAAATTTTTTTTTAAAGGAATATTCAATAGAATTCAACCGAAAGGAACGCGTATATTTTACGCAATGCAGGAAATAGAATATAACTGTGAGTATTAAGGAAAATACAGAGTGAAAAAAAAAGAAAACCAAAGCATCCGAGAAATTGAAATTCAAATACTTCACGAAAATTTATTCGAACGCATCTCATTAAAGTGGCCTTTCTTCGCATTTTGAAAGGCGGAAATAAGTAAGCGTCTTGAGCTCAAAGTATTCTTTGTTTTATTATGCAAACCTAGGGTTTAAGGGAGAGGGGGTTTTTGATCCACCCATGGCCCCAATTAAGTAGCAATTTATTTATTTCTTTTTCTTCCCCCTCCCCAACATTCCTTCATCGTCCATATATATATACATATATATAGTTCTTTGATTACCCTTTAAAGGTTATCACTGGGGATTGTATAAATTAAAATCGGTCACGCTAAAGATTTGGTGAAAATTCTACGGCTTATCAGACCGGCCACCCTACAATTTGAATAATCGTTTTATCGAGTGGTGAGTGCAAATTCGCCCAGGAAAATAAAAGAGTTGGGAACCAACGTTTAAAACATTTCACCAATTTGTTGTGTATGTGCATGTGCGTTTGTGTGCTCGCCACTAATAGAGAAATAGCTTTCGGCCAGAAAAATGTGGTTTCTGTTGAATGACCAACAAACACTAGGAAGGATAATCAGGGATTGGAGGGAGGATTCATTTGCCTTTAATTGGGATGTTATCACATTTAGTTCTGGGCTTTGTTATTTAAGCATACTATATTTATGTACATATATTGCCCACGCCCGACCTCTCCCTCCTCTCTCCCATACTCTGCCGTCTTTACTCCCTTGATTGCCTGCATAATAGCTGCTACGTGCATTGGGAATGAATTTTATTCATCAAATTTTAACCGCATCGCATCATTATGTGATTTTGATAATTTCTCATGGGATTTACTTGGATTCGATTTTATCCACAGAGTAAATTGGGGAGCGGTTACGATTTGAAATTTTAAGGTAAATTATTTTATTTCAAAAATTTTAGTCATTTTATAGGTGAAAGGGGATGGGGAAATTTGTTGTGATCAAATAATTTTTAGCCAGACATAATAATGATTAGGTAGTGCTACCGAATGATTTTGTTTGTATTGTTAAGTGAATCTCAGAGGTAAGATGAGAAAATTCGATCTTTTGGGAATTTTTTTCCTAAATTTACCCTATACCTAAGAAAGGTGACCTCTCATAAAATTTGCTATCCATTAAGCGCATGTAATCCATCTAGGAAGTTATGAACATGAGAATTGCTGCCTGAGCCCGAATGATATCTTCATTCTAGTGTCGGCAAGTGGCGAAGGCAGTTCGAGAGTAACCTAATTAATTGTGAGTAATCCTAGAAAATATTATTAATTGTGAGTGTTCCCGTTCAATAGATAATTTGCTAAAATAGCATTGACAGTTGCTCGTATTGAATAAAGTGTGTTAGCCCCCCATCAAAGTGTAGGGGTCTGAAGATGTATGTTATCACGCGTATTCAATTTAACCATCAAGTGTGTCACGGTTGCATGTTAATAATAAGAAGTCTGTGTCACGTTAGCATGTAATATTATTCAAAGTGTGTGAAACCATCTGTGTTAGCGATCATAGTCGTTAGTTATAAACTCACTGAGTAAATTAAATACTCATACTCCCTTCTCAAATCCTCGTTTCAGATGAGCTCCACGGATGACGGTCGCCGGGTAGAACAGGCCATGCATTTATTAATTGATTTCTTTAATTTTTATATTAAATAAAATGTGAAAAACATAACATATACGTCTTTTAAAGTAGCGCTTCTTTTCCTATCTAAAATCTCACCTCTTATCAGTATACATATTTTTTGTTTTTTTTTTAAATACATACATAGGTACTTCCCAGTGGCGAACTGGGTAAATGTGCTGTTGACGTAAATATTGCGGCAATGTTCTATATAAATTTCATTCAATCATATTTTTTTGCTCCACATTTTTTATATTAAAAATTAAATAAGTCTCCCCAAAATTTTGAATTTGTTGAGAGTGAAATTAAATTGAAGGAAACATATATTCGTTACGACTCTGGCTACGGATTTGCGATATGAAGAGATGAGTTATTATTTAAAAATTTAGTCCAGGTCTTTTTGATTGTTTTTTAGGGATTTTACAAATAAAACTAAAGGTTGTCCGAATTAAATTGGAAGCTTTTGAAATTATTTTCGTCAATAAAAATTCGAAATTAGAGTTAAAGGAATCGGTCCTTATATACATATACCAGAATTCAATAATTATAAAAAAAAAAGAGATTTTGCATCTCTCATTCTTCAAAACTGAAAAATTCATACAATAATATAGGTTTCAGTAAATGCATATTAAAATTATAAATTCCAAGAACGAACTTAAATATTGTAAATTAAACTCAGTCATTTAGCAAAAACCCAATCGAAAATCCTTGAATGCAATTTTCTCCTCTAAATCAAGCAAACACTAATGCTAATAATTTACACTATGCCATTACAATACGGACACAGGACTACAACACTGAAGGACATCTATGCATCCATGCAAATAAACACACACAAGTACAAAGTCAAAACATATATAAATATGCATGGGTATATATACCTTTTCTCTGTTGATTTTCGAATGGACCCACTTTCAACTGAGAAAGTCAGTTTTAACGTTGATTTGATATGGTTGCCTTAGTCTAATTAATTAGCTTCTGTTGGACAAGCAAATTTACTGAGTAAACCGAACAAATGAGCAGAATGACAAGTTGTACACAATTAGGTAGTTGATATTCTAGATATATGTACCTAAACAGATGAACATCATGCACAGGAAGAGAATTACACAGGGATCTTGGATAATTGTAATGGATATCCTTCTTATTCAAGTGGATTTGAGGCATACAATTTTGACATCGATACGATTGCATATTTTGCTGGTAATGCAATTTAATGCAGCACACTGAAAGCAACAACTCTAGTTAGATATGTGAAAATATTATTGCAACATATAGATACGTTTGCTTGCATTATAAGGGCGGCAGACTTCAAGTATTGCGGCTAATGTAAGGGGGATGCAAGTTAAGTATTAGCAAAAAAACTATGATTTTTCCAAAGTTTGGAATCTGCAATAAGCCACGTAGGCATAGAAACAAAAGAAATTCCAGCTTAGGGCCGTTATTCTTATCGAAAAAATTGCATTATAAAAACAACTAATAGTTGGGATTCGAAAGTATCCAAGAAAGCACAATAGAGTTGCTATGTTTTTCCATCTCTAAGTTCAAACTTATTTGTAATCCTTCATGAACATTTTCCTCCCAAAAAAAGTTAATCAATTTCTTAAAACCCCAACTTTGCTCGAAGTTGTTTTGTTTTCTGGTGCCACCACCACTTTTTGTCGTTTAAATGTTATTTTTCAAATTAATTTTGAGATTGTGTTTCTTATTTTGAGATTGTCTTTCTTATTTCTCATTATTAAATAAATATATCGAGCTTGCGCATTGCCTGGCTATGTATAATTTAAGGATCTTATGGGCAGACATACCTACATAAATAATCTGGAGATATTGTGATAGACATATGGATATTTTTTTTCACTCAGCTGACCATAATATCCTCTATTCGGAGGTCAGAAGCCAATTTTAAGGTGTATTTTGGCAGTTTATTTAATTTATGCTTTGTTACTTATGTAACTGATCTAAATTAGGTCAGTGGGAATATATCAAGTCGTGTCAGAAACGCAACTCTTAAGTTGGAATGCTTCAAGCGTCAATATTAAGTCCGTTTATTTTATTTTATTTACTTAGGAGTTGTTTCTAAATATTTTGTACGCTGATAGTATTTATTCATTCTTTCCTAGAACTGAGGCCAGAAATGCAGTGACCGTCGATGGTATACCTACGTTATCGTGAGATTTTAAGACCTCTTTGATTTCTGATATATCGAAAATACATTTTTTAGAATTACACGTACATATATCTATTCCATATCCTTCTCTTTTATAAACAAAAATTAAATTGACTTGAAAATTCCTTTAGTTCCCTTAATCCTTCTGTAATATCTTAAATCTTAGTTAAAATTTTCACTATAGATTGAAATTATTCATTACTACAACAAATCGATAATGATCTTCACTTTGATTCAATTTAAGACTACCATACCTAACTATAATAAGAAAAAAAAAATGTAATTTAAACGAATTAAAGGATACTAAACCCTCTAGCGCACCTTAGTCAAAGTAAAACTGAACACTTTAATAAAAGCTTACTCTCTCTATTCCACAGTAAGTGGCGGAGATCAGTAAACTTGGTAAATGAAAGTTGGAAACACGACGACGATAAGAGATTTAGTTTACACTTCACTAAAGGTAACTACAAGGAGCAGGTAAGGTGTTGCCATTATTAATCAGGCTAATGAAGGAAATAACTCTATTAAATATTTTCGCTGTGATTTAAATAAAACTATTTTATGTAGGTGCGCTCTATAAGTCACGTGAAAAGCGACGGTTAATATTGTGGGAGGTTAATATGCCAGCCATCTTAGCCTTACTATAGCTACGTAAGTATTTACCCATAGTTATAAGTATGATGAAGTTACAAAGCAAAGTCTAATTAGTTTATTTCAGCTTTTTTAATACTGCTAACCCCATCCATTAGAGTGAAATTAAAAATTATAAAGAAGACGAGAGAAAATCAAATCAAAGGAGAATTCCTCAGAGGCAAAAGAAGTCGTTCCCTTAACAAATTACAAGCACCAAAGTGCACTTCCTGTGATTACGGTCATAGCAAATTATTCCCTGCCACTTTTTGCCGTGTGATACAAACGTATGTGCATAATTTCCCCTTAACGAGTGGCACGAACCGGGAAGAATATAAGCCACTTTTCGCTGGGGTAGTGATAGGTAGGTATACCGCTATAATATAACTATGTACTACTAACGATGACGAGTTGAGGTGCTGCATTTATGTGCAGCGTTCCGCAGATGACGACAAATTAGTTCTCATCATCTAATGTTGAAGCGATAGTTGAAGTTGAAGTGGCTGCCCGTGTGAATTTGTTACACCTGGACTCGCCGGATCAGT
Organism: Dioctria rufipes; assembly: GCA_963924295.1. NCBI lineage: Eukaryota > Metazoa > Arthropoda > Insecta > Diptera > Asilidae > Dioctria > Dioctria rufipes. The sequence continues at coordinate 13,780,569 of OZ002745.1, forward strand.
CCTGTCCTCGTCCATTGGTACTAATTTCTCTGGGATTTATTTATGCTTGGGTATAAAATCTAGAGCAGTTATGGGGCAATCTTTAGCGCAATCATGGGTAAAGCCCTTGTGTATAGTGGTTTTCAGTTACCACACAACCAACACGTTTTTTTTTTCTTCCTTTTTCCGTCGTAATGATTTCATGTGCCTGCTGGTAGCCCCACAAGCATATATGTATGTATAGTTGTACAGGATACATTCAGTGTCGCCTTTCACGTTGCTTTTAATTTTGTTTTCTTAAAGTTATGAACGTCATTTGTTATTTACTGATAGCAGCAAAAAATTCAATATTTGCCCATTTTCTTCGCTGTCACAACTCACAGGGAGAGTCATCAGATGAGACCTCAACAGGCCAAGCAGTTGCGGCAAAAAATAAAGATAGGCAAGTGAATGCGGCGAAAAGAGCGGTGTGGTGACAGAAAAGCGAATGAACGGAAAAATGTATTTTTTTTTTTTTCTGAAGAGGAAAATATTCCCCGGGAAAATTGATTGACTTTAACGGTTGTCTCTACTGGCTCTGGTTTCTACAGAGACTATGAAGAATTGGTTTGTGGCGCCAGGAGACGAGGGGAAATGTGTTGCGCCCCAAGGGAAAAATGTGTGCAGATAAGTCTAAGCACTACGGGTGGGTTGGAAAATTTATGAGGTGGCATGTTGACTCTCTATGTTAAGGATCGAGTTACTGTGTGCTAGATTGAAAGTAACTTCAAGACACTCGGTCTGGGAGAGTTTGCATTGGATTCTGACTGCCGACTTTTCTTCTTCCTTCCTTCCTTACATAGTAGGCTATCGTTTTATTGGTTAATGTTAGATTCAAGTTTCTTATGATTGAGCTTTCTCTTCTTTCTTCTGTTTTTTTTTCTTGATCTTTTAAAAGAAATCAAGTAAAATTTCGTTCGTGTAAGAGCTTTAACTTTTATCGTTTTATTGAATTTGGTATGTATGTACATACACATACATACATATATAGATATATAGAGCCGATGAACATCTCAAATCTCTGTCAGGGAAATTACTTTTAATTTCACTTTGATAATATCCACTCTGGGTAATGGAAAAAAGAAGAACATCAGCACCAGCAAGGTACCTTTTGATTGGGTGTAATAGTGGGTGTGAATATCCACATTGGTGATTCGATAGAAATCAAGGACCATAAATTTTTCATTTCATCTAAAAGATATCCAATTTGAGAAATGATTCATTCGAAATAAAAAGGTATTTTTTTTTTATATCGATATACATTAGAAATGGATGGATTTATTGCCTTGCGATTAACGGAATTAAAAGTCCTGCGTCTTCCTTGATTTTTTTTTTCTTTTTATTTAATCTTCGGAACTGTAGGTATTTATGCGTAGGCTCTATCTTTTCCCTTTTAATAGAAAGTGGAAGTTATGTTGTAGAAGGATGAATAGACAAAGATGTATGTGATATGATCGTGAGTCATGGCCATAGTAGTAAATGGTACCGGTAATCTGTAAGCTGGTATTTCAAGATTTATCATTGTATGAGAACTATTTATATGATTTGTATATGAAGGACTTTGCTCTGCACAAAAATCATACATCAATATACAGCAATTTAAAGATGAAGGAAATGAAATCTAGAATTTCGTATCCCTTCCCGGAATATTGTGTCATAATATGAATGTTACAACCTTAATTATTCGCCACATACCTATATTTCAATAGGCTTTTCACGTGTACAAATGGAAAGGAACATGAACACGAGCTGTAGAGCAAAGGAATCGAGAAAAAGGAATTTATGTGTTGATATCTGAAATTGAGGTTGGACTCTGTATAGCAAAGAAAATCAAGGTCAGAAGAGCTGTGTCGGTACCATTTTCTTTTCTTTCCTTTCATATCGCTGGTCAGGCTAGGAGAAAGATGCAATGGAAACTATGAATAACTTTTTAAATAATGACATCTGTTGCGGAGAAAATGAGAGTTATAGCAGGTAACAATATTCTTGGATTAGCCCCTTCCATACTTAATTCGATTTAACTGACGCCCTTTTTTACTTCTTCTACGGTAACCGATAGACAGTGATCAAGGTTTCAATCAATCAAAATTATCAACAGTTAAAATACATCAATTCGACATAGTGGAACATATACTTTGACAATTCTAAAACTATTTTCTAGGATACATTTTTTTATCTATTCCCATAAGTTCGTTAAATAATGTAAATAAAAAAAAAAACAGGTACAAATAAATCAATGTATATACATATCTATTATGGAGGGACAAATTTCCTCCATACTATGCCATTAAATTCTAAGTACTTTATCGAATCCTTTCAATAATAAATATACAAAACACATGTCATTTTCCGATTTCATAATAAATCATAAATTTTAAATAGTACAAAATACGCAATTAAGGACATTTTAAAACAATTTGCTTAAAGACCCTTTGTATTACACAAAACGTTCTTAAATATAACGCGTGTATACTTTTAAATGAGGCCAACAATGCGGAAACCAAAGCCGCAAGTAAATTTATTGATCTTAAGAAATTCAGGATTCTACAATATCCACCTTCCCCTCCCCCTCCCCTCTTAATGTCTAATATGTCCTGAATGTACTTAGATTGTAACACAAGCTTTCAGCCCAGATAGGTATAAGTTTTATTGCGGTAAAACTTTCTGAATTGTTTCTTGTCGTGAGTCGTTATGTCGTGTCTCGTGTGCCGCCTCTATCAAAAGACAATTTCGCAAAATTTCTAATGTCTCTCTAATTTACATGAAATTCACTTAATTGTGTGTCTTTCCTCAGAAACTTCATTTCCATTATACTAGATACTATGGACAAGGAAAGTTTCAACGAAGCGGAAAATTCAAAGACGAAGAATGTTTTTCTCTGGGGTTTATCTATTTACAAAAGCAGCTCCAGGCCACTTTTTGCCTTTTTGGTGTTAATTTGATGGATGGTTTGTGAATTCTTGGATTTATTTTCAATAAAAGTGAGATCGATTTTTTTTTTTTTTTTAACAAATGCCTTTTTTTGGTTTGATGATTTTATTGGCTTCTAGGCTAGGGATTTCAAGTTAACTTGATTCTACTGATCTGCTCAATTGTTTTTTTTTTTTAATTTTTAGTTAGAGACGATTTATCTCAGTTGTCAGTCAGGGAAAGCAAAAAAGGGGCCATGAGATATGCACACATATAAAATCACTTTTTGTTATGCTTTACGATAATTACTTCGTGTCGTGCCGCGTAGATAGATAAAGAGTGTTTTTTATTGATTTTTTTTAATTCGAATGAAATAAACCCAATAAATCTAATGATATCGGGGGATAATATTTATATGAGCTTGTGGTTGGAATCCTTAAATGTTGCATAATTTTTTAATTCTTCATGCACTTTTTTAATACCTAAATAACTGTGGACTGTGAAAGGAAGTTCAAGGTTGATTTTACACTCCATTAACAATGATGAAATATAAAATAAAAGCACTCGCAGATGCTTCACTGTCCGAGAATTGCCTTAATTTCGGTTTAGTAGAGCGTGATAAGTTTTTCGAGACGTGTGGATGTTAATTTTCCATATAATTAGACAAGAAAATCAAACCCAGGAAGAATCTACTCGATACTTTGACATTGCAGAAGACATTCGACATCAAGAGAAACTTTTGAACAAATGCAGGCAGATAAAAATTGCTAATTATGCCGACAAAGAACAAAAACTGTTCTTGTGACATATATTTTATAACCTCTGATGAAATCCATTTCCTAATCAGTGCTTTGTTACTACAAATTTTTCTGAGTTCATTAGAAATTATTTTATAATCATTCAAATAAAACTAATAATAATAAATAAAAAAATCTGCTTGCAATCAAATTCATATTTTTGAATAATTTCTCTTTTAACACAAAAAAATGAAATAACCAAACGCACTACTTTTCACTGTAACGTAAATTGTCTCCACTGGGTTTCAATTTTTACACCCCATACTATAATATAAAGAGAGCTATGATTTTATGTTTTAGTTTTTTATCTTTATAAAGGGAATATAAACGTATTGCAACCGAAATTAATTGCCCCATGCAGAGAATCTCTTTGTTTCATTATTGCCTACTTTTCCATGAGTAGACTATTCTGAAAGTCCATACACAATTTGGAGTTAACTAGTTTTTTTTTTGGTTCGTTTTTTTAAATGCATTTTTTCGTTTACAGGCAGAATTACGAATGTGATTTTTGCTTGGATATTTTTTTGCCAAATATTGCAGTTTAAAATTTATATCTCTGCATTTTCCAGTGGTTGAATAGTATCTCTCTCTGTGGAATTGTTTTTTGTTTTTTTTTTCGATTTCTCTCTCTGAATTTACATATAAGTCAAGTTCTTTCGTTAATGTTTTTTCTTTCTTTTTAATTTAGTTGAAAGTAAGTCTCAGCATGAAGTATAAGTTTTTGTTTTAGGAAAAAGTTTAAAATTTGTTATTCCATTTTGAATCAATTAAATTTCTCCATGTAAATTCTCTCAATATTATATTACAATAATATTAATAATAGATATTGATTTTAAATATTCTTCAAAACTTCACTCAGAAAACTTTTCATTTCTGGTCCTTCGAGCTCTAGGACAAATATGATCATCGTATGTGCGTGCATACATATTTGATGATAAAAAAAAAATTGTCCTTTTACTTTCCCCTTCAAGTTGATAAGAACTTTTATTCTTAAGATTGCGCAAAGGAAAAGCCTGGGCTGCTGGGATGAGAAAATAAATACTCAACCAATTAACTGAGAATAAAATTATGCGAGGCGTGAAAAAGTATCTACATACGAGGTAGAGGCAAAAAGTTGCATTCACATAGAGCTTTCTGTCTAGAGCTGATATTTTGATGAATGTTCTTGGCAACAAAGGTAATAAGTATTTTTGTTTTTTAGTAACCCCACTGAAATTCATCGCTAATTAACAAAACAATTTCGTGCCAGGAGATCGCAAAATGATGGGCATTGCTCGAGAAATGGGCCCACAGATATCCAAGATGATTACTAACTAACAGGGTAAGGCCGTGAAAATTGTTGGCAAAAATGTTGAACGCTTTACGAAATTGATTTGTATAAAGAGTCTATTCTCAGTGGACAAAATTCCGGATGAATCAGGAATTTTCTTAGCAGCAGACGATTTTATATTATTATTATGGAAGTAAACCATTTTTTAGATTGTACAGTGAATAGAAACTACAATTGGGTGCATCAGTACCTACTCACCGGAGAAACAGTAGGACATAAGAAAAGTAAGAATAAACTAGAAAATGCGAAGGGAATTCGATCCCACGAAACCTTGATAGACCAACATGGTTACCACTGGTCCAAGAGGAGGTCACATTGTAAAATAATTACTGAAAAATACCTTGCTTTCGAAATTCCTTAAAAGAAGACAAAAATATTAACCGGCACATTTCTATAATCCGCAAATAATTAGTTACTTGCTTATTTACTTGCTGAACAAAAGAGAAAAGGAAATAAAATCTCTGTTTTTGTATTGTGCATCTGACAATTTCCCTTCTTCTCATTCTGGTCCTTTCAACAGAATTGTTAAAAAAAATATCCAATTATGCATATCAGTGATGTGAAAATAATCCGGAAAATAAATTGAGCCATATCTAAGGTAGGTAGATGATATATATATATGTATATGTATATGCATACATGTATGAACTCATGTTTAAATAACCTTAATTTCATATCATTTCTCTCCATCATCTCATCATGATCGTAGGTATATAATTATTTCTCGTTTTTTTTTTCTATTGAAGCGTTAAAACCACAACAGAGTATGTAATCCAGTCGAGCGACTATATCAAAAGAGGACCTTTTCATTTACCGAAAATCAAGACTGAGTTTTCATTTTATTCGCTCAAGTAAATTATTAACACTCCAAATTTTTCTTTGAATATGAAATTCTCAACCACAGAATATTTATTTTTTTATTTACATATACATTTTTTTAATTAAACATTTATTTTGCCCTCAATTCCAGTTTTAATGTATGTAAGTAAGTGTATACCGGAGGCAAAGAATTCTGCTGAACTTTTCACAAACTGATTTTCCGTAAGCCAGGAATACAACATCCGGAATAATCCCAAATCTACTACAGACATATGTATATACTTAATGTGTCATATAGTAAACATTGATGTTTACATAATGGAAAGTTGTTAACTTGTTTTTGGTGCTTTTTTTTTCTTTTTGTTCAAAACAAATCAGAAAATCGATAGTTCTTCTGTCTGTGATTTGTAATCCCTTATTTCTGGAACCTACCCTAAGGACAAAAAAGTGGAAAAATAACCAAATTGGAAAGAACATAATTTTCAAATTCTTTTGATTTTTGAAAAGCTCTTTTTTAAAACCGGAAAGTAACTATGTATGCATATGCATGTATTGTACATTTGACTAAAAAAATTCAGAATAGTTTACTACAAAAACTTTCTGTGTGTGTGTGTGTGTGTGTGTGTGTGTGTGTGTGTGTGTGTGTGTGTGTGTGTGTGTGTGTGTGTGTGTGTGTGTGTGTGTGTGTGTGTGTGTGTGTGTGTGTGTGTGTGCGTGTTTGTGCAGGAAATTGGCAAAAATCCATTAGGACTTGATCCATGCTAACCCTTTTGTCTGTAACCCAGATTTGAACTATTTTCCAGTTAACTCACTCTGTATTTAGAATTTAACAAAAAAGATTTGTGATGGAAAAACAGTGGATAACCATCTAATTCTAATAGCAAGATTCGAAGATTTCAAGGATATAGATATGTATGTATGAAAACCTTGTGAAATAATTCAAATTTATTATTAAAATGAGCTTAGGAGAATATAGCTTTTCAAACTGATATGAAAGTACGCTTCTTTTGGTCCTTCGAGATATTTATGAACAATATCATCAACAATAAAACGAGAACAACAATTACTAAATTTATAATTCGTAGATATTTTAGTAGTAGGTAGGTACTTAAGTAAATTTTAAAATTATCCTATTAGGAAAATACTCAAGCGCATTCACAATAAGCAGGTTTTAAGCGCTCACATTTCCCTTAACGATAAGCAGTTTTAAAGCAGCTTGTATTTCCTTAAAAACATATTTATTCAATTACTCTTGAGAATTTGGAGATCTGCGTATATGCATGCCTGATTCACTGACAAATATATATAAAGCACTGAACACTTTTATAGAAAATATAATATCAAGCAATCTATGCTATACTATAATATTAGTGGTTTGATGCCAAATAAGCATATTGTATCTAAGAAAAAAAAAAAAAACAGCAATTTTAATTACCAATATATTATGCTTAATACTCTAGCTGCCAACCAATAATTAGGAATTATGGAATTAAGCAGAATAAAAGCTTCCACAAGAGCACAGCAGTTTTGTACCCGTTTGTTAATGTGCCTAATTTTTTACAACATTATGTATGAAAAATAAAAATATTTGGACACCATTATTGTTGTCTATCGTTGCTGTGAAACAAAATAATGTTAGATAGTCCTAGTTTAAAAATTATTTCACAGATTAAACATGTTTAACGCTCATATTATACACAAGTTACCATCATGATGTCGTCTGATCAGAGAAACTACAGCGAATCGTTACAATTATGCGCGGGCGTATGTGCGAATCATATGAATTTTGTAATTGCAATATATTTTTAATAAATCAAGAAGTTTGAGAATAAAAGCCACATCCAAAAGTACCTACACTGCAATTCAATTCTTATATCTTCTGTTATGTTTAAAGAAACAAAAGAGGGTTAAATGGGGTGGGTATAGGTTTTTCACTGCAACAATCATTAATTGGGAATTTACGGACTGAAATTTTCTACAGAGGAAGCTCACTTGTTTTCAGAGATGGGGTTGATTTTAGAAAATTTTAATTGGGCACTGGTAGCATGCATATGTAAAATAAAACGAACGCATATCTCCCCATATCTCGTAATAATACTATACACGTTACTGTCATTTTAGGAATTTTTCTACCGAAATAAATAAGCAATCCTAGGCCGACATTTTGTGGACAGAATGTCAAAATTTAATTAATTCGCAGATTGCAGAATCGCAGAATTGCGTTTTTGTACACTTTACGAATTGTGTGATCTTAAAATACTCAGACGCAGATGATCACAAAATCAACCAACATATAACAATAGATGAAATTATTTTGAATCTGACATATTTCTTCAACACTCATATTACTTTATTAGTATCTCTCAAGGAACAAAAGAAAAAACAATAACACTGGGCCCAACATAATGAGCTGAAAACTCTATCTCATTGTAAAGACAATGGTAAAAGTACCACCCAAACATTAAATGTTCGTTAAGGTGGTTAAAATTTTGCTTTCTATTTATATATGTATTAAACTCAGGTCAATTTTCCAATCCTTCTAGTTTTCTTCAAAAAATACATTTTAACCCCCCACGAAAAGCGTGCGTGAACGAATTTAGGAGCTAATTAAACCTATACGTGTCAAGGTTTTCCCTAACCGCAATTAAAGTTCCAGAACAGACCCTTTAAAACATGTCTTCATCAAAACCAACTCTAGTAAGGAAAAATAATAATCGACTGCTACCTGCTACCATACACTCTTACGTACACAATTTTCGGAATATTATCCTCTTTCACTTAATTTTCTCCTCGAACAAAAGGAATTTCCATGTTGCCGTGTCCTTGAAAATAAAAAAAAAATAAAATAAGAAACACAGCTTTCACCTATTCTCCATTGTTCAAGCTCATATCCTAGCTTTAAGTGCCCCAGTAGTTTTTGTCGAAGTGTACATGAAGAATGCGGCACGTCATTATCTTAATTATACCAATTATAACGTAAGCCTCCAGAATATACATATATATATGAACATTATATATACATAGGTAGATATATATATCACAGCCGGAGCCCTCTAAATACATCTTCAACAGAACGACATGAAAATCCGGATCCTTGTTAATACTGTACACGGCCGCAGTTATGAGGGGGAGTTGGGGAAGTTAATTAAGTCAGTTTTTGCTTTTTTCAGATATATCCTTGAAAGACTAAATATTTAAATTCCTTCAAAGTACAGTTATAAGTTGGTTTTGTTCTATAAAATTTTGCCGACGCTGTTGTTGCCTATGTGGCTCAGTGAGCAATCCCGAAAAATAAAGTTTTTTCACTACTCGAAAAAAGAAGAAAAAAAAATTAAAGGGGAAAATTTAAGTAAGGATGATAAACCGAGGCTCAAATCAGTATACTTTTCTAAATGATTATTATCCTTTCCTGCCGTCAGAGATAAAAGCCAGATAAACAATTGGACCTGTGGGCGAGACGACGATGGACGATCCTCGCTCATTTTCTGTCGGCAATACCTAAATTACAGCAACAAGCCAAGTCTAATTCATTTTTGATTGCCCGTTTTCGTCGTCATCATTGTATCGTAATTTTTTAGGAGGGATGCCGGGCATAAACTGTAATTAAGTTTTAAGAGATTTTGTTTTTCCCAACTGTTTCGCTATAGTCGCTTGGCTGGCTGGGCTGTATGTTTTTTGGCTACGTAGTCGGTCGTCTTCTGACAAGACTTTGCTTCCTTTGCAATTTCTTCACTTTATTATTATTATTTTAACTGTACTGCAAATGGTTGGGAAAATGCCCACCGTCTAATGGATACCATAATTTATTTGCCAGCCATTAAGCTTACGTTTGGTTAGGGCGGGGACACTGGTGCGCTTTACTAACCAATTACCGTGGAATAAGGAAATTTTCAACCAAACGAAACACAATTTTTTTTTTTTCAACGACCGCAATATAAAAAATATATATCTTTACTTGGCAATGATAAGTAGCCTCCAATTAAAGGACTTCGACTAACAACAAAAACAACTGAAGGGATGAGATAAAATTAACGAAATTTTCAATTTAACTGCAAATTGCTGATGATATAAAGGACATTCTGGAGGAGTGTAATTTGGAATTTACAAATTATAATAAATTTTCTATTTTTAATTATTAATGATTGCCGCAAAAAAGTTTATGTAATCATCATACGTTTTCGATATTCGTACCGGCCCCATTAGGTAGTGAAATTGGTTTGGTTGGTGAAGCTAAAACGCCCTCTTCAAATACGACGAAAGAAAAATATTCACAAATTAGCAAAATTCCTATGTATATGGTCTTAAACATATTCCACCCTTATCGTTGGACGATGCTGTTAATACCATGGTCTCATACATATTTTTCACCAGTTTTTCATTAATGAATCAATCACTGGCAACATACATATGTACATACGAAGAAATACATAACTTTGAATTGAGCTGCTTCGCTCCTGATTGTAGCTGTGGCCACATACCAGACAATGCTTAGAACTGAATACATTTTATGATTAGGTCCTAAGAAAGACTCATTTCAGAAAAGTTGTGGGTGTGTTTTTTTTTTTATTGACAAATTGATGTGGGAAATAATCGCACAAGAGAAAAAAGTTTTTAAGGCAGAGTTCAGTCAGCATTTTTATGATATTTTAAGAGCTGCCTCATGACATTACGCTTTTTTTTTACAGCATCCGGAAATTGTCGTCGTACCCCTCCACTTTTTCTATCCTTTTAGGACTTTTTTGCTAAGTGGAGCAGCAGCAGCAGTAAACTGGAGCACTTTAGCGCGTTTTATAACTTTTCGCATTTCGGAAAACACTAAAATTTCATATTAGCGGGTTAATAGGTGTGCCGTAAATTTTGGGTCTCAACTTTCATTTACACAAAAGAGGGAGCAAATACAGAAGAGAGGAAGAAAGTATAGGATTTGCGGATTAATCAATGTGAACTGAATACGGATTAGCACGAAAACTCTATTTTCTTTTTCTACTTGGTAACATTTTTACAATAATTATAGTAGATACCTACACGTTGTACACTTTTATTACAGCATCTAAAAAATAAGTAGAAATCTACATACTGAAGTAGTAAGACGCCAAAACGTATTTGACATGTATACATACATAAATAATTACCTAACTGTAAGTAGGTACGTACATATACATTTTCTTAAGCAGAAGAAAATTTATATTCAACTCATTTTCAGGCTTTGACATTTAAATACAATTCGTGACTTTATTGTGATCGCGTTTTTATTAGGGTTCAATGAATCGCCCAATATAGTCAGCCCTTAAATAGGATTATAAATGAATCAGTTGCGTTTCCGGCGCCGCCATAAATGTTGTCATTCACAATTTCGACGACGATACTTTTGCAATTCTAATTTTTATTTGATTTTAATTTGATTTAATAATTTTTTTATGTATATATGTCACTTTTATTTTTTATTTCGGTGTTGCCATGACAACATGGCAACCATAAAATTTTTAATTTCATTTCAATTTAGAAATTTAAATAAAAAAAATAGAGACATTAATAGGTATTATTTAAAAATAAAATAAATAAAAAAAACAAATTATATAAATTATAAAAACAATTGAAGTTGCTTTGCGGCACTCAGTATGAGTACGAGCAGCTGGGGTTCTGGGCGGACAGATGATCCCCTGAAATTAACCGGAAGAAGGCAGATGAACACAAATGCTTCTTATTCTACTTTCAACGGAAGTCTTACAGGGGCCACAGAAAAGTCCGGTAAGAGCCCAAATGAAGAGGCCAAAGAAATCGCAGTGGAGAAGTCTGCAATAAGGACAGCAGTTGTTGGATCATCAGATCTAAAAACTACAACTACAGCGCAACAGAAGCAGTACCTACAGCTTCAGTAGTAGCTGTAGCAGTAGCCAGAGCAACAGTCGGTGCAACCTCAACAGCAGCAGAAAAACCACTGATCACTACCTCAGGGCAAGGACAACGTCCAAGTTTGGTGGAAGTTGTCAAGCTGCTATCAGCCACAGCGCCAAAACCTACTGGTATAATAAGGCCACTGCTCTATACGAAGGCAAACGCCTCGAAAAAGAAGCCACCTGCAGCAGCACCACGATCCCCCGCGTTAGTGTCACGTGGTAGTTCCACTAAGAAAGAGCCTACAATCGAAATTCAGAGAAGGGGCATCACTCCTCGTCCAGCCCCATTAGACGCCCAAGACCAGTGCGGGTCTCCAGGGCTTCTTCGACGGGAGGTGGTAGACCGAGAGCTACGGGATGCAGACTGCATATCTGAAGGCAATTTTCCGAATCATCTGAGGGCATCGAGGTGCAGGGTAGACATCTCGTGCCATTCCCGTTAAAAGAGAAGCCCATGAAGGTCGTGTTTTCGCGGGTCCCTACGCGAGCCCAACATGAAGACCTCTCGAATTTCCTTGAGAGATTCGGGAAGGTTCATGAAAAGGTTCGCGCCATTTCCATTAAAATTGGAGACGAGGGTCCCGGGCGGGGAATCTTCGGTACCAGCCGGGAAGCCTCCATCACTTTAAATAAGGGGTGCACGCTTGCAGCAGTCTTTTACTTTAGCTTATCCGGCTCGAGATACTGGATAGACATGGGCACCGAAGCGAAATTCCATACTTGCCATTTCGTGGGGCATTTTATTGCTGACTGCCCCAAGAGAAGCGGGAAGAAGGCTGAATCGAAGGTACCCTCGAAGGAAACCACTACTACAGTAGTGGCTCTAGCGAAGGAATCTTCAACCAACACTCAACCTGCTATTTTGGAGCATCCAGTGGCTAAAGTGTCTGAAGTTGTCCCAGAGGCAAAAGAAATTCCGGCTATAAACGGTGCCACGTCGGCACGTGTAAACACGGTTACTTCCGACGAGGAGTCGAGTAGCCCAGTAGGGAAGAATACGAGGACGAGGAAGAAAGCGAAGGTGGACCGGGCGATGATGCCTCCTCCAGAGCCACAAAGCCAGTCGCTCCAAAGCGGCCAAACTCCGAGCAGGACGATAGTGGAGCTTGCAGTTCGAAGGTTGTTGTGAGAGACATGGAAGTGTCTCTCGAGCAGCTTTCGATCGGTTTGGATGAGACTGGTCTCTCGAGATTCAGTGAATAGGAGTCGTATGGTAGCACTATTTCGACTGGTAGCCAATTTGAGGTCCCGAAGGGGATGAAAACCCTTCCTAGGGAGAAGATCTCCGAAATTCTTCTCCAGTTCCAGTACAAGAAGAATTCAGATAAAATCTGGAGTATTCTTGTAAAGGAGCTGGAGAGGCCAGAGTTGTTACTTCCTCAGCTTCAATTTCTATAACAAGAGTCCAAGAAGAAGGGGAAAGTGGAGGAGTTGATTCAGGAGCATCGCTTGGTCGATTCTCCTCGTCAGTAGATGTCGTACAATCATCGTTTAAGCTTGTTATCTCTTTGAATGTGTAAGATAGCGTCTCTTAACACCGGGGTTTAAGCGCTCATACAAGACTACACAGTACTATCGAACATGTCAAAATGTTCGATATAAACATTATACTTCTACAGGAGACGAATTTCACTCAAGACACTTATACACAACTTGAGCATTATGCTTACCTGCACACTGGTTATGCAATGTTTGTCACACCTGCGCCTCACCGAGGCTCAGGGGTCTCAATCATTGTATCCAACAAATTTACACTATCGTCTCCTGTTTATACAGATATCTTCCCAGGCTTCGCTTTTCCTTGGACTTTGTCGTTCAAGACAAACATATCAAGGTAGGAAACGTGTACCTTCCTCACGATCAGGACATTACAAGACATAGATAGTGTTCAATTCTGTCTGGTGAGTTTTAGCGGCGAAACTATCCTCGGAGGTGATTTCAACTGCACGCTGAATCCCTCAATGGATCGGCATTCCAGAGTTGAGTTCAACTCCGTCAATGCTACTCGATAGAGGAATTTTGTGCGTGTTTTCAGACTCGTGAATATCTATCGTTGGATGCATCCTACGACTAGATCATACACGAGGGTTTCGCGAATACTAGAACATTTCGTTGGTGTCAGTCATGAAGTGTGTTCTGTTAGCGATCATCTTCTTGTAGTGGCAACCAGCGCTCTAGTTGAAAGAAGAACTGCATACTGGATATTCAACAGCTATTTGTTGAATTCAGAGCAGTTCATCAATAAGTTCATTGAATTCTGGCACGATTGCAAGAGAGGAGAGCTGACTTTCCTTTTCTTAGTCAATGGTGGAATGTAGAAAAGCTCCAAATTCGATCTTTTATCGAAACGAAATTCAATCGAAGTGGGTATCAAGCTTCTAGCTTGTCGTCCGAAGTATCTCGGGTGGCAGCTCCTCTCCCAACGATGGCTGAGGGAAGGCGAGTCTCCAACCGAGTATTTCTTCCAGGAAACTAGAGACGTACTGTTTCTTGTGAAGTCAAATCGATAGTTGATGAATCTGGACAAGCTCTCAATGGACAACAGCTATCAGGATATATTCGAGACTACTACAGTAGTCTCTACTCTGAATCGACGTCGAAACATCCTCGACCACTCATGAATTTTTTGAGAATATTCCCACTTTCTCTGAAGACGGTAAGGAGCTCCTGGATATAGTAATCACACTGGAGGATATGATTGCTGCGACAAAGGATCTAAGGCGATACACTTCACGTGGTTATGACGGCTTGACTCCAGAATTCTTCATACGTTTCAGGAATTTATTAATTCCTGACCTTTTGGAAGTCTTCAATTCGGCGGTTGAGACACATTCAGACTTTCCTTCTAGTTGGAGGAGGTCTGTTATGCGATTGATTCCAAAGAAAGGAGATTTGCAGAGCATGGGGAACTGGAGGCCAGTAACCCTGTGCAATGTGGACTACAAAATCGTCTGCAAAGCATTAGGGGCGATACTCCGCTCAGTGATTGCTTCGGTAATACACCCGGAACAGTCCTATTGTGTACCTGGTCGTAGGATCTACGACAACATCGCGGTAGCCAAGTAGTTGTTTGCCTACCATGAAGAGACAGGTACACAAATGGCCATGATTTCACTAGACCAACAAAAGGCTTTTGATAGCGTCTCGCAAGAGTTTCCACCCAGGTGGCTCGACATCGTCGGGAAGCTGTATAGAGATTCAGTGATTTTGATTAAGCATCAAGGACAAGTTCTGGTTCCTATTTCGCTTCATCGAGGTATCAGACAGGGCTGTCCATTGTCAGGTATGCTTTATGATCTTTCGTTGGAGCCACTACTGGTGAATCTTCGTCGAATACTCGGACAATATTCAGTTCATCTACCATATACCAATGTGAAGCCTCTTATGTTGGATATGCAGATGACCTTTCTATTTTCGTGTCAAGAGATGAAGCTTTTCCGGTTGCTCGTGTTGTCTTCGAACAGTATGATCGTATACCGGGCGCTAAAATCAACCTTAGTAAGATTCAAGGCTTGTGGTGTGGAAAGTGGAGAGATCATACAGATACTCCACTGAACATCCAATGGACTAATACTTGCCTGAAGTATTTAGGTGTGTATATCGGACGCGAGAATAAATCAAATAATAGCCGCTTTGCTCTGACGAAACTCTCTACAGCTGTAAACTCATGGCGGAGTCCACTATTTCCATTATCCTTAATGGGAAGGTCAGTCGTGATAAACTATTTTATTACCTCGTCCATCGTTCATTTGTTAAAGTCTGAGACGTTTGATGAAGGCTTCGTAGGTCTTCTTCAAGTAAAAGCGATAGACACCTTTTGGTGCCGGCGACGATGGGTTGCTGAAAGCACGGTTTGTCTGCTAGTCAAGGCAGGTGGATTAGGTCTCACTAACTTGGTTGTGAAATCAAACTGTCTCCAAGTGCGTGCATTCCACCGAGTGTTTTGCCAGAGAGACACCTTGATTTCTCACATGTGGGTGAATGTACTGGGAGGGATCGGCATAGCGGAGTATTACTACCTGCTCTCTGTTCCACTACCCTATCCTCGTGACTGGCCACAGGATCTAATTTCAACGATTCAGACCTGGGGCAGAATCAGGCCAGCATTTCACCTTAAGTGGAATACTCTACGGTATACGCAATTCGCGTCGATTCCAATCAGGTTTAATCCTGAATTAATAGATTCAGTGTTCAGTAATGCTCGAGGTTTTGAAGCTGACACGCATACACTGACAGTTCTCGGAGATATTATTGATATCTCTGGAAACTTTCGAATAAACACTAACACTTCACAAGTACACGACTTGGCTGCTTCTACGTGGGAGAGATTTCGCCAACTTGGGACCACTGACCCTGGCACTAAGTTGGAAGATGCTTTCATTCTGAACAGACCACCTATCACACCTTTCAGCACACTTACAACACGGTTTCCTCCGCGACGTCAATAAGACCTCCGGAGTATACAGGATGCAACAGATGGCGAACACACCTCGGGTTAATATGGGCGTGATGGGAGGGATAATTTGCAGAGTAGTTTACAGTTATCCTTCTAGTTACAAAGATGCTGATGTGGCATTCAAATTGCTGCATCACGTTCTTATGCAACCTAATCAGTTGTCACACATCGACCGGCGGGTTCAAAGGATCTGCACAGTTTGTTCTGGTGAAGGCACCTTGTTTCACAGGCTCTTCACTTGTCCAGCTTTGCAGAGTCTGATGGAACTGGTGCGCGATATGTGTCAGTTGATCCACCCGAATTTTAGCTTCTATGGGGACCAAAGGTTTGTAGTCGAGTGAACTGTTTGATTAGCTTTGTGTTGACACTGGCCAAATGTACAATTCACTACTACATGAGGACCGGAGATGGGAATCAGAACACTGACCCACAACACCACGCACAAGCACTTAAGCGCCACTTCGTTAACAGATTGAAGAGACGTTTACGTCTTGAATATCTGGCAGCGAACGCAGATACATTCAATTGCACATGGCAACCACTATCGTTGAACATGAATTTTTTTAATAATAATAATAATAAAAACAAAATGGATGAATTTGTTGGAATTCAAGTAAACTTAATTGGTTTCTCTCTTATTGGACTTTTGTCTGAATGAAAAAAATATAGCACATTCTGGTAAGCGATGCATATTTTTGGAATTTACAAATTAAATTAATTCATTGCGATTAAATAAGTATTACGTCATTCAAACTCCATTACTCCCTCAAAAGGGTTCTCATAAAGTCGAGGCTTGCTCGCACCTTGAGCCGGATTTTTTAATATGGAGAGTTGGCAAGTTTGGGAGATGAGAATTTTCGTTTTCCCCGATTAAAACTTCCTAACTCTCCATTCGTGATTCTCTTGGGGATATACGAATAACGTGAGAAGTGTCGCAATATTGCAGGATCCCTAAATCTATGCGGGAAGATCGTAGAGGATTGGGAGTTTATCCTTCAGAATTTAATGTCCAGAGTACAGAAGGTGAACAATTCCTGGTGGAGGGGGGCTTATGCGGATGGGGTGGGGTCGTACCACCCCTCATTGGGGGCTGTCCAAAATACGTCATGTTTGGTATCAAATTAGAGAGGGAGGAGCTGTTAATCGAGTGGTGTAGTTTGTTTTTAATCATTTTAACGTCATAACTACGGATTTTTTGCCTTAGGTCATATACACCCCAGTTCCTATATTTTGCATATATTTCATCCGTTATTTGTTTCACATCCATTAGTACTCTGTTGTGAACATTTTTTTCATGCAAAGTGAATTTCCAAGATTTACCAGTTCTTCACAATGATGTGTTGAAAATATGTCCATTCACTTCTTTTGCATATCTCCAAAAACATTTACCGAACTCAAAATCTAATTATACATATCTATTTAGGCGACAAAATGTAGATGCGATTTCATCTTACATACCAGCTTTAACGTGCATATTTAAAATTTTTATGGCGTCTCTTCTGTACTGGAAAACGACCAAATTTACCATTTCACGTGATTTAAAATTTTTAATGGTGTGTCTTGAGACATCAAAATCTATATTTCTCTGTAAGTATTGCAAGTATTCCATAATTTGTTATTGTGAATATAACCAGGATATGCGGTGAATCCAATCCAAATAATTTAAAAATTCCTAGGTACCTAGCTACCTTCAGAAAACTAAATCACAACAAAAATAAACAATACTGTCAGTTGAATAATATTCTTGTTAGCTCACTGTTTTGTCGAGTGGAATAGAGAGTTTGGTAGTTCTCAATACAAATTCCTCGAGTTACGGAATTCCGCGTACAGAGTTAAGTATCAAAAGAACTCTCATCTAACTCCGCAACTCACCGTGTTAGTGAATACGGCTCTTGATAATGGTACATTTACCCAATTCCATCGAAATCCCAAGGCCCGTTTTGAAGATAAAATTTACATATGCAAGAATTGCTTATTATTCTGCAAAAAAGGAATACATAAGTAGACAATTACACATTTCCTATATATTAACAAAGGAAATAATCTGATTGGAATTTTTAAGAACAAATCTGTTGAAAATCATATTCCATCTGGATCTTTTGTATCTTATCCAAAGATTTCTATATAAATGTACAACTAAACAGGTTAAGCAAATGTGCCGCCATCATTCTTCCATTTCTCCCCTTCCCAGATGTGAAAGAATCCTATTGTATAGCAATGACACCTTAAACTCTGCTGCTCATTTTAATTCAATTTCAACAAATTGCTTATCTTTCACAAGCTTTGAAAGTGCAATTCACAGGATATCGTAATTAGAATATATGTAGTACCTATAGAGAGTGTCCGAAATGAAACACAAAGGACCTTTGACTCTTCTCGTTATACCATTGTTATACAACACCCAAAGGTGTATATGTATTTTCTCACTTTGTATAATTTGAGAGACCAGAAACTTTCTGTATATTTGCGAAAATGGATGAAATTTTAAAGCTTTAAGACTAGAAATCGGATCATACAATAAAACAGATGACAAGTTTGCAACTGCATATCAGCAAAGATCTGCAAAATTTACCATGAATCATTTGAAAGCAAGAATGTAAATTACCAGTTCGAAAAGCCACACAATAAATCACTCTCACCTTCAATAATACAAACAAATCAACAACAACAAAACACTTGTAACTTACGACAATTTCATCATCATCGTACGATAATTAAGTGGCAATTAAGAATTTAATTTTCAAGTGAACATGAAGATAGCATAACTTCCCTAAGCATAATGTTAATTGCCTACTTAGCATTGTTGATATACCTGTCGAAACGCTTCATTAGAGCGGTAACTGTATGGATGATAAACATATTGTATATATGAAGCTACATGCACACATATATAGGTTTGTAATGCACCACAATGTTAACTACAATACATATTGGCGCCCCACTGAACCGAGAACTTCTTTGTGGGTTCATTATCATAATGACGTCGCAAATTAAGTATAGGTCTTCAAAAGTCCCTTTATTATATTATATGTAGTACCCAATCCTTGTAAGTAGATAGGTACTCTTCTAATTAGACCGAGGTAGCCTACAGTGCCCTTGTATACATACATACATACATATGTACATGGATGATGCAACTACGTGTTCACCACTTCTTAAAAAAGGATGTATACCGGAAAGATCGTCTACGAAGACTTTCTAAAGTGCAAAATAAAAAGAGAGAAAAAAAGAAAAGTGATAAGTGTAAGTGAAGGGAACAAAAACATTTTTTAATGGCTAACGATAACGCAGAAGAGCCAAAAGTTTTTGGGTGTGATATAATGTTTGGGGTAGTAGCCGTCCGTTTTGGATTGAGCTTGTTTTGATTATGTAATAATTTCTAACCAAAATGGATGGATAATTTTAGGAGTATTACGAATTTTAAAAAGCTCCCATGAATCGATATATTTCTGTGGTACCTTACCTTCTGAAAACATGCTTTCACATTCGAGTACACTGTGGTACTGTTAACTTAAAATGGATTCTTCCTTTTTTGAAGAAAATTCATATTTTTAAGAACGTTAGAAATTTTCTCAAGATGTTCTTTGCATAAAATTAATTTAAGAAAGATTATGAAAATTGGCATATCCTTGTTAAATTTTTTTTTTAAGATGAAATTTTTGAAGTAAAAAAACTTTAATTAAATGGGTATCTACCTACTTACCCAATTTTTGAGGGAGAAGAAAAACAAACACTTATATTCGATTTTATGTGTTGTGTGTAATATTTGTGGGGAAAATGTATGTTCTTTAATCATTTACAATTATATGGATGAACCTTTTTCGTGAATATTCTTTTTTTATCGAAATAGTTGTTAATAAAACAATAGTGGACTTTTTAGATTAAACAATTTCCAAAACTTAAAGTCATAAGTATGTAGTCGAAGTTATCAAAACAACCGTCAATATGGTTTTTAACAGTGAATATAGAATAAAATTATTTTCCTGTCCTATTGCTTGAACTTATACCGAGAAAAAAAAATCCATTGGAGCATAGCTTGAATAAAATGGTTTTACAATAATAGGAATTGATAAAAAATTTAAGGCCAATTAATAATTACCGATATCTTATCAGCCCTAAATAATACCAAAAAACACTTAATAAATGAATTTCTAAACGTGACAGAAACAACTCCACGAACAAAAACAAAAACAACAACAACAGAATACCAAATTTCATCAATAACTTTGTTCAAAACAAAACTGAAGGAAAATTATTTACAAAATAAAGAGAATAAGGAAACAAAAGTTAATTTACCAACTTATAACCATAACCCAATCTATCTGGAGCAGAGTAATTACGTAACAATTAACAGTATAGCGAAGCAAAAAAAAAAAAAAAAAGAGGCATAGAAAAAAAAGAGTTTCCGGTCGACAACTTGATGGATCCTTACACAACTTATAATATATAGATATAGAAATATGCTCTCAGCAGAACTGTTGAGAGTCAAAAGATGAACTTTTTAAACTAATTAGACCAGGACGAAAGGGGTCAGAGTAGGAGGGAACTCTACAGGGAAGGGATTACATATAATATGTAGACGATTATACATAATACTATAGTAGAAAGACCAACCAACAACGTCAAGAGAGTCGTCTAAATTAAATATTGGCAGACAAAATATTTTCCTTGATGAATAATTTTGTAAAAACTTTCCACCCCCGGATCTGATCTCTATAAACTTTTGTCTGTGCTTTTCATTTGGAGTATTAACGAGAAGTAATTGGAAAGAGTCAAACGTATTTTCTAAATAAAATCATTAAATAAGAATGTTGCCCGCTAACATCCGGTATTGGTAATCCCCAAAAACGTTGTTGCTCTTTTTAAGTATTTTTCCAAGAAAAGTATAGATAAAGTGAGACGAAAAAGTTCATTGATTTCTGTGAAATGACAGAAGAAAAAAATAGGATTAAGACCCAAAGGTGATAGAACAAAAGAGGATCACGGGGGTATAGAAATTAAATGTGCAGCTAAATCGATGTCTATATTGAAATTTCTGAGTTCAATAGAAGTGCGGATACATTTCTCATCTATCTATCGTCTACATACTATACTTAAGCATTCGCGGAATTTTTATTCGCTTATTGAATTTTCTTCGTGAGCTTGCAGAAAAAATATTCTATCAAAAGTATCGATGGCGTTCGGTTCCACATCATTGCCCTCCACCTACCTTCAAACCAGTTTTCACCTGGGCTTTTACAAATTCAGATCAGAAATGAAAGGTCTTTTGATCAGAGCAGTAGTTTTTTTTTTTTGCGTTTATTTTGTTTTGTTATTTTGCTTCAGATTTATTCAGACACGGTGTATAGTTGTTATACTACAGTCACTCCAAATGGGTGCTCTGTGTCTTGAGCTTTTTATTTTTCACATTCTAAAGTGATTTGAAAAACTGGTTTCTTGGCTCAAAACAAGAGAGAAAAAAAAAAAAAGTTTATAATGCCGTGGATATCATCGTAAAGCTGGTTTCTTTTCCATACAATAGTAACGAACGAACGAACCCAAAGCTACACTACACAAGCGTGAACATACAAAAGAAATTCTCAAGACGTTGATTAAGAAAATGGGAACGGCTTCGACGACTGCGGTGTGTAACTTTTTTGCAAACGCAGAGTATATACCTATGTTTTTCTATTTGTAAATTTTTGTATTTGTGTGAAAATATCTTTTCAAGCTGTAAAGGTGAAAATACACAACTTTTGCTCAACAGATTTTTTTCTTTTGTTTTACTTCAGGCCATATATCTACACAGAAATGTTATTACTCATATATACAAAAAGTAGCGGGAAATTCTGCTGTTTTAACAACGAGCGTGTTGTTTTTGAAAAAAATAAATAAAAAAAAAATCGTAAGAAACTTGAAACCTGTGAGAATATAAGTAGATTTCTTAGGAAATGATCTGAGTTTTGTTTAGAAAGCTATCAAATACCACCTTTTGCAAATGCTTGCCAATATACATAGATACAGATAATAACTAACAGAAACTTACAAATTTCACTCATCTCCAAGTGAAGATAGAGAAAAGTTTTTTTTTTCTAAGTGTAAACAAATTACCAAAGCTACTTGGAATGCAGAGGGAGTAAGAAGTATGAATGTGTGTATGTGGGTAGATAGTAGAAATAAAACATAACCTCAAAGTTGTGGAACTTGTTGAATCCGATTTCCATAGATATAAGTATGTTTAGGTGTTGACTACACCACAAATACCAAATAAGATTGAATTTATATAAAATATATTTTTGTAAACCTATACTCATCTGTCAGCATACAGCTTCTACGAAGTTAAGTTCATAGAATATATGAATGCACCTACGTAGTTAGTGTGAGGTAAAATTATATATAATATGTTCGTGTGATTGTGTTCATACTATTAAGTGTGGCAACTATTAAAGTTGGACATAAAATAATGATTATAACGGTTTATATAAGAGTCTCAAGGAGAAAAAATAAAATATATTAGCATGTCACATGGAAATTAATGAATTTTACTCTGGATTTAACCGAAAGGTTAATCATAAAATTCATAAGAGAATCAAAAAATTGCAGGACAATAACTTGACGGATAAGGCCAGTATTTGATTTGTGTAGAAACCTAATATTGGTCAAGTTTAGAAAGATTTCATCGTAAATACATTTTATAGGGAATGAAGAAAAAAGAATGCCTTCACAGATCGTGCATTATACATTTTAAATGTGTATAGAGACCACACCTTGCCCTTGAAAATTGTGTTGAGTTCTATAAAAAGTTAGATAAAACTGAGAAAATTTTTACCTATTTTCACATTTATTAATGTATTTTCGGTAAGAAGCATAGGTGCAACGAAATCGTATAATTAATCGTTTAAAGACAATTTTTGACATTGGGTAGAAAATGATAAATAACAATAAAAGATGATATAAGTAGCTTGATATAATCATTGGGCAGTCTGAAGGTTTCTATTTTCAATAAATAAGATATTAACAGACGCCGATAATGCTGGTATAGTGGCCGCCAGAAATGACCGAGTTAAATTGCAAAATCAATTTTACGTTCGCGTTGCCCCAAAACAGAAAATTTCAAAATATTTTATTCGCACATAAATTAAGTTTATTTCACTACACAATCTTACACAATCTATAAAAACCCACAAGCGAAAACAAAAACTCATAAAACTTGAACAGAGAAATTTTTTAAATAAGTAATTCGCAAGCATGGAATTAAAGTCTAAATGTGTATCTTAACAAGAGATCAGTGTTTGCTTATAAAAAACACTTTCTTATTTACCATAGTTGCAGCCTTTTTGTGAACTGTAAACATTTTTGCAAATGATAGGTCTAAGACTATGTAGACTATTTCCTATGTTTTTTACCTTTAACCCGTTCCGAAATTAAGGCTAAACAAAGTCGAGCTTTAGGAATTTTATCCTTATCCAAACAAAAGTTCAGATTTTAAAAAGTTTTGGGAAAACGAAAATTAGGAGTTCGGGAGCTCCATTTTGAAAAACGAAAAACTAGATATGTACGTATTTTTCAAAAAAGAAAAAATTTCAGTTGCAAGTTGGTGACCGGGATAAAATAAAAATATTTGGAAGAAAAAAGTTGTAAAAATTTTTTTTATATATTTTTAAAAATAAAATAAAATTAAAAATTAAAGGGGTGCCCCATACAAGAACCGTGATTTTTTGGGCATTTTTCATTCATATCACCGTGCTATCTCATTAACCGTAACAGGTAGACAGTCCAAATTTTCTCAGAGTGTGTATTTCTATTGCCGCTATAACAACAAACAATAAAAATAAAATAAAATTATAAATTAAAGGGGGCCCATACAAGAAACGTGATTTTTTCGGCGTATTTTTCCTCGTTTTATTCACATTCATTATTATTTTTTTTTTTTTCAAAAGATTTTCAAATGACAGCATAATTTTCTCACATGACGCCTATACTCGAAGGTCAAACAGCTCAGCTACAATTAAAAGAATTTTGAGAGGCTATTCCCCCCCCCCCTACCCCCCGGGCGGAAAAAAGGTAGTCTATGGAATGCAGGACTGAATTATGTAATAGCAAAAATACCCAAACAAAATCGGCCGGTAATGTTCGGAGGAGATAGCGATTATGTGTTTTCAATATGTATGGTGACTTCCTCTCTGATATTTACGTTTTACAACCCCCTTTAACTCCTCCCCTCTTGACGTAAGAACTTGAAAATCAATCACCATACTCACCTAGGTGAGATGTTTCAATAAGCTGCGATGCTTGGTTGAGAAAATACAGCCGCCTAAAGTTGAAATTTTCAAACCCCGCCCTTCCCAGAGCTTACCGCTCCCGCAAAAATGTGGGCCTCCAACAGATGCGCGATATCAGGATCTACCTATATACCGAATTTGGTAAAAAAGTGTTTTTTCGAAATTACCCCCTGCATTTTCGAAATTCAAGTTCGAAAATATCTTTAGAGAATAGCCAACTAAGTTTCGAATGTAATAAGCCTATATACATATCTCTATCATTTACAGTTACAGAGGAGATAGAGTACCCGTAAAAGTCAAAGTAGCTTTTTAATTATAATTAATAATTATAAATGAAAAGTACACAGTGTTAAATTTCGTACGAAGGTACGGAACCCTTCGTGCGCGAGTCCGATTCGCACTTGGCCGGTTTTTTTTATGTCAAACTAGTTCGGAAAATTAGAATATTTTCCTTTCCAAAAATGAAAAATTTTGAGGGACAATGTACCTACATATTATACTCTTAAAAAAAAAAAAAACAGGATAGCCGAGCAATTTTTTATAAAAGGCAAACTGACGGAAGATTAGCATAATGACGCAATAATCTCTGATAGACCCCGGATGAATTCGGTGCATTTTAATTTTTCGACTGACAAAAAAAATAGAATAACAGTCAGCTTAAGCTAAATTCAGGATTTTAAAAAATATGTCGGAATTGCAAGTAACGACATTTGGATTGATACACATCTCATAAAGAAAAACAAAAAACTTTGAATTCGAGAATAAATTATGAAAAAAACAGCTTTAGTGTACCTACATAAATGAATTGTGTGAAAGAGGATCAAAATTCATCCCGACCACAGACGCTATGAGATACTGCTAAAGATTGAAATTCTCAACTCTCCAAAAAACAATGAAAATATTTAATAATTACAGAAAGAAGGAAAATATTTCGGGCATTCAGTAAAAATTGTATCGGTTTAATCTTAATTTGATTTATAGATTTTGATTGAAATGTGGCCAAATTGATTATCGACTAAAGGATTTAGTCCTTCACAGCAGCATAGGAAAGTCTAATAAGTAGGTAGGTACCCACCTTTTTGAATGAAATAATGTAAAAGCTAGGAATAACGAGCTCGTAATGATGATCATTATTAAAGTATGTAGTTAAATGTGAATATTTAAAACAACATTAACAGAGCGATTTGGTTTGGTTTGGTTTGGTTTGGTTTGGTTTGGTTTCTTAAGAGACACTAGCAATGTAGGGCATGAAAATAAAATTCCGATAAGACGACGGTTATCATTTCAACAGCATTTAAAAGAAGAACAGAGAATATCGACAAAAACTAACGATTCAACTACAATTTACGTATACGTAAGTAATGTTATTTACGTAAAGCGAACGCGCTCTTTAAATTTAACAAACGTTCACAAATTAACAGTAACTCGTCGGAGGGGAACTTTCGTCAAGTTTAAATGACAAATTGCAGTCAGTAAAGGTGCGGTAAGAATCGGTCATTCCGTAAGAAAACGATGTGTCAAACAATTAAATTAGTACTAAATTATTAAAAGTGCAATGTAAAAATTAAAATGGAATACAAATGGTACTGAGAATTAATAGAATCATGAGCACGAGTTTATGTGTAGTACTTAATCAGCCAAAACGATATAGTAATACCTCAGCTTTATTCAGCTAATTTAGAACCATGTAGGGAAATTTAGAACAAAACAGCTGTAAACTGGGACTTGTATACTTTCAGTCTTTAAAGCAATATTTGATATTATTTGACTTGTCCCAAGCAATATCTTAGTTTATTATACTATAATATAAATTATTGAGACCAAATATTTTCTTTGATGTAATTCTACAATGCCATCGGGAAATCAATTACATTTATGATAATTGACAGATCAACAGCTGCTTAATATTGCAGTTTACCACTACTTGCATATTTCGTGTATTTATATGCATTCTTCAGCAAACGATATCGTTTGACGACGAGGTTTTACCATGCATTGTAGAATAGGCATCAACAACCGCAGCTTTTAAATTGAAGATGAAAAAAATCATAAATCTTTAAAACTTTGTAGTTTTTATAAAATTTCTAATTGAAAATTTAATCTTGAAAGAAAAACAAGAACTCATCGCGTATGAAAATCCAAAAATTTAAAAATTTTCTTATTTAATTTTTTATTTAGATGTCATTGTTATTTCCATGCCTACATAAAACTAAATATAAATTACAATATATAAAATCGAAGAACTTCTCAAGCTACTAAATTACAAAGAAGCCAAAAAAATACTCAATTTGATACGCCCGGAGCCATCTATTTGGCAGAGGTGTATCACTAGTTTAGAAAAAGAAACCATCCCGGTCCAAATGTGCATACGCTACAATTTGTAGCTGCGTCCCAGTCATTTTTGTGTACCCCGCTCAGCAAAATTTAGATCTTTTATGACAAAAATATAATTCTAAAATGTAAAGTTCTACTGCGCATGACCGAAATATCCATAAGTTTGTTAAGTAATGTGAGTGCATGAAATTATAAACCAATGAAAAGTAGCAGCCATTTTAATTTTTGGAAGAGGAAAGACAATGTGACAATTTCACTTACTTTCTGTCTCTGGCAAAAATATAGAATTGTAAAAGAGATAAAGGAAGAAATATGGAATTTTAAAACAGGATACGAGATGAAGTATAAATGTTACGAAATTTGGTTAAGCCCAGGGGTGTGTTTTATTTAGGTATCTCATTCCCAATGAAATGAAGCAGCCATTTTGGACGAAGAAGGAGAAGGCAAACGACGTGATAATTATTATTATTTTCTTTGCTGCTATCATTTGCTATATTTTGTAATTTCGTCCCATTCGCTCTTGTGCATTTATATGACAAAATGGATTTCTTTTTTCAATGCGTATGGCCGAAGTATGGAATTATAAAAAGAGGGGATAAAGAGGGAAACGACGTGTCACTGTTCTTTAAGTGAAGTAGTATTAACCAATCAAATGAAGAAGCCATTTTAACTTTTGGAAGAGAGTAGGCAAATGAAACGACGTTTGGTATTATTTTTCATGATTTCGTTTTTTTTTTTTATATATATATAATTTCCATAAGATTACGAATTTGATGTTTTCTGTAATTAACCAATAGCTACAAAATTCAACTATACATGTAGCTTTCAAAAGAATGGTGTCTGTATGAAATATTGTAACTTTCGTAATTATGTAATGAATTTCTTGAATAAAGCAAAATGGCCCCATGCCCATATTCATATATAAATGAAACTCTAGTTTTAGTTAAATTAAAAATTAAATTTTAATTTTAATTTAATTTTAAAATAGTTTTATCCCAGGCTTCCTGTATACCTACTATATACACATCTATGTACCTACATATATAAATACTGTCCTCCATCCATAATGAGAATAACATAGAGATAAAAAATAGACTTCCAAATAGTTTTATCCCAGGCTTCCTGTATACCTACTATATACACATCTATGTACCTACATATATAAATACTGTCCTCCATCCATAATGAGAATAACATAGAGATAAAAAATAGACAATGCCGAAGGAATCAAAGGACCTTGAAATTAATATTTAGGTTAAGTAAACTTCTTATAGGAAATAAAGATTTCGACTGGGATAAACCCTAAATATCTAAAAGGGATCAAATTTTTCGCCCATCTAAAATTTAATTAATTAATTTTCCTACAGTGATTCCTCATAAAATATGTAAACATTATGTATGTATGCGTATAACAGGCATATTTCAAAGCAAGACTTTAAACTACCAAAGGTTAACTATATCTTGTTCATTGCGACTATTTTCAGAAAAGGGTTTAAGATTAACGTCAAGAATTAATGGGTTAAGGAATCCGGAACGTACGCACACAAAAGCTCCTCTAATCTACTTCAAAAGGAAGTAGGTATCAATGCAGACATGTATAAAAGTACTTATATACACACATATGTATGTAGTTATATGGCGAAAGCTATTTTCAAGTTAGTTTGGCGTTGTGTTATCCGCATAGAGCAACGTGTAAATTCAAATATGTCTCTACTGGATATCCTTCTTTAAGAGCAATAGGTATACCAAATATTTTCTTTGCGATACATATGATAGGATTGAATGGAAGATTTTCTAACTTGAGACGCTTTATTTACCTACTGCTTAAGACTGGATTAATTTAGAATACTAATGACAGATTCTTAATTGTAGATAAATTTCAAGTTTATTGTGACTAATTCATTGTTTTTCAATAACATTTGGATAGCAAAAGCAGAAATAGTAGTCGATAGAATACTAAACCAGCTTTGTTGAATTTCTAATCCAGGTATTGCTAAAGTGGCAGATAGCACATCATTAGTAACTACAGCTACTTTGGGCTCATTACCTGGTATAGCAAAAATAGATGAAGCAAGAAAATGAAGAAGTGCCTCGGCTACAGTTGGATAAAACAAAATCAGATGAGAGGCTATGCTCTCAAGTAAAGAGTGAAGAATGAAGAAAAACAAAAATCTGGAATTATGTAGATGTAGGTCATAATGATCATCCATGTGACAGATAGTTGCATATATAGTTGCTACTGATTTGAGGCCTGGATACTTTGAAAAAAAAATAATGAGCTCAGGTATTTAATATTTCTTGAGTTTTTCAGTGCATATGATAATATTAACCACAGAACTATATTAATAAACCTATCTTCGGCGTTCCACATGCTCCTCTTCTACAACTAAATTAATTAACAGTTTTCTTTCTGATAGGATACAACAGATTTTCACGAATATCGGAAATTACGAGTGCTTTTCTTAATTGCCCATTTTTGTTCAATTTTCGATTCCCACTATTTAATTCAATATAAAGAAAAATGCAACTAATAAGAGGTCAGTAAAATTGGGTTTGTAAACGAAAAGAGGTGATAAGTGATATATATAAAAATTTGAGGTTTTGTGTTTGAAATTGCATAGAAATAGTTTAAACCTAAGAAGAGTGCATTTAAAATTCACATAAAACTCTAAAGTTTGAAAAAAATAAAAATAAAATAAAGATGCAATTTGGTTAGTTATTTTTCCGTTTATATAGAGTGATCTGGATCAATTTTACATACATATATATATATATATACTATGTATATAAAAGGATCAGAGTAAAAGAAATACATTCAGTTTATGAGGTGATATTTTTCTTTCCCCATATTTTTGTTTTTTTTTTGTTTTTTCTTTCCTAGCATGAAGATATACATTTAATCTTGATGAGCCGAAATGCCTTCAAGTTAAAACCCATCGCTGGTAATCATGCTTGAAGCATATACTCTAAGTATATAACACAAAATGATTTAAATTGGCAATTTAAAATGTTATTTCCTCCTGAATCCCGTATTATATAAGAACAACTCTGGACCCCGTTCATTAATATTCCTAAAATGTTTCTCGAATGGAGAGAATAGGGGCCCGCCCCATCAAGAATCTCGGTCATTAAATTACCCGTAATATTATGAGCCATCAATTTTCTCCCAAAACAAATCTAATTCCATCAGAAGGGCAACTCCCTATATTATCATCCTATTTAGGATCCTGAATGGGGGCGGACACAAGGCCAAGTAAAACATGGGTGCGGGTGCGAGGTGTAAGAGCAGGAAATGGGTAGAGGGGCGATATAGTATAGGGCCGACAACAAGAAAAGCCGAAATAATAAAATAGAATAAAGTGAAATGCCGAAAATTTCTGCTGCCCGTTCAAGAACTCAGCACAACTATTTGACGATTAAGCACATTATCGACGATCAGATAAAATTTATTGATGTGTGCCTTGAATTCAGCCCACCTGAATAAATCATGTGGCGAAAAGAGCTGTTGAGTTCCCTCAATATATACATTATGTTTATAGGTAGATATATGTATATGGAGTAGGTAATATAGAGGATATTACATTTATAGGATGATATGGTGGAATAGGTACACTTGTAGCAACACCAAACCGTCCACAAACATATGTATGTATACATATATAGAGAGTATCAACAAAAGTTACTTCAGATTTAGACCTTCATGAATGATTTCCTTGCTGACTTTTTATATTCATCGAGTGCTGGTGTTGCTTAAACTGCTTTTCTCTCGATATATCTACATACATACATACATATATATGCGATGGGTTCAAGGAGCACAGGCAATTCTATAAGTTTCCGGACTTTTATACTAGGATGTAATGTGTGCGAATTGTATTTGGAACTGTGATGAATAGGCAGGCAGGCAGGAAGGCAGGCTGTTTGGCTGGCTGGCTGGCTGGTTGGTTGGCAGGCAGTCAGCAAAACGAGATGGAGGATATAATACCTAGTCAAGTCATATATGAGTAAGGGACTTGGCTGAGTCAAGTATTACTCCAAACCACCCTTAGAGTTTGTATGAAATTGCTCCGGTCTTCATCCTCATGAAATCCCTGAGATGCATTTAAATATCAGCTCAAAACCTCTCTTATCCCTTAGGCTGGATAAATAAATTCAATGGCATTCATCAGCGTTTTTTCCCTTCAACGAGCGAAAAAAGGTCTCATTCCTAGGATCCTCTCGTATACTATATAATATTATGGTAGTAGCAAAAGCAATAGCAGCATCAATGTGTAAGTTATATACAGACGTATGTATATCATAGGTTGACTTGGTGGCCCTTTGTGCCTATGGCTTCTGGTATAGCTCTTTTTCGTCCCTACATTTTCTACTATAGGTAAACAAATAGCAATAATGGAAAAATGCGTACGTTTCAATAAATACTCGAAAGGCAAACGAGTTTTATATAATATATATATATATACATGTATGTGTGTATGTGTAAATAAATACCGAAGAGTTAAAAAAAAGGTAAGAAGATGTGCATTATAATACAAAGAAAAACATAGGTACCATATCCAGAGAACCAGATTCTGATTAAAATAAAAAACAAGACAACATCAACAACAGAAAACAGAAAAAAAGGAAACAAGAGCTGATGGCTAAACCCAAAAGCAGTAAAGAAGTGAAACGTAATATAACAACCCGAGAACGGGGTACAACGTACCTTAGTCGACCATCGTGAAGCACTCAAGTTTACATGGTGCTTACAATAAAAGCTACAAGAAGCTCTTCCACAGAGCCCTACCTTAGCGTTCGTAATACCTACATGCGAATTACCTTTGCTTGCTTGTCGCCATTTTGATGGTGCTGTTGGTATTGCTATTGCTGCTGCTGCTGCTGATGTTCGATTTTTTTTTTTATTTTAACTTTTTTTCCTACAATGTATTTTAATACCTTTGGCCTTTTTTCCTTTATTTTTTTAATGAGGCAACTTAGAAACGTACCTCCCGTACACCTACCTAATCAAGTTAGGTTAAATTATGTGAGGTCCCAGGTTTAATGGAAATTGAACTGATTTTTATAACAATTTTAAAGTAATAAACTCGATTTCAGGTGTATACTCACAACTCAACGACGACGACGTCTTATATACTTTTATACTTAGCACAAATTCCACAGGAAACATTTATATGCAGAGCAATTTTTTTTATTTCTGTTCAACAGACTCGGTAAACTCGAGCAAAATTAGTCTGAAACGGTTAACTTTCAAGGAATTTCAATATTTTATTGAAAATGTTGACATTTTTATACTTTTGTGCAAATATGTATATACTACATGCTTATAGACATGCAAACACCCACGTAATAATGTTAAATCTAAAACATATTAATATTCTCCAAGAGTTTTTATATTAAAAAAAAAAACCTCGCAAGTGCTATTTACATGCTAATAACAAGCAAGATTTGTTTTAACGATTTTCAGTGGTAGCTACATAGGCAATAGGTACATATATAGTATCTACCTAGGTAAATAGTATAAAAAGAAAATATTACGTTTACCTTTTACCTTCAGATTGATGCCCATAGGCATTAGATGTAAGATTAAATTTAGATATGAAAAATAAACG
Source organism: Dioctria rufipes (assembly GCA_963924295.1). Classification (NCBI taxonomy): domain Eukaryota; kingdom Metazoa; phylum Arthropoda; class Insecta; order Diptera; family Asilidae; genus Dioctria; species Dioctria rufipes. The sequence goes on from OZ002745.1 coordinate 13,813,000, forward strand.
TGAGATAGGAATTCTTATTTTTTTTTTATTTTTGTAAAGTTAATTTGTTCTATGGAAATTCTTGCCCTATGGCATATAAACCATTAAAAATATGACAGATTTCATAGAGAAAAAAAATGAGGTATTTAAACTAAAATGAAATGGTGTTTAAAAGAGAACCTATTAAAGAACCGATAAAAATAAATAGACAGACTGATATTGATTGTAATTAAGATTTTAAATTTTATTATGCGTTTGCAGCACAACTTATAAATATAATTTAAATTAAAAAAAAAAAGATCATTATCATCATTGTCATAGGCTCTTAGCCGCCTTCACAACATCGCTTCTCGATCGATATCTGTTTCTAACAAATCCCGGCCAATCAATAAATTGTAGTCATCGAAGACTCCTCTCGACTTTACCCACTAGACATTATCTAATTCTTTTCACATTTTTTGGGACTTAAGGAATTTCAATTAAGGACCACTTTGAGAATCCTGTTAATTCTTGAAACGTAGCCAAGCTATCATCCAGTTTTAACGTAATTTATAATTTTGGATCCCCTATGATCTCATATAGTTGATGTCGATAATTATCAATTACAAGTATCGTCAAATGCGATCTCAGCAGGTTATAGGGTAATTACAATTTTTTTACAGAATATTTTGCGAAATTGGGGAATTCATATTTTTTTTTTTTTTTAAGTGATCCAGGTCAATTCGGTATATTATGTTTATTATTCTAAGAATGTAAGATGATTTCGCTCAGTTCAGACAGAAATTAAAACGTACTCGTGTAATAGATATTGAAATTTAAGTAGTAGATAACTGGTAGAAATAAAATGGGACGCAAACATAAGCTCATAGAAGAAGAAATAGGTAGAATACGGGCTTAAGCAGAAGAAGGATATTCTGAGAGAGGAATTTTTTGTAGAATTAATCGAAGTGGGAATGTTCTTTGCTCATTCCTGCGAGATCAAGAGGGTTGTGGAACTCATTATAAAGGACGAGTAGTTACAGCTACTATAGAACGAGAACGGCGGAAAATTTTGAGAGTTGCCTCAAACTCTTTACAATCTGCGCGACAAATTGAATTACAAGCAGGGACCTCAAGTCCAAACTTAAGACGTCTGTGACTAAAAAATAAACCGGCCCTTCTACAACGCCACCGAAGTTTTCGCTTGGAATTTGCAAAACGCATCACTTGGAAAGACCAATGGAAAGTGTTTTCGTTAAGTGGTCCTGATGGATTTGCTCACTATTTTCATGATCTACGCAAAGAAAAACTTTTTCTAGGCAGTCACCATAGTCGACAAGGATCACTTATGGTGTGGGAAGGAATCACTTCTCCTTAGAACTTCAAATACTAACAGGAAAACAAGATGCTATGAAGTACATAAACCTTCTGCAACGAGCAGCTGCTGACGTCGATGAAGTTCTCGGATCGATGTCATCGATTTTTCAACAGGACAGAGCACCAATCCACACTGCTCGTCAAGAAACCGAGTGGCTTCGCAGCGAAGACACTCGAATGGCCAGCCTTTTCACCAGATCTGAACGTCATCGGAAATTTATGGGGATGGCTTACGCGTAAAGTGTATGAAAACGGCCAGCAATTCGAAAACGTTGAAGCATTAAAGGAAGGTGTCTTGGCAACCTGGAATGAAATACCACTAACACTTATCGAGACTCTTTTCGATAGTATGCTCGACAGACTTTTTGAAGTAATTCACAATAACGGGGGCCCAACACATTATTAAAAGTAGTACTAATAACACTTATAGATTCGTAGATTAAGAAAATTATATTAGAAATAAATAGTAAAGTAAATATATATAATATTTTTTGCGAACAAATAAGTGTACCTATTCAACTGCACTGATTTTTTCCATAAATGCAGGTATTTTTTGCTTAGAATTCTGTGTTTTTGAGAAAGAGACTGTAATTATCTTAAATCCTTAGAAGAATAAACCTATAATACCAAATTAGTTTGCACGTGTTTGTAATCCCAATATTTGGAATTTATAACCGCGTACCTAATCAATTGCTCCGCAGTATAAGAAAAAGAAATTATGGTCTGTAGCTGAGGAGGAACTTCTGGTAGAATTGTGGGGAGAATGAGCAGGGAGGTAATTTAAAATGTGAATGAAAATTTTTCGCAATTTTGACTCTATAAATTCTATCGGTAAAGGAGTAGAGAAGTAATTTTTCCTTTTGTAGAAATGTCAAAGAATCTCATTAGCAAGAACGTAATAGTAACGGCTTAATTCAAAATTGAAAGGGGGAAAAAAATTCTGAAATTTTGTACTAAATTATTAAAACGGATAATAAGTGAAGAATGTCGTCCACATACATCTGAAAATTTCATTCACGTCACCCAAATGAAAGAAGATCAGTGGAAAATATTGAAAGTAACAATGGACAAAAGATAGAACTTTGCGGAACTCCAGTTATAACCTAAACAACGTGAGATAAGGTATTTTTGTCTCGTTCTCGTACGATATGATCAAATTAAAGAGCTCGAGTCAAATGCCTTACTACTACTGGTAGTAAGTAAATAATTTGAAATATTATTGGCAACTTATGCAATATTATCTGCATTTGAATACTACAAAGAAATATTCTTTGATCAATCTCAAATAAAATATAAAATTTTAGTGGCATAGAGTTGTAGTCGACGTGATTGGCGTTATTTATATGAAAATTGAAAAGAAAACATCAGAACTCTTTCAAGGTGTGTTATTTTTAAATTTATTTTAACCACAATCAGTATGTATTTTCACAAAAAACAAAAACAAGGCGCGTACAGAAATATCAACAAAAACAGCATATTTAATTCATAAATTGAGTTAAAAAAAAAAAACAAAAAGCAAAAACAAGAGAAAACATCACAATCGCTACCTACCACTGCTACTACCACCACCGCTGCCGTCATCATTCAATACATTATCCTTAATTTTGGTTTCTTTTGTTATCTAAGGCAAATTAAAATTCAATTTATGAAAATACTTAAGGCTCTCAACTCTCATTAAATTACGCATAAAAATGTGTAACGCAAAGTTGTGCCTCTTAATGGCTTCGTTACGTACAAAAAGTTTCTAATTTATGCTGTAATGCTGTATAATTTCTCCCCGTAGTGTCCTCTCGTTCATCTTAATCTTCGTCTTGCCTTAGACAGAATACTTTACCAAAAATCTGTCCATATAGATATATCTACATATATGTATAAATAAATATGTATATATGAAGGGAATATACTATAGTTAAATAAAACACGGCTAGAGGCATTATAGCGAAAACAGTAACAGCAGTTATAGCATAAGCAGTAGAAGTAGCACCGGTAGCGCACCGAAGTAGCACGAGGAGCAGCTTTTTCCAGCTTCTTCAAGTGAATAATGTAAAATTTATGGAAAAAGATAAAATTCTCAAAGTGCTGTCGTTTTGAAGAGTTAAAATACAAAATTCTATCCATATTGTATAGGCGGTAAAGGGGGTGGGTGACAGAAAGAAGGAGGCCAAAAACAGGCGGTGCGATTGTGGAGGTAGATAAATATCGACCAGACCAGTATGTTACAAATGAATACCTTTTTTAGGGATGGATAAACTTTTTTGTAAATTTATTAGAAGAGTTTCGGCCTTTTGTCTGTTACTGGCGAATTCAAGGGAATGGGACTAATCGGAAGTTTGAGAATTTCGGCTTTGACTTGTAAATCATTGTAATCAAAAAGTGTGTTGGCGGTGATGTTTTCGGGTAATTTTGTTGAGTGCTAAGTCATGTATTTTGGTGACATACTGTGCGGGGGGGGGGGGGGGGCGGAATGATGATTTTGTGAAATGAATTTTTCATTATTGAATTTGGTTGATGATATACAATCTTTTTCATTGTTATTTCGCGAAGAAGAGGAAATTAGATTGATAGATGTCGATTTCGAGGTTAGAATAATATTGATGATGTGCCCCCTCATGCAAAATTAATTAATTATTAGAAAAAATAATATCTAAAAAGAAAATAACAGAGTCTAAATATGGCAATTGTACAAGTTTTTTTCCTTTTTTGAATAAATTTGAATTTGAAAATTATCAATAAAGGCTTTTAAATACGAGCTAGTTAATTTCACAGCTGCTCCTAATGTAAGGAGGATAGACAGATTCGAGAATGGAACAGTTACAAATGTTTATGAATCGGAAAACATTTGCTCAGGATTTCGTGAAACGGACGATCGCAAGATCTAAATAAAAATGATAGATGGTTAGACCTATGTGGAAGACAAAAGAATTTTAAACTTTTAGTTAGACTAACTTAGAATAATTATCGAAATCTTTCTTTTACTCGAAAACCCGGGGATGTGTCTATTAGATAAGAAAGACGCAGAAGAACTATGAAATATTATCCCTTGCTTTTACAGACTGAAAAAATAAAAACTCCTCAAACGTCATATAACAGAATCATCTCCAGTGAATAAAAACAACGAGAAACTTTGAAGTTTTGGTAACGCTATTTACATCGATCACAATTGTTCTTTATATCACCAGTGTTAAATATTTTAGTATCGTTAATAACAAAAGCAACTGTTTATTTAAAATAAATCTAAATTGATGTTTATTATTTCTTTCTTCCCACGACCTCTGAATAATCACTTCACCATCTTAAGAAAACTTAACACAAAAACCTTCTTCGCCATTTCCTTAGAAGTTCCATTAATTTACTTTTCTCCATCCTCTTTAAGTGATTCAGACATTAAAACTAGAGTTGTTCGTATACAACAAAGGCGTCGACAGATGTTGTCAACCTTCCCGTAATGAAATCCAAAATTGAGTGATTGAAAACAGAAAGGACGTGCTGCTTATTGATGAAGAAATTTAGATTTAAAATTTAATCTTAACAAAAAATACGGTCGTGCGTGCACTTTAACGACAAAAGAATAACAAAAAACAACGATTGTATGCTGAAAATGTTTCATTCGATTGATTACATCTGCAGCCTTATAATGAATGAAACCAATAAAAATAAGCACCAGAAACAGTGTATGCTCAACTTTTCAGAATAGTAGGTAGGAGGTAGATGTATAGGTACATACCGCGGCCCACATAGAAATTGCTCCTGAAAACCAAATGTCATCCCTCTGTATCTATTCTCCAAGGATATATGTATGTATGTATTATAATATACATATATAATATAATATCAAGAACTTTCGAGAAATTTTGATCCAAGCGACTTTTTTGTTTTTGTCTTTCTATTTCTGTTTCTTTCATGTGATTTTTGAATTAATGGGAACACATAAATCTTGACGCCAATGCAAGGAACAACTTGTAAACTGTGATTTCCCAAATGTGATACGAGGTTTTTGAGAGGAGGACATAGACGAGAAGTTTTCTACACCTGCTGATTTTATGAGTATGAACGCCGGTACTATCCCCTCTGATATAATGTTTTCAGGGGAGCAACACAGCAGCGACAGGTATTACCGCATCAATCAAGTTTAAGTGAAGGTTAAGTGGTTTTTCCTTTCTTTTAGATGTGGTTAGTGTGACCCATATTTTATCACAAAAAAAAATATATATATTTTTTAAGCCTTTATGGCAACATGAATATAATGAAGTAAAATTTAAAGAGGACTTAATGAGTTATATGAGAAATATTGCGAAAACTGGAAACAAAACAAAAAGGATTTTGAACAAACTTTCATTGAAATTAAAGTCAGCCAAACAAAAATAGAAGGGGGTTGACTGATTGGGCAAAGTTTCGAGTGAGGGCTGCAGTTAGAATTTTAAAGTAAAATTTGTATGGATACAGAAATAAAAAAATATATATATACAGCAGTGGGAGCTTCTCTAGGAATAAAAGTCCACTTACGTGGTGTACATTTCACATTTGATATTTCATGGTGTGCAAAGATATGCCGACGGAGGGCCACCGATGAAAGAAAATGCTATTATTTTCATAAAAATCAATACCAATATGTAGAAAAAAATTGAATAAACAGCTTTGGCACGAAATGCGACCATATCCATAAGAAAAAATCCAAAGGATTAAAGCAATCTGCAGATAATCGACAACGTAGGCATTAAGCACCTTAAAATCGTGGGTGTCATAATTCCACACGTCAGAGATGATAATAGTATAGCTTCAGTATCACCCATTCGAGACATGTTGGAGACCATCCCCAGAATCCAAAAATTGTTTGCTTTATATTGACAAGTTTTAATAACATTTTTTCAATAGAATCACTCGCTTTGTACAAATAAAACAAACACCAAATTTTATTTTTACGTACTTCTAAGATAATTTTTATTTTAAACCAGTCTTGTCCTGACGGCTGCTTTTTCCATACTGACTGATAATTGCAATTCAATATCATTGCACACACGGTGTGCTACCTGTCTTTTTGGCTAGGAAAAGCATTGTACACACGGTATGCAGTCGGTCTCGAATGGGTTAACCAGACGAGAGAGATAATATAAATATATTGTGCAAGCGTACAGTTGCACAATCCCCTAGGCAATAACTACATCTCCACCGAACAGATCAGATCAGTGCTGGAAAACGTCAAGATCATCATGGCAATGAGTGTTATTACAAAAAGCATGGTGAACCCAGTCAATAATAGGCGTGCAGATTTCAACTACATCATTAATTATTATAATAGGCATAGCGAAAATATATGGTTCAAGAAACTAAAGCGCACTTGGACAAGCAAAACGAAATTTCGCTGGACACGTTAGGACAAAATGAGGAGATTAGAGTCTGGAATAATATAAAAATTGATGAAGCTGTCAATAAAGGACCTGTCACCAATATTAATGACTATATGACAAGAATAATAAGAATAATGAACCTATTTTAATGTGAAGCACACTGAAGTCATTCAACATTTTAATATCACTATGGAAATGTTAAAGCAACTTTGAAACTGGAAGTTTAAGAATTCAATAGAACAGGAGGTGGTAGTACTCACCTAGCCAAACAAAAATTTGTATGGCAGGGTGAGGGGCGCTTATTTAACCGTTTAGGAATTACAGGTTGATTAAGAAAAAAAAAGATAGTTTTTCACAAAACACCCTGTATCTTATAAATACAGGGTGTACGGTCACAGTTAAGAGCTCAATAACACTTTAATAGTTACAGATACCACATAGTATGTAATATGTAAAATTAAAGAGGAGAGTCCACAGTTACAGTTTTTATAAAAAACAGTTATGTTAATGACTTTTTTGCAAAAAATAAATAGAGGTAAAATTAAGAAAAAAGGTAAGAAAATCCGAAATTTTTAGTTTAGATCCCATAACTCCTGAGGGGAGTGCGGAGCTAGTTGAGCAGTCGTTGGAAAGGCCCTGGAGTTCTGCATACAATGACTCTTAACTGTGACCGTACGCCATAGATACAGGATGTTTTATGAAAAACTAGTTTGTTTTCTTAATCACTCTGTAACTCTTCAACGGTTGATATGGAGCCCCTCCCTGTCATATAATTTTTTGTTTGCCTAGTAGAGTATTATCACCTCCTGCTCTATTGACCTCCTAGGTGTATAAGAAAAAAAGTCATGTTATATGTGATAAATGAAATTAGAATTCGGTTTTGTGGAGCAAAACTAAATAAGAACAAGTTTCACATTTTGTTTTTGTTTTACGTGTAAATAGAACTGAACTAATATTAGGTTAGTAAAGAACACGGCTATTACATTAATTATTCGTTATATTGTATCAGAACTGAAAAAAAAGAGGAATGCCCATTTTAGGGCCGACACCTCCAGACATGGGAATTGTCTTAAAGATTGCAATATGATACTCTGAACATATTTAATTAACAATACTCATTTCATGCACTTGAGTCACATATATGTGGCCAGTAGTGCACTGTTGTGAACATTTTTCTCAAAGGAAGTCATTTTCCACGACGAACAAATCCCTCACAATCACGAGAAGTAAAAAAGTCCACTTGTTCACCCATAATAAAGTCGCTCAAGCTACATCCCAACGCCAAAACTTTCCCCCACTTAATTGAAGTAAACATTGTTAATAAAATATATTCAGCGTCTCATAATGCATAAGACATCTCTTATGATTGGAGGTGTCGGGCCTAAAGCTGTATTAAAACTCGGCATTCCCCTTTAATATTGTTGAATAGTAAAGTAAAACACAAACCAAGTGCTTCAACTGTGGTTCTTTGGAATATGCATAAAATAAATAACATAACTTAACGAATAGTAATATCCCGAAAATAGTTACAAACCGAACAAGTTTCATTTTCCCTTTTCGGACGTGAATTTATTCTTACACAAGCTTTTAGCAAGTCCCTGGTCCTAAGATAATTTACTAATCCTCCCGAAGGTAAAAGAAGCAACGAGCAATGCAAAGAATTTTTCACTTGTCACGTTTTAATTTATCAAAGAAGTGAAAAAAAAGTCTATGTATACGAAACAAAACGAAGCTGTAGAGAATAAATGTTTTTTACCTGAAACAGTATTCAGAGATACTATAGTTCTGGAAAAAGACGGTTGGTCTTCTGGTCAGCATCATCTCAAGTGAATAGTGGCAAAATATGTATAGTAGCCGTAATAGGTAGGTCCATATATCCATCCATAGCTTCAGGTTATATCCTTTTTGTGTATATGAAATCGGTTCGCATAAATCACTTGAAATATATACGTGCGTATGTATGTATCTAGAAACAAGAATTTTTTTAGATTTTACCTTCTCTGTCATGTTCCAGATGTTATAGGTCTACGTCGGTACATATTTACAGTAGAGGCATCACAGGGCAAAATAAAAATATATACATACATACGACTGTAGTAGTAGGGAGAATAGGCAAAAAAAAGGATGGTTTAGAAGTACGCTCTATCCTCCAAACTGGAAACGCAGTCCTAATCATGTTTTTTTTTAAATGGTCACGTCAGACTCATAATTCAAAATGCAAAACAGGAATACGTACCTGGAAGAATTAAAATTGAAAGGACGAATCCTTTTTCTTTAAAATTTTGTGAATTCATTCTGTTCGAAGAGGGTTTTCAGAGGAATTTGTTTTTTTTTTATATCACGATACCTATTTGTTACGCAACATCTTACGATATAATATTCACCACCCTCTGATTTGAATAGAGCAGAGGAATAAGATTTTTACTTAACCCGTACATGCGTTTTTTTGTCTATATTTATTTTTTTTCAAGAGGTTCACCATTTATTCTACTTAGGATGAAAAGTAAATCGTCGGGAATAAAGGACGAACGAACGTTAACTTTTTTTTTCATATTTGGTTTTCATTTATGCTATATATTTGCGCTGTTGTGAAATCAACAACTTTTTCATGCTCTCCTGCGTTCTCATGATGACGATTCATTGTACCTTATCTACCCACTATGAATGTTCAGTACGACATACGTATATGTACATATATCTACTTGCTTCCGTACTAGGCTGCAGGTTTGGGGGGAAAAAAAGGAGGAGTTCTGTGTCCTGTATGCATCAAATGAAACTCTTAAGCTTGAGCGTTATACCACTTCAAGTCCTCTTACTGTTTTCCTCTCTTCTATGTTTTTTTTTTTTTTTGGGGAGCTCTTTTGATACCCCAAAAAGAAAGGACTATAAACACTTGGTGTGTTCTAGTTGAATGGTTTTTCCTGGCTAAAGGAAACAACTTATGCAGAAGTGTTTTACATACATATATATCCATATATAGGTACCTACGTACTCTACATACATACATATATTACAGGGAATATGTGCGAACCTTTTGTTGCATTCTGTATACAGCGGATATATGCAGCAAGTTGAACACTTGTGGCAAATGCAACTCGGTCATACATATCCAGAGCAATTAGGGAGAAACAGGAACAAGTGGTTCACCAGAAAATTTAACTTTTCAAGAATTTTATTTATGTCACAATGTTTGCCTTCATCCTCTTTCGGCCGACTACATTCTCCTCCAGAATGGATGTACAGTACATACAGTATATACAACTTTGTACCCTTTTACTTTTATGCAATCGTAATAGGTACCTCAACTGGGAAAAGTTACAAATTGCAAGTATATTTCTTGGATGTTGATATAATATGGTTCTACTGCAAAGTATGTTGGCACCCTTCATTTATAACGGAAAGAATGTTAGCTTTGTTTACAATTTTTAAATGGTTACACTCGCCTCAGGGGCTGAAATTAAGTTGTTGCCCTCGTTTTCCTCCTACAATAAAGCAAAAACAACAACAACAACAAAATATGAGAGAAAAAAAAATGCACATACCTAGAACCCGTAAATGAGATATGATGTCTAGTTAAAAGGACTTGAAAGCATTATGGCATTTAGCTGTTCATCGTATTCCTTTCCGGACTTTACAACAATGCAACACAACATATCGTCATTGTACGATGTGGCAATCTCATTCCAAAATATTTACCCTAAACCAAAGCGTATGTGGAATATAGTAAAACCAGAACAATTTATTGTGACAGAATTTAATAACCATAAAAATGCAATTGTTCTACGGTTATATAAGAGCAGCAATCCTTTTTGTTTAATAAGCATTTCTAAAGAAAAGGGGAAAATATCATTGGCTTACAGCATGGAAAGAGTTTCCGTAAAAGGAATTGAGAGAAACGAAATTCCATTGCTTCCAGGTTTAAAATCAAAATGCAAAAATTTCACTTGTTTCGGAATCGTGTATATTTTTACCAAACATTTCATCATCTCATGTGACATTATACATAGTTTTTGTTGCTGGATCTTATAATAACACTCAACTGTCGTATCGTTAGTGCACTGTATAGCTTGGGATCGTTAGCTTTGAATCTGATTATGAATGAATATCACAACTATGTCGACTAGGACAATGACTAGTATCTGTAGTTATTTCAGAGGACAAAGTTTATACAGTTTTCATTTTGGGGATAATACCTACATATAAAGGATGAAAAAGGAAAAGGACATATAGTATGTACAGCCCGAAACTATTGGAATTATTTTCAAATACATAGATGCGCGCATATAGTCTAATAGGAGGAAGAACATAAAACATTTTGGTCTGGCCATTAGTTTTTCTAGTAAAGTAGGTATAGCATGGAAACAACTGAATTTGTAATTTTGGGAATTCTAACTACTACTAATAGGATTGGAAGAGAAATTTAATTTTATGTCGTTTGATGAAGATTTTATGGATGGGTAGAGTGAGTGAAGTATAATGTGCCTTTTGTTGGTCGACTGAAGGGAGAGAAGAATTGTTTTTAGTAATTCAATTTACTTTTGATTTGCTTAACTAACAAAGTTTTGTTCTTGATCTTCCATGAACGTAAATTTAATGGTTAACAAAATTAAGATCTCAATCAGTTATTAGAAAAATGAAATTGGGAATAGAGAAGTTAAGTTCAACTCATAAACTTCAAACAGATGTGTTCCAAATGAAACAAGAAAAGGAATGCAGATTATAAGATTTCTTCATTCGGTAAGTGACTTTAAATATAATTTTAATTTTCCAGTTAAAAAATTTTGAAAAAAAATCTTAGCAGCTCCTGGTGTATTTGAGAAAATGCATTCAACCAGCTATATTAATTCGGATAACTACGCAATGAATTCTCATGACATTATTTTGTTCTCACACTTCATTCAAAGGTCATGTAAAGTTTCTATCTTAAAGTATCTTTTGCATATACATAACACATAATCCTAAACACAATACACAATAATCTAATAAAGATAATTTCCTAAAAGCTTTACAATGTACATAAACTTGGCCAGTAAGCAATAAAACATGCATTACAATTCAAGGGAATTGACCTGCAACTTTATAGCACCATTAAAATCTAAATGGCCATTTTCTCCACATTTTACAGCCCTAAGAAATTGTTTTCACGATTAAGTAGGTGTATCCTACCGTTAGACTTCCTTTAAAATATGACTATGTATAGGTTTAACTGAGGACGATAATTATGGTAATCATTAACTAACGAGTTATAACGAGAATTGATTGAATCACATAGATGTATGATGATAAAAATTATTTGGAAAAATATTCTAAAAATTTTCTTTTAAATTTCTCAAATTTCCTGATTTTATCGTTTCAATGTGTATGTCCTCATGTCACAGCGCAGTCAGAAAATATTCATGCGTATGGCGTTCGCTATTGATGCCACATCAAGGAATAAGTAGGGCATATGTGACAGGAAGTGGTTGTTAGGCTATCATCAAAGCAAAAATCACATTGCAACAATCAATTTTGTATCAATTCTTTGGTACTGTAATACCCTAGCAATGTATGTATCTCTAAGCCTTTCAGTCGTACAATAAGGAGCAAAAAAGAAAATTCAAAAGGATATTTAAATGGGAAAAGTATAATGATTTGGCAACGAGTGAATAAATATAGGGATCGAAACTAACGGGAACTAGAAAAAAATTTATAATCAAATTTTTTATCATTATCCAAGTGAGATAGGAAAAAAATTTTTACAATAGACATTGTGAGTGTTTCTGACTCAAAAGATTTCCCAATTGATACAACCTTGTGGAACCGAATAGATTTTTTTTAATATGAACATATGAACAGAGATTAGTAATCGATTCCATTACTATAATTAGTTGATCGACACAACTCATTAGGATTATTTTTACATACATACAAGTTCGTTGTAGACCAAGTACAGAACGGCAATATCAAAAAGTATACATTGCACTATTTGGCCTGCTTGTCTACAAAGGCAGTGAACTGGTTTCCAGCTGATCGACTTCAGTTTTCGACGTGGATATTCTAACAGGATTTATTGTATTTATTGAATTGAGTACTGATCCAATACAATAGATAACAATTTTTAATGGATTTTTCCATTATCGTTTTAGGTGACAACTTCTAAAAAAAATGCGCGAGAATTCCTGGCATATATGATTTAAATAAATTGCAAGACAGGACTATGTTGACCATATCCCAACCTATTATGCAAATTGTCATAATCGTTGTTTTAAGTTAAGACCAACAATGACATGGAAAATTATTATTTTAAAACATCCAATCATGAAAGTTTGTTCTCTTTACCTACCAGACGAGATTGAGTTACCTTCAGCATGGCGTTCGGTATGGAATAACTTTTCTCGTCAAGAGAACAGCTTGATCCAAAGAATCAAAGAAAATCATACATTCAACAAGACAAAACGCTAAGATAAGAGATTCACCCTGTAACCTTCTTCTTATATGTACATATATATTTAGGCTAATTCACGTAAATTCTTCCACAATTGCCAAATTTTCCATCATAAGCTCCAAAAAAGGGGTTGCCATTGTAGAATATAATAGAATTAAGTTTGTCAAACAACATATTTAATAACTAACGATGTCGTAGGCGTGCCACCTGCCTTCGTTCTTTTATACGTAAGTATATATGGATGTGGTGCGCACCTTGAGTCCCCATCAATGGGTACTTTACCTACAGAATACAATAATTCCTCAAGATGATGTGAGAATTTCTTTGGAGCTATACTACACGTACATACATACATATATAATACTTAGGAAAATGAGTCCCAGTTTTAATTTTCTTAAAATTCTAATTAAAATTCCAGTTGCAAATCCATGGGAATCAGCATTCTATTCAAAGCGAAGTACATAAATGAGAACTCTTCATTGCTAGTCTTGACTCGAAGAGAGTCGTACAGAGTTGAATTAAGGAATGAAATGAATAAATAGGACAAAGTCCCGTAATATGATGAAAGTAACAAGGTTCCGAATTAAATCGGAGAGGAGCTGAGGTAAGAAGAGGTTTTTCGAGATCAGATGATAGCAGGAGTTATTGTGGTGCTGGCGGTGGTGATGGTAGTAGATGATGAAATATGCTATCGTTGATCCTTTCAAAGAGTAACTATAGGAATGAGAGATGTCCTAAAAGCAGATTGTAGAGAATAAATGCCATTGTATAGTACAATTCATTTTGTAAGGGGTGTTTATATTAACCTATCTAAGATATTTCAACACACACATACAAGAAATTGCTTTATTACAATATAAGTAAGGTATTTTACAATTCTTACACAACCGTTAAATACACCATATTTTCTCTGCTGGTTGGTTATGTTGCGTTACTCTCTCCTAGTACAAATTTAAATTATTGATAGAATTAAATGGTCTTCTTTTCCCTCATAGTAACGGGAGCAACAGCATCCTTGCAGCAAAATTATCTATAACAAGTAAATATAGAGTTCGTCCATCTATGTAGACGGTTGAATATCCTTATTCTCTAGTATTCTAGTACTTACTTATATATGTGTGTATGTACTTAACGACCACAGAATATTTGCAAACACAAAACCAAAGTAATGCTTGCCTGCAAACACTTAAGGGATGTGCTGTTGTGTTAATGGGGTGCGTGGGACTCCCGGTTCTGTTGTTGCTTCCTCCAAACAATAACCAAAATGGCCCACAAAAGTGTTGCGAGTAGCTTTTTGTGTATTTTGTCAGACTAAAATATTTAAATTATATGCCAAGCTGGGCCTATTTACTTAATACCAAATTGATTTGCATTTATCGAGTTTTTTTTTCTGGGTTTATTATAGCAGCCAGGTGAAAACAATTATATACATATATATGTTGTACATGTACACACACCTTCTCCTTTCAAGCTGTGAAAATTGCTAACGATTTTGGTGTTTATTTATCCTACCATTGTGAAAAAGTATTTAGGACACGAATAAGGAACAAAAAACAAAACAAAAACAATATAAAATCTCTTTCACTTCCCGTACTCCTTGTTTCTCGTAGAGTTATATTATATTGTCAGAAGCGAAAAGGAGTGACTTAAACTGGGGGCCAAAAGATCTGATTTAAATTCATCTTTCGTTTTTGAAAAGTTAATTTGTTTTTCTCCTCTTTTTTGATCCTTAGTAACCAGGAACCATCATAGGAATAAAGCTCAAATGGAAGAAAAGAAAAACGAAAAAAAAACCTGGAAATTATATCGTTTTTATTTTTCTTTCTTTGCTCTTCGCCTAGTTCCTGTCTCTCGATCAGCCTCTGATTGCAATCTGTTAACTTTTATGGGGGATGGGGGTTATGAGGACGTGCAGAAGAAAGTAAATCGCCTTTGAGATGACATCAACACGACAAATTTATAGGAAAATAAACCTTTTAAAGAAATTGAGGGAAGGGAGAAACAAAAGCATAGTAAAAAAAAAAACAAGAAATATACACCAGAAAACTGAACAAAAGTATCGTAGAGAAAGAAAAAAAAAAGCACAAGCCACACTCTATGGCGAGGGAGGTAAAACAAGGAAGAGTTCATGTTTTACCGATAAAATGAGCTTCTAAAAAGGCTTAAAGAATTTTTCTCTTTATTTCGGTCTCCTTTTTTTTATCTGCTGAGATTGCTGGAAAAGTTTGACAGTTTTCCTTTTTTTTTTATCTATCCTATCTCTTTAGTTTATTTCGTGTCACACGAAGCTTACGGGTTAGTCGGGCTAAAGAAAGAGAATAAATTGAAGAAATAAAGCCTCACGGAAAAAAAAACTTTCGCAGAGGGGAGAGAAGAGCATTTTTCTCTCTTCTGTTTACATCCATTCAACTTAGTTTTTGAAGCTGAGCTGCAGCTGATGGTAGAGAAAAAAGAAGTTTTTCGCTGTCCAAAGAGATTTTATGCTTGTAATTTTCTTGTTTCAAAATGATTAGTAATTTTGCTTCGTTGTGATTTTGTTTGAGAAAAATCATTTAAGGTAAATAGACGTAAATATATGGTGGTACTTACGAGGTAGATATTGGATACATTTAGTTGAATTAAGTTAACTTAAGAAGACCATATACATACCTGAAAGAAAAAGAGAAAAAATTGAATTAGTTTTATTGAGTAAATTTACTTTTTTTTTTGTTTTTTTTTTTTAATTTACTTTATTGAGCGAAATAGTAAAAGAAAAACATTCATGATTAGAATGGGAAGCCTGAGTTTTGAGAAGAAAAAAAAATTATATTTGTGTGTCTGATCCCTTTTGAGGGGTCCTAAAAAATTATTTAAAAAAAAATTATCTTCATCGATTGACTACGATTCCCCAAATAAAAACTGTCAGCTTAGTAATAATTGCATATGTAAGCATGCCATGGTCTGTTGAATACAAATGAATCTGGCTGCAGCCTAAACTACTTAAAAACATGCAAACATTACTCAGCTGAGAGGTACTGAATATAGTGGAATGGGTAAAGTTTCTTTTTAAACAAAACTATTTTATTATTTTGGAAGTGTAGTCTGTGGGAAGGTAAAGAGCCAAGGTTAGAATTACTGGAAGACTATTTCCCTGTACGAATAGTAGTTTAGACTCTATAGAATCAATATCTAGCCACTTTTCCATAAGTATCTATATAAAATATTTTAGAGAATCCGACTAGCACGCACACATACTTATGGGTTTCTGTTTCATGACTTAGGAAGTACTTTTCGAGGGTTTGGGTAGAGAGATTAACCTAACTTAAAATTTAAGCATTCTGTAGTTTAATTTACCGCTAAGATTTTGTATAGAATTACAAAATGTTTTGATTGAAAAATACAATGTCTTGGTAATTTGCTTATTTATACATATATCTTTTTAAGAACATCTTAGTATCCCTGTGCGTTGGCTTTATCAATCTGTTTTTTTTTTATTTATTATTTTTTTTTAATATTTATATTATTAAGCCATGCTTAATACCCTATGAAGCAAAGCACAGTATGTCAGGAAGGAGGTAGGGAAAAGACATGAGGAGAGTGGCGGAAGTACTGATGTAGGTATGTAACTCTGGGACCTTCGCTCATTGTAAGCCCGGGGAAAAACAGAAGATGGTAGACTGTTCCACATTCGCACAGTTAAGAATAAGAAAGCATAACAGAATTTTACTGTACCGGCGAAAGTATTTTGAAGGGTGACAAGTTGTATGCGGCTTGTAGCGTGAGTATTGCGTGCAGGAATTAATCTACAAGGGATCATGCTGACGTGCTGGAAATATTAATAGCAAGAATGCTTAGTGACAATGAATCGGAAATTAATGCTCCATCAAATGAAATGGACGTGGTTAATTGGTAATCTTGTTTTAAAGAAATTAAACAGCTTTGGATCTTAGATTCATTGAATTCGAAACTCGAATCGATTTGCCCCAAGCAATGATCTAGTGTTTAGTCATGCAATCTCGTTTGACACTTGCGGCATTCCCTCTTGAGTCCATAGGAGTATCAAAGGAGTAAGTGACATCAAGGGTACTGTCATCGGCAAAATTATGGATGGGATTGAGAAAGCAGATCATTATTCAAAATTAGAAAGAGAGGCGGAGAGATAACATACCCCTTAATATGTCCTACTATAAGCCATAGGTACTAAAAAATTATACTAGATTTCTTTTACATTCAGACGTCGGCATATATACCCCCCAATTTATTCGAACGAAAAATAGCTCTTTTTAATTCTACTTAGCTAATTAGTCGTTATAAATAAAAAAAATTTGGATATCTTAAATGTATTCTAGAACGAAATTGAGCAAAATGGGGTAAACACTTTGTGGGGCTGTAGTATCTACAACAATTTCCAGATTTGAGGTATTTCTACATATACTGGGAAAATGGTGAAAGATATAAGGTATTTTAAATATAGTTCTTCTTCAAGCATTCTCTAAGTTTGACTTTTCATTGTGGAATGTACGAGACTTGATTATATAATATTAAATAACAGTCGCAGTAATTATGAGACTATTAATAAACAAATGAATCGCAACAAACTACTATCTACATGTGAAATTTATTAAATAAAATTACCTACAAAAACCGCCATTACTCTTTACACACTTAAATTTTTTATTAAATACAACAAACAAATTCAAGCTATTAAAATATTTATTTTTGTGCTTATAACTTTACCTCCGTCGGATTTTTTATTTATTTCTGAATGCTTTGCATACAGAAAAAAAAATACAAAAACCAAAACAATGAAAAAGTGGCTCACAGTCATGGTCGTTGCCATCGTAATCGTGCTTATTTTAAAATAGAGCACCCAACAATTCATTTAAATCTCCAATTAAACATTTAAAACAACACTCAGGTCTGGCCAATTATCCCCACAGAAATAATATGAGTAAATAACAATGCTTGAACCCAAAACCTTATCATTTTTTTTTTATTCGGGTAGGTATGCTTGCTATGCTGTTCGATTGTGTTTACAAAGGACCCAAAAGGGGGCTAACTAGTGAGGAGTGATAATTAAATTCCGTAATAGAAATGAACATCAGGCACCTGTTTAACCCCACCAACGTGAATAGCTACGCTACATATTATGTATACACTCTGATGAATAACTTATGATTATATAAATGTAATTAAAACATCTACAGGAGCAGCTATAGAAATGTCAGCTTTCGTACATGGATACTCTTCCTATTATATTTCTTGCCTTGAATGCTTATATGGAGGAATAGAAGTTATAAAGCCCGGCCACGTCAAGTCATCTAAAAATATTATTCCCAGAAACTGGAAAACTTTACGGGTATGTAGTACGGGTACAATATGGCTACATTAGAGGCTACCTACCCTATGAAATCCACACATTTCAGATGAATTTTATTACAAAAGTTTTCTTGACGGTGCACGGTGGTGGGTAGAGGATCAAAAACATATTTCCTACCGTTCTCTTGAATGGAAATTACGTAATGGTCCAGTACAAGCCGACTTTGTATACTCTATACACGTATACGTAATTACGTATATATATATATATATACTTAAATGAAACGTATCTTTATGGCAAGAATCATAGCGAAGCAAAAGAATCATCTAAACACTATAGATTCAAGGCTGGTCTTATCATGATGGAAGGCAGTCAGTTTAAAATGAAAATTATCTGACAGCATTTTGAATTCGGCCCCAAAAATGCTATACGTTTACCATCATTGCACTAAATGCAAAGGATGCTTTGTTTGTTGCCTTTTAGCTGAAGGTACAGTATGCATCCAACCTAGACATATCACTATCACCTGCTTTGAATGATATACGATATTACGACTGAGTTTCAAATTATTTTGTATTTTAGTTCGTTCATTATTTCTTTGGTTGGTAGTAGGTAAACAATGCGTGCATGTGGGAGGATATTTTTGAGATTCAGGGTTGAGGTATTTTCGAGTATAAAAACTTTTTAATTTGACAACTATTTTGAGCAATCTGCATCTATTCATTATGGAAACGTGTCCAAACCATATAAAATCTACAGGATGAGTTAAAACAAAAAAAAAAACAAAAACAAAAACAAAAAAAAAAACAAAACAAAAATTCATTCAACATAAGGCGCTTTCGGCAAGCACATTCTTAGTGAAGCAAGTTGGCTCACTGAGATTGCACTTTCGGTGAACTGTCTTAGTTCAATATTGAGCTCCAAATTCGAACGCAACCACTGAGCAACTGAGACAAGTGAAACTGAATTTTCTTGCGTCAGTTGACTCAGTTTCGTTATTTTGTGATTTTAATTACTAATTAAAGTTTAGTGAGCTATTTGAATAAACTAACAACAACTTCCTCAATTTATTACTATCCATTTCCTGTGGTCAAAATTATTTAAATATCAAAATTGGCAAATCAGCTGATTGGTTTGAACTGAGACAACTAAGACTATTGAACTGAGACAACTAAGACTATGTCTCAGTTGTCTAACTGAGACATTGCTTGCCGAAGGCCCCTATAATAAAATTTTTGATTTTTTTTTTTTTATTATCTTTCACTACTTTTTCGCCATTTCTTTTTAGAACTTTTAGCGATTTTCGACGAATAGATGGCCTTTGTAGATGATCTATAAAACCTCTTTTTGAATTAAATTTAATATTGGGTGACTTTTGCTTTTCGGCAGCTTTTTTTTAATGATACGCTTCTTATAAAATAGTTAGGACAACAAGCAAGTAGCATATCGTTCATAAAAACAGCGAGTTGATAATGTACACATATATAGTATATGTTATTAAAATCTAGCCGTTATGGAACGCAGTCACAATAAAACTGTTATTGTAGATGTGTACAAAATTAGAAAATTATGTTAGTACACCAAAAACCTTGAGAAAAATATTTTGTATTCGTTTCCACAAGTTTTACACCTCAGCTTTTTATTTTTGTTCATTATTCCTCACACTCTCAAAAACTCAACTAAACCGATTACCATCCTTTTCGAACTCATAAGAACAGATTGAATGGAGGAAGTTTCAGTAACAATAACCAAGTTTAAGAATTTATTCTTCAACTCAAAACCAGGTAACATCTATCTATTTAAAGCTTAATTAATCTAGCTTTTCGCATTCATACTACCTATTTATATAGCATTTCTCTTATCACTGGCACACATTGAATGTTGATTTAAGGTAGCTAGGAAATTGAAATGCCACCATCAAAGTATGAATAACATTGAGTAAATCAAAATCACCTAAAGCCATTTGAAGTTGAGCTTTTGTTGAAAGAGAATTTCAAAGCACCTCTTCTAATCCTGGTACTGGAAAACCAGGAAAGAGTAGCATCATCATCATTATCATCATCGCAGCAGCAGCTTTAGTAGTGCTGCAGTACTTTAACGAACGATTCTGCACACCTAGTACAACTAAACTCAATAAATAGTATGAGATCGTGACTAAGCTCACTTTACCATCTACATATAATGCTGCCTGCCTGTCGCCTGTGATGAGATTAAACTTGAAATAAGTTTTAAAAAATTTCGAAAATATTTTAGCTGTTGAAGAGGCAGACGACATTGGTGATGGAATAACTAAAGTGACGCGACGTCGTTCAACTAAATTAATTGTGGGCGTGTTGAAAATTTAATGTTTTGTTCAGTGAATTATTGGCCTTGCATAATACAAGGGTCACTACTCGTCGTTTCAGCATCACATCGTATCGTTGCCCCAAGAGACGCAATTATCACAAAACCACACAAAAGAGAAGGAAAGTACATAGACGAAAAAGAGAGAAAAAATAAAATTGGAAAGTATTCGTTGGCCTGGAAAAAGATGTTTTGACGTCGTTGTCGTCGCCTTTTGTTAACATTTTTGTGATTTTTCTATTTGCCTGGCCCGGAATTCATTTGGTCCTCTACAGAATTATTTTGCTTTTTGGATTTCGAACAAAAGGTGACATTGTTTTTAGGTAGGCCTACATAGGCGATAACAAAAAGTCGTAAAAGTAAATCCTTTCAATTCCATTTATAAAAATCTTTTTATACCTACATAGGTATATACGTACAGATCTATTTGATTACAAGAAATACCTGATAAATTAGTAATAGGTAGTTAGTTAGCTATGCGAAGAATTAATTGTTTCTATAGAAAATGATTTTCTATTGAAAATTGTGATTGATAAAGGTAGGCAATCATACAATAATTATTAAAGTTTTATTTTTCTATGCTTTTCAGTAAAATTACAAAAAAGTGAGTCATTTTTCATTGACCGACCGACAACGTGTTGTTTGATTTTATAACCTACACGGAAATGTAAATTGACTCACTTAACTGGAATTTCATTGAGAAATTTTATATTTTCATGGAATGGAAGAATTAGTTTATTTTTTCTGTTGCAATTTATGAATATAGTAAAAAATTTCATCATGTCCAAATATTCAACGTAGTGTAAGTAAGTAAATAAGGGCATAGCTGTATTAGATACCAAAGATATAGAAGATTTTTTTTTCTACAACCATTTCTAAGGATCAGTCAGGTGAAACAAGAAACAACACCTTACGAACTAAATATGTCAAATTCACGCATCAAATTTTTAGTTGGCAACCAAATTTACCTAATGTGAGTAGAATATGCTCAGTAGCTTTAACAACTTTTTAACAATGTAAATATTTTTCTATAATCAAAACAATTTTTGGCAAATGCTGACAACAACAACGGACTTCAAAATCATTCATGATACAGTCCATCCAGCCAGTCTGGGACGTAATTTAACTCATCTACGTATATTATGTAAAAGAAAAATAATCAAAGCGTGGAAGAAGCGAATAATACTTATATAAATAATAATGGTTTTTTTATTTCCAAGAATATGGAAAACAGCACTGGGTTCACCATTAAAAAAAAACCCCATTGCATAATTGCGAGAATTGAAAAGTTAACAAATGCATAAAAAACTTTGATTGTAAAGATTTTCCTTTTCTTTGTAGCTGATAATATGAAACAATACTTGGCTGGTATTAGTAGTAGTAGTAGCAGTAGTAATAATATTGTCATTTCGGTATTAGGCTTTAAAAATGTCGATGTCTATGAGATTCTAAATGCCATTAATCACATCAAGTCAAATGTTGTGTGTGAAGTTTAATGATATTAATCATACCTAAATGTTTTTTTAATTTGCTTGGCTCGCTTGTCGACATACATATGTATGTATGTATTTATATAATGCCTATAATATCTTGGGAACATTTGGTATTTTTCAGACATCAAGAAAAAAAATTTCTGTTGCTTGATGTTCTGGAAAATAGCAAAAGTTCCCAAGATACAAAGTGCTATTTAGTAACAGGATTTCGCACCAATATAAGTATCCTTTTTTGTATATCTAAAATTCTTCAAGGTTGTTAGTACGTAACGAAATCATTAGATCAAATAATGAGTTGTAATTGTTGAAGATCATTGACGACTTCGAATTGCTTTTCAGAAAATTGTTTTTACAATTTTATTTTGATAAGTAATCAGTAAGTACTGGTGTCGGCTTATGATCAACAATAATTGTCCAATACACGAAAAGTTGTATTCGCAATAATTTATTGTCTAATATTATTGGTGATGCCAGGTAATGGTGTATCTCAAAAGTCTATATTAGGACCGCAGAATTGTTTAAAATTTTGTAAATTCCATATATATATTATATATCAATTATCCTGTAAATTCTATTGCTGAGTATGTAGCTAACTTTATACAGAAAATGTATTCTCCATACCTACAAAATTGGACAAATTTAACTTATATCCCACTAAATCTTCAAGATATAAATTGACATAATGAGATTTTCCTTCGTTTGCATGTAGTTCGTTGAACCAAGACTGCATGCAAATAAATGACACCACTTTTATATTTTGTCTCTTTCTGTGAGAGCATTGTTTCCCACTGAACTGTAACGATAAATTGCTTAAGGTTCAGAGGTATTTGCAGAAGGTAATCAAACCTTTCCTACCGGCTATTTTTGGTATAATTAAAATTTACAAACAAAAATAGTTCCAAATACTGTTGTGGTAAATTTGGTAAATTCCACTGACATTTATATAAGTAAATCCCCAAATAATTTAAATATAGCGTCAGATTACGACAGTTCGTAGCATTGACAGTGAGAGCATACTTTCTGAAATCAAAACTGGTACCACATGAAACAGGAGATCAGTCAGTCCATTTATATAGATATATGTCAGTGATATAATTATATAGATAGAGTACCTAGTTGTAAACATTAACAGAATGCCTAATTAGCATGATCATATTTCGTAAGTATAATTTGAATTCTTGGCATTCTTCATCATCCAGTCCATTCGCGGTAATTAGGATCAATCTTTTTTCATGCCATATATAAAATATGTTTGGCCATTTCGATTGTTGGTAATCTTCAGATGATACACAATGCAATGCAGTTATAGGTATATTAACAGTATTCGGAAATATTCGATTATGTTTCCATCTTTGTTGGTGAATTCTAAACAAATTTCTGCAGCTAAGAAAAAATCATTATAAGCCGGACCTCCACTAGAACTGAACTAAATTAGTTGAGCAATATTTGGCATATCTACTTTACGTATAGAAACATAAATATGTAAGGACTGTTTGCGTAGCGATACCTATAACATTAATTTTCATGAAAAATTTCCCAATTTCCACGTGTATTTATTCCCAACAACGTTTCAGTTCACAAATTCCCTTATATGTGTCCATTTTGTGATTTAAAGTTAGGTCCAATAGATAGATAGTACAGGTATATGTATAAAGCAACATTAACAACTGTCCATGCTAATGTGATTTTGGAATTTTTTTATTTTTTCCCATCAGGTTTCTTTAGTTATTTATTTAAAAATAGAATTTTTTTTTTTTGTACTGCTCAAAAGTGATATCAACAATTTTAACAATCTGCATATATATATGTAGAGCCACTTTAATATCCTATCACGACTGTCAATCTTCTCTTAGTGCTTTTAAGGGTTAATACATCAAAATTCAATTTGCACTCCACATCAAGGGACCTGTACCTAGATACCTAAAAAAAAAAAACGCATTCAGTTTTGAGCATTTTTTTTTTTTTATGAGCCCTTCTTTATGTATAGGTTGGATATGGGATAAAATCGAAGATATTAAAAATTTAAAACTGAAATGGCAGTTCAATTAGGATTGTTTTTTGTCTTTAACGCAAAAAGGAAAAACATTTCATTCAATCATACCTAAACATAAGTATGTACATATAACGTAGAAGCAATTAAATTGAGGAAAAATTTACATACTCTTCAAAAGGAAAATTAAGTTTAATTCAATGTGCATAGAATTAAGAGCGTATTCATAAAATGACCGTTGAGTTATAGTCTGACAACAAATCCATGGAACCTATTACACGATATTGGTTAAAATAAAAATCCGTATTCTTTTCGCATTCTATAATATGACCACCTAAGTTGGCACATACTTCTTCAAATTACATCTTCAACTAATCAAATACACGAAGAAACATACAGCTAAGCAGAATATCAAATGAACTCATTCTCTCCTTAATAAATAAATACGTAGCGCCCTTGAGTATTTATGATACTCTTGTAAGAATTGAAATGTGAAATTGTTTTTGTTCTAAGATTACTTAATGTTTAAAGCCAAATAAAATTTTATTATAAAATACGGGACTGGAAAAAACATAATATTCAAGAACTACTTTTAACATAACATTGGATACAATAACTCAAAATGTCTCATATATAAAGTTATGGGGTCTTAAGAAGAGATGGAGGGATATTTTTGATGTTTGCACTGTATGTTCTGTTAATCTAAAGCAGGCCATACATACATACATACTTTACCTATCATCCCTTGCAGGAAATAATGTTGTTGTTGTTGGTGCTAATTCCCTTTTATCGTGACCCAGTCATATGAGTATTCGTTAAAAAGATCATATTGAGTAGATGACAATATTTAATTGAAATATAGTGGGAAACCATTATTGTTGTTGTTGATAATTTCATTCTTACTGAAGGCATTCTTGCAGTCATGACATGTTACACAAGTATTAATAGTATCAAATAAATAAGACCCTTATCATATAATAATCGGCAAAGTGTATATGTAGGTATTAAAAGCTCTAAGGAATCCACAAATGCCTGGATTCCATCCAACTTTTGCGTTACCAAGTTTTTAAAATTATCACTACTAAACTGTACGGGGTATAGGTAGGGTTTGATCCCTTTAAGCCTTTTTCTAAATAATTGTTTACACATCCTGTGAAAAATTAACCTCTCTATCAGAGGGGCACCTTATGTCCCTATATGTGTATAGAATTGTATGATTAAAATAATCCATGCAAATTTGGAGGGTTTTTTTTTTAATTTACTGTAAGGGATATCAGTTTCTTTTTGAAGACCAGACCATGCATGTTCACGTTATAAAAATAATTTAGGTATTGAAATTTAAAATTGTTAAAAATGAAATTCTTGAAATGCTATAAATTCTTAAAAGAATTGATTTGAAATGTGCTTTCTCCTGCAATATATACTTGGAATGGTTTAGCTTTCATTTTCCAAGATATATTTAATGAGACCCGCTTTCTATTTATTTAAATTGGATATCTATAAATATGTATATATACATACATATATATATGTACATGTATAGCTGCCAAATTGTATTTCAGGAAAGAATTCAGTAACATCAGTAGCCATTAGAATTCTTGTCATACTTAACAGTATTCAGAAATGAGGAAGAATATCCATGTCATGTAAACGTATGTACATATATACATTTTGAAGCAATATTTACCAGCTGCTCCCCGATCCCGTATTTGGGCATGAAACAATATATATGTGTATAAGCAAATCACTGGGAAATTCTAATAAAAACTTGAAAATATGTCGCCCTAATATAATTCCCACATAAATAATACCAAACGTTTCGTCCTTATTTAATTAAACTTTGACAACAGCAACAACAACAAATTGCAAAATTTAAATTTCATTCATTTTGAACAACGGGAGAGAAGAAGGAGGGGGGGCACACTCTTGTTTCGTTTTCTTATCCATCTCCATGAGACACGCACTTGGAAAAAAAAAACAAGAGAACCACACAATCGATTTTCACTTGGATAAAGTATTTTCTGGTCGAAATTTTAGTTCAAAAAGGGTAGGTCTATGGAGGTTGAAAATTCAGGAGTTTTGATAAAAATATTCGCACAAATTTTATGTTTTACCAACCAAAAAGCCCTCTCCGTTCTGTACTACATTATACATAGATATCAGATGAGAAAACAGCGTCACATAGATGGACTCTTACAATTTAGCAGTATTTTACTACTCCAATTATGGGGATAAAAAAGGGTGGGTTTTTTATTTTTGCTTTTCTTACATTTTTGTCACAAAGTATTATAAAGAAGGGTGGAATTTCGGTAACCTCTTTAAATTACATATCTTCTACCCTATGACATATGTCTACTTTGATAAGGAGATGGTATCATCTGCCAAGTTATGGTAGGTATGTGTAGATGGATGTATACATACCTACATACATGAAAAGCAATGTCCAAGCATTTGTCGTTGCTGCCCAGTTTGACTTTTTGAGATATTACTACATATATTGGGGTTTTCTATAACAACATACCTAACTAGGTTTTTCCATTTTAATACCTACAAAATTTTTAGGGTTTAATGCTTTTCTTTGGCAATTTATCATAGCACATAGCACCATCTACAGTTTTGTTATGGATTTATGACGGCGGTCGGTGGTTGATTAGATGACCTCAATTAAGGTGACAAAGTGATTTGTTGTCCTGATCCTATCATCTCTACTAATTTGAGGAGAAAGCAAAAAAGTGGAACAGTTTAATGGGAAGCATTATGACAGGGTATTCTGAAGAAGTTATGCAAAGTAGGTGTATTGGGTCAATGAGATTACAAGAAAAGGGACCTGCCTGTCATGAAATTGTTTTTGGTATGAAGAAGGTGTACATTCATGAAATTGTTTTTGGTATGAAGAAGGTGTACATAGAGAAATTTCTATACGAAAATTGTGAAATATACCTGTACATAAATATAGGTACAAACCAACTTAAAATATAAGCTTGGTAAATTGGTAATGATGATAGTTTAGGTTTACATGATGCATATGCTGCTATTTTTGATGTGTAGTGAAAGACGGAATTTAATCCTTCCAACTGAATTAAAGAAAATATAGTTGTTTATTTTATCTATTTCATATGAAATTGAATATTAGTATAGCAAAAATATTGATTTTGTTGTTTGCATGTGTAAAAAACTGTAGATATCGCAAGATTCCATTAGTTCTATGAATTCTACGAGGAGAAATTCATCTCGTTGTAACTGCTATTGACTCTGACTTCAAGTACACAAATCCATATCAGCAGGTATGTAGGTACATAAATGTCAAAATAAATTATCAGATGTCAGTTTGATAAGACGTATTAATATAAAGGAAATTTTTGGCTAATATTGGGGAAGGACTAAAGTCTTCATCGTCTGATAACAATGAAAAAAACTAATACTAAAAAATATATATAAAAATGTAAATGAATGAAAAATAATAATAACAGCTGAAAAGTGTTTAAGGTAAATAAGACTAAATTCATCTTCGAATTTGTCTGAAAATTTATTTTTTCAGTTTTAAGGGCAGATAAAATGGCTTTAACATTTCTCTAATAGATAACGTCTTTGATACTTACTTGATGGACACTTTAATTTTTATTTATAGGCCAACCAAACTCGCTGAGAGAAAAACATTTCGATAGCGAACTTTTTTGAAAAAATTATCGTTTCCGAGATATCGATATCGAGTATTTTGCTGTTATTAGTTCTAATAAAAAATAAGTAATACAGAATTTTGCAAGACATTTTTATGCTATTTATAGTTGAGTAGAATTTAAGCCAATTTTCTCAAAAATGTAAACTATGATGATTTCGAAAGTGTATTCACCAATACAAATGTTGTTGTTATCGTTTCAACGAAACGCAATCGCATTGTGATTGATTCAATAGTTCTTCACAAAAAAAAAAAAAAAAAAAAACAAAAAACAAAAAATGTGCCCATGATTAAAATAGGACAGCCGGTATGTACATATACAGGTAGTGCATGAGTTTCATTTCTTCTTCTTCATTATTATGTCAGACAGTTTTACTGGCCATGAATTTTGGTCCTTCGAGTCAGCTGGAAATAAATGTAACTTCAAAATACAACAATGTTAAAAAACATTTTCCGTTTGACCACGAACCAACCCACTATACTATAATATACAAGCCACAAACATAAATCAGGATAGATGACATTATTGTCAAAAGACAAAACAAAAATTAAACCCACATAAACTGTACACTTTTGGACATATGTATATGCATATGTTTGCAATTATTCCCCAAAGATTTCGTCTCCTTTTTTTGTTTTCCTCATATATAAATTCCAAAAACCAACGGATTCTTAAATCATCGTATTTCTAAATAAATAAATCCCAGGAAGAAACACCCACATTAAGCTGCTAACGATGACAAATGGCCAAAATCTAAAGCAAGAATAACCTAAAAACTAAAATTTATTGCCCATAATTCCACTATCGGGTCATACCCAGATCCTCCAATTAATTCTTCCAATCGATTACAAATTATCCCGTATAATCCTGAATTTGGTTGCTGTTGGATGCCAAGGCAGATTTCTGTTCATTTTTCCTCCCAAGGGCCAATGTGTACCTATGTATATTGAAAAACATACTCCCGCATGCAATACATATATATATATACATGAGAATCCTTGTTGGAGCTTCATATGCGATAATAAGCAAAACTTGTACAATTCTTGGGCATTTCAAACACAGGAAAGGGGACTTTGCAGAAAATTTTACTAGGACATTTTAAGGCAAGGATAGTAGGTAGTAGAAGAAAGGATTACAGCAAAGTTGTATTTTACGGGTAGAAAATGAAGAGAAGGGAATGCGATGTTGAATGCAAATATCGAAGATTCACACATGTGGAATAAATTGAACTTTGCAAGGGCGTTTAGGCGACAAAAGAAACTTGAAATATATAAAAGTATATGGCGAGGGGCATCAATAGAAACGCAGCCTTCCAATAAAAACTTCTAAAGTAAAAATTCTTAGCACTTTTTTATGGATTTTAACAGGCTGCTGCGACGATAATAGAGAAGTGTTTTGGAGTAAAAGTCCTAAAGGATCCTGAATCATAGCTGCATGGGGGCGAGGAAAAATCGGCTAGGTATATATGAGAGAAATTCTTTTATCATTTTTTTTCTGGTAGGTACCCTTTGTTACTCTAGCAACTGTACATTTCGGTGGCCCAATTCAACTCTAGTCTAAGCTCAACAGAATGGCCTCCTCCCCTATTGATATGCTGGGCGGAAAATACTCATATAAAGAAAATTTTTCTACTCTTATCCTGACACAATCCCGAACATACCTATATACATATTCGTATAGAACTGTATGTACGAATGACATTTAGACGTGCTATGAATAAAATAAAAACTCCTCTAATAAATAGAAGAAAAATTTATGATCTTGGGTACCGTAACTGACTCGAAGTCAGTACAGAAGAAAAGAGCATAAGGAAGAAGAATTGTTGAGAGTAAATCACTGTGTTCCGGGAAACCGGGGAAGGGAATAACGAAAAGTTAGCAAACGCCTTGAATAATACTTCAAGAGTTCTGTGAGGAGGAAGTCTTAAGCTAATTTAAGAACTGGTGCCAGGACAGTCATACATACATACGAAGAAAGTAATTGCGATATTTATCTATGACGCTTTCATGCATTTATACTCCACCAAAAGGTGTTCGTTCTCTAAAGTGGCTCCTGGAAGTTGACTATCTATGCATGAGTTCATATATGTATGTAACTAGAGTTGAAGCTACATCTCTTTAGTAAACAAGTGTTTATCGGGGAAGGACGACTGGATAAAAGATGTTTCATCATGGTAACATAAAGGTGAAGGTAATTTGAGAGGAAAATTTTATCCTTTTGAAAGATTTTATCGTGCAACATCGAAGACGAAGAATTTTTAGAGAAAACGATGTGATTGTAGTAGTCTTCTAGTCTTGTGAATTTTTGCAGATTTACATAATGCTTAGGGATCGTTTTTGATTGTTAGCTGAATATACAGTAATATAAGGGGAACATCTCAAGCATCCAACATATTTCAAAAATGAAGTTTAAATTGCTAGCAGTTTAATATCGGATTTATACTTTTAATGAATATGTTGCTTTTTAATATTAAACAGACAAAATTTATCTCATTGTATAGATATATTATATGTCTGCAAATATATATATGTATATTGTAT
Organism: Dioctria rufipes; assembly: GCA_963924295.1. Lineage (NCBI taxonomy): Eukaryota > Metazoa > Arthropoda > Insecta > Diptera > Asilidae > Dioctria > Dioctria rufipes. The sequence continues at coordinate 13,843,446 of OZ002745.1, forward strand.
ACCTACCTATAAATACATATATGTTTTCTAGAATCACTCCTTACAGCTGTTTTTAAAGGATTACAATCTACATGAATTATTAAATCAAATTCCTCAGAGTTTGCTTTTGATTACTGGAATCAAGTAAACTGCCACAAGGTAATTTTATAGGTTGAATCTTAGAAGTTCATCAGCATCGTAATCAAGGTCAGATGGCAAAAAATAAATAAATAAATATTTGAACTGCAACTTAGTTTCAGTGATGTGATTTTTTATGATTGAAAAAAGTAAATACGTATAATAACAATAATCAATATTTCTAATTTGGAAAAAATTATTCATTGATTCTGATCGCCAAATAAAACAAATATCTTCGATACATTAAAAGGATACCAATGATATCATCAACACAGTTTTCAATAAACACAATTAGCCAACGGCGGATCTGTAATGTAATGCATGTTATAGAAAATAAAAAGAAAAATCCCAAGAAAATATTTCTACAAAACGCATCAGAGAAGTGTATTTATTTTCAGGAGGGGGGGTATACATTATAATTTATAACAAGATAATACAAATACATCAAAAATTAAGAGCAGAGATGTGGCTACAGATTTTCTTTTCTTTTTCTTTTTCCAAAATAAACTATGTCAATTAAATTGCACATTTATAAATAAAGCTGAATCGACCGAAAAACACCTGGAGGGAGCAATCTAATCAATAATAGAAGAAACCTTGCTGTGGGTTGTACATATAAATATGTATGTTTGTAAAATATAGTGTCAGTTATGATGAAATTTCGGTCTTGAGAACATCAAACACTTTTCACATAATTCGATATTACCAAGGACATTGTAGACTTACTTCTGTGTAGCCAACTTAAAAGTAATTTATTTCACGACTCTTTCAACCTTTTCGAAATTTTATTAACAAAATTACAACAAGGTACTCCTTAGGAAGCATAAAAATTAAAATAGCGAAAATATCCAAAATTTTAATCACGTACATCTTGAAATGAAAAACCTCCTACAATCAAGGGTAAAGTAAGGTAGGATATAGTATATTTCTAGGGCAGACGGCACACCTTTACCTTATGTAGAAATCCCCTCCCCCCTCCCTTATACATACTTTAATAGAGAAAAGCTGTGCCACTGTCTCTGGTCTCTGTTCGCTCGTTGTAATTTCGGTTTATACCATTATTCCGCTTCCATCGACATTCATCCATCCATTTACATTCACCCTTTGGTCCCCTGTCGACACAGCTTCACATCATTTTCTACTTCTATATAAGAAGGAAACGCAGAAGTCATGATAAGCATCCGAAAGATGTAAATTTATTTTCCTCCTTTACAAATTCACGGAAAACTTTTATTAGATTTCTCTCGTATTCAGATCACAACGGGCTTGGCCCCAATTTTTGCCACCCTAAACCTCACTTCTACATAAAAGAAAAAAAATCCTTTAAAAACCGTTATTGCGGCCCGTCGTCGTCGTCGTCTTCATTGTCTGCACATCTATTTCTTGTCTCCAAATTCTTCTAAGTATTCACTCACTCGTTTCTATTCGTAAGCTCAGCCGCGATTCAAAATTTGACTTCCAGTTCCACTTCGACATGGCTTCCGAGCGACACCGTCCGTTCCGGAGTTGAGAAGGAAACAAAGAAAAAAAAAGATATTACTCATGCATTAAATTTAAGGCCTAAGAAATTCCAAAGTCATCCTTATGCCGTTTAGCAATAACAAGAAGGATTAAAGGGTTACGTGAAACGTGCGTGTTGGGACGTGATTTTCTACTTCATTTTACATCATAGTAGTAGACCGAACGAACGACTAACTGCTGGCTTTTCTGGGCCTTCTAGAGAAAAATTCCTTCCCTATATGGAAGACTCACTTTTCTTTCATTTACCCCAAACTGGCTCTGGGTTTAGATGGTATATTTTTTTTTATATATATTTTTGAAGCAATATTAAAGGCTTTTTTCGTTCTTCATATGCATGAACTATGCCACTATATTATAAAAGGGCACGCACGCCTCCTGGCTCTTTTGTATAAATATTGTTCAAAGCTTATGTTATATAAAAGGCTTTTTTGAGGGGTTCATTCAGTGCGGGTATGGTGTAATAGAAAAACGTTTCTAAACTGATTTTCTTGAATCTCCCCCCCCCCCCCCATATATAACTCAAACCATACCATTTCCATGATATTATGATGACTTGGCATATGAAAAGTTTGAAGACGACAAAAATTCTTCAGGGTAGAGGTGTGTGAGATTTGGAAAGTTTGGGTGATAATAAATGAAAGTTTCAACGGTGATTTATGATTTCGATAAAGATGTAAATTTTTTGTCTTATATTTTTGGCGTGTTCTGTATAATTTTCAATCTTTACATATGCATTGAGCGGTAAATTTTACGCAGCAGAGTTTTTCCGTCGTATGTCCCTTGATTCTTTTGTACAGGAAATGACATATGAGTGTAAATTTTTTTTTTATATTACATAATTTGAAATTTTTAAGTCTACGTTTGCGTAGGTACATTCCATATGTGGAATATGGTGTTTGATAATTCTTGTATGTTAGCACAAATGATGTTATATAATGGTATAATAGAAAATCTTAATGAGTTCTCCTCTTATAAAATTACAGTCCATTTCCTGATCCCTGATCATGTAATGTTACGTACTTGACTTACTTGCGATATAAGTAGTAAACGAAATCGAGAGTATACTTTCATCAATAATTGTTCGATCTAATTCCAAATTTGAATGAAGGAAGTAAAGGAGTTAATGATGATAGAATGATTATTAATTATTCGATAAAAATTCTTCATGAGCCGCTGAACCGATCCATGCGAACAATGTTGGTCGAAAATCAAACGTATGCTTATTTTATTTCATTATGTCTCACTTAATTTGAATATTTGTCTGATGCAAAAGTTTTATTTGAAGTAATAAAATAGTATGAAAAATTTATAAATTCTTCATCATCATGCATCCAGTTTGCTGCTATACAAGAAGACTTCGAATTTAGGATTGTTGCAATCAAAAAAAAAAAAAAAAATAATAATAATAATCATAAAAATTCACGTTATAGTAGATATAGGTATATATGTACCGTTCAGTTCAAGTTAGACCGCTCCTCACAAAGCTACGTGCTAAAACATCTTTAACTACACTTTTGCATATAGTAGGTACATATGTATGTACATATCTGAAGAGAATCAATGGAGAATGGCTACAGGGTAACTCATTAAAATAATTTAATAATATATGACTGCCATAAAGATTATAAATATGCAAGATACGAGCATGACTATATAAATTATATGATGAATTAGATATATTGTCTGCTGCATATCTTTTTACAGCCATACATATATTTCTGTATAGCTAACAACGTATTCTTAGATAGATAGGTACATCTAAAGCATTCAGGTAGGTAGGTATGCAGCACGAATTACGACATTAGCTACAACATCACCTGCATTCAAAATTAGTTAACCAACGTTGTCGATTCAAAACCCACCACCCATCTACGTGAAGATCTAACCGCATACACACGTCCCGGAATAATTATATACCTAAACCGGAATGGGAGAAAAATCCTTAAAAATGCATGATTTGAATTTTGATCAACATTTTAATTGCCTCTGGTCCAGCAGCGTTCTGTAGATGATGATGGCTGTCATCATCATAGTCGTGATTAAAGCAACCGACGAATAGCTCGAACTATCCCCCCCCCCCCTTAGCTACCTTCACAATTATATAAACATACGTTGACCGCTTGAACTTTTTTTCTATTCTCTTAACATAACCTGAGCTAATCCCTCTCTTTCCCATACATATACATATATGTATGTATAAATTTAGTAGGATTCATAGTGCATGCCTCATGTAGGATTCATTTAGTTTCATTTAATATTATTAGCTTGGTACCTTTGCGCATATACAAGGATAATGACTCGTTACACCTAGAGTAAGGATGCTTCATATACAGAGATAACTCTTGGGATAACGTGGAAAATTTGTATCTTGTACGGAGCCATCAGCGGATGTTGTATGGAAGAGTACTATATACATCATTGGTATAGACTGGGGTTAAACATATAATTATATATATATAAAAGTATACACCTACTGTATAGACATGACGGATATGGGAATCTTTTATGCTATAAAATCAACAAATACACGTGTTACATGGTGTGGCGAGTAAGAGTTTCGAGACCCATAAATGAAGAGCTAAAGGGGCGGGCATAAACCGTGAGAGTAAAAGTGGAAGGATATTATTTCATTAAAAGTTTTGTATTCACTAATGTTTTAGTGTTGAGGTAAAATAAATTCGAAGGATGTCGTTCTCCTTTTTGCTTTTCTCATGTCACGCATTCATATGTCGCATATCACAACTGTATATAGATAGATATAGGAAATATTATTAAGTGAATTTAGCACCATGTGCTCCACTTTCCTGCGGGAGCATAACCATAGATATTAAAGCAAGCATGATTCGGTAGTACTATGGGAATACATTCGAGTAGTTGGTATATTATGTTCGAGGGGCCGGGGGCGTATAAGGAATAACCAAGCTGTTGCTCTTATAATTTTCTAGGATTTAATATGTATCTAGAAAGCATAGGGAAAGTGAATAGGTAACGTTTACAGGATTTTACGACGTTAAAATGTAGAAAGTTTTAATTTTTGTAAAATTTGCTTTTCCAACAATTAATAGGTGATTCTAAAGCAATTTTTTATGTCTGGGCCGACATACGAATTGTGTTCTTTTATGTATCTTGTTCTAGAACTCCTATATACTGGAGAGAACTAATTGCTCTGTCGATTGAAGCGAACTATTTGTACTGTTCCCTTCATTTAAATGTATCAGGCGTTCTTTTGTATATGTTTTGTTCTGCTCTGTTCTGCAGACACAAAAAACCACAGCTAAATAAAAACACAATAACGGTCTCATCATGACACGATAAGAAAATTACTTAGGTACCACAGCCACAACATAGTATAACCGATCTAACCTCACATTTGATTCGTTCGCTTCAGCCTCTTAAATCATATAGTTTTTCTATATCAGATGGTTAACCGGCAATAGCTTAGCTATCCCAATAATAGGGCTGCCATCTGTCGCTTATTAGGAAAATCACATTGTCGTTTTGGGCAACGTTCGATAATATTGTAGAGTAATAATAATAATAATGGGCTCATTGTTGGGAACTGTATAAAGATTATATAATCTTGTTATCATACAGATAAAGAGGGGAGCTTAGAATAACCATTAAAGACTAAAAAATATACATAAGTATAAAAAAATGAAAATATAATGGTCCAATAACAAACAAGAGTCGTCTTAACTTCAGGTAAGGAAATTAATTAATTAAAATTATAATTGATTATCTAGTGGTACAATTTTACAACATCAGATTAAGCATCTTAATGTATCCTTAAATTGAATAAAGAAATAAACTGAATAGAATTCAAAATTGAATCAGATATATGAGTATAATATATGAAAGAAGGAAAAAGAAGAAAATAATAATAATAAAAATTAAAGCAATCAAATAGTTAAAATGAAAGCTTAAGATTTAATAGAAATGAAACATAGTACAATTAATTACAAATAAGACGAACCAGTAGAACGAGTAGAAGTTTTACAAAGTCGAAAGAAAACTAGGTAGAAGGAAAATCACAGGACAGAATCAAGATTCCGTGCGCGTACAAACTGAGCTATCGAGATATTTATACTGTTATGAACAAAACAGAAACAAAAACAGCTTCGCAAAATATTGTGTTTATTCTTATATTAGAAGGAAGTTCTTGGGCTGATCTTGGGTAAAAATATTGCTGTAAAATCTTGAAAGTACGTGAACAACTTATTGTGTTCTTGCACAGAAAACGAAAGTCACAAATACAAACTATCAAGCTAAAATAAATAATATCTACTTTAAATAAAAATAAACATGTTTTACCAAGTGTTAAGTGAAAATTCGATAAATTTCACTTTAAAATACAAATTATATTTAATTAGTAATGAGAATAAAATGAGTAGAGAGGTTAGGGAATATATGATTAAATCAATTTATATGACACAACATAAAAAATATTTATAATATGAAATTAACTTCTAAAGAATGTTGAGAAAATAAGTCTTTCCTTAAGTAGGAAAATTCGTATCTATAATGTAAGTTATATAATTCAAAAACTACAACCACGTCTAGCAATAAACTACTGCAGATTTCAAGGATTTTCTTTATCTGAAAAGTCCCAAAATAGAGCTTCTAACAAGATAAATTTGGCAAAAATGATGATCAAAAACTTCTTTCCAGTGATGTGTGTACATACATATTATATAAAAGTATCTACCATCAAAAAAATTATACTTCTTTGTATCCATATTTTGTTATTTAGTTATTTTTTTTTTTTTATATTCTGTATAAATGTATGCGTGTGAGTTTCTTTTTTCATGAATAAAACAAAAGCAAATTTTGGGATAATCACTTTCAGTAGATATACACAACACACAACCCTGACCAACCAACAGCAGAAGGTTCATCTCAACTTAAGAACCTCAAAACAGATTCTGTTTAGACAATAAGGAATGGGAGAGTTTGGGGTAAAATAATAAAAACAAAAACTGTTGACTGAAATTATAGCTTTAATTTGATCAATAAAATTCAAGGGATAATGATACTTTGGTTCATATATCTATATGCAAACATAACATATGCATATATATGCATGTATGTATGTATGTAGTAGATAGTCCGTCTTGTGGTTGCCAACATCATAATTATTGAAAATCAAAATTTCCCTTAATTATCATTAGGCAAAGCGCAGAGACGTAGGCTATAAATTCTTATATTCATTATGGTATATACAAGCATACATATAGGTATTGTTATATATAGAAGAACAATTATATTCGTTGGATTAGATGGCCGAAGATATATAGTGATGGCAGTATCTTACTTGACTAGAGTTCTCTTAATTAATCCCTTAAGCAATCGAATGACGGTGAATCATGACATGCGATCTTAGATAGGATTACATACCTACCCCCATATTCAAATTTCGCCAAATATCTCTATGGTTCTGTTCCTTCTGGTCTCTATAGTCATGGCTGTGTATATATATGTATGGATGATACATAGTTTAGGCAAGAAATCGTCTTGCTTTATAGTGCTTCGTTGAAGTCATGTCTCTTCTAATCAGAATCCATTCGTTCTATGATAACTTTGTATAAATGCCTGTATATATGTATATGCATAATGAAAAAAAGCATAGTTATGCTAGACAATCATCATAGGAACATAGAAAATATATAGTATATGTGCATATGTATGTATATGGATGTAGATATGTCAAGTCGAACACAGGCAGGCAAGTTATCCGATAAACTCAAACTATCTCTCGATAAGTCGGCTCAAGTTTAAACTTTATAGAGGAAATTTCTGCGTATGTAAAGTAATTACAAACCTAAAATCGTACTGCAGAATGATTATAGACATATTATGTACAATATTATATTCATACATAGTAAGTACTCCGAACTAGTTGTGTAATGAGAAATATTAACAAGTAATTTCTTTCCCTGGATCCTTAATCCCTTAGCTTTTCTGAATAGAACTAGTGAGTACATATTTCTATATATGTATGTAGTATACGTACAAATTCCCAATGGTATTATGTAAGTATGTTTGCCATTATGTTTTGGGAGCAATGTTGTTCTTAAAATTGTCCTTGTTCACATAATATAAATCCAATGTCCGATAAGCCGCCATTATTTAAACTTTTATAGCAGCCTGGGGAAATACCAAGAGTGTTGTACATGTCTAGAATGTCCTGTTTTCCTGTTTAGTTGGATCAGTTCTATACCTCTGAATCTCATGCAATATTAAACAGACGGAATAGACAACCAACTAGGGAGAGGATAAAGATGACCATATTATAGTTTTACTCGACTTTCATTAGGAATAAAAATTAAAAAAAATATATGTATACATGTAGATACGTATATATGTAATAAAAAAAAATTTTTAAAGCAAATTTTAAATTATGTATGTGTTGTAGGAAGGGAAATACTGCACAACTATAGGTACCTATCTAGTTATAAGCAATAAGTAAATGTACAAAAAAAAAATGAAAACTATTTCTGGCGGTCCTACAAGTTGTCCATTTTTTTGTTTATCTCTTGTTGCATATATATAAAGCTGCCAACACCACCATTGCATTTTTGCTAATGGTCGGTGCAAAACGTGACTTGCAATTGAATTCCACTTTGGCAAGAATATACTTTGTGCGTCTTTTTTCTTCTTCCACCTTCTCTAGATTTTTTTCTCTGGTATATACCTAGTAACTATACTTCTTCTGAGTTACTACGGAATACCAAGCCCCTAGCTACTGAGAAGTTGTCGCTTTGGTTTTAGTTATTCTTCTTCTTGTTGCTGCTTGCCTTCATGTTTTGAATTATGCAAGTTAGAGATGGAATTTTAATAACTACAAACCATACAAAAAGCACTCTCGTATAGCTTATTTCTTTTGCTATACTAAGCTCTTAGTAAGCAGTGTATGCACATATTATACATTTTCAAGAATATTTCCACTTTTGGGGATGTTCCCGTCAAGAATCCATAGATATACATATGTATGCTTGCACGAACTGCATACATATGTACATATTTATCTACAAAAGTTGAATCCCTTATGAAAGAATGTTTTGGAAATTTTGGTAATAATATTTCGACTACCTATCATATCATCATACTGACAGATACTCTGACAGTTTAAGCTTTTTTTGTGTTTTTTTTTTTTTTATTTATTATATGGTTTGTTTAACGGATATTATAAATTTAATAAAAAATGTTTTTCGTATAAACTCCAACTTTGTTTACAACTTTCTTGATTCTTTTTCTTTTTCACTACTTTTTCTTTCTTGTAAGTAGGTATGTACCTACAAAGATGCACGTTAAAAGTTACCATTTTTGAAGGAATTCGGTTTGCCAAAAAATTAAATTTAGATATTAATATCGGTGGAATATCTTTTTTTTTTGTGCAATCAAGAAAATCTAAGCAACAAGCTGAACTGGAACTTGTTGATAGTGCTGCCACCTATATGTCATATACCAGATTTATTATTTAACAAACTTCATAAATGAATGAATGTTTTTAATTAAATTAATTTAAATTAATTTTTTTTTTGTCAGCTGCTATTTCTCGGGGTTATGTTGATACTGGATGTCTCAGTTTATTACTTGGTAATTGAAATTCAAACTACTTTTACGAATTAACTATTTGGACATTTCAAATTCTTTTATTAACTCTCACTTTAATAATTTTGCTATGAGCGTCTGTGTATATTAGTACCACCTCAACACTGTGTAGTAGGTATAAGATTATTGTCTTCTAATAAAAATAGTATTCTTCTACATCTCCGTTAAATATGAACTGAACTACACCCTCACCACAATTTTCTCCAACTTTTCAAATAGAAATATGAAATTTTAAGTTTTCTCTAATAGCGACTTAATTGTGTTTATGCTGCTATACCATCAGAAAGAAAAAAAGATTTTAAAGTTGAAAAATTTAATATCCAAACCAAATGTCCGGGAAAAAAAAATTATAAAAAAAAATATGAAAATTGAAAATTCCATTGAATATTATCCGAATTCTTTTTTTTTTTTTCACGCACATTAAAAATCATCAGAGCATATCGAAAAACCATTTTAACGCTAAAAGTTTCCTATCCCTTTCTCACACATCTATCTATATATTCACATATTTCCACTTTGTGGAATGATGCAAAAAACAGAAAATAATTGCAACAAACTTTTATACAAATTTTCTCTCCATTTCATGAATGAAATCACAAAAATAATTTCATCCCTAGGTACACACAAAATACCTACAACAAGGTGCACAAAAAAAACGTACATCTGAACTCAGATCACATAACTTTTTCAATTCGCAATACAATTCAAAATGAGCTCGAGCACCCCCGTGTCAAGGGGACCGGCAACAACAAAAAAATAGTCATTATGTAGTGAATGTACAATCTACATACCTATATAGGAAAATTATGTATATATATAATAACTTATTATTGCAGCCACAATAGAAGAACTGCATATATGGAAAATCAAAACAAACTCATCACTTGCACACAATGAAGAAAAAAAAAAGATTATTTAATCACCGAACGAACCAACAAACCCCTCATCAACCCCTTTGGTTTTAGTTGAACGTTAATACTGAATAAAAGAAAAAAAAACAGCCGAAAAATGGGGATATAGAAGCTACAGGATGCAGTAGAAAGCAAAAGAGTATACTCTCAGAAACAGGGAAAGTAAACAAAAATCCAATACAAATATGAAACAAAAACAGGAAGAAGAGGAATAACAACCGAAGTGGAAGGGGGTGGCGGCGCAATATAAAGAAGATGATGATGATGCTGATGATACAGATACACTGACTCCGATTCGAATCAGTTTTGTTTTGAAACAACAAATAATCGAAGTTGAACAAAAACGGGGGGAAAAACGAGATGATTTTAAATAAACAACATCCGGCATGTGCATTTTTCTCAAGAGTCTTCTTAAAACATCTAAAACAACAACAACAACAAAATCAAGTTTAAAAGTGGAAATATGCTTTGTTTTAACTTCCCCCTTATATGTAGGTATACTAAATATATTATACACAGGCAATATACTAGGTTCGAAGAACTCGCGGCAACGCGCTTCTATTGTTTCACCAAAATCATAAACTCTATTCCTGTTGCCTGAAGCTAGAAGAAAATTAACAATCAGCGATAGCTGCCCGGTATAGCTGTTAGAGCGCCCTTGCAATTGATATAAGTATGTATATATGTAACGCAGGAGAGAACAATGTATGTGTGTGGGTATATGTGGGTGTGTGTGTTTCGGGTATGGAGTTTAGAAAATTGTTGAAAATTCAAATGGGTCACAACCCTCCTAGTGTAGCAAGTACTAGGTAAAGAGGTTTTAGAAAACTCTTTACTTTTCATTTTGATAGAGCCGATAAAGCTAACAAGGAATTGCTAATGATTGAGATTTGAAGAGTTCTTCAGTGCTTCGTCGATGTGTGTTTTAGCCTCAGGTAGTAATTATACGAGCTCAGATTCAAAATACGGGGTATGGGGTATAACACATGCATTTCACGCAGGAGTGATTACGTGTTTTTTTGTTTGTTTCTTAGATAATTATTACTACAGGCCATGGGGTTTGATTGTTTAATTTAAAGTGATTTCATTTTGAGTGATATACCACAGGGCTCAATGGCCAGTCTATTTTTATGATTGTTAATGGTATACTCCTAAATTATTGCCATATTTGCAGATGATTTATACAGCTTTATATTATACAGGGTGTTTTAAATATACGAAAACAGTATCTACCAAAATCCAGACAAAAATGAAGGGGGGGGGGGGGAACTCTAACGATTCGAGATATTTGTTTTAGGTATAGTTAACTAATTGTAACTTCCAAAGTATGAACTTTTTTTATACGTCGCGTCGTATACAACAGAATTTAAAACAATCAAATTAAGGATCACGCCTTAAATTTGAAATTTCTTAATTTCACCTTTCTACTTCTTTTAAATTTAATAATTTAAAAGTTATTTCCAATATTCCTAATCGTATGTAAAAATTTGCTTACAAATATTTTGTTTATGCGAATATATGTAACAGCAATTGACTATGTATATCCATTGCAGTTTAGTGTTTACCAACAAATCCATCATTTTGGTTCTAGTTTACTCTTAATAGTTAATAAAACAAGGAAAATAAAGCTAGAATTGCTTTAAAATCATTTCTAACGATATACCCTACATGAATGTCCGTAGGTAGGTATGTAATATCGCATGGTCTGCATATCTGCAAGTTTATTGTTAAATTGGTTTTTCGCATATATTTCTAGAACGGTTCGTCGGACAGTATAAATGTACAAAAAAACGTCAAAGGCTGATCGTTTTCTCAATATACGTAAATAAAATGTTTGTATGTATAGTAATACCATGAACGGGTTACCCGATTTAGTGTATTTTCGAAAGAGTATTTAATATTTTTATAAAAACTCCGTATATTTCCGCCCTCTGCGTCGACGCGTTCTTAGTGTTCAAGTATATAGTGAAAAACGAAATTTTTGTATGGTATACCTACGGAGGAATTACCTGATTTTTCCCATTTTCGAACTTAAATTTACATTTTTCTTCTTTTTTTTTTAAGCCGTGTAAAATTTCAGCTTTCTAATTCTGAAATTTTTTCAATCCATGTCGTTCTTTTTCTCTGACCGAACGATTTAGTTTCAATCTGTCATCGCTTTTTTCGGACTCCGAATGGTTCTGAATGCACCTGAGTTTTGCTCGGATTCAAGCAGAACAATCTTAGTTTGGATTCGTGAATGTGTTTTGTTTACAATTTGGACGAAGTGTTGATAGTTAAGCTTAAGTTGTCTTTGTTTTTCATAATCAACAATTTTTACGAATTTATACTTGCTTTTATCAAATGGAGTAAATGTCAAACACTTGAAATGAGCAGCATAAGGGAACGCGCTCTTGAGATATCGAGAAGACGGATAAACATGCAAAATTCAAAATAACTTTTAATATTATGCGTGGGTGGTGTCCAATCTATTTTGTTCTGCTGTTAATATACCCCCTATGATTTCATAAAAATGGTGGAATGATTAAGATGCCTGATTCTTCCACATAATCACACTATATACATAATCTTACTTTTTTCTCTAGCCATGTAATACAACCTCTGTTACTCATAACTTAATGCCTCCTAAATTACGAACCACTTCACCTAGGTAGAATTAAAAATTGTTTTCCTGCTAAACAACAATAAAACATTCTTCCTACACCTTCAAGTTTCATCTCAATCCCTTGAGAACAAGCTTAGATATTCAAAAACTGTTAGCTTTATAAACATTTCCGAAGGCATTTCATTTTGTGAGATAATATTTCACAATTTTTGGGAGAATGACGAGATAACATATGTCTATGTCTAAAACGAACAAAAACACAACAAATTAAAAAAATTCTCAAAAAAATATCCCTAGAATATTAAAATGTGTATATTACCCATGATAATACTTTAAGAATACACCACTCAGCAACAGAAATAGAAAAACAATAACTGTTACATTCTACGCAAGAGATATGAGAGTATTTACCAAAAATTTCTCTTGTTTTAGCATATTTTTTTACAATTTTTTCTTTTCTTTTTATTTTCGTATTTAACTTAACTCCCAGAAATTTCGAGTATAATCATAAATGCTTAAGGGTAGCTATGAAGTAAAAAAAAATGACGATGACAACGAAAAAAAAAACTGTTTGAAAAACTTAGCCAGAAATATACACAAAAAAGTATATACATGTTTCGTAAATTGTATAAAACTCCTTTGTAAAAATACTTGACAAAACTTTTGCCATTATTTATGAACTTGCTTCAAGAAGAAGAAAAGGCAGAAAACAAAACGGCAAAAACTTTTACCTTTTCGTGGAACACTTGTCCCCATGGTGGAAAAACATTTTATGTAAGGAAAATTGAAATTCATCTCTTTCTTTGCATCATTGAAGACTATAGGTAAATAAATACACAAATACACATACTTAGGTATAAAAAAAGCAGAGAAGAGAAAATTTCTTTAACAATTGCCATTCGATTTTTTTGATATTATTTAAAATGAAATTTGCCGTCGATCCTAATGTAGGTGGTGGTATACCTACCCTACTACAAACTTTTATTTGAATTTCTTAAATTTCATTTGAAAGCAGTGCCTAACTAATATCGAACGATGCGTAAAAAAAAGGGGCTTGCGATGCGTCAGAAAAAAAAGGTTTGTCAATGATACAAAACTTTTAGTTAAAAAAAAAAAAAATCTAAAGAAAAACATGCTAAACGTTCAACAAGCTTAAATACCATACAACTACTTTTTGAGATAAAGTTCTCTATGATGTACCATAAGGTTGTCAGTAAGCACCATTTTAAGTTTTTGTATTTTCTTAGAGATTTATTATATGGATAGAAGGAATTACTTAAAAAGAAGGAGATGTACGACGTAGACTGGACACCAATCTGAATGTTAAAAATATTCTAAACAGGCTCCGATGTTATAACAAAAAAAAAACAGCACTTAGTTTTTTCTAATTAAAATTATAAACCTTGCATTATTTTTTTTTTTTTTTCTGGAAGTATGCACTAATGGAAAATAAATGTAATTCACAAAAATGTATGATTCGCCATATCCAGTTTACGATCCTTTTGACATCTTTTCCATATTTAGTGATTATTTGATTTTGAGTGGATGACTGTTAGAATTTCAAATTTTGACCCTATTATGAATGATTCTTGTGATGCTTTGGGTACATGTATCCTTTCTCCTCTATAATATAAATATAGTAATTCGGACTCTCATATATCCCATTATTCCAGACAAATCCTACGTACTTATTTGAATACTCAAACATTTACGAGTATATACTCTATTTCATAACTAAAATTAATAAATACTAACCACCTCAAACAATAGACAGCTCAGCAGCAATTTAACACATAAAATCACTTGAAAGTGCCTACAACTAATTTCACAATCTTCTATTTTACCAACATATGTAGGTACTGTAAAAGAAATAATCCCCTACAATCATCGATAATAGCTTAATCACTAAGAACGTTCTCCTTTCCCCTTCATAATTTGAAATTGAATCAAAATTTTCGAGAATAATTTTTAGCACTCCTCAACTGGTAGCTTTCCATGCACTCGAGTTCTAATTATCGTTTCGTTCGATGTACTCAAACTGAAGTGGAAAGCAATAACATGTTCGTTTCGTATTCGTTTCAATAACAGAATACAAGGGTAGAACTACCAGCGCCGCCTATATTCGATGCACTGTATGCATTTATATACTTATACTTACATATACTCTCAAGCGTTATTGTTTTAGCTTGCCTGGGCTTTTAACTATAGGAAAGCTAACGCTTGGAATTCAAAATGCTACTACCACGGTATTTATAGAAAAGGAATATAGTTACCATAATATATCTTGGTGTAGTGAGCTTTTGCAATTATTTTTCTTCAATTTATTGTGCTTTTTGCTGAAGTATCGAACAACAGGACAAGGCAGTTAAGTTTCTTGTATTACCACTACGATGGTGTTGCATGTACATAGCATCTATTAATGGTGCACTTGGAAGCTTTTACTTTGATTTCAAGTAAAATCGTGTAACTACCTATAGGTACTAACGTTAATACTATATAAAAAGGAATCTATTCCGAAAATTCAGTCCCTCTTCTTGTCACTATATATACCTACATATATTTAGGTATGTAGATGATTAAAAAGGAAGAAGTTCCTTTAAAGATTTAGAATATCCTGATAGAGGCGATGGTATGGCAATGGTGATATAAATGGTAGAAATGCAAGTGGAAGAATAGTGGGTCTATGGTATATACTGCAAGGAGCGGCATACAAAAAAGCTTCTCCCGAGCACTGATTAAAATGAGGCAATAGCTATGTACTACAGACAAAGCGATATAAATGGGAAGCTGATTACTTTCATGCTTTTTTTGTTTGCCTTACAAGTTAGGATCTTATTGTTCGGGGGTGTATCATCTGAGTACTATAAAAAGAAGTACCCACCTAGTACGTACTACTTCATTTTAGTGATAGAAGACGACAACAAACGGATTTTATTCAGCTCTTTTCATCGTGTTGAAAATTTTCTACAGGAATAGAGGTGGTGAATAAGAGAGGAAGAACATGGAAAGAAAAGCGAGGGAAAAATGAGATATTCGGTATTCCCTTAATACTTTGCTTTTCTTATGTTAAAGTATGTAGGTACTGTGGGAAATTTTACGCCCTCATTCTATTGCAAATATCTGAATATCTATACATATATATGTATGTATATACAATGTAGACAGAAGAAGATTATAGAAATTCTATGGGAGATTCCCAAGGTGTTTTGCAATGATTTCGTGTTTTCTTTTTTGGATTCGCTCTCACTATTCAAGATAATTTTCTCTTCATTTCTGTCTAGTAGGTAGCCCTTAGAAATTAATTCCAGAATTTAGGTAAGTGGAAGTAGGCTTAATTACTCTATAAGATATATATAAAGATATGGTTAATGTTTTGTTTTGGTATATCGTTACTACCGGAAATATGTTATGTACATATGTATAGAAGGAACATTGTTAATTTGTTGCGTAGGTAGGTACTAAGTATAAAGTTTTCGTAAAGAATTTATTTTATTTTATCTGAGCAGTGAGTATTTGAGAGAATAGGACTAATTACGGAAGATGAGAAGGGTTTTTTAAGAAATAGTCATAAATTACAGTTGTTAATGATAATAGAGTAAATGTGCTTCAAATTTCTAATAATATATACCTACTTACAAAGCTCTGTATTGGTCACAGGGAAAATAACTTTATTATTTTGATTTTATCAGCCTGATATTATCCAAACTATTAAATATTAATACAACTTCAAATGGGGCGACTTTGATAAAGAAACATACTGTCAAAATAATGAATTCGTCAACTATGCCGTCATTTATCAAGATCTAATGAAGCTTGCCTATTTTTCCTAAACATCCACGAATTTGTTTTACATATGCACGAGGAATTTTTTTTTTTTTTTTAATCTGCATTTTAGAAAAGTGCTAAAGATTTTCTCCAATTGTGAGATATTGAAAAATTTGAATATGCGGGCAACCGTACCGCTACTCGGGATTTAGTTTCCATCTAGCATTTCTTTTTAATAAATTTATATAAATATATAACTGATTTTCGGGATAATGTTTTTTATGATTTTAAGACTTTTTTTTTTTAATTTTTAAACCAATTCCCTTGAAATATTATAATCAAAAAGCGATTAAAGAGAAAATTTCCCTGGACGGAATGTGGAAATTATTGTAGGTGAAAATAATACGGTTTTCGTATGAGTAATTTTATTAAAAGTACGTTCGCCTGAATAGTTTAATTGATTACGCAATGTTAAATTATTTTATGAACTGTGGAAAGAACGGTGTTCACCAATAGTTTAAAAATTCTGCTAACAACAATGACATAAAAAAAAACCTTTTCCTTTTCCTACCCATCATGTCCAATGAATGATTTAAGCAAGTTGGACAACCATACAAATGCTTTGGTTCTATCATAAGCGATATATTTTTCGTTATACATATCTTGAATTATTGATTATTTTTCTGTGTACTATTATCAAGCATTCTTCTGTCCTTCCAGTAATTTCTTTGTATAAATTAAAATATACATAGAGACATATCTATACAACATACGTATGTAAAAAAATATTCTATATCATTCAAGATAATCTATCCTCGACATAAATCATTTCTTTTAACCAAATCAAACTCTATTAGCACACAAAAACCACCCACAGTTTCTTATTTTAATTATTTCGGCAAAGTGAAATAAATTGCAAAATACACAATCGTCTCGCATGTGTACCTTTTCCAAATGGTTGTTCTATTTATTTTGGATTTGTCTGTTGTAAATCAAATAGTCGCCGTCCTCGGTGTTTAGTTTATCATTTAATATCGTGTAATACAAAAAACCACGAAATTCTCATTAATAAGAGTTTACTTAGTTAAGCTTTTACCAGAAAATTTTCATCATTATTTTTAGACGTATGAACGTTGCGTGTGTCCTTCAAATAGTATCGTACCACCATGTTCAAAATATGTAAGAGAGGGTGGGTAGTCAGAAGATAAATATATATAATAAAAAACAAACACAAATATAACCTTCTAAATAATTCTCTTCAACAAATTGTAGAAAGTGAACAATCAATTTGCAGCTTTGAAACAATTAGTCAAACTTCGACAATATTTGTTTGTGTACTTTTGGGGAATCGATATGAGATGATGAGATGACCAGATGAATGTAAGAAATAAATAAACAAGTAGTGACCTGACCACCACTACATTGTACCAGAAAAACATCTATCTATCCATCCATCCATCCATCAGCTTGTTGTCGATTTGTATGTTGTTCAGTGGACAGTCGTTGTCAATACTTACTTTTGTTTTTTTAGTAAAACAGATAGAAAGGACTCTGAGGAGAAAATGGTTGAACAAACAGACTTCAGTGAAAAAGGCTATGTATTCATGGTGGTAACATTGGATCCAAGTAGTGAGCTTACGTCAATAGGTAACGACGAACATTCTATTCAAATTTCGAAGCAAATCAATTCGCAACATGTTCACAATGTTGTTGACAAAGAAAAGTGGTGCAGAGGAATATGGAAGAATACCAAATAGTAGGTGTAATTCGTGTACATACATACGTACGTACACATGTACATTACACATGAAAATTCCAGTCTTCATGCTGAGGCTGAGGTTACACTACTGTTCAAAATTGTAATGTTTAATGGAGGATGTGTACAGGAATACGTAATCCGAAAGGAATTCCGATAAAGAAGAATATTTATGAAGGAGTTTAAAAACCTTTTCCGTAAATCAATATTGATATTGTTCAGTTGATTGAACGAATTAGGACTTTTAGTACAATTACCATTGGTCGAACATTTGTTAATAGTGTATAGTCTTCCCTAAACCGTCTAAACAAATAAGAAACAGAAGAAATCTTTACGCTTGAACAGAAATTTTCAAAATTGCAACTCATCCTTGATTATTTGCATAATTTCTTTGTTATAAAATAAATAAATTTCAGATCAAGGTATTCCCTATGTGAGAAGGTATTATGAAAGATTTCTATATAGTAAGTATATACTTTTCCAAAAGCATCAGACAAGTAAAACAATCCAAGAAGAAGAAAAGGAGCTAGAAAGAGGGAAAAATTTACCTTTTCAAAGTTAAAATAAACTCGACGGAACCATTTCCCAAAAGTCCACCATTTTAATTGGTTTTCTTTTGGGGTAACAAACGAACTGAATATATAGGAATAGGAACCTACAACTAAAAGACAGCATGAGTTAAGGGTCGAAGAGAGGGACAATGATGATGATGATAAGGAGGAGGAGCAGCGGTAGAGCAACGGAATGGAAATGGAAAGGGGAGGCTAAAGGACACAAAAATAACTTTCGAGTTATTTGGATTTACCCACAGAATTCGGCCAAGATGTGACTGTCAAGATAAAAGGAACGTGAAAAGTCATTAAGGATTTGCCAGAGCCCGGTTTTTCCTTGATTTACATCGTGTTTCATCCTAATGGGAATTGTTTCTTCTTTAAGCAATTTCTTTTATTGCAATTTGAACTTTCTTTAAATATTTTTCTCTCTGTCGTTCATGTGATTATTTGAGTGTATTTTGATTGTATTTATTTGTAGGTATATATGTGTGTGCCTATATCAATTTTGTTGCTGCCTTGCTGGGATTTAAAAAACCAAGAAGATATCGTAATTTGTGTATATATTTTTTTTTTCATACCAACATCCATAGATCAAACTTATTTGTAGCTTGGCTACCTTTGGGATTCGAAAAGCAGAATGATAGCGATAATATTACTTGAAAAATTGAGTCTCTAACCATCAGCAGAGCAGATGGCTTACAACTGCGAATTGGATAAATAAATAACAAAATAAAAAAATACAACAAAAAAAAATAAATAGAGACGACAACCACTCTAGGGACAGATGTTTGACTCTTCAACTCAACGATCAACAAATATCTCAAGGTGCTCCGGTTTTATTTACATATACAGGGAGTTGTGCAGTTGATTCTGGTTTTACAACCGAACTCCATAATCTACAACATACAAGTACCTACTTGGTATATATATGTATGTATGTATGTATGTATGTATGTATATAGAAGTTGTCTAATTTATATATATAAATAGCTAGCTAGCTACCGACATACTTGAAATACCAATTGCGCAATGATAATAGTAATAATAATAATTATTATTATTATAGTGATTGTTGCCATTTTGATAAATGATTAAAACAGACGCAAAGACTGACAATGTAAACAACAGCAATAATGTTGATGACAAAAAAAGTTAAATTATGAAAGATATGAAAGAAAGAGAAGAAAATAATAATTTTGTTATGAAATAATTCTTAGTTAAGAGTTGAAACTAATAAATCCAGTCCCAGCTCGGGGAACACCACCACCAGGGTTACTAGGTTATCTCACAGAAATTGTAGCGTAATGAGCTCATTCTTTTGTAATAATTCTTGCTTGTGCTTGGTGCTGATGGTGCTGAATGCATATTCTGAATGTGATGAATACAAATTTTTTCCTCGTAATAAGAAATAAATTATTGTTGGCAGCAGACAAGGCCAGAATGCCAAGCTTTAATAATTAGTGTAATCCTGGCATGGAGAAAATACAGATGGATAAGGCTCTCACTATTTGCTAGTATGTAAACTGTAGCAAGGAAAGGAAATTAACAAGTTTTTTGTTTTAATTTCATTGATTGAATGGACGATTATAAATGAATTGAATGCACCTGGGATGCACTTGTTTTTAAATGTCGGGTTAATGTTAGTTAAGGTAGGTAAAATGATTTCAGTATTTTATGGAAAAAAAATTAATTTATGCATCTCTATGCGAAAACTGTGGTATTTTTCATAAAAAATATTGCCTAGCAGGGATAAGAGTTTTTATTTGTCCCTTAACAGTATATAGGATAAAATTCTTATTATTTGATTTGATTTTCAGCGAAATTTATGATTTATTTTATTAAAATTGAAAATGAAGAACAATTATGGACGGAGCTCTGTTTTCCATTTACATAACATGCCCGCTAAACCGAAGTAATCAGTTCTTATGTAGCTCAGAAAAATGTCCGTCATATCAAAAATATTTTTTCTTAAAATGTCTAGCTGAAACTAACTGTGCTGATAAAAGTGACCTCTCTAAATGGCCCTTTCTTTCATTCCCCTAACCCGATTGCCCCCTTCTACAACAAAGATCATACAAATGTATCAAACGTCATACACAGATGCGTAGGCAATTTGATAAAAAATAAAAGAAAACTGTTAGTTCCATATGGCCCCCATTATGATAGTCAGCTGTTTTTTTTTTTTTGTATGGAATTCAATTAAAATTAATTTTTAATTTGGAAAATCAATCTTCAAATGGAACCCGGAAAATAAAATTTGATTCAAAAAGTAAAAAAAAACACTTCGGTAAAACAAAAAATACTAAAATATCAAATAATTTAATTCTTACAAAGTTTTGAGAAAAAACAAAACATTTTCTGGGATTAGAGTTTTTTTTTTTTAGTATTTGTAACCCCAATTTTTGTATCCCGATCCTTTGGAAAACATTCAAGTAAGAAGAAAATGCTCAGGTTTCTTACTCTATTGACGCAAATTAGTGATCAATTGACAAGGAACATCGTTTGCAAGCCAGGAGAACAATAGAATATAACTTCGAGGACCCAGCAAATTTAGTTTAGTTAGACAATTTCAAGATTTTATTGAGATCAAAGCACAATATACCAAAACAGCATATGAATGCACTGGTACATTAATACCCATTCATAACTGTATGGTGAACATAAATCTGGGAAAAAATCGTTGGTATACAGACAAAATAAAAGTGACCCTAAAATTGAGCCTTAAATCGTCCTGCAAAGAATTTCCACAAGAAACTACATGTTGTGTCCTTTCGGAAAGAAACCGTGAAAAAAGTGTTATAGCAGATGATATTAAATGAAAATAATTTGCGAAGCAAAGTAGACTTTCTAGCCTAGGAATGGTTTGTGTATTTTTCATTTGAAAACGAATAAAGGCCGTGACACATTAAAAGCACAAAGCAGGTACAGAAGCAGAATTTTTTTTGAAACCATGCAACTACATAAACTGTTCGAACACTAAGTCCCGTGACACACGATGATACACACTCGAGACTAGACACGACGTAAAACCGGTTATTGTATCGAATGTGTATCAGCCCATGGTACACGTAGTTTATACACGGTTGATACACGTTATTCAGGCAGCAAAGAAAATTCATCCTTTGCATATGTTCTATACGCACACAAACCAGTCTAACCCTCTGCTCTAAATTGAGGTATACACGAAAATGTTCTAAAATATTGCTAAGAAAATCAGTTTTTAGTACGGTGTATCGAGTGTGTATCATCGTGTGTCACCGGACTAACAAATTGAAAGCAGAGGCAGCGGCAGCAGAAGCAGAAACAGAACTTGAAAGTTGATCAAATCTCAAAAATTCTGCTTCTGCTCAGCACTGCCAATATAAAGAGAGCTAAAATTTGTATTTTATTTTTGGCGTCCTTTCTTTTAAAAGTGTCAGAGAGGTTGATGCGAGAAAAACAAAAATGTCTACGAAAAAAAAAAATAATTAATTTTGTTAGATATAACAAATAAATTCACAATTAACATCAACTTCTTAAAAATTATAACACCTGACATTTCTAGTTGACAAGTAACTGTTTTCTGCTTCTGCTTTTAATGTGGTTGGCAAAGCAGAAATGTTGAATTTCTGCTTCTGCCTTTGCTTCTGTCGCTACTTTCTACTTTTAAAGTGTCAAGGCCTTAAGTCAAATACCCACTGACGCCTAATTCTCATTGTGTTTTTGTTAGAGAGTTGCAGTCAGAAATTATAGCGATCATTTAAAAATTTCAATTGCATATTTATCTAACAGGAATTTTCAAAAAGAAGTATACCCAAACTACGTTCCTGAACTGCTGCACCAAAAAAATATATAAATTTGTACTAGCATTAAATAGATTATTGAATTTGTTGAGATATTTCACATGCTCTGCTCCTTTATATGAATTTATACCCATAAGAGTGCAATAAAATTCAGTAAAAATTTTAAACTCTTATTATAAACAAAATAAGTGCAAAAAAATTACCAAAGTACATCTCCTCATGTATACATGAGTATGTACGAGGAAAAAGAAATTCCTCGGAGAAAATATCGACGTTGTTGTTGACGTAAGTAATCATGTATCAAAAAAATTTTTTTTTTTTAATTATTTTTTTGTTTCTAGGCAAGTAACCCCCATACCCCCAGGAAATCCGACTAAAATTATACACAATTTTCCTGAAAACTTGCAACTCTATATAGAAAAAGTTTTCATGTAAACAAAAAGCTGCAGTAAAAAAAATGCATTTGTGTCGAATATTTTTTTTTTCCGCAAACATATTGCTAAGTCAAATGGCAACAATAACCATGAACTGGCTTTGAAAGTGTCGTTATAGGAAATACTTCTCTAATTGCGCTAGATTGCAATTAGTTTTTATTAGATATTTGAAAAAGAATGTTTTTTGTGTCTAACTTCATAATCGTCTCTACAAGACATACATTTATAGGCAATTATTGACACTTGATTCAAAAGTAATTCAGAGCAAAAGTAATTATTATTTTTATTGTAAATTTAATTAAATAACTAAAAAAAAACTGTTTTTTTTTTTTTCTTGAAAGAATCTTATAGTCCAGTCAATAGGTGACTGAATAAGGCCTTTGCCCTACAAAAGGTGGCGTAGTTTTGATTTTTATATGTTACTTTGTTCCGGGCCCCTTTTGATTTTTATATATGTTACTTAGTTCCAAGCCCCGATGAAAAATCCAAGTTTTCACCTTTGGAGGAGTCTACGCGGGCCGCCATCTTTGATTAAATGTACAAAAAATTGTTTTTTTTTTTTTTCAAAATAATTCTTTAACATTTGATCCTACGACAAAAATGGCTGATATAAATTTGAAGAAGACTAAATTCCCTACATTTTTTGTAAGTCTGATGTGTAACAAGTTACAGCGGTGGAAACGTGAACATTCTTAAAAAAAAAATGTATACATATAATACCCCTTAAACAAAGTGTTTTGTCCATAGGACAGGAGGTGAGAGTAGTCAGCTAGTCAAACAAAAAACACATTAACTACAGCACCGTCATTTTGACTATTCGCTTTATCGTACAAATTCGGATGATCACGCTAATAGCTTTCTTCTATTATTATGAAAGAAACTCTTGCAAATAACAAACGCAGCCAGAGTTAACGCCAACTAAAAAATTACATACTGAAAATATTTCGTTTTTCTTATTTTTCCTACAATGCCCTTTGATATTTAGGTTGTCAATATTGCAAGACTTGCAGCAACCTTGAAATATCTCAAACTCGAAGTTGAAGTTGCATTTAGGTACTGCAAACCAAATAAGATACCACGTCAAGTCAATGAATTCAAAGTTGAAGTCAAAGTTACTGCAGTGAATGTGTTTCAGGCTTTATGATAGAAAACTAAAGATAATTTGTTCCCTTAGTGACTGAAAACACGTCCTTTTAAAAAAAATTCGTTTATATTTGGTATGACCTAAATAGATTATGAGCTAATAACTGCTTAATGGTTACAGTGAACAGATAGGTACAATGGATCAAATTAAAGAGGAGAGTACAAAAAAAAAACTACGTTAACCACACCTTTTTGTAAAAACAAAAAAATATCAAAGTCAGTAAAAAGGTAAGAACATTCGAAATTTTTAATTTAGACCACCATAACTACTGTGGGGAGTGGAGTACGGAGTTGATCGAGCATTGGTTGGAAAGGCCATGAAGTTGTGCATACAATGCGATCTGTAAGTTATCGTACACCTTGTACTTTTTAAGATACAGGGTATTTTCCTCTTTATATTTTCATAATTTTATTATTTTTTAAAATATTTTTCTATCAACAATCGAAAATCTGCTTCATTCCTTATTTGAAATATCTGTTACAATTTATAAATGAAAACTATTTCACCAGAAGCGATTTTAAATTCTTCAAATATTGTTTTCGGTGTTTTAAGCCACGTCAAAGTCTCTATAAATCTGTGTAGCCGGCTTCCTATTCAAAAGGTTTTTCTCTTTCTTTAAATTATACGGATCCTTCAAATATATCATTTTGTTTGATTAGAGCATAAATTTTCAAAAATGCTTATTCGCATTTATGGCTGGGTAGGTATTAAATGCAACGTATTCAGTAACGAAGAATACTGTAATTTTTTTTTTTTAATATATGAATAAGGAACTGGAGAGGAAAGTATGCATTTTCCATTTTGAATACTGAATTAAAAACGGAGGGGTTGGACTCTTCATATTTTGATTCCATATATGTAGTTTTGATCTTTGACAATTTCCTGAATTGGAAAGTTTAGTTCGATTTTAATGAAATTTTATGACGAAATAATGCAGATGATTAGGTAGGTACTACAATCTCTGATAATCACCGGATTAGTTTGAGACCTCAATAGCAAAATTGTTGTTGTTATTCGATGAGAGTGCTACAATAGCTGTAAATATAAGCTTACAAATTATCTAAGTCAAAGTTATTTCATTGTTTGGATTGAACAAACTCAAGAACCTTGACAGTAGTTAGTATCTAAACTATAACTAAGAGCTTAATCTAACCTAACCTAACTCAACTAACCTTATGTGATTTTCTTCTCTTTTTTAGGGTTTCATACCCAAAGAGTGCCAACGGGATCCTATTACTAGATCCTCCGCTATCCGTCCATCTGTCTGTCAGCGGACTGTATCTCATGAACCGTAATAGGTAGACAGTTGAAATTTTCACAGAATGTGTAGGTATTTCTATTGCAGGTATACCAACAAATAATCAAAAAAAGATAAAATTAAAGTGGACCCCCATACAAAAAATTGTGTTTTTTCTAGATCTAAAAAGTACACGTTCGTGTGTGAAACAGACTTGCAGTTACCGGTTATTTTTTTTTTTTTCGCCACAGAATCATAACAAAACGACAGTGTTGGTAACACAGTTTTTCATGTGATATGGGTTGTGATTTTCAGAACAAAATTCAAAATTGTATCAATAAGCCGCACTACATTAAAATCACGAAATCGTTTTGGTCCCCTCCTAAAACGACCAAGTTTAACCTACAATCAATACATAACCACACAAGTCCTTGATTTGATTTTCAAGTCATTTTCAAAATCGACTCCTCTTCTGACCAGTCGCGGTTTAATCGACTCAACCCAATTTCCTGCCTCGACCAGCTGCGTACATACATATATTCATGAAACGATGGAAATCAACCCGAATTTAACCCGCATGTAGAACTATATGTGGTTATTGTGTGCGTTTCGTGGACCATTTCATGCATGGCTTGTAGTTTTAGATGGTTTTGGCTGGGTTTATTGTATACAGACAATTTCTCATACGCAACTTTTGAAATTTGACATTTAGCAGGAAACAGCAATCCTAGAAAGAGCATAGAAAACTGTTTCTGTATTTTTTTTTTCTTATATTCAAATTTAACTTGCGAATTCTCTGGAGAGCATATACACGCTTCCATGCATATATGTAGGTATAGTATATTTACCCAAAAAAAAAACAAAATTAATGCCTGCTGTGGAATTTCATCGGCAATTTATTTTGCATGGCGGTTAGTGAGTGGTTATTTGTAAATGAACCAGGTCCCTCCATAGGGTACCAACCTAACTACAAAGCTAACAAGAATTTGGGGAATATGCGCATTTTTTCAGTGATTTGAAATATTTTAAATCATTTTTGGGAATATTGAGCACGAAATAAAAACCAGAGTGGAGTATCCTCTAACATTTAGCTTTTAGTGGGTTTATTTAAAACAAAAATGCCATGCTATGACACTAGATAGACATTATCACTCGGTTTGAATTTCAAATAATTTGCCATTTTCTGCTGTTTGCTTTTGTGCACGATTTATCGGTATTAGCATTGATTACGTGAAGCTTTTAGTGGAATTTTAACGAGTCTGTTATAGTTCGAGAGCGAAAGGACATGAGCACCTTATACAATCTATTCGCATAAGCCTCTGTACTTGGAGCTGTGCTCTCTCTCTAGTTTCCAGTAAAAATAAAATGAAATAAAAAAGTTCTTATAGGGAACAGTAATTTCTGCAAACTGCCTTTGACAGCCGAATTAAGGGCTATTAAGTCTTATCTAAAATCGGGGAAGACAATAATTAAATTAAAATACGAATTTTAAAATGTTTGAAAAATTCATGGACTTGTTTTTCTTAATGCAGTTTTTCTAAAATAAGAGCGCTCGTAATTTTCCTACTTTTGTTCACCAATTTAGAACAGAGAAAGTTAAAATGCTTAATCGACAAATCTTGCAGTGCAAGTTACAAATTCCTAGCCATAAAAGATAGTTAAACTCAACACAAACTGAAGATAAAACCCAGTCAAGCGTGTTTTTTTTTATTTCTCTTAAGCCCATAAAACTTCATAAGGTAACCCTTCTTCCACCTTATCTAAAGTAAAGAGAAAATCATTTTAAAATCAATTTATATTCATAGAAATCACAGTCTCACTATATACATAAGATTAACTAATCAAAGTAAAATTACCGCAAAACAAGATCAAATTACGATTTTAATGTAATCAGTCCAATTACATAAAGCAACCATTAAATGATCATTGGAATGGTGTCAAAAAATGATCTATTAAGATCCAGAAAAACAACGACAGGAAATAAAAAATAAAAAAAAACCTAGGCCAGTATGCTCTTTTCATTTCAATCATGTTACGACCGACAACGGACAGCCAGTTTCAGTTAAGAGGTCTTTTCACCCTCATTTCAGAGATAAAATGGACTTTTTCTTAATGTGGGGTGATTAATTGGACTGTCCGTCATTTATACGCTTGAAATGCGCTTGGGAATTGTATCCATTAAGATCTGGCAATCATCAGCATAGCATGAATTGATGTTTCGAGTAAATCTTTAATTTTCCACATTTTACACAATTGCAAGGGAAATCTAAATTTTATACTGTGAATGAATTTAATATGTGTAAGCTAAACTTAGAATGAATTTTTATAGTTTTTGAAATTTTGTTTTATAAAAGAATATATTCAGGAGAAAATTTAGTATAAACTACGGGAGAATTGGTGTTTCTTTCATTTGATTATAATTTACAAAAGCAGTGATTTGATACCTTAGTTAGAATCTTTAATTGAGAAAATCGAATCCCCGTAGAAAATATATTTTATAACTAAAATAAAATGTTACTTCAATTTTTAATCTTAGTTCCAGTTTCATCGTTCCTTGTCATTTTATAATCTTTTTCCAGGCAGAATTTCAAATATAATTTTAACATTAAACCTAGTGGATGTAACTGATCAGAAAATTTTGGTCAGAACGAAGGGCTACTTTACTAACGAAAACAAACAAAAATATCTCTTTTAGTTAATTCCTGTGCTGGAAGTCTATAGCTTAATTTATACAGCAACTAAGCAGAAAGAATTACATACATACCTATATGGAAAAAAACTCAGATGAGATAATGTATGTTCCTGCTTTTTGTGTGCTAAATAACTTGTTTACCGAGCTCAATGAATTCCTTAAAAAGAAAACAAATGTAAGAAATTCCTGTAGGAGATTCAGCCTTAAAAAAATTTTCTCACTCAGGCAAAAAACTGGGTAGCTCAATACTTATCTAGTTTATGGTGATAAACTGTCAGAAATTTCGATTTTTGACAATTTTCCATTAATGAATAACTTTCAGTTACATATTAAAACAAAACACTCGCTCCTGAATAAAACAACAGGTCTGGTATAATTTAGCATTATCCGTAAGAAGGTACAATTCGTTATATGTATTCCATACAAGACAAAAGTAGAGGATAAAGAATTGAACGCTACCATACTAAACATACTTGAAATGCAGAAGGATTAAGAAAGTTTTTAGATAAAATTCACCACTGAGAATAGTACGACAGGGCTCTGGCATAACGTGCTCAGTGAATAATTAAGAGTTGAAATTATCTGGCCCAAGTACATGCAACCAACTAAACATTTTCGACTACCCGCCAGCTAGAATTAAATCCACTCCGTCATTGTAATAACAAAAGAAAAATCTAGAAAAATTCATGTATTGGTTCTAATAAAAATACACCTCACCCTCCCCATATCGAGTTAAACAATCACTGTGAAAAATCTTGCAGCCCGAGATAATTACAACGAACCTTTCTGTGGAGTACCATAGGATTCTATCTTGGACCAATAATGTAAAGTGAAAACTCTCTATAACGAAACCTAAGGGACCGAGCAATTTCTTTCGTTATAGAGAGTTTTCGTTATAAGGAAGGAGGACAAAATAAATCACAACAAACGGGTATCAGACTTCAGGTTACCACTGATTGATTCGGTGATACCTAAACATTGACACGGCAGTAGTATAGGATAGCAAATCGTTTCTATTTGTTGAAAACGAAAAGCGGATTTGTAATGTAAGTCATCCCCTATGCGCCGCACCGAGTTAGTCAGTGGTTAATAAAGGCAATAATCATAATAAACAAAAGAAAAAGTTCATAAAACCAACATACCTGAACCTTTGGGTATTTACTCCCAAAAATATTAGTACCTTTGTGAGCATTTGGCAACCTATCACAAACATTGTTTTGCGAATTTTTCGCTATAGAGAATGAGCACTTCGTTACAGAGAGCGAATTAATATATGGATTCATAGGCGAACCAACCAAGTTCAACTAGTGTTTTCGTTATAGAGAGTTTTCACTGTAGTTTTGTTTTGTTAATTTTGTGAGTGAATCAGATTCCTTTATGCCTTTTTATGAGCTTAACAACTATAACCCCCCCCCCCCCCTCCCTTAACAACTATAACCCCCCTCCCCATCTATCACCATAAAAAAATATTAATTAAGAACAAACAAAAACATCAAATCTTACTCCCATTCTTCATAGTAGTCACGTATCAACGGACTCCTTAATTTTAAAGTTGACTAAAAGTGCTTAATCAATCAACGCCAACTGTTCCTTCTAGCATTCAAGTCGTCCAAGTTAATCTGGTTTGACTCGATTCCTTCTGAATATTGTAGGTAGGTAGGTAGGTAAGTAGAAGCACTCCAGAGCTAGACCGCACCCAATTTGTTTTAACAATTCCAGTCATGGTAATTTGACAAATACCTATAGACATGGTATAAATTTTCGTGACGCAGAATACCTCGATGAACATTATCAGCCAAGGAGATTTGGAAAACAAACGCCTAGATTTTGTGTAGCTATTTCATGTTGACAGGATAATTTCTATCTAAGTTGCTTTGGTATAAGTATATAGATATTAGCATAAGTCTAAGGAGAATTCAGCTTATTTGTATGTATAGATATTTGCCTAAATCAAGAAAGAGCATAAATATAAAACAACAGCTGCAGAAACGGGGCAAGATATTTTGGAACTATACCTATTACCTACCCTGAATGATGGGCAGGCGAGCGCAGCTAAAATTAAGATTCGTA
Organism: Dioctria rufipes; assembly: GCA_963924295.1. Taxonomy (NCBI): domain Eukaryota; kingdom Metazoa; phylum Arthropoda; class Insecta; order Diptera; family Asilidae; genus Dioctria; species Dioctria rufipes. The sequence continues at coordinate 13,873,645 of OZ002745.1, forward strand.
AGCAACAACAACAATTTTTGCAATCATCAATCAAATGTACGTCAGAGAGTAGAGTAGGTACCTATTCCAAGGATAACAAGAACTTGATGGTTATGGGAATGCCAGAGATAAAAACATCTGAAATAAGTGGGAATAGGACCAGACAAGAAGAATTCAAGTGGATTGAAGGATACCTGTGTATCCTTCCTGTTGTGGCCACATTAAGTGATTACGCCTAATTGATACCATCATCTCCTCGGCATTACCATAGAAGAGAGAGGCAATAAAAATCATTACCCCTGTCGAATTGTGTTCAGAAAGAAATGTTGATCCACCACAAAAAATACCTACAAAGTTTATCACTTACCTATCACAAGGAATCTTATCGCATTCATCCAGTAGCAGAGATGTCTATTCGCAGATAATCCCATACAAGTTTCCATTGTATCGAGTATATCGGCGTCGTTGGCTCAACAAAAACAGCCTGCTGCAGGGGGTAAGTCTCGCTTGGCTGGTGGTGGTGGTGTGGTGATGGCAATGGAATGTGGCGCAGACAGACTTGAATAATTGTGGCAATAATGTCGTCGCCGTACTTAATTTCCTGAAGATATTATAAAATGTGATGCTCCTCCGAACTGAGAGAGGAAGATGAATGTTGTTTTGTCTAGCAATCGGATAATCCTAATTTAGTGCTCTACTGTCGGACATTTAATCCAAGAGTGTCCGTCCAGTCAGTTAAGAAAGAGTACATTTAGGTAAATATACCGCGCTAATCACTGACACTTGCATGATTTTTTCTTCATTTTTTTATTTTATTTTTTTATATTATTATTATTATTTAAATCGTAACCGGATAGCGTTAAGCTTGCACGTGCATCTCAACACTACTAAACCACTGGAATATCTACCACCTTCAAAGGTAGCACAGCAGAAACACTTTTCTTTGTTATTTTTCACTTTCGTTGTCGATATGAACAAATTGGATTTTCTTTATTCTTTCACATAAAAAAAAAAAAAAAACGAAAACAAAAATAAAACAAAACAACTGCAAACCGACTAAATCAACAGAAAACTTCAAATGAACACTGTATAACGGCAGATTAACTGGTGGCGGCAGCGGCGGTGGTGGCTATTGTTGTTGTTAGGTGGAAGTAAAAACCTGGGCGACGACGGTTATTTTGCATTTTCTTTTCTATTCTAACGGATTCTCGTCGCTTTTATTGAGAATATTCACACACACAAAACTCACGTTAAAAAATTTTATCACACGAATTCAGCGAAATTAATCCACCCTGAGACAGAATATCAAATATCCACAAGCACTGGTGGTCTGGTCTTAGTTTAATTAGCCTACCCCAGCACGTCGCGAAACAAAATTACAAGAATATTTCGTGGCTGGTAAAATGCGCTAATCACAACAAAAATACCAACGGCAACAAGACCGGAACATATTCCATTATGGAAAGAACAAAACAAAAACAAAAAAAGTTGGAGAAGGCCTTTTTAATATTTTTTTTTTTTTTTGTATTTCACAGAAGAAAAAAAACTCAGCAATCGTTGCAAAAAAATAAATAATCCACTTTCAGCAGTAATTTGCGATTTTCAATATTTTTTTTCACCCACTTTGAATCACTTTTAGAATTGATTTCAACTAAGTAACGGTTAAATCATCACATAGGACACCTGCCTACCTAGATGCAGTCAGGAGATATCCGTTATAATTCTTTTGCTTTGAATTTTGTTTTTGTTTTTTTTTTTTTTTTTTTTATAACGTCTAAAAGTCGCGACTCGTTTATATCAGATCTTTTACACGCCACTCCGACCTGACGGAGTTCGAATACAAAACTAAAGCGGCTGTGAAATAACGAAATACAATTGACCTGAATGTGTTAGTAGCACAATGTTGAGATACATTTTTTAGGCATTTTCTTTACTCTAGGAACATGAAATGTGTTTTAATAATGTTGAATAAACTCCAAAAGCAAAACCACGCGCGACGGACGTTGAAGTTCTTTACTTGGTTTGAGGTCTGCTTGAAGAGAGGGTGGTGCGGGTAAGGTAGGTAAAGAGAGAATGAGACTCAAATTGAAACTTATGTTGCTACAGCACTTGTAATTGCTTGTTGTGTTGGAAAATGTTGAATTAAATCGGAAATTTCTTAAATGAAGTTTACCTTAATCTTGCCTTTGAGTTCTTTTTAAAGTTTTTCTTTAAAAGATTACAAATTTTACTGTTCAAAATAATAAGTCCGTTGCTCAAATGTTCGCTGTGTTGCTGTACTCTCATAATAAGAAAATATAGATAGGAAAACTGAATCAGAATCAGTCAGACCAGACACCACACGACTGGCAAAGCAACATGAATTTTGTTTATGAGCAACGTACAATTCGAGAGTCCAACTCAACATTGTTTCAATATAACCGTATGTGTGAATGTAAATAGATGTGAATACATCATATCGACGAAAATGGAATTTACGCATACATTAAACTGAAAACCCGTTTTTCCTTATACTCATGTATGCCTCTATAATTTTTACTGAATTTGTAGTTGTTCACATAAAAACAGAATACATTTTCGCAATTTATGCCACTGAAGCTGGAAGCGTTGTGAGTGACTGACTAGGATAGAGAGTGAGTGAGACTGGTAGCGCAGCAGTGCTGCTAAAGTTGATAGAAAACAGAAATCCACTCCATCTGCAACAGAAGCAGCAGCAGCAACTCTACAATCTAGTTAGCAAAAAGATTATCGAACGCGTCAATAAATTACCCACCAAGCCCAACTCAAATAATGAGCGACAACATGTGGTACACCTGGTGGGTACGTCAGGATTCTGCTGGGTACATCTTATTAAATAAATTGCTGGTGAGGAGGTGAGAATTTTTGGTAATTTTTTTTTATTTTAAATGAACAAATTTTAGAGTTTAAGGAGCTAAGGAATTTTCTTAGTGTGTTACACCACTGCTTTCGTCCAAAAAAATGGTTCGATGAATACGTTCCATCCTTCCTTGGCACACCACCTCTTCCATAAAATAACTCTCAAATTATAAACTCGTTTTGAATTAGTTTCTGTTGCATTTATTGTTACAGTAAATGTCAGATACAAGATTGTATATGTATGTACAGCGGCACGATCTTGCTGTAGAAATCCAAGCATTTAGATAAATGTCTCTCATAAAAATATATAAAATAGAAGTGGTCCTAAAAGTGATCCTTGAGGAACACACGTGCATATATCCGGTTACGGTGAAGAGATTTCATTCCCAGATTTAATGATTATACTGAGAAATCTCGGAAGAAGGTGGATAGAAATTATATTTAATGAATATGAAATCCAGACTGCCGCCGAGTAAGCAAATCATTAGAATTCAAGTGCTATATAATTTGTGAATAGATACATAAGCTTGATTTTGGAGAACAGATAAAAGCCAAAAAAAAATAGGACTCAGTATGGACAGCTGGGCTTGTTTTCAAATTAAATCAGTTCGGTTTCCCCCCACACCTCAATTTGTTAATCCACAGTTTCTTAACTTCTTGGAAATTCTATGTGGAACTCGATGAACATAAATCACCACTCAAGGCAGTAGAAGCTGGTGTCCCCCAAGGCTCCATATTAGGCCCAATCCTCTTCAATCTCTACACTTCCGACCAACTTCCAAACGAAAATGGGACAACACTCTTATACGCTGATGACTCCCTCACGTATGCCCAATCTCGCTGCCCAAATTTGGCTATAAATAAAGCCAACCTGCACCTTAACAAATTAGTAGGGGATCAAAATAAATGTCCAAACATCTGAACTGACTTGCATTCGGAAACCTGGCATTAGGCGAAACCGCCAAGCTGCAAAATCTAAGACCATTGAAGCCATCTACAACTGGGGAATAATAAAACCCACACAAATTGCGAAATGGGCATCAAATTTCATGATCTTTTAAGATTCAATGACCATGCACAAGCGACCAATAGTAAAGCCAATTTCGCATATAGCTTACTTAGTCCAATAATAAACTTCAAGGACGGCCTCTTTACTCAGACCAAACTTCTGTTGTACATACAACTCATAAGACCTGTTATTACTTACTGCTTCCCTATCTGGTATACTATGTCTGCCACCTATAAGGAAAGACTCAGCAAGCTTGAAAGAAAGATTCTGATTCTTAGATCTTGTACGGGATTCCATAGACGAGCCAATAGAAAATTCATTCCCAACAGAGTAGTCTATGAGCCAGCCAACATCACTTCAATCAAGGAGTACCTATTTGAACTGGCGAACAAGCAAATTCAAAAAATACCAAACCACCCAAACCGACTGATAAACAACCTGCCGGACCTTCTCATACCGGCAAACTTTAACTACCTCTCACCCCTTCTCTTAACAAAGCCCGAAGCTAGAAACATCTACCAGCTAGATGATGGTAGAATAAGTTTCTACGACCAAAACGGTGATTACTATCGTGGGTAATCACATTTCCGCCACGTTTACTCAGAGAGTGTCTCTGAAGAAAACCAATGCCTTAGGAATCATTGATTCCTAAACACTCCCAAAAATCCACATCCTATCCTCTCATATCTCCTTCCCCCGCCCTCCTACTAACAACTAACTCCAAAAGGAGAACGACATGAGATACGACTGATAAGGTACATCAGCTGTAATTCAAAAGAAGACAATAAAACTAAAAGTTCGAAAGTCACAAAGGACACCTGTCAATAAGAGGAAAAAAGACGACATCAAACCGAACTGAGGTCTAAAGATGAGCCCCAATGAACAAATGAGGACAAATAGAGAAAACAGCGAGGGAAACTACGACAAAGCAAATACAAGTTCGGCGCAAGACACACTTCACTTGACTTGACTAAGCAATAGACATTCCTGCCAAAAGATATTCTTTTCAATTTTCAAATTTATTAGTAGTCTTTGTTGTCCTCAAATTATACAATTTATTATATATCCCTATCCAGAGCTGGGCAATACTTAAGTAAAAAAAGACTTAAGTACTACTTAAAGTACATTTTCGTTACTCAATACTTTTGAAATGCCCCTACTTAGTATACTTAGTATTAGCGTCTATTTACTTGTACTTAAGACTTAGTTATGTACTTAAGTACCAAGATTTTTACTTAAGTATTTCTGAGTCTATTCAGTATCTACAAATATCTCACTCTTCGTAGTAAAGAAAACACAATCTCTAAAGCAACTCGCGCAAGGCAGAACCTTAGACAAACTAATAACATACAAACAAAACTGGGCAAGTAGAACAAAAACCAGTAACGTCTCGCTCGAATATAAAATCAACGATGCCTGTCTCGACTTGATGACATAACCACTGACATGTATAATATGCACTGACTACGTTCATAAAAATACACTGCAGAATGTGAGCTCACTTCTATATTACTGACTCTTTCGGTCTAAGCACCAAATACCAACTGAGAGAGAGCTGAAAGTAAATAAAATAGTGGATTCGTCGAAATACATGATTTTAAGTTAATCATTTAGGGTTATTACTGATAAAAACTGTTTTACCAAAAACAATAACGCAGAAGAAATTCTAAATGTATTATTAAAATCACCTTCCGAGCTGCGTGTACATCTTTTCAACTACCCGCCAATGATTTTTTTGAATGTTGGCACCGACGTACGATTTTTGATACAAGCAATTGTGCCCACGTAAAATAGAAAAGTAAGCAGTCCATATTATATACGTCAGTGGACATAACCAAGGGTAAGCAAGCAATGCCTCGCTCCATTATAAAATCAACGATGCCTCGACCTGATGTGGGGAATGTCTCAATTTTTTCTTAGAAATTTACTGGAAATTTTTTTCTTAGAATTGTTATGCATTATTGGAGGCGATAATGGGCGTGCTTGGGCGGACCTCTAATAGTTTTTATGAGTATAGCAATGAGAGGTGAAAGTTTTACTTTACCTGCAGCGTCGAAAACTATAAAAACTATAAATATTAGCCACTGGTTACTATACATATTATAGTTTTCAAAAGGTACAATGATTCTAAAAACGAGCTTTAAAGAGTACTTCAAAAAGTACTCAGTACTTTTTATAGACTTAGTAATTAGTTACAAGTACTTTTCATACATGCGGAACTTGTACTTACGCTGAAGTACTCAGGCCTTCGGTACTTGTACTTGTACTTAAGTACTTTCTCTTTGGTACTTGTCCAGCTCTGAAATTCAATAATTTTTACTTTCACACGTGTTACGCGTGAGCTGTCAAAAACCAAACAGCGAAAAAATCACCCTATATATACAAGGTGTCCTGTATGTGGTATTGCACCTGAAGGCTGTGGAAAGTCATGCTCAGACAAACAAAAATTGTATGGGTGGGGGAGGGAAAATCCAAGAATTATGTGCAATGTTAAGCCATATTCCATAGTTTAGAATGATTTGCCAAAGTTCCAACGACAGCAATCGAAATGGTTTGGTATTCGGGGACGGTTAGCTGTCTGGTTTAGAGAATCTGCATGGAAATTCTGAAGGACTACCTATTGGTAAGTCAAATAGGTCCCATACTCCACTATGATGCGTTGGGATGGAATCAATGAGAGAGGGTTAAAATAATGAATTGTACCAATCAAACTCCTTGAACTCTCCTTGAACTCAAACGAGGTCACTTTAAAGTTAAATTTTTGGGCTTCTTAAATCCAATATGAAAAAAAAAGGCCAGTTAAAATTCCGAAATTTTAACTTTGTTAAACCAACACTTCAAAACAGAGAAGAGGAAAGGTCCAATCTAACAAATTTTAAATCATTAGCATAGGGTGTAAAGGCACTTTCACATCAAACACAAGAATCGAAAAAATGTAAACCGAAAAACTCAATTTATTCCACTTTGAAACAAGATTTTTGCTCCAATGATTAATGAAATCATGGAAAATAGGATAAGCTAATAGTTTTACTAATAAAATAGTATATATACATACATATATTTCAGATTTTTAAGATAAACACAACTTTTATGTTTTATCGGCCGAATCTTTCCGCCGAAAAAGTTTTTCGGCCGATAAAACATAAAAGTTGTGTTTTTCTTCAAAATCTGAAATCTGAGAAAACAGTAAAATTCTTAGTTCTTCCTATTCCTTGGATTTTATTAATCATTGGAACAAAAATCTTGTTTTAAAGTGGAATAAATTGAGTTTTTCGGTTTACATTTTTCTGTTCTTGTTTTTGATGTGAAAGTGCCTTAACGTTCTGAAATTACAGGGAGATTTCTCTTTGGTACTTGCCCAGCTCTGTCCCTATCAATGAATTGTCAGGCTACTGGCCTTTAAAAAACCATTTCTCTTTTAACTCTGAGTGCCAAGAAGAGCGATCGTGCTCCTCAATACACTGGCCGAAAATGCCAGGATCGCGATTGGGTTCTTACTCCCGTACGAACTAATACGATCTATATTTCATACTTATAGATGCTTGTTTATTGTCCTATGGCACTTTTAGCTAATTCTCTAAAAATCATGTTGGCACTCAAAGGGTTAAAGACCAAGGTACTATGTATACGTGTACAATTGCATATACCGATTCTGCATTCCCTTACCATGGACTATGACCAAAGTTAACTTAATAAGTTATTAGGTTATCCTTGCTATGACCATGGACCGAACAAAGAATTACCTTATAAAGGGCACCTAAGCTCATATAAATACCTATACGAATTCTACTTAGTGATAAAAAAAATATATATAATTTTTTAACCTTGACAAAATCTTCCTAGACATCCTGTAGACTATCCAGAAACTTGCATAGTTCAAGCAACATAACTTCCCTTGCAGCATGCTGCTTACCGCCAAGAAGTCACGATACATCGTCTCCCATTAATGTGTAACTCTCTTTCTCTGCCATCAAAAGAGGCATCAACTAACACAATCGTACGTAATTCAAGGTACATATCCCTTTGCAACACAGTACAATTATGTGTCTCCCTTTTCAGTCCTTCTGATTCATTGTAACAGCTGTAAGAGCGCAGTCAACACAACCTCCCCATCAATGAAAACTTCGAAATTGAAATTTTCGTTCGTTTCAACTCGACAAGTTCCTTCGGTTTATTGCAGTACCAAAGACCAAGGACTATAACTAATGAGAAAGGAAATTTGAAGTCGAACAGAATAAGATGGCGAATATCTAGCTAGCACTATGATGGCAGCCAAGCAGCCATCGCCTGATGGGGCTCCCAAAAACCAATCTGTGTGCAATTTTATGAGAATAATAAACGTATCGTGTCGTCTCTTCTGTCATCCCAGCCTCATTGCCTCTTCCCAGAGTATCCTTAAATGTATAGTCAGTCCATTTGTTACAATTTTGCACCATTTCCATGCAAGTAGGCTGACACTAATTAAAATCTGCCACATTGCTTGGTGGATGCTTTAGGACAAAATCCGAGATAAAATTATATCAGCTTTAGCATGAGTTATCGACAAAAGCAAATGCAGCCCGAGGTGTATCCAGTCGTCTAGGGAAGATTATTGGAGCATATTCTTGTGTAATATAGTATTTGAGTTAGTTTTACTAAAATCATCAGGTGTTTAGTGTTTCATAGTCTCTCTATAGCTTGAAGTAATATGATTCCTTCAGAGATTTTAGTTATTTTCTAGTCCCTGGTTGGCTTTAAATAGGCTCAGCTAGTGATCGAAATAAAATTGGAAGACACATAAGAAATGAGTGAAAAGGTAAACCGTATACTTACAATGGCAGAGATAATTTACTCAGTGCCCACGGTATACAGACAGAGTAACAAGTACTATGTTTCCATGAGCCAGAGTTGGGTTAGGATTGAGTCAGCGTTAAGTTTTGCTGGCTGAGTTAACTCGATGCTGTTTCCATGAACGACTTGAGTTGAATTGACAACTGAAATATATCATACAAAGTAGCAGAATTTGTGTTGGTTAAAACACCCATCCGCACTATTCTAACTAATACTTGGACAAAACCCAACTCAACCCGACTGGTTTCGTAGAGTTAACAAGGATTGAACGAAACTCAACTCAATTCACGTTTCCATAAGCACTAATTCGGAGTCAATTCAAATTGAATTCCGTTTGGAAACATATATGTACCATGTTTACATGCAGAGTTGAAAGATTGAGTCGTGTTACTGAGCACGCAGGGTTGAGAGATTGAGTTGGAAACTGGTTTAAATATAGTTGAAGTGACAGTTAAACATAACATCTTATTTATTGTATTTTTGTGATGGACCTGTAAAAGTTATAAATTTTGTTTAGATAAACAAAATAAACTCACAACAAATACACAACAAAATACAAAATAATTACGTAAAGAGTAGCCCTTGCAACAGAATGAAAGTAGCCACCACGCAGGAAAATGTCAAGCAGAAGTAAGTTATAAGGCAATGCCATTAATGGCCGGTTTCACAGTTCAGGCTTAAGCCAGAGTTTAGCTAAGTTACGAGTGTAGCTTAAGCCTAGCCTAACCACAATGTTCATATGCTAGTTGCTAGTATATGCAAAGACACGAGCAATTGCTTTTCATAATACCAACCCACAATAGGAATAACAAGCCGTTCGTCAAGTTTTAATTCCGTTCGTCAACTTCTGTCTGTACGCTCATGATCGTACTTTGCATAAGCAAATTTGACAGTTTGTTTAACTACTATACAAATGTTAGTGATGCATAAGGAAGCATTCGTAATATTTTCAAGGCTTGCATATGAAAGCTTCTGCATGTGTGGTTAGGCTTTTAAGCCTACTCGGTTTCACAGTACTCAATAAGCTGAGCCGCAGATGAAAATTTTTAAGTTGTCAGCACTGCTGTAATTGTGAATTTTTTGTTAAGGAAAATTGCCATTGTGGATTAAAAACCAAGCGAAAAGAAGAACTTTTTATTTACCAGTTTGTTATGGTTTTTTATCTGGAAGGATATCAAATTCAAAATCATTGTTGCAGAATGTTTGGACGACGTAAATCATCATAGCCGAATGTTTCTACAGTCGGAACAAAGAATAAATATCAACGTCATCCTATTTCTCGTAATGTTGCGGGCGCCTTCTTATAATTTTTTCACGGATCACACCTGGCGATATTATATTACACATTTCTTCGTCGCTTGTATCCTTTGCATTAGATACGAGTAAATAACTAATTTTTGTTCTAAACTATTTGCTTTCTTCTTAAAACGTCAAATGGAGTGCTGACACTAGCTGCCAGACAATACTCAAAACTGCTAACTAGATAACTATTTTTAGCTTGGAAAATGTCCATTTTTTTTTTTTAAAGTATAACTTTTGGAATATGTACGTTCATTTAATAACAAAAATTATAATATTTAAGCAAAATATATATTTAGCAATAATTTACTATGTGTTTCACAACAAAATCTGAGGCTTAGATGACGGGCTTAAGTTAAGCTTGCCTTAAGCCTTGACTGTGAAACCGGCCATAAGTGACCGCAATGAACGTTAGGTATCGTAGCCACCACGTAAAAGTTGGTCGACTTTCAACTTTAGCGCAATTATCTTGCGTTAACATTTCACAGCTGATTAATATTTTGTTTGTTTTAAAAAGAAAATTTTTTTAAAAGAAAATTGAATTATGATGGTGAAAAATTTTAAAAATAATAATATTGTGGTCCCAATTTAGTATTAATACAGTTAACAAAATTCATTTAAATTTCATCTTGACGCAGTCATCAATGGCCATTGTGCTCACAATGTTTGGTGGCTACGATTTTGACACTTCATCACCGCATTGTGCATGGTGGCTGCGATGCATTTTGTTCCAAGCACAAACAAAATTAATCCCAACTATTAGCTGCCAACTCAAATACTCAATCCGCGTTTATAGGACACCCTTTCGACTCGACTACGCCAGCCAAGCGCGGTCGAGTCAAATCGTGTATACATGGAGTTGAACTCGAGTTGAACTATGGTTCAACCCTGCATGTAAACATGGTAAAAGTAAAGGTATGCCTATACTCAAGGTACTCCCATTAAAATGTTGACACATTGCAACTGATAGCCTGTGACGTAAGTCTGTGACTACTCTATATACATTTTTATCGGAAAGACAGAGAGGAGGGAGAGTATTGTGTTCTCTGTACTCCTATACATTTCACAATATTACGTCACTAATGACGGAACGTGGTTCGTAATGGGAATACCTTGTATTCTATATAAATTGGCCTATACTAGTTATTTTGACACTTGATCTCAGACATCACGGTATCCCAAGTTATATGACGAATTAGGTAATAAAGAAAAGTACGTAATACTTTTTGCAAGCGATCAAGTAAGAAATTACAGAAATTTTAACGCGTTTTGTTCATGATTGCCGGCCGAAATTAATATAAATAAAAAATTAATTAATATAAGTCTTGTATAATACAATCGTGTGATGCCGTGACGCTCAAGATGGCCTACCGTGGTTCATAGCAGTCATACCTTGTTACTGTCGTGCTCAGTACCGTCATTTTACATACGATCAAAACGCTGCAGCCGCTACAAATCAAAGAAAACCAAAATATAAAAAATAAATATAAAAAAAAATCCAAACACACTTCACCCATTTACGTATATATTTAAGCCCCAAGTGCGCAAACGTTAAGCGTTAAGCCATCAGCAGAAGATGCAGCTGCCATCGCCAGATTTAAGTGGAACGATTGAGGTGACGATCGACGCAATGGTTCGAATGAAAACTGGCAACAGTGCATACATTTAAGGCCACAATCACGTCTTCTTCCTCTGATTCTGGTTTATGGCAAGATCTTTGACTTGTTTTCATCCAACCAACAAACCAGCCAACCAGTTAGACAGGCAGGCAGGCAGGCAGACAGGCAATCAAGTCAGGTACCAGGTTTCCAGATGTGTGTAGTGCCATGAAACTAACAACATCATGAAAACAAGGAATTTTTACCTGGGCCCTTTTCTTTCGTGCATTCAAACATACAAACCCCTTCCCCGAACTCGCGTACATATGTAAGTATATTGGCGAAGGCACTTATACATATAGGAATAGCATAGCTTAGCCTCAGCTGACCCTTTCTTCAGCCATAGATGCTGGCCCATAGTTAGTTAGTTAGTGTTTATTTTTTACTCGGCAGGTTTTTTTTTTTTTACTTTTCCACGGAAGGCCATGCTCCATGGAATATTGTTGTGCTCCTTTTGTTACTTAATGTAAAGGTCTCCTCGAGTTGAAGAACCCTCACCCTCATATTTTTTTTCTTTTGCTTATGTTTCTTTTTCCCTTCCTTGTTTTCTACATATGTTGAAGCAAGAGGAAGAAGACAAGGATGATGGCGATGATGACGACAATGACAACAACAACAATAATAATAACGACGAAGACGACGACGCAACATGTGTTTCTATTTATGAGGAAGGCCATCAAATTTTTATCGCATTTTGAAGGAAATTTAGAGGGCCGCAAAGTAATTGTAAAAGCAAGGAGAAGAAAAAAATGAGTAAATAAATAGGCCATCAGCCATCACGGAAAAGTTGAAATTAATTGATTCCTGTTCACTTTGCGCCCTGCCGCTTGGAAAGATAACGAATTTAAGGCTTTTAGCACTTCGTAACATTTTAGATAAGTATAGGTAATACGGTAATACTTATATTGGGATCAGACTTTTATTTTTTTTTGTCTGAGATTGCGATAAGATCAGTGCAGTTGGAACAGACATGTAATTTCCATTTTGCAACACAAGATTGAATCGAGGATCGAATTAGATCACAACAACAAAATTTCACCAATCGGGTTCGATTGTTCGTTCATATAATGAGCATACGCATACATATACATACACATATGAGAGGAAAGTAGAGCTTTCTTTTAGACTCTGATTAATCACCAAAAATGCTAAGATAAGATTCCGAAATGATTCTAAGGGAAATACTTCAACAATCAAATAAACAGCGAAGGATGTATGATAAAAATCTTTTTTAAACTAGTCTTTAATAATCTCAAAGCATTTTGTTAAAATGATTCTTTTTATTCTGATCTATTCATTTTACAATCGATCTATTGATATATTTTTCGGGAGGTATTTGATATCGGCGAGTTATGCTTTGAGATATTAATGGGAGATGCAGAGAGAATTCGCACCTATCATCCATCTTTTGTGACATTACCCCTAAAAATAACCTAAGGCGCCCATGTGAACTTATATAAGAACTTTTACAAAGCTTTAAGCTGGAAACACAATGCAACGGCCATCAGCGTTCATCAGCTCAGATTTCATTCTATTCTATTATCAGTAGGAATAAATTGAAATTTGAGCTGATGAACTCTGATGACCGTAGCATTGTGTTTCCCGCTTAAGATGTTTTTGGGGGCCTTGTTTGCAACAATCTTCTGGCAGTGGGAATGCTTTTTCTAGATGCCTTAGTCTTATGCGGCATAGAGCATCACAGTAACATGGGACGTGTTCAGCGGTTTCATCTTCTTCCATATAGAAGTGACCGGTCTCATCATCGGCCTTAACCTATCTTTTTAAGATAATATCTACGTGGGAAATGCCCAGTAAAAATGGCCGGTTTAAGTTTTAACTCCCTTCAGCTGAGCGTGAGGAATACTTTTGTTCTCTGTTCTGAGAGTACCTATTTTATAAAATTTTTCGCTTAAGATATTTTTCCAGTGTGATATTTTAATTCTGTCTTCCCAAAACCTGCAACCGTTAATGCATTCGTGTCCAAATAAGCCTCCCCTTGTTTACTTCGGTTATAGTTGCTTGAAGACAGTAAGACAGTCCCAAACCAGCTTAGAATCAACGGTAAGCGAGTTTAACGCTTTAAGTGCTGCATGGCTGTCGGATATTTTATACATATTTTGGTTCTACGCATATTCTTGTAGAGTTCTATGGCCAGGATTTCTGCTTGAAAAATTGTTAGTCCCCAGTGCCTTTGCGAGATGGCATTTCGGTTCATATACATATGTCTACACCTGTTCTACCTTCTATTTTGGAGCCATCCTAGTACCATTTAAGAGATGAGATATTGAACACAAATTCATCAAAAACATAATAGAATAAATTCACATTAGGTCGCGACATGCTAAAAAAATGACGATAATGAAGCTTTTGCGAGCATCCAAGACATCCTCCAATGCTTTTTTGACCAGTAGTAATTGACATAGAAGCGAATGATCCTGATATGATGAGAAAAATTAATTAAATTAGCTTAAAATAGTTGTTGTAGGTATATATTTCTTGCTGTAAGTTAACATTTTTTCCAGAATAGTATTTCACGCAAGGAACTTAATTCGCATTTCTGCTCAGACAAAAGTTTAAAGATGTCGTTAGAAAAGTTCATAAAAATAAAATTAATCTGAAAACAGTTTCTAACAAATTATACACCACGCCACGCCACGTAATATCTTTACCCAACTCTCGAGAGTGATGTGAATGGCAGTGGATAGCCCCTGCCGCCTAGTCATATGAGAGTTCTCATTTAGAGTAAAAAGCTGTGTGCGACTTGCGAGTAAAGTTCACATGAGCGAAACGCATGCAATATTCATACATATGCCTTACACTGTCTGTAAGCTTCTGTGCTGCTAAGCTGTCTCAGAAATTGTTCACTCACGAAAGTATGCTTTCACTGTCACGTTCTTACTGTATACATAAATATAATGGTGTAATTCTATAAAATATCATGCCAGTTGCTACGTGAGAGTACTCTCGTGCAGTTTCTATAATGGAAGCGGTTAGTGGTTAGTGGTGTCTAATTTAGTTTAGTTTTTCTGTATGTTTTCTTCTTGACTTGTTAAACAAAAAAACATATCAAAATGTCATCTAAAGATGAAAGATACGAATGGACAAGGGAAAAAACGTATCAATTGATTAAAGAGTATGAAAAACAGTCAGCCCTTTGGAATACACAGCTCGAAGAATATCGCTACAGAGATAAGCGGTCAAGAGCGGTAAATGCAATCAGTGCTAAATTAAATGTCAGCATACAGGAAATAAATAGAAAAATTCACAATTTACGTAATCAGGTAACCTAAATGAACTTTGTTTCGAAACTTGATGAAATGTGCAGATACTAGACACCTAGACAAACAAAAAATTGTATTGCAAGGGGGGGAGGGGGCTCCACATCAACCGTTTGAGAGTTACAGGGTGATTAAGAAAAAAGCTAGATTTTCACATAACACCCTGTATCTTAAAAACTACAGTACGTACGGTCACTGTTAAAAGCTCATTGTGTGCAGAGCTTCATGGTCTTTCCAACGAAGGTCTAAAAAAAATTTAGGATTTTCTCACCTTTTTTTTTAATTTGACCTCTATTATTTTTGCAAAAAGGTCATTAACTTAACTTTTTTTTATAAAAAGTGTAAACTTTAGACTTTTCTCTTTAATTTGACCTCCTATTACATGCTATGTGCTAATTGTAGCACTTTAAGAGTTACTAGCTCTTAACCTATTCTCAAACCTATTCTCTACGATAATTTGTTCCCTTAGTAGCACGTCATTTTAAAAATTATCGTCTAATTTCGATGTGACCTGAATAGGTTATGAGTTATTGACTGTTTAACTGCGTCAAACTACGTCAAATTAAAGAGGAGAGTCTACAGTTTACAGGTTTTATAAAAAAAAAAGTTATGTTAACGACCTTTTTGTAAAAATAATAGAGGTTAAATTAAAGAAAAAGGTAACAAAATCCGAAATTTTTAGTTTAGACAACCATTATTCTTTAGGGGAGAGGGGTAGGTAGCTGGTTGAGCAGTTGTTGGAAAAAGTTCTGCATACAATGAGGTTTTAACTGTGACCATACGCCCTGTAGTTTTTAAAATACAGGGTGTTATGTAAAAATCTAGTTTTTTTTTCTTAATCACTCTGTAACTCCCAAACGGTTGATGTGGGTCCCCCCTGTCATACAATTTTTTGTTTGCCTAGGTGTGTAGTATCCGTACATTTCTGTTTGATCAAGTTTCGAAAATACACATTGTATATATATACGTATATGTATGTTTGGATTCACGTAATTCTGAAATGATTCTCTTTTTTTTATCTTTTTAACTTGCAGGTATCTCAAGAACTGCAGAAAATGAAAAAGAACCAAAATTATGACACAACGGAAAGAATGACAAGTAAATGGCCATATTTCTCAGCCTTGAGTTTTATAATTCCGACAATGTCAGTAAAAATATCATCGAATCCAGCAAGTACAGTAAGCAATATCTACTTCTCTTTTATTCACATTTCTTATCCATATTAAGTAAGCCCAAATATCTTAATTTAGGATGCCCTAAAAAATGTTTTTTTTGAAAACCTAAGGCCTACAATCCCAAGGTATATAGAAGAAACAAGGTATGCCCATTAAAATTTTGACATATCACAGCTGATCAAACAGCTGATAGTCTGTGACGTACTTCAGTGAATGAATAAAAAAGAAAAAGGAAATCTGACAGTGGCAGTACAAGCGCAAAGAATTTTGACACATTACAGCTGATGCCCTGTGACGTACTTCAGTGAATGAAGAAAAAGGGAAAAAGAGTTTTAACAAAAATGGCGGAACGTGGTTCGAGTCGGGAATACCTTGTCTTCTATATACCTTGTACAAACCCATAATCTATGATTTTGACAAAACATTTTCA
The DNA here is from genome assembly GCA_963924295.1 of Dioctria rufipes. Taxonomy (NCBI): domain Eukaryota; kingdom Metazoa; phylum Arthropoda; class Insecta; order Diptera; family Asilidae; genus Dioctria; species Dioctria rufipes. The sequence goes on from OZ002745.1 coordinate 13,890,180, forward strand.
GGGCAGGTATATACATAGATGGTAGCCCTAAACACCCAAGATTTGAGTTTGTCACGTCGTTGATCTCTGCTAAGAACAAAAATGGCGTCAAACATGTTTTTTTTTTCTTCTTTTAAGATTTAGGCTTTAGCCATTGTCAATCAAGCTGCGCATTGGACCCACTGGAGGTCTAAGTAAAGCACTAGACACTTCTAGCGGCACCCCTTTTACCTAAACTAGCCTCTGGTTAAAAAAAAAAAAAAATTACTAAAAGTTTACACCACTGAGTTTCCAAAAATTCATCAAAGCTAATTATCTTTAATTCCATTCTAGTAGTATTTTTCGAGTGCAATTACTCCTTGGCCCTTAGAAAGAAAAAGCTTTCAAGAAACATAATTCATTGCACCCTAAGAAAAAATGGAATCAACGCCAGTGGAATTGAATAGTCGCAATTTTGTAAATTTTCTTCAGACTTCAGTTGCAGCCTACTAAATCAGAGATGGGACAGCTCTTCCGCAAGGTTTGGTACAGCTCATATCCTGAGGTATGATAGCAGAACTTTCTCACTACACCCAATTCTTTGTTAAATAGGTTTGGGATGTATACAATTTGTGTAGATCGCCATTTAGTTTGTGTTATGAATGAATCTCAAAACGCACTATTTTTTCTACACCAATTTTTTTTTTGTTCTTCCACTTGGTATATTTATTAGAAGCCTTGACGGGGTCCATCTCGTATAATATATATATGTATCTATTGGGTTGATCAAAAAGTCATTGCATTTTTTCCCGGTAGTGGCCCTCGTCAGCGTTTGTCTGTATCATAATGCCAGAATTGTTTTGCTCGTTTCCGTGACGAAAATTTTTCGGTTCAAGACGCTCATCGCCCTGGTAGGCCATCCGCGATCGACAGGCAGGCAAATAAGCATTCAACCGGTCGGGAGCTTGCCAGCGTCCTAAACGAATCCATTGGAAGCGTTCATGGCCATCTGAAATCAGTTGGCTTCGTAAAGAAGCACGATGTTTGGGTGCCGTATGAGTTAAGGGAAATAAGCTACATAAGGTGAATCGCATAAACGTTTGTGTGCAACTCATCAAGCACGAAGAAAACGATCCCTTTCTGAAGCGTATGATTACGGGTGATGAAAAGTGGATTGTAGCCAAAAAAAGAAGTTGATTCAAGAAAGTTGAAGCACCAGAAAGGCAAGCAAAAGCAGACATCACAAAAAAAAAAAAAAGATTATGCTATCAATCTGGTGGGATTGGAGGGGGCCTGTCTACTACGAGCTGCTCCCATCGAACAGAACAATCAATTCCGAAGTCTATTGTGAGCAGCTACGAAAATTGAATGATGCTATCGAACAGAAACGTCCTGTCCGTCGTTCACCACCACAATGCAAGGCCCCATACAAGTTTGGCCATTCGGCAAAGCTGTTGCAGCTTGGATGGGATGTCTTACCACATCCACCGTATAGCCCAGACCTTGCGCCATCGAACTTTCATTTGTTTCGTTCATTACAGAACTCTTTGAATGGTAAAACGTTTGCTAACGAAGACCTCATCAAGCAGCACCTTGACAAGTTCCTCGCTGATAAAGATCAGAAGTTCTACGAGCGTGGTATCATGCAGCTACCTTCAAGATGGCAAAAGGTGATTGAACAAAACGGACAATACATAATTGATTTATGTTCATTCTTTATATAAAATAAACGTACTTGATTATCACTAGTAGAAAACGCAATGACTTTTTGAACAACCCAATACTTGCCACTGACATACATATATGTATGTCAGTGAATAATTGTTCTTGGCTTTTTCATATGTGGACGTACCAACGTAGGCGTTGATTTTTTTTTTTTTTTATTTTATAGACTTGAATTGAAATAACGCTAAAGACAGTTTTGTAACACATTTTTATTTTTAACTTATTCTATGCCTAGATTTTACTTAGGCAGTACAAAATCCTCTTTCCAGAAAGGATATAATTCGACCGTGGAACAGGACGCCAGTAGTAATTCCACAGATGCTCTAACAACACATGAAGTGAGTGCAGAAAACGAACGAAGGGCCATATCAAAAACAAATTTCTCAACAAATAAAATTCCAGTTACGAGTGCAGCAACTAAAAAAGGACTTAAACGAAAAATCGATGTAACTGCTGGTCTGGAAGCAATCATGGAAAATGCTGTCAATCTTCTGAACAATTCTGGAGATGCTTATGATACTTTTGGAGCATATGTCGCTATGGAATTACGCAGTTTGAAAACTGAACGAAACAAGGATCGATTAAAAAGTGAAATTCGCAAAGCTATTGTAAGGATAGCAGACGAGGATATGCATGCCTACCATGTTGGAACAACATCAACAGTGACTGCTGCAGAATCATTTACTATGCTTGAAGAAGAAGGCGATCCGATAAAACCATAATCTTTCGGAAACTATAATTTGTAGATTTTAGATTACATATTGTGTGTGTGTGTATGTGCGTGTGTGTGTGTGTTATTGTGTTAGGAAATAAATTTAAGTTACGACCGAAATTATGTTTAAAATTTACTTCTGCTTATTGATGGAAGACTGGGAAATGTCTGATTCTTGGGTTGTTCCACAGGGGTCAGTGTTTAATCCTATCTTTTTTAGTTTATTTATAGAATATTACTGCATATTTATTTGTCATATCACTCTTTTAGCTCAGATTAACTTCTATTTGTCTATTTGTATACAACTAGTTGAATTAAACAAGCTTCTTTCAATATGTGGAAGAAATGAGACCCAAAAAGAAAGAAGTTTTGCTACAAGAGTTCGACAGAGTTTAATTTAAATGAAGATTTGGAGAAGAAATTAAATATTTGGAGCACGTCAAAATCTGCAACTGCGTATGTGTGTTAGAAAAAATATTTTGCACAAAATGGTATCTATCTAGAGCCGATGCCAATTAATATCAAGAGAAGCAGTTATTTGTGAAGACCTCTACTGATTCAGGCAGTTCAGTAAATTACAGGAATTTTTGCTGGTGGAAACATACACACATACAAGTTTAGTTAAGAGATTCTTTACTTTACGCCTGTCAGAGGCCGAACACAGAAAAGATGCTTGCTTGAAGCGAGAAATCCCGGTCAGTGCAATTCTGATCTTATTTATTCTGCGTTTAATTAAAACTCGTTCAGTGTCTGATTTATTTTATCGTTCTCATGGCTGTCATACATTCATTGTATACAGCAGAGAATTTTAATTAATTTCCTCTATATAACAAGCTCTCAGAGTTGAAAGTTATGCATTGCTTGCCTGATAATGACTGCTGCAATATTTATGATGAGACCAAAACACTTGACCAGAACTGACGTCTGCCTGTCTGCCTGCCTACCTCACCGAATTTAACATTTTGTTACAATTTTCACCCGTTTTTTTTTTTTGTTTTACTAAGGCAACAACACTTATTGGGATTACATAGAAGTATATATCTAGGCTACTTATTCATGGAAGTTCTCATACAGATGCTGCTGTGCCATTTTCCTAGCTCATCCGGCCGATTTCAGTTAGCAACAAATATTAAATCGCAGGCACCTTAAAGGCAGTCATCAAATTGCCACTTTAAAGGATGCACTAATCTACAATCATTTTGGGCACATTACGAGATAAACTTGAGAGAGATATGCACCTATATGAGGAGAGTGCTTTTCTTAATGGTTCTAACTGTGTTCCGATTGGGATACAGAAAATTGACATCAGCAGAGTAACGAGTGGGTCAGATCGGAACTTTGTTGGCAAGAAAGTTTTGAATTTGGGTCGAAATAGGAAAAGTTTTCCATTTGATGTGATAAAACGGTGCCGGTACCAGTCGACTAAACGATACACATGGGAAGAACGAGGGGGGGGGGGGATAACATATTAACAGAAAAGTACTCTCTGGTTGGTGACCATTTCAATTCTGTCGACTCTATCGTGGTGCCTTTGTGAATTAACCTAAAAGAGACGACCGACGACAGATGGGCCTAACTGAATTGTGTGAGTTTTGACCCTTGTAGAACCACCGTACTGCCACACTACTTTCACCACCACCATTAAACCATCACCGTACAGTGGCAAAGTGCAAAGTTTTTGTGAATGCTGCTGTCCAACTTTAATCCCTTTTTAAATGTAAGAAATGGCAATATCCTTAAGCTCTCGGTATACCGTAGTTCGGCTTCAATTTAGAGGATACCTTGTCGGTAAAAGACTTCTGTACTTTTAACATTATCACAATGGACAGCTGGTGGGAGAGAAAAAGTTCACTTACCATTAATTAAAGAAAATGAATTATAGCCACTTGGGGAAACTATATCGCCTGAAGATTGATGGGTGGATTTGGTCAGAGCTTGAGACTAACCATTTTTTTTTCGTTGCATAATAAGATTTCAAGGAGTTCAGGGCTATTTTGAAAAATGATCTTAACTTTCATCGCGCTTTCAGTTTTAGAGAAATTTTGTGGAGCATTAAAGACGTATAGAGAGAGAGAGAGAGAGAAGAAGGGGAGTAGTGTAGGAAAATGTCTAACCATGGATGCGGAAATTACAATTGAAAATCCATTAAACTTCGGTTGGGGCTCATCTTTTTTTACGTTTTTGTTGGATAGCATGGACAATAGTTTTATATTCTTTAGAAGATAACATATTGTACTCTCCAGAAGTAACTCCACACAATTAATTTTCGGGATACTAAACGATATTGAATATGGAAATTGAAAAAAACCTTAGGTCTTGGTCGCATCCATCGAATAATGCAACAAACAAATTCTGGCTTTTTGTTAAATAACCGAACGCTCCGTTTCGGATAAAGAAGGTAAGGATATATTTACAATGACTAATACTGAGCAGGTGCACTGAGAATGGTTTTAACTGCGAGTAGGCCGTTAAAACGCTTTAAAAAACTCGGTAGCTTACCGTATTATAAGTTTCTATATTCTGTTCAACGAGATGACTCGATGCTTTTATTTTCGATATGTGCCTTTATATCATGGTATTTACAAGCATCAAAACGCGCTTTTACATTTTAATCTCCCCCTTTAAAATCGAAGTATCTCAAGGTTCAATTTTAGGACTTTGACTTTTCATAAAATTTTTAATTATTAAAAATTCAAAGGAATTTAAAGCTGATGAACGTTGAACTTTCATCACAGCCTTTTTATGACAGACTTTATAGCAAAAGAATCCAAATAATACCACTGATTCTGTGTGAAGAAAACTCCAGCTCCAACTTGTTTTTTTTTTTTCAAGATTTATTTCTTTGAAAATTTATAAAATGTCCAACACAAATTATCATCAATTGAAAATTCTTTCAGAATTCAAATCCATTTCCAGAGTATTATTGATAAATAATAATAAAATTTCAAAGTTTCTGTCCGGATTTATATTATTCTTTCTCCGCAAACATATGTATGATTGCTTATATAGATATGTATATACATACATGCACTTTACAATGCACTCAAGCTGATGAAAATTTTAGATGCAGAAAACAAACAACCCCTCCGCCTTTGGCAGCACCTCTTAATTAATAAAGAATAAGACAAAATCCCTATGTCTAGGAGGAATCCTTCCAACTGTTTATATAGTTAGAAGATCTCAAAGCACTGAACGAATGCACGCATCATAGAATACGTGAAATTTATAGCATACACCATATAGTAAGATATACATGATTTTCTCAAGATTCCTCCGCAGAAGAGCTAAACTTTTGTTTATCGTGTGAATATGCTTTTCAGCTCGCACACAGAGAAAAGGAAATTTAATAACTCAACAACCTCTGCACATCGAAACAAGCCGTGGATTTTCTGTTTTGTTCATTGTTAAAACGCAACCCTGTGTGTTCTCTTTAACCCTCTTTGTGTGATCATATAACAGAAGAATTTCGTAATTTACCCTTATTTGCACTCACATAAATCAGAAATGGGAGTCTTGAGTTTCGCGCGTTATTGATACCCGCCGCCACCATTTGTTTTATCTTCAGATAGGTCTTCTCGTTTATATAAATTTATATAATACAAAAGAGAGAGATAGAGAAGAGAAAAGGAGATAGTACCTAAAATATATTCTCAGGGTATGAAAGTTTTCGTAGAAATCGTTATTGGTTGCACATGTTATCGCGGAATAAAAAAAACTGATACTTATCTGGTAGATTCGGGGAAGGGGGGGGGGGAAATTAAATATATCGGGATCATACATAGTTATTTATATATTTACATATAATATCTACACATGCATACATATGTATGAAGGCACTTCCTTTTAACATCCTGAAATAGAGTTCTATACTTATATGTATCTATACAATCGCGCGAGAATAAAATCCCAAAATGGAGTAAGTTTGAGAAATTCGTATTCTTACCAAAAACTTTACCCCAAAAAGTGAGACAAAAGCAATTTCCTTATGAATTAGGCACATTACTCAGAGAGGCAGATTTTCCCGGAACTGCAAAGGTGTAAAAGCTTGAAATTTTGATTATTTCTCGAAACATTCACCACCATGCTGCAAGGTAAACATCATTATTCATGGCTGAATAACTTTTATCAGCAAACTTCCAGTACAAAAGCGAGTTAAGTGGAAAAAGACGAAATCAAAGTTTTGCTTCAATTTTAGGACTATAGCGGTAAGATAGCGGTTACCAAGAGCATGTTGTGAATTATTTTCGTAACATTAATTTGCATTTCGCTCGGATTCAGAGACTTTGTGGAAATTTTGTCACAAAGGGACAATTCCAACAGCAGCAACAGCAGCAACAACAACAACAACTGTGCTGTGACCAACTTAACTAACGTAGGACTATGTTAAGCTGAAACTTTAAGCGCAGTTCAACAACTTAAGGTAAGAGAATTAAAACGCTGTTAGTTAACGTATAGTCTAAAACGTGTCTAATTTATTTTACCAACTGCCGCGGGCTAGTGGCGACTGGTATGTTCAAATGGAATTGTAATGTAAGGTCAATGGGCATCACGACAGGAAGTGTGCCGAAGCGTAAAAGGTACGAACTGTGAACTCTTAGTGTTACGGGTTCATTATAATATTATTGCGAATAACAAAACAGAAAGAAGTAATAACGGTTTTTCATAATAATTGCCACCAAATTTTCAAGACTGTGAAAAAATTTGTGGTAATCAAAGAATTAGCGTGGTGAATCGAGACAATCAAAATTACTGAAGGAAATAATTATGTATTTCGTTAAATACCTGTAAGCTAGTTTTGAAGATGATAATAACTTTAAGTCATAATTTTTGATAATTGGTACGATAGGCTGAAAATACCCATCCTTGGTAGGACAAGATTGTTTTAAATTCTTTTTTTAACATAGATTCCTATTGCAAAATTAAACTTTACAAAAGTAATGGTCTGTTCTGACTATTCCTGATCGTTGGAAGTGTAAGCTTTATGAATATAATGAAATTAGAAGAACTTACGCAGGGATCTTGGCTGCAACAAACAAAGATGGATATTGCAGGAATTGTTTTACTGTCTGCAAAACGTCATCATGTGTTGATTAATTTGCGCAGGCGCTCAAGCAAAGAGCACACTAAGTGTCACCTCGCTTTGACTAACATCAGACAGAGCTATCTTCTCTGTGAGTAACGGATCCTGCTATTCTGTCAGCACAGAAGTGGGTGCGGTGAAGGTGTTAGTTAGTCTTGGGTGCAGCTACCACGTAGTTCGAGGTGGTAACCGCTGTTCGGTGGGCTTGGCACTGATTAGTGGGCTAAAAGCTGCTCCCAGCCCAATCCAAGGTGGAAAAGCATACGCCGAGGGCTGCATGGCTGAGGGTGTGCTCAGTCGCTAGTATGCGAACTCTGGATACCAGGCGACCTCCAGTTTTAATTAGCCTTCCTGCGGTAATGCGGATCTCTGCCGTGGGTGACAGTCTTTCTCCGCAGCTCGTGGGACCCAATATGGTTCTTTCAGATTTTAACAAATTCACTTCTAGTAAGTGCGTAACAAATCTACGGATGTCTGAGGAAACGGAGAGTTTTACCTCTGAGATCTCGACATGTATGGAAAAACTCCTCCTGCAAGGGAGCTCGGTTTATGAGGGCGGTGTGACCCCCTTGGAGAACACTCATGCTCCTCATAGGTCAGGGCAACTTAACTCGGGCGGGCTAATTGATGTTGTAACCTCAGAGTCGAAAAACGCTGACGGTGGCGGCAGAAGCGGGACTTCTCGAGGCAGGAGTGTTGATAGAGCAGAGAGGAAGAGAGGGAAAAGAGCTAAGGAAATATTTAATGCTGACCCTGGGCATTCTCCTTCTTCCTCTTCACAGGTGGTCGGTGGTCCGGCTAGGAACGTAGTGGAAAATAGTAGTGAGTCATCTGGCGTCGGTAAACTGAGCACTGCAAAAAGGAAGGGTGTAGGGAAGAAATCTACATGAGTGGACTTTTCTTCACCCAGATTAACCTACAACACAGAAAGGCGACGTCTGCTTTGTTAAGATGTTGCCTTGCTGACTGAAAGGACCATATCCGCGGTCTAACGGAGGTAAATGGCGTTCAAATCCTGTACGACAGCATGTTCTCTATTCCTAGGGCTTGTGTTGTTGCGACAAAAGACGTTGTGGTGACGTTACTGCCTCATTTGTGCGATAGGGATACTACATCGATCAAGATCTCCTTCAAGAAGGATGGAGTCAATAAGGAAATCCTTATTGTCTCAGCATATTTCCCGTCTGACTCCGCTGCTCCCCCTGCTACTGAGGGAGTAAGGCGAGCGGTTGAGTATGCGAGATCTAATCGGCTTGGAGTTTTGGTTGGTTGTGATGCAAACGCTCATCACATTGTCTGGGGCAGCTCAGACATTAACCATCGGGGTGAGCAACTGCTGGAGTTCATAACTTCAGCGGATCTGGTTCTGTTGAATCAGGGCAACGAACCAACCTTTGCTACAAGCCGAATACAAGAAGTCATCGATGTGACTTTTGTGCGTCCTTCGGCGCTTTTCCCCTGTTTTCCGGCTGTAGGGTATCGCGAGAGTAGTATCTCTCTGATCATCGCTACTTTGACTTCTGTATGTGTGCGGACCTCATTGAGGTGGAACCATACAGGAATCAAAGGCGGACTGATTGTGGGAGATACCATAGGGAACTAGTTTCCACGCTCGACTCTCCGCTGGAAAATATAAGGAGTATTGCTGCCTTGGAGAAGGCAGTAGGAAGGCTGCAGTCCGCTGTGACTGAGCCTATCGAAGCTTCCTGTGCTATTAGTACGGACATTGGAAGGAAACCTATGGCTTGGTGGAACGGCAGTCTTAGTGAACTCCGCAAGGCTTCCAGAAGGCTTTTTAATAAGGCCTGGCGGAATGGCTCGAAGGAAGACTGGCTAGACGGGTATCGTGAACCAGTTAGCCTACTCAGAGCTGTTAGGAGTGGCATCGAAGGAAGAAGCCTGTAGACTTCTTCTCTCGACGCAATTCCGAGACAGTTGGCTTGAAGAAGACTTGCAGTTGTGTGGCGAACATCCCCTACCTCAATGCACTGGTGGTGATTGGTTCACTGCTGCCAAGGTAGTTGATGTCGAGAAAGTGAAATGGTAAATTTCAACCTTCTCGGCTTTTAAGCTCCGGGTCCAGACGGTATTCTGCCGGTCCTTCTTAAGGCAGAGAGCATTGTGCTGGCTCCATACATCGATTACATTTTCAGGGCATGCATCGCTTTTGGACATGTCCCTGAGGTGTGGAGGAAGGTGAGAGTTGCCTTCGTTCCGAAGCCTGATAAGGCTTCTTACATGGACCCGAAGAGTTTTCTAACCATAAGCCTATCCTCATTCCTTTTGAAATCCCTGGAGAGGCTTGTGGATGAATATATCAAGGGAGTAGCCCTAAAGACTTCTCCCTTAAACACCTCACAACACGCTTACCGGAGAGGCATATCTACGGATACGACTCTCCATTCAATGGTTACTGTCATTGAACGAGGACTGGATTGTGGACTGTTTACCTTGGGAGCCTTTCTGGACATCAAGGGGGCTTTTGACAGGGTCACCCCCGAGTCACTATGTGAGGCAGCTCGTCGACATTTCCAATGCCGGTTTATTTGGTTACAATTTAATTGTGACGAGTACATTAAATTATCAAAGGAAACGCTAAGAAATATTATCTGAAAATAAGGGATCACCAAAAATTTTTTTATTTTACATATCAATTTGGATTTTCAAAAATGTCCCCTATCAAAATGTCACGATTTCATTATTGCCATGACGAAACAAATACAAACACAGCACACTAATGCATTTCGTCGAGTGGCTTAGGTTTTCTTCCGATATGCCGTTTCCTTATTAGTTATTTATTCAATGCGCAGGTCTGGCCTATTTAAATTGAATCCGTTCGGATCGGAATCGAAAAGGCTTTAACGAGCTCTTTTCTTCAAGAAAACCTATTAAAATCTTTTTAGAATTTTTAAAAGCTATTCTGAGATTGCTTTGATTCCACTGAATTTTGACAAAGGCGTGATCCGTAGGAGAAATCATGCAGAACTATTTTGACAATTTTAATTAATAAACTTTGATATATTATTTAATTTCCTGGAAAAAAGCTTTTTTAAGCTCTTTCGATTCTAATCCCAACGGATTCAGTAATAAAGCTGATTATCTTTATTAGTAAGAAATATTTACTGTGGAATTAAAAAATTTCATAATATTCTTATTACGTTACATTATGAAATAAAACTATATTAGCACCCTAGACACAGAAAAACATTAAATTTGTCTCGAAAAGGAGACGGGTTCAATCCACTCTAGGTAAAAGTAATTTAGTAGACTTCCCATCAGATACAAGGCCATTCGAATATTGGAACATGGCATATCTACAACCAACTGATGGACATCATTATCACCACCATCAAAAATAGGATTGAAAATCTACAACCGAATGTGCAGTTGTCTACCTAATTTGTAAAGTTGTACCTGAAACATGTAGAGGTATTTGTAGAAAATTATAAAAATGTTTTCAATGTAGACATTTCCATCTTACAGGCTGAAACAAAAATAATAAATAATATGTTTCAAAACAAGAGCATTGTTATAAATCTGGAAAGACTGGAAACAGAAATTAAAAAAGCCTTCTGCCCAAATTTATACTAGTTGCTGCAAGCAGCTTTGGTTCTCTCTGTCAGCTCGGCCGGCTGTAAATGGACCTTTTCCATCGACTTATATCTTGGTTAAGAACAACTGCTTCAGGAGAGGTTTGCGAACATGGTACTTATAAACAGTGAAAATAAGATAATTGAAAACAAACTAACATCGCAATAGGTGCTAAATAAGTTTGCAGAAAAAAAAAACTGTAAACTAAACTACTACTTCACTACTTCAACTATCATTTTATTAGTACTTAATAAAAACGTAAATAATTGTGTATCTAATTTCAGACCTGTAAAGTACTTAACTACATTGATACTTAAATAATAGTACCAGTACCAGGACCTGGACTTAAATATTTTTTAAGTACAAGTACAAGTTCCGGTACTGGTACTAAAAAAATTCTCAAGTACAAGTCCCGATACTGATACTTAACGCACCTATTACAAATACCGCCATAACGCGAAATACTTCAGCTCTTGTAAATTATTTAAATACGTCTTCTAATAATAGAGGTTATCTGCATCTCGACAGTGCCTCAAGAAATCTTACCACCTTCAGTAAAATAGAAAGAAAATTAGCGCACTATATGAGTAACTGTAGGACAGAAATTAAGATGCTGAATCGATATCCTTTATTGAGAAAGTTAGCACTCTAGTGCCATAATCCGCTCTCTTCATCCGCACATGTAGAGTGTGGATTTTCATTTGCAGATCTTGTAAATGCTACATAAAGGCAATCATTATCTTATGTGAGATTTGTTTTGCTAAAGGCAAACACAAATACTGTATGAACAACTTCCAAAATTATGTAGAAATTAAAACAGCAAAAGCTTATACGATATTTTATGATATGTCGTAAGTTGAAACCTCATCCAGTTATTTAACTGGCTATAGATATTTTAAAATTTCTGATTTGAGTTTTCGAAAGTTCTTAACCTTGTACTTAAAAGATTTTTAAGTACCAGTACCGGAATTTGTACTTGTACTTAAAAGATTTGAAGTATGGATCCTAGTACTGGTACTTGGAATAAATACTGGGCATTAGACAGGGCGTCACTATCATATCAGTTTCGTGTCTGGAATTTGAGGGTTCTTATTTATATTCCTTAATTCGTGAGAAAAGCAAAGGAGGGGATGTGGAAAACAAAAGTCTTTGTTAATTAAACGACACCATTTTCTTCTATTTTTCTTTTAAAATCGCACAAATTATATTTTATTTTTCAAATAAACACTACTTCCGATGATTTAAAAAAAAAAATTAAAACGCGTTGGATGTTTGGAGTGGATTTTAGGGAATAGATGAGTGTCGCTTGGGTTCATTGCGATTAAAGAAAAGAATTGACTTTCACTCAATTCGCCAATTACATTATGTACTAATCTATTTTCACAATAATTTAAATGTCCGACTAAGAACATTTCGTAAATACTTGACGCCGTTGGTCTCGATAAGCAATAAATACAATCCGATTGTCGAATGTTGACTGACTAGTTATCCAAAAATTGATTGAATGCTGATGACTTATACTAACTTATAAGCGATGTAACCATGCTTTTCTCTCTCCGGGTGCTCAATAACATTCAACGAGAATTATAATAATGACTGGGAAACAATTGAAAAATGTTTCATTGTTCTTCTGACCTTAACAACGCAACCTCGATAAAGACTTATTTTTGAATTACTTAATTTTTTATTTTTATGAGAATTATTTTATTTTTTGTGTGCAGCGGAAAATATGTTCTAGAATTTAGATTATAGCAGAACAAAACATACACAAAAGAGCGCCTCATACATTTTCATCGAAGATTTATAATTGAAGCGAACAGAACAAATAATTCGCTTCAATCGGCAGAACTATTTGTTCTCTACAGTATATGGGAGTTCTAGAACAAAGTACACACAAAAACACAGCTTATGTTTCTTGTGAGTTCTATAACTTATAACTTGCTCTCCTCTCTGTAACTTTAGAAACTTTATGGTTTTTTTTAATCTATGCAGTTTCATTGGCTCTAGGCATTATATCAATATCTTGTAAATGTTCAGAGCAATACATAAAAAATGTCGGTCAAAATCTGTGAATACTCATGTGCTTGTATACTTGGCAAACAAAATGTTTGTTAAAACCTATGTACGAAAGATGGGGGGGAGGGGACCTGGTCCACCATAGAAAAAGTCCTACGCCAATGCTCATCGCCCTCGGTTATATCGGTTGGTATTACACTATCAGTGTAAAGGCTTGTACCATTTCATCAAATGGCTAAAAATTTCAGACACTTCCTGTAAGAACCTTAGATTATAAAGCAAAAAGGATAGGCCATGAGAAATTTTTTTTTTCATTTTTAAGAATTTTCCTAGTGGCTCATTTATTTTGCGAAATATTTCTTGGCGTTGCCTTTGTATAGCTGATATCATATAGACACCCGATAACAATTCGTAAATTCAAATAAATCGTGAAATGTCAGAAATATCGAACTGACAAAAACTAAACACGCAGCCCTCTTGTCACTTCCCCCCCCCCCACGGCCGCGCAGGATCCACAAAAAAAACATTGCTTATCACACGTACACGAATTTTACACTGCATAGCCTATCCTTTTTGCTATATAATCTAAGGTAAGATCTCATTAAGCCCAAACTTTTACACTATCTGCCTACATTTCAATAAGTGACTTTACGACATATATACATATGTAGATGAAAAAAAAAAAATATTTCTACAATTGCAGTTCAGTCTTCAACTTCTTGTACACATCTTTTAGCATGCCTTACCTACTGTTCTTCAAGAATTTGGAGAATAAAAATCCTGATATAATTGCAGTGTCAGATACAGGCTGGTTTCTTTGACACATTATTACTTACACTTTTTCAAATATAGTAGTTTTTTACACACCGCCTTGCAACTTCACCTGTCATAACTGAAAATTGTTTACTTCACTTGGCTTTCTGGTATTGTACCGCTCCAAAGGTAGAAAATCATGTTTTGTAAAAAAAAAAAAAAAATAATTCCCGTAAAAATCCTTTCGAGAAAAGGTCGTTTAATAAAACCGCGTTCTTTTGACAGTGTTCCAATAGAGCTCGGGAGAGAGTGTAACATACAGCAGAGCGACAGATGGAAAATTAGTTCTATTCCCTTCACCAAAAGTTTTTCTTCAGCTTCAAAGTCAACAATCACTCCAACGTTCTGTGTTGGTTTACGTTCACTTATAATTCATCTTGGTTTAGTTTCACTGCGATACACCCCCATCTATACTGTTGTGGTAGCACCTTCGCGACTTTTAAGATTTCCTTTTAGTACTTGATTGTATGTTTGTTTGTAGGTACTATATAGGTAGCTGATGCCAACTGTGAAACCAACTTGAGAGGAATTTTCACAATAAACCGTATTTTCGCGAAAGAATCGAGCAGACTTGGAAGTCAGCTGCTGAAAATGCTACGAATGCAACATCCTAACATAACGAGCAGGGGTACGTTTGACAAATGACTTCTTGTGACTTCTTGCAATTTGATTTCGTCTTTCTGATGTCTTTCTTCCTCGTTATCTGTCTTATCTGGTGCGGCGGCTTTGCTTACTAGGGGATGGTGGGGGTGCAGTGAAATGTTATTTCATGATAAAATTCCGCCACTCTAAATGTCGCCCTCGTTGAAAAGTGCTGAATTTTCACAATAATTAGGAAAATGATAAATTTTTTCAATTGTGTGAGTAACAGTTAACTTGAATTTAAATATATACGACACGCGGCCCCAAGATTATTTAATAGCAAAAAAAAAACATACCTCCCTATCAGACAAAACTTTGAAGGAGATATACATATATATATAAAATCTGCTTTTGATTTAATATAGGCAATTTATGGAGCGAAAATAGATCCTTGCGGTACACCGTAATAGATTTAGGATTTAGGATCTATCCATCTATCTAAGTAAATTTAGACTCATTTATATTTCACTAGACATGTATACTGAGTCTATACCCAATTTCCATACTAGATACATATAACCAGTATCGCCCAAGATTTGACTGAGGGGAGGGCGGGTTGGTGTCTCTAGCCCAAAGAGCGGTAGGAAAAAAGGGCTCTAAAGTCGCGTCCTGAGCAGTTAAGAAATGCTTTTTTTTTTGAAGATCTTGAATTTCAAGCTCTATCCGCTAAAATCTCGGCATGAACCGTATGTAAAGCCACTCTTTATCCTTGATAATTTCTTTATCCTCATAATTTCATAAACAATGAAAGCCTCTTATTTATTCACAAGCCGCGCAATTTGTGCAGCTTTTACAAAATTTCAAAATTTCCAATTTTGTATACTTATCTAACTATTAAAAAAAGTAAATGTGCTTTTTGTCACATTAAATAAAAATTAGTAATCGTGGTGTGTAAAAAATGAAGAAATAAGTATACAATGTTTATAGTCTACAACCAAGACGGAATATTTGAATCGAAAAACTAACGTTGTTTGGAACGTTCTAATGGAACCTTGATTTAAATTTGAGATTTACTAATACGAAACCGATACATGCGGCAACTATCTCATTTTAGCATCTACTTCCGTATTATACGCATTAGTTCCTCCTATGGGGGAAATTATGGGGTTTTTTGTAGGTTAATTTTTGATATTAACCTTTCAATAGTTTATTCTAAGTTTTCTACTGTATGAAATATATTGTGCTGTATCTATGGCTCGCTTTTGTCGCCCGATCATGCCTTCTTCACGCTCGGGGATAGCCCCCCCCCCTGCCGGGCGGTGCATTCTGTGTATATAACTTTATACATGTTGTACCAGGTCCACCTTGACGTGATGATTCATCTCGTACCATTTTTAGCGAGCACCTCGGTTTCGATCTATGAGTCGCCTAATCCTTTAAACAAGAAGGTCTTATTTGAGACTTCCTTCTGCCTCTTCTGTCAGAATGCTCATGAAATCTTGGAGCACCTCTGCTCTGCAACTGTGAACCGTTGCCCAGGCGGAGATTACTCCACCTCGAACATGCTTTTCGTCCCTCAATCTCAGAACGTTTTCTAGACTTCATTAGCAATCGAAACCTGGAAAGGGAGTAAATTGAACGCGGACTCACAATAGATCTTTCAGGTCGCAGTTTAGATCGCAGTGAATGCAAGGCTAACGGCTGCACATCCCTCCACAAATCTAATCTAATCCTCTGAAATCTGGATGAGTATTGTTTTCTTCACGTGTTAAGGTAGCGATCTTCTTTAGACGGTTTTTGGGTATCAATAAAGTCACAGCCTGATCAAGTCGGTATTGAATTTTTTAACATATGAGCGTATGAGCAATCCACTGCCATATTTGAAATCTAACTTACGCGTCAATGATTGTTTAATGGGTTATCGTAAATTTTTATTAAATCCACGATCATTCTAGCGTAAAACATGATAGAAGCTAAAGAAGAATGTGTTTCTTGGATATAACTTTTCAATATTTCTTTGTATATATATCTATATGTCTTTACAAACTTCCCCTATCATCCCTCCAACTCAAGCCCATCAGCAGATGTCTATATCCTTCCGATAGTATTTCCAACGTTATTAAAGTGAAAAAAATCTCTGTAAACTAGTATTAGAACTTATCCTTGACGCTTAAGCAAAATCGCTGAATCCCTTTATGGAACTGTCCGATGATATCAAGCCACATAAGCGGAAACCAAAATACCTCGAGATCAGTATGAACGTACTCATAACAGAATTAATCAAAAGCTTCTTTTTACTATGTTCTTTAGATAAACTAGAAATTGATACCGAAATCAACTGAAAACCCCTTTTATATATATCCGTAAGTATGTTATTTTATTTTCGTTTAAAAATTCTAAAATAGACCATTCTCGACTGAACATCTAAGAGCTCTCTTTGACCCAAATAAATTTCATTCAACAAGGAACGGAAAACTTAAATAACAATTCCCTTTTATCTGCTTTTTATATACGTATAACTTTTTTTTTTTCAAAACTAGTTCAACTTTGAATTTCAGTCGCCGAGAGAGTTTTCTAGGACTCGCAACTTAATATGACTGTGTAAACCGTTGCAGTGACGTAAACATCAATTATATTTTACCTCCTTCATAAAATCAAATCTTTTAATTCAAATAAAAATTGCAGAAAAAGTTGTGAAGAAGTTTGAAGTGGAAAATTCTTGAAAGTCATCCGCTCCACCTTACTAAAGCCCGCCCCTCCCCCTACCCTGCACTATTTAGTTTTCCGACATACTGAATGTGATGTAGAAAGAGAAAAAAAAGTAGAAAACAAGTGATATCACTGCAAATATCCCTATGGTGAAAGTTAAAACCTATTTTTCTATTAGTAGGAATGACGTACACTTGAGAGAACACATATTTGCGTTTCATCAGCCTGGCAGCCCTTTTCTAGTATGTGGCATGCTTCTGTGTTGCCATTACGTCTTTCCGCATAATTGTTTCAACTATGAGAGCGTAATTCCATCAGTCGTACTTGGTCCTGTTTGCTTATAAACTTAACCCGCGCTCTGAATGCACCCAAACCACCCAATTAAACTTTTTTAATAAACTTTAGCATACATTTCCAGCACAAAATGGTTGAAGGGGTGGAATAGAGAGAGAGAGTGTAATGTCTACTATAGCAGTGTGGTTGTGGTATAAAAAAAGACTGTGAAAACTAATCGAACGGTGCAGGTCGGTCTACTCTCCTGTTGAGCTGTTCTTCACTGCCACAAACTCAGAACTGCAGGCGGGAGCGCTTATAACTCCGTGAAATTGGAATTGGGTGAATTTCATGAAAAACAACTCTCGTCGTAGACCAGAGTTTAGCTGCTAATATTAAGTATTTTTTATGCAGGTACCCACACAAATCCCCCTCACCGTGTGATTGCTATTTCAAAGTTTTAAATAGTTTGGTGGTACTTTCGGCGATAAGGATGCTCTCCGGTTATACCTATACTATATGCCAATCCATAACTTCTTTCTTTACATCTACATTCATACATACATACACACGCACACACACACATGAATATATATACATATAAGTATACTGACTGAGTACAAAAGGTACTCACTGGCAGTGATTTATGAAGTTGGGGATGTTAAATTGAGTGCTGGATCTGGATACGACTCTGATGGAATTAGAGTGACATTTGAAATGAACGTAATAATTGAGCTTGAAATTTGTATTCACGGGCACAGTGTTTTCTTGGGACATTGTTGATTTAGGTTAACTTTAGGCTAAGATGAGAACAATATACGAATAAAATTCGTTGAGCGGTTCCAAAATCATTGCGTCTGTCATGTTGACACTTTAATGTACTTCACCTTCACCGAAAATAATGAATGACCTGTCGTTTTATGTGGCAATGTTATCAGCATAGCCCCCCCCCCTCCCCTTCCTAGGAGTAAGGGGTTACGATAATTTGGAAAGAGCCACCATTATTGGAAAAATACTTCTTGATGGACGGACAATCACTTAACCTCACTCAAGTTGAAATACAGAAGAAAATGCAAAGACTTAAATCGAGATACGAATAGAAAAAGATTTTTTGCTCCTCAAATGATGTTCGTATACCTATTGAGGAAAATTTACCTACCTATTTTATGTAAAATATTAAGAGATATTTCCCAATTTCACATATTAATTAGACAATTCACCTTCCATTATTGGTCTAATCTAGTACCTTGGTGCCTCGATAATTGAATATTGAAACTCGTTCTTGTTCTAGTTTGCAGGAAAATGAATCTTCTGTATCTCATTACAGAATCCATAATATCCTAGAACCTATTGCATCTTATTATTACGGTAAGAATTCTTCTGAAAGTGTACTGCGTGTCTGGACCATAAGTAGCATACCGTTTCCTATGCCACCCAACGATTGGACTCGCAGGAAATATTAATAATGCTTGGCAGAACTATAAGAGTGCGTAAGAAAGTAAAACTTTTACTCGACGACTCACAGAGGAAGTTCACAGACTTTGTTTCTTCAGCTAAGGAAAAGACAATGTCGAGCCATTACTGGTCGCACTGGAGATTTTTTAAAAAGCTGCCGTTTAACCGATCATTGTTAGAAGCAGGGTGAAAAGCAGGTTGAATAGTTTTGGATCTACTCTTTTCTTAGAAGAGAAGCGAAAAAAAAATCATCATTATCCAGAGAAAAGAAGCAATAAATAACAACAATAACAATATATTTATTTCTGAATATAGTACACAAGATTAGTAATCTTCTAATTGTACAAATTTTTATGTGGCGCTAGAAATAATAGACAGTAGGTATATTGTATTGTCTTTCCTTCTGCGTTTGGGACTTTGATTGATTGATTGAAAATCGAGGTTGAGGCCCCTTATGGGGTCTCTAAAACGTAAGCCATAGGAAGGCCCATTGTTCACCCTCCAGACTTATGAGTAATAGCTCATAGGTCCCAACCGGACGCTCTTACGAATTTCAGTATTGGCCCCAGCCTTTCCTGCCTGCCGGCTGTATGGAATTCGTCTAGGAGGCAGTAGCGAATCCAGGATTCTGGCGAGGGGTGGGGGCGGGGGGGGGGGGGGAAATGTTATATGCTGAAAACTGAACAAGCAATTGAAGACACTCGCCACCACTTGCAAATGACAAAAATTATACGAGTCGAAGAGATTAGGAAGTGGTTACCACTCGTAACGAAGAAATTTGCTCAACGTTCTTTGCTACTCCCGAAAGTCAAAGGAGATGTTAGATTATTAGTTTTGTTTTGGTTTGTAAATAGTGGAAGTATAAAACTTCCCAATTATCCATTTTATTTAGTAAAACCGGGGAAATGTAATTTACTCAAATTCACGAATCATCATAAATTTTATTTTTGTAAAATACAGGAATTAAAAATTTACATTTATTTAAAATAGCAGTCACAGAATAGATGGAATACATACCTTGTACGTATATAACTTCGTCGGCAAGCTAAGAAAGTCTGACTTTTGTTTTTTTATATTATTAAGCCAATCTCAGGACATATCCTATGAACTATGATGCAAAGCACAGCATAGAAAGAAGGTGATAAAGAAATCAATTAGGGAACGTGAGGAGGGTGGCGCAGGTGCTGATGTATGTCACCCTTAAACATTCGCAGATTGCATGCAGGAGAAAAGACAGAAGATTGGAGACTGTTCCACGTTCGCACACGACTGAAGGTATTTTGAAGGGTAAAAGGATATGCGCGGCTTGTGCGAGTATTACATGGAGGAATCCTGGATCAGCAAAACATTGATCATGCATGTAGCAATATAGGAACGAAAGGCAACCAACATTGCGGCGGTGCTCGTGTAAGTCCATATGACAAGTTTTTGCCACATAGCTAATGAGCTAAAGGCGCTCTTTTTGATAATATCCAATGAAGACACGGCTCTACGACCAGCCCCGACCTATATATGGAAATTGTATTCCATTCTAGGTCTGATGTAGAACTTGTAGAGGAGCGCTAGAATCGATGAGCTGAAATATTTCTTACACCTTTTCAGAAATTCAAGATATCTCGATGCTTATTTGGTAACAGAGAAGTTGTGTTCTGTTCAGCTTAACATACTGCAAATATAAATGTCAAGAATGCATAAAGACGGTGTATCGTCAAGAAGTGCTCCATCAAAAGAAACGGAAGTGGAAAAATTATGATCTTGAAAGAGATGGGATAGCTTTGAAACTTAGATGTATTGAATTCGATGCGATTCGGTTTGCTCCAACCGAGGATATTATCATGGTGGTTATACAAGAACCTAATCATGCAATCTAGTTTGATGTGACATTTCCTCTGAAGTCCCCAAGGGTGTCAAGGAAGTAAGCGAAACCAAGGGCACTGTCATCGGTAAAACAATGGATGGGATTGAAGGTAAGGGAAAGCAGATCAGAGAGAGGCCAAGTACTTTAAGTTTGGCTAAAAGGGCTGAACTCCAGACACTACGATAGGAATTTGAAATATCTAGGGCAACGATTTTGGACTCACCAAAATTGAGAAGACTAAGGCTTCAACGTTCCATAAGAAAAGTCAGAAAAAGAAAAGCCATATTGGCGATGGTTGTAGGTTTGATTAGTTGGAGTTAATTATAAATTCAAAAACCTTTTTAAGAATTGAAGTGATTGTAATTGGTCGATAATTTGAGGGATCACTACACTTTCCTTTCTTGGGAATAGGCTGTATGTGAGGTAGTTTCCAAGCAATTGGAAATTTTCCTATCGAATAAGACAAGTAGAATAGTTTTCGCAGAGCTTTAGCCAAGAACGAAGCACAGGTTTTATTTAACGTGGGCTTGAAACTATCAGGACCTGCAGCTATGGAGATGTTGATCTCCTTAAGGACCTTGAACATATCTCTCGTATGGATGTGTATTGGCTCTTGTACACATCTACAAGGGAGATATAAAGTGGGTGGAAAAGAAGAATTTGAAGTGAATCTAACAGTCTAAATATTAGTTTTATTCAGGGAGTCAACAGTCACCTCATTGTAAAGCATTGAAGGAATAGAGGAACTGTTGAAGTTGCTCCTAGTAATTTTGACCTGGGACCAGAAAGCTTTGCTGTTTTTGCATCTTGCCAATATTCTAACGTTCTGGTAAAAAAAAAAATTTTTCTATTTGGATAGTGTTTCAGTTCTGGACATGGATGCAATTGATAGGTGCGAAAAGCAGACTATTTCGCTTCTATTGCTTGGTTGCACTTATCGTTAAAACAAGAACGATTTTGCTGTGTAAATACCGAATGTATTCATGGATGCCCAAGACTTAGAATTGTACTAAATTCAAATGTGCATTTATCAACATCCCTTGAAGAAAAACAGACCGACCAATCAAATTCTCTAGGATACTCATTGAGACTTTCCCAATCTGCAGATTTATTTATGACATATTACGAAATAATAAAAAAAAATTATTTAAAAATTAAACTCTTGCTTTAAATGTATTAACACTAACTACAACAATGCACAATGACTTCTTCATCGTTGTCTATAGTTTCACTGAATTTCTCCAATTACGAGTTATAATTGTTTCTTTAAATGTTTATTTTACCATGCCGCGCCGATAATGTTCTAAGAAGCCATCTTTACATGGAAGGCTTATCAAAGACCGTTTGGCAGGTGTTTTCAATTAAAACAAACCTTCCATCGCGTTAACAAGAATAGGCTCTGTCTTGCTTCAAACACCCCGAGCAAAGCGACGGTCATGTACAGGTATCCGCGTTAGGCTTCAACAACCATGGCCGAAGGCCAAGATACTAGCTAGGGCCTGCGTACCTAAATGTATAATATTGAACACTTCCAGAAATTGTTACGTTTTTTACAATAGGTGCAGAAGAATAAGTAGATGTCAATCATTTTGTTAGGAAAAATTCAGAAGATATACTGCAATTTTTTCAGTAGTCTTCAGGGGGGAGGGGACTCGCCCCCCCCCCCCCCCCCCGCGCGACCTAGCTGAATCCGCCCCTGCTAGGAGGTGTGAGCCAAGGAATCTGTAACGCTTTCCTGATAGAGCCGGACACTGGCAAAGAATGTGGGACTTTCCTTCTCCGGTGTAATAATAAAAATAAATAAAAATAAAAAAAAAGGAATGCTTGAGTTAGAGCCTCTGATGGAAATGTTCAATTAAGAGTGTGCTCAACTTCGACTTATTGATACGTAGTTATGGGTTTTAGTCTTTTACATCAGTGAACCATAAACATTTTCATTGATGTTTGTTTACTCATTATGTTCTTAACTACCTTACTTTCTTTAAAATGCTCTACCATCAGTTCAAATGATGTAAACCCATGCCATAATAGGTGTCAGTCATTACAGTACAATACTTCTGCTTTAAATCGAACTTAAGAACTTTCCAGATCCATTTGTTTATCTCAATGTTATGGGTGGCCCATTATCAAGCTACTGGACACCAGATTTTTATAGATTGAAATTCGCGAAGATCTCCTTAAACATATTAAACTTTATCTGAATAATATTAGAGCTCTCTTTTTCTTTCGACATTGTTATGTTGTGAAGCATATTAGATGCTCTTTGACTTGTCTTGTAATCAGTTCCCAACATGCTTTATTTAGCTTTTTTTCGACTGGCTATCATAATCCATAGACGTTCTAAAAATGTAAATTCTTAACTTTCGTCTCTACATATATGTATGTATGTACTACATATATACTATATACAGAATTATTTTGGTTAGTCGACAAACATTTGGCGACTTTTTTTTATCTATAATCCTTTAGGACATGTTCAGTTAATACTTGCGCTGTGCATAATTTAAGTTTTACATTACATTTAAAGCCATCATGTCAAAAAGTTATGGTCATCCCGAGTAACATTATGTATTTCAACAGCGCGATAATCTCTTGTTATATACATAAGTTAAGTGTATATGTCGACTATATACTTATATAGGTAGTAACTGGGTATAAGGCCAGAAAGCTTCACTATATAATTAATGATATTCCAGCTTAATTAATGCAGTCCAAATAGCCCCCAGTCCTTATACATAATGAAGGAACCCGGCCACGACAAATATATCACAGATTTAGTTGGACATGCATAATAATTAATCCGCCATAAATGCACAAGGATACGTAACGTAGATGTAGTACAGCACAAATGTCACACTCAAAACTCACCCTCAAGGCAACGCATTTGAGTTTTTCCCGAAAATTTTGAAAGTTGCTTAAATGAGCAATTAACAAATAATTAGCCTTACAATATTTCGCTTGCAGCAATATAGTGATGACCCCAAGTACATATGTATGTATGTGAATGCCTATAATTCTCCCTTCTCTCATGTATCCTGATTGTGTATATTATTGCATGCGGGATGCCTTCAGATTGTATTAAAAATTTTCCGAGTGTAATAAAAGTGGAAGGGCATAGCGCGTCTCTCTAGCTATACAAGTTTTCATCCTGTTTTTTTTTTTTTTTTCTAAAGCCAAGACCTAGGTACATTTATAATGAGATGTTATTGCACGATAACCATTTGCAGATCTACGAACATGATAAAAGCGTATATTCACAGAAGCTGTGGATGCTGCGGCCGCCGTACTAAGAGCTTACATGTATATATGCACATACTATATGTATGTACATTTATGTTTGTATATACCGCGCACTTAAAAACAAGTTTTTCCCTAGATGATAACCCACAAAAGGAGGAACACATCAATCGGATCAAATAAAAACTCAAATGCAGCTCGATGCATGCAATCTACCTTCTGAAGAGTGTAGTAGCACAGGAACTGTATAAATGGATGCATCCACAGATCCACTTTAAAGAAGCTGGAGAAGGATGAGGAGGATGAAGAGGAGAACATGATTTTCGCGGAGAGCGGAAATAGTTTGTTGTTCGATACATGGAATATACAGCGGCTATATGAGAAGGTTCAATGCACCTCTCATTGGAGCAACCTAAAGACATAGACAACGGCTACGAAAACGACGACGACGACGTTTTGTCTTGCTTGCTTTCAACTAATACTCCATGAACCACAACTAGATAGTCTCGTGCGGAGCTGATTTCTATGTAATTTCTTTTTTTTTTTTTTTTTTTTTTTAATTCTAGATCTTGTATACCCAGATCTTATTATAACTACTCTTTTCATCTAGATTTTCAAACCAAAATATGTAAAAGTGGATTTATTCATCAGAGAGCTCCCAAGTGTTCCAGATAATTGAAAACGAAAATAAAAATTATTTCGCATCCAGATCTTGACTTCTGGGTGAAAATTTTTTAATGCTGTTAAAGGAAGAAATACTGCGACCATACGGATGTTATTGCAATACCACATGTTCGTATCAAATTAGCATTTTTATTTGATTTTAATTACTTGACTTCTTATAAAAAATTATGAAATTTTATGTAAAAATTTTTCTTTAGGACAAAAGTTCGTTTTGAGATTTTTATCTTGAGAACGAGATAAAGCATGCATCTGAATTCAATTTGCTTTTACAAATGTTTCTACTTTTACAGTAACTAGATAATGCCATGATATAATACATCTTAGCATTTAAGGTTCTCATATACGAGTAGGTTATGTTTTAGAGACGTATAATGACTTCTCTGGGCATCTAAAGAAGATATGAAGCCATATTGATGGTTTCAGTAGTCTAGTGTATAATATGCTTACTGTTATCTACCAGGTGACGGAGTCTACTTCGACATCAGTTAAACAAATTAGATCCATAGTAGTACATCGGTAAAAGCTCAATTATTAAAGTTGTCATCGTCGAACCAATTGTTCATTGTTAATGAAAAGTTCGATAATACCTATCTACTTTAATACGTAGAGTTATGTCGATAGCCTTCGAATTTTAAGTACAAGTATGACCAAGGGGCTGATTCTGATGTTTTGTCGTAGCTTAGGCGTACATATATTTTAGTCACATAAACTTCAGAATATACGCCTAAAAGTACGACACATTAGTAAACTGCTTCCGAGGTTGTGACAAAAATTATAAACACTATGGTAAATGGATATTTTACACAAACTAAGAGCATTACAAGTGCTTAAATTCGAAATAATATTTTTAAATTTGTAATGTGAAGTGTCATTTTCAGTTCATTGTATTCAGACGTTTATGCACTGCAAATTTATCTTAGTTCATTTTGTGGTTGATGGAAAGGATAAATCAAAATGAATATGAGCAAAATAAAAGTAGGTACGACAAATTTGTCGAGAAATGTCGTCAAAATATGTGACAAAAATATACGTCTAAGATGCGAGAAAAGATCAAAATCAGCACCTAGATAGTAAATATCATAGCTTACTTAAAATATCCTTGATCTTGCACTTGAGTTGCAAGTCTCAACCAATTGCGTAAGTTTATTCTTTTTAAAAAAATGTAAATGTAAGTATGCCAAAGCTGATTTTACTTAAATGACATTTGAATTAATTTCAAATTCTAAATTAAGACCTATAACCTTTCAGATAGAATATTTTTACCAAGATGTCGATGAGTTTACATTTTATTCCTCTCGTTTTTAGCGAAATATCTGAATCTATGTATTCGTATGATACTCGTAAAACAATAAACCACTTGAGCGTTTTATTAAAAAAAAAAAATAATAAAAACAAAAACACATAGTTAAAAAAAAATATCTAAGGTCAATAAAATATCCCATCGACCGAGACTAACTTTACTTCTTCTATTGGACTTGCATAAGTTATTGGCAGATTTACTTGGCAAGCAAAAGAAGTAAAAGAAGAAAGTCTAACGCCTGAGTGGGCATATCATAATTCACACACAGAAGCCACTTGACTCAGCTTTTGTCCCTTTGAATACAAGCTGGCGTCGTTGGTCGTCAGAAGAGTGTGTAAACATAGTAGAAATGTATAAAGTCAGTGATATCCGTAGTAGAATGAGAAGAACCCTTAGCAAAACCAGTACACGACGACATTGTAGAGAACACAACTACCACCACCACCACCCACCCAGCGTTAGATTTATCTTAGCCCCCCAAGAGTTATGTAAATGCGACAAGACCAATAATAAAATAAATAAAATAAAAACACAAGAAAATCCATAGAAGAAAACAAAATCCCTCGCCGAATAATTGCTGCATGTTGGTTAGAGAGGGTTGAGGGGGAGTAGAATAGGGAGCGTATGAGTCTAAATCACATGTAAATGCTTGTCTCTTCTCTCAACTTCTCCACTACTCTAACTCCACACGCTTGTTGTCCTCATGAAATTCTTTACTACACGTTCAGGGGCTCCATATTTCTCTGAATAAAATGAGAAAATTTTTCCAAATTATGTAAATCAAAAGGACGATTGCCCGGCCTATCCATACATACATATATATATATAAATACATATATGTTTGACTAGGGATAGGCGCACGTGAATAATATAAAACCGACAATTTTAAGGGTGAGCTCTGAATAATGCATACATGTTCATCCCATAGGCCGCCCTCTAGGGCCATCGTTGGCCTGCAAACACAAAACGAATTTGTAAGGGTGTTAGATATTGCATCCCTAAATAATAGACAAATTTTAGCCTTCGGGCAACACGAACCTAAAACAAAAAGCTTGGTTAGTGGTATAGTTCAACTCGTATGTCTTCATTTCATTCATATATATATATGTATACATATATTCGGAGAGATTTTCACATCCAATAATAAGATATAATTTGCAGCAAACACTTACTGGGATTTCTAGGCCAACTCAACCTTCTATGTAATCCTTTTGGGTTTCCTATGAAAGTCTGGAAGTCCTACAATATAATTTGTTATAAATGAATTTTGTACTTCATTTTGTTTTCTTACTACATAAAGGTAGTTTGTAGGTAGTGAATTCGCTGTCTCGACCTGAAGTAGTTGGTTCAGCACTCATTTTAAATTCTAGCAACAAGAAGTTGATTAAATAGCCTCTTTGCCTTGACCTCTAAAAAATGTCCATAAGCGTAGATAAACTAATTTTTTCCTTGCTATTTACTGAACAATTATTCTTTAGAATTCATAACTAGATGCACTACTGGATACACTATTATTCAGCGAGTGAGGCCAGAGCACACCGTGTATGAGATGCACGAAAACGATAGACGATGCCGATGAAAGCTATTCGGTATTCGTACATGCTCCGACTACAGTGGGTATTTTTGGACCGCGTCAAAGGGCTACCAAGTAATTCTACTGAATATTCGCTGATATTCGAGAGCCATGTGGAACCGACTTTATAAGCTTTTTGATTCTATCCACATTGAAAATGCAAGCAGCATCTGCGATCAATATAAACAAGGATCGAATATCCAAAAGTATGTTAAGTGATCCTTATCGTGCTCCAAGGTAGAAAGCCTCTTTTAAGTTTTGTGGTTCTTTTTTCAATGTTTTTTTTTTTAGATGTTTCAAATAGTTGCAAAAGCAAGAGATCGTCAGAAGGCAGTATAGTAGCGTTAAAGGCTTTGTCAATAAATTAATTCAGCATTTCCCAGGTAGTTAATGGATAACTCTTATGTTGCGCTGTGATCTGTGAAATTGAATTTAATACCTAAACATAGAGAAGTCATTTCGAAAAAAAATTCATCGACAAAATTGTAGGTAGATATGTCTATACCCACAGCGAATATTTGCCTAAGACTCAATTCGCTCCTTGAATTTCACGTTCTGACTATTATTATTATGCCAATGAGGCTATAATATAAAAGAGAAAAAAAAAATGTTTGGATCGCGAGAAGAATTTTACTGTGCGCACAATGGTATTAAAGAAGAAGATAGTCAACATAGTTTCATTCTATAGATAATTTCTCTTTTTACTGTGTATGGCATAACAATTTTAGGACTTTCGGTTTCAAAGATATTTTGAACGTTTTCATAGTGATAAAAGCAAAGTAATATTAATTATTTTTGTATTTATTACAACATCCAGATATTTTACACTACGCAACCAATTTATTTCAATATTAGGAAAATAGCTTTGATCAATTGTAATAAGAGAGTAAGACTAAAATATATTTAATAGTATACCTATTAATGCTAAACAGTAGCGAATCAAGAATTGATTCTTGCGGAACTCCACAAGATAATGGAATGCGACTAATACAGAATATTTCCGATATTCTAGAAAAATTTTCTCGTAACTGTTACCCGAGCTCACCACCACATTCTTGAAGTCAAATTCGGCCATACTGTGAAATTCCTCGAATCGCTCATTAGCAAAACAGTACGAATGTAGAACGGTCTACCATCCTGTTTTGCCCGCCAGTTATTATAAGCCGTAAACATTCAAATGAAATGCATACCGTCACCTACTTGACTCAACCCAATAACCCTTAATACCCTACCCCTTCTTTCTTTCTTGTCCAGATATGCTACTGCATCATAGCGTATCCTGACCTTGGGAATCACAAAAAAAAAAAGTATTGTCATCTGTCTGTGAGATAATTCTAAATTAGCTCATTAACAGAAAATGACAAGTTAAAATTTTTGATTGTTTATGCTGTCGAAAATTTTTAAAAAATCAAAGAATACGAAAATACTAGCTTAATCCTTTTAAGCGCCAAGCGAAAATCATCTATTACCTTGTGTGACGCTGTTTCATTTCTTTTCGTATCATGTGTAAATGTTTTCCTTTATTCTGAGAAAAAAAGTTAAGATGAAACTCATTATACCTTTGAGCCTAACTTACTTAAATTTGTTTTGTATTAAATTCCCAATAGTCTTGAACGTAATCTTCTATGTTCGTGTTTATTTGGTTAATTGAAAAATAATGGACAACAAAACAATTTACGGTGATATTTCTGTTTTACAACCATAATACAACCTCTTACCGTCAACTAAAGCATTTCTCCACGATTCACTTAAACCATATTAAAAACGGTTTAGATAAGACTATTATTATTTTCTTTTTTAGCAGACTAGATTTGGTCCAAATCATTTTCTCTGATAAATTCTTCCTTTTATGAAACCGTTTTCTCCACTTTTTATTATGTATTTGCATAAAACTTAGAGCAACTTTTCTATATTGCCAACGTCAACTGTATAATTTTCTTGGTCAAGCTAACGTATTTAGGCATTCGCCGTAATTATGCTCCTTAATAAAATGTGCCGTGTGTGCTCTTAGCGGCGAGAATAATTATCCCAATTAAATCGTTTTTCTGCTTAACTTAGCAGAGATCGGCTAGCGTTTGGACTTGGATGGAAATTCAAGTTATGGTAGATTTCTCGAGGGGATTATAAGAAGGCAAGCATCATTAAGATGCAGGTAAGAAAACAGTTACACGATACAAACCAGTTTAGTTTTTCTTAAAAAATAAAAATAAAATTAAGAAAGAAAGAAACAAACAAACACAATCAAGCTGTTGAGAATATATAGTATAGATAAGTGCAGCGCGCATATGATGATCATATCAAATCAAGAACAAAACCATACTCAACGAAACCCAAACCACAAAGCTAAAGCCAGATCAACCAGACTCGATTGCGTTATTGCGTATATGTAAAATGATCATCGTATGCACTCCCCACCACGATTGCCATAACAATTTTCCTTGATGGTTTTTTCTACTTAAGTACATACGTACCTACCTACATGTAAACGTATATAATATAAACATGGGTCTTAAGGGGGGAAAGACGATATATTTGTGCTCTGCAGCATACCAACCACCAGGTAAAGTTGGCTATCAGATCTTGGCTTGTTTTCTTATATTATTTTCTTGTCTCGATCAAAGCGACGTTGCCACATTATTACGGCACGATCCATACATATCAAATGAGGCTCAACACCTGCCATCATTATTGAGGCACTGATGACGATGTCTAGCCATGATTGGATGCCGTTCTAAGATTTTTTCTTCTTCTAGGTTTTGACATTTTATTAAGGTGATCATTAAAATTCTCTGAAAGAAAGAAAATCTTTTTTATGTCTCAAATAAGAAACTTAGCCACTTAGTATCGGTAAGCTTGGCTTGATTTGGTATAGTTCTTCCTGAAGTTCAAAATCATATTGGAATCACGTTGTATGTCACAATTATTATTAATGATCTGCCCTGCCTGGACTTTTCCATTAAAAGTAATTTTCAATCCCTTATGTACCTATATGTAGAAAGTACAAAGATAATTCCACCGCTACCACACGGTGAAACAATTACAGTCAGTTAATTTACAATTGCTTCTTCTGCGTGACATGATTGCGTGTAGTGGATACTTTCTCCACCATATAGGTACGAGTAGGTAGGTACTTATGTGGGAAATTATGCCGTGATTGACAACAGACATTTTTGCTGTTTCACACTTTTCGGTGAGAAGATAATGAAACTTGCTAGGTATATGACGTGCTAATGTTCCGTGAAATTATATATGATGACACCGTGATAATTTAACATGAATAATGGCGCATTAAGTTAGTCAACATGATTTCTCAAATTTACCGTATTTGTGAGAATTGCTGCCTTCTTGACCTTATTATGGAGAGATAGAGAGAGAGGGAGAGCAAGAGAGAGGAAGAGCGAAAACCAAATTATCGAAATTAAGGTATTTTTCAAAGCCATATCGGCTCTCTCAACTAAGCGTATAGTGATAAACCAAGGGTGATGGATGCTGGTAAGATTCGCGAACTTCTAAACTCATTATTCAAGAGCACTGGATATCCTATAAAATCATTCTGGGTTCCCCAAATTTCTGTTCTGAGTTTGGAAAGAACATATAGGTACTATCCAAGAAGTTCCTGAATTTCTTTTCCAGTTCTTGTCGAACAGAAATTCGGAGCGATTATCAAACAAAAGTCACAAGTACCTCATGACTAAAACTAAAACTCTGAAGATATCCTCACGATAATCCTAAGAACTTAACTATAGTCAGATTACGTGACTTTGTGAAAATGGTTCAAGTTAGTAAAATCTCTATTAAATTCAACTGTGACTATAATATGAAGAATTCAGGGACTTACAAAAAGATGCAGAAGAAATTGGGCTGTCAAAAGTTAGCGAAAAGTTACTTAAAGGAAAGTTAGTATTTTTATAATCACATTTGTGTTGACTCCAAGTCGCTGACTCTGATTACAACTTCGCCTTCTTTAAGGTGATTCACTCAGCTAAAATTTTTCTAAACTTACCTGAACTATACTTTGTGCAGGTGCTCCGCTGCTGGAATTCTCTAGCGCCCAATATTCAATGCGCGGGATCTCAGCACGCATTACAGCTCACATAACGTAAATTCGCAAACTAATAGTTTATTCATTTCACTGGTAGAATATGCTTTAGATCTTATATACTCAATATTTATGTAGACTCTATAGGTGTACAGTTAGTTAATTAAATTCAAATGTATGTATATATATATCTATTTACAAGTACGTACAATTATAAGATTTGTAATCTAGTGTACTAATTAACCAGTAAAAATAAAAAATAAAAATAAATATACGTTGAACAAGGATGCGGTGATAAATATGTATATGTACAGTATATTTGATCTCAGCAAGATGTAATTGAAAATATTCGTACGAAAAATCAATCAACACTTCTGATTTAGACTCAATGCAGAAAGAAAAATGATTTTCATATTCTACGTAAATATGAGTGTAGGTGACGAATAGTACGATAGTAGTGACAAATTGCTGGTATGTATCTGGATAACAATTATCTACTCTTTTGATAATAGAAAAAAGAAGATGTAAATTTCTGAACATATACTTAAATTGGAAAAACTTTTTCCAAGAAGTCGCAGAAATAAAATTTTAGTGAAGAAAGAAGTGCGGCTGTTTAACCCGGGGGTTACACGAGATAGTACAGCTTGCATGCAAGCCTCCCTTTTAACACGATTTTAAATTTGACAGCAGAAGGCAATTCGCTTGATGTCTTATCATCTTGTATACAAGTTCATTTAAGAAATTTCATTGAGACGTAAAGTCTTGTGTATGTCGGAAATTTTTGCAATAAAAGAAGAAGCAGAATCGAAAAAATGGAAGAAAAAAAGGAAGAGGAAGGTGTTGGTAAATTATCCCAGAAATTCTCATTTTTCCGGTATAAATTTATTGATTTTTTTCAAGCATTTCTTTTCCGCCATCTTGAAAACTGTATAATGTCAAATTACAATCACTCAGCTGCCATGATTTTTCATAATGAAAGTTCACTGAAAGCTGCTTGGCTAGTATGGATTACGCATGTAAAAGTATGGCAGTGCAAGTTGCATGCAAGCTGTACTATCTTGTGTAACCCGCGGGTAACCCCACCACGTGCAATCATTCTATTGAATGAAGTAAATTACAATTTTACAAGTCTAAGATTCTTAAAAAAATAAGTGAGTAGAATTGGTCTAATACCAATTCTTATGAAACCCTAGATATATGCCCGTATGTAATTTCGTATGGTCACCCATCTGTGAAAGTTTGATTTTTGAAATAGTTTTTCGCAGACATTTCTAGAACGGTTCGTCGGCCAGCAAAAATGATTATAACCAATTTCATAGGATTTCATATTCTGAAGAACTTTTCAGTACAATAAAAATGCCTAGGACTGATCGTTTTCACAGTATATGTAAAAAAAACTAAATTTTTATATGGCAACACCAAGAAGGGGTTGCCCGATTTAATCCATTTTAGAAGTTTAACTTACTATTACTATGAAAATGCAGTGTACAAAATTTCAGCTCTCTACGTCGACGCGTTGTCAGGCACTGTCTAAATATACAGTAAAAAAAGAAATTTTTGTATGGAAACCCTACGAAGGAGTTACCCGGTTAATTCCATTTTTGAACTCAATTTCGCATTTTTTTTAAATCTGTGTGCAAAATTTCAGCTCTGTACGTTGACGCATTGTCAGCCACTGTCCAAATATATAGTAAAAATTTAAAATTTTAGTGTGGCAACCCTACGAAGAGTTTACTCGATTTGTCCAATTTTCGAACCTAAATTTACTTTTTTTTTTTTTTAAATTTCAGCTCTCTAAGTGTCCAACCCAGTTTTCTCTACTAGCATTATTTCTATGTTACAAACGGAATGACAAACTTTGTATACCCTTTAGATTTCATCGAAAATAAACAGACACCGTTCTCACTTCTTGTTTGTTATCGGCTACTATTATACTCGACCAGTCAACCACTTTATCGACATTTTTATCTTGTCACTGTGTCACTTAACCCTTTGAACATCATCAGTTTTGCCCTAGAACTGAAAATGCTCTTTACCATGGGTACCATGCATATATAGATAGATATCTATCAATAGATTCTTTCAAAGAAATCCGCATAAAGCTCTTTTTCAAACATATACTATAGCATAAGCATTAAATCTGCTTTAAGACCAAAACAAATCATAAAAGTTTCTGCATGACTCTCTTCTCTATGAATGTACTATGTAGATGATGATCCAAAAACAAGATTTAACCCCTTCAACTTTAACAAGAGGAAAACATTTCTTTTATTTTTATTTTATAAATAACGATCCCCCGGAAGGAACGTTTATATGCCTCCAAAAATCTATACTGAAGAGAGGACGAAACGATATCCTGTCCTGGTGCAATAATGTAAAATTTGCACATAAAAGAGTAGGTTAGTATAGCAAATGAAATGTTCACTTATCTCCCTTGGCATGAGGCCAAAATTTATATTGAACAATCATGAGACTTAAGGGCTGATATGCATTTTCTAAACGCCATAGAAGAAATTCATTGGGCATCTTTCACAGACGACCGAAAAATTGAAGGTTTCTTTTCACGTCGTGTTGTTTACCTACATACTTAGAAGTAGGTACTACATATATATATAGTAAGAAAAACAAAATTATATGGATACATGCATCCACGAATATCATACATATAGTATAAACGTACAAATCCTTGTGCTCTGTGGCTTTTGTTGTCCTATTTTAAACTTCCCTTTCAATAGCAAGACAAAGAGCCTGAGCTCTTATTAAAATTCAAGGTAACTCTTCAGGTTTAACCTCCCACATACTGCACTTACTTGAGAATCCTTTTGAATTTCTCGCCTGTTCCCACAACAACGTGACTAATATTATACTAAACTGTGATCTGTAGAAAGTTTTACCCGTTTTATACGTTAAATGATTATTTCCGGATGATTTATCGTCGACATGGAGTGCGACACGTATTCAGCAGAAACAGTAGTACCTACCTACCTACAAAAAAAAAAAAAAAAACCCCTAACTAAAGCGATAACATTTTTCGTGGTGCAAATTTTTCATTTTCAGGAGGACTTGTTGTATGTATATTACCTACCTAGTATGTACCTATGTACCATGAAAGCTTATTTCTGCTTAGTAGCACGTTGGCATGCATAATGTCCTTCTGCTGTATATACATATATCTATGTACCGATTGATATCGAGGAAATGTTTAATTATGTGATAATAAAATCAGAAAAATACACTCCTCCCTGATTTTTAATAGAGTGTGAAAAGGATTGTCGTCACGAAAAACAACTCATGGTTGAATCAGTATAAGCAGAAGAGCTAATTGTGTTCATATTTACAATTCGGTCATATTATGAATGTATTTTATAAAACTTTTTTTTTTCTGTGGTCACAAAAAGGTTACAATTTGGTAACATTATCCAATAAAAAAGTTTTCAAATGAATTTTTATGTTGAGGTGTCGTGTAAGTTAGTTAGATAAAAAAAATCGCTTGGAATGGGCAATAGAAATCATTATCACGGAGCAAAATAATTGTATGCGAAATAAACAGCTTTGTTTTATATAAATGTCTAGATGACCATGCTATTACTGCCCATCATTATAGTTAAAAGGAAATTCCGGATATAGTAATTTCTTGGCTTGTGGCAATATTCAGGGACTAAAATATTGCAGTATTGCAGACATGTTAAAGAAATATTTATTCCGAAGAATGACCGAATGGCCATGAGCTCGAAAAGAATTTTACGCTAATTGACTTAGCTAAATCTCCAACCGCAATTCTAATCATATTTGGTTTTCAGTACAGTTCTTCTTCTACAGGGTGTCCCATACGTACCGCATTTCCTTTATACCCCGGATTACTCACTCAATTGAGAAATAAATTGTATGGTAGGAGAGCCGGAAAATGCACGGTGTGGGCGGTTAGGGGGGTTTACGATTTTTAGTGCTATTTCCACTTTACACCTTGTAAATTTCTTGATATACACCCTATCAAGGCGAGATTTATATCAGGTGATAGCAAACCATCTAAGCTTTGCAATGAATGTGCAACCAGCCCTACTGTCACCTTCAATCTTAAGTTCTAATACATCAAAGTCCAAAAATTGGAAAAAAAACATCCTATTTTTTCAAATTTTAACGATTTTCCCGCCAAAATACATGATAAATATACAGTTTATTTACAAGATTTTGAGACCCCGGAATGTTTGTTTTTAATTTGACTATGCACACGTACCTACCTAAATGCAACCGTTTTTGAGATATTCCCGTTTCTATGATTCATAAATTCATGAATTTTTTGCTAATTTGTGTGGAATTGCATAAATTAGACGCGATTTCTATTGTTATTAGCAAAATTAATGAAATTATGCATCATAAAAACGGGAATATCTCAAAAACGGTAGCATTTAGGTAGGTAGAAAGGTAACATTCGGAGGTCTCAAAATCGTGCAAGAAAGTGCTATCCTTATCTTGCCTTTTAGCGGGAAAGTCGTTGAAATTGAAAAACAAATTGCAAAATTTTCTAATTTTTTGATTTTGACGTCCTATTTCTGCCGACGGAAAAGGAATAGAGAGGTGATTGGACATTTGTTGGAAACCGTAGAGGGTTTACTATCACCTGAGATGCAAGTCACCTTCATAGGGTGTATAGGTAGGTATAACAAGAAAGTTACACGAAAGTTACATGGTATTAGGATAGAAAGAACAAAAATCACAAAACCCCCTACCGCCCTCACCGTGCATTTTTCGACTCTCCTCCCATACAACTTTTTCCTCGAAATTGAATGAGGAATCCGGTGTATAAAGGAAATGCGGTACGTATGGGACACCCTGTATAGATGCCTTTTTCTCTGAATTTGAAATGGAAGTAAAAATAATTTTTTTAGACATTTCAACGACTTTTCAAGTAGGTTTCTCTTTTAATCCCAATCCTTCTTAAATTCCCTCGCAAAACAAAGAATGATGTGACCTCCATCATTGAACTCCTATGGTAGGCGATCGGAGATAACCATACCGATGAGACCTCTCTGATCGCTGGGTCGAAAAGATCAATCATTTTTTTTTGCATTTAAATGCATTTTGTAAATTTATCGAAATTATTTTCAATAAATTTCAGTCTGTTAGACGAGAAATCTTCTTCGTAAAACAAAGAATCTTCATCAGAAATTATTCTCAGTCGGTGTACCTCAGGTTTATGTCTTCTCACCGGTACTCTTTTAATAAAAATCATTTTGCAATGAAGGTAACCATTTAATTTAATGTAGATCCTAGCAGGGATATTCGATACGTTAGACTGACTCTTGAGCCATATATAAACAATGCATTACAATTATAAAGCTCAGAGCGGTCCAATAACACCGTTTTTGAAATTAAAATATTCAGGGACCTTAGTTAAACAGATAATGTCCTTGACAAAAAATGGCACTCATCTATACAACACACCTCTGAGCATGCGCTTACTTATTTTTATGAATATTTCACAAAGTTTCTATATCGATAATACAATACAATACAATTTATTTGGGTAATGTACAAAGATTACATTATCTGAAAAGTACAAAATGCAATGGTGTAATAATGTGAAGTTTTTTTTTTAAATACAAACAGAAAATGCAAACACTCAGACTGCAAGCATTTTAACAAATATTTGAAGATTTTATAAGCTTTGCAAAAGTTCTGCCGACAGTCGTGCATTAAAGATCATACGACAAAAGATTCCACTTGCGAATGCTTTGGAAAAAGTAAAAACCATACCGCGACCTGCAATGAGGGATCAAGAGTGTCTTATGTCTAGTCGATTGCAAGAAATTCAGTTTCTCGAAAAGGTACGATGGCTTCCGATTATAAATCAGTTTATGAAGAACCTTTAATCTGAGTTCGATTAAGTAATTTTCTACGTGACTGATCCGATGCAGCTTGAATACATAGCGTACCGCATCATTGTATGCAACCAAGAGCCTTCTACGACAATAATAAGAATATTTATGCAACCATGAGTAAAATGTGGTATCACCAGGGCTTTAACCAGTTTTTTTCGCATATGAGCGAAAGCAACCCAGAACGTAGCCACAACGGCCGTAGACACCCCATATATTTTTCCAATTATAGCACTAATATGGTGTTATTTATAAATACCGGCGGTAAATTATTGGCATCAATGTCTTTTCTATAGATAGCTAGGCAACTTGATTTGACAGGTTCAGTTCTAAGCTGTTTTGTACAAACCAATCATAAACACGCTGGAGATCTTGATTCAGTCGGCATACGCAATCCTCCTTTAAGCCAATTGGCCTGCTGAGATACATCTGCACGTCGTCGGCATATACATACATGTAAGTATTATAGCATCATGGATTACGTCGGTCAGGTCATTTATATAAAGGCTGAACAAAAGGGGACCAAGTATTGATCCCTGAGGAGCACCATAATATAGATTCGCCAAGTCAGAGAGTTTATTCTGTACATATGCAAATTGACTACGTCCGCTTATGAAGCTCTAGAAAAGCTGAACAGTAGATGATGAAAAAAAAAAAACCTCGATAGCTTTTTCAGCAGCTTGCGATGATCAATAGAGATAACCTGTATAAATTCAATGTGTCTAATATAATACATTTAGTGAAAATCGTTACAATTTTTGCACTCTTCAAAACAGAGCCAACCCTACCATCAAGGGATTCTGTCTTGATCCAAACCCTCTACAGCTGTAGGATAGTATGCCATTTTTCATATATTTTCTTCTACTTCCAAGTCAAATGTGTTCATGCCGAACATACATTTCTTAATGTCTATTCCCCCAGGTGGGTTTCACTATAACTAGCTCAAGGGTTCAAACAGTTTTTTTTTTTGTTACTATGAACCGACTTTTTTGAGTATCTCATCCATAAAAAATCAATAAGGAAATCCCATATCAAAATCATTATCCTTATGAACAATCAAAACGAGTCCCAGTCTGCGTGTTATCTTAAATAAATAAAAGTTGTTGACCAGCAGTCATATCAACGGACCAATAAATGTGAAAACTTTGGCCACTGGAATTGTAGCCGATGGGGGATGAAGAAAGAGAGAAGGGAATAGAAAATTTCGACCAGTAGAGCTAATAAAACTTCTGCAGATTCTTTTTCATTCCCAAATTGTTTGTCCTTTTGTGTGAAGGAATTTGTCATAATCACAAAGGATCTTCCATGTTCATTTATCACAAGTTCCAACTTCAGTCGACCGAAAATGGTTGAGAACCCACTGGCAGTAGATAGATTCTTAATGGTTTCAAGGGAAAGAAATGGAAGAAGGGACGGTTAATTGAAGGAAAATCGATTCCGCCAAGAGAGAATCTAAGTTCTGGGTCAAATATGTAAGTTTTGAATCTGGGACATATTTTATCAGTGAATTGTACGTCAGTGTTCTACCCATTACTACTAGTTCGTAGTAGTATAAGTAGTACGACCGTTTGTCACTTAATAGATTCTTTTACGAACAGGAAACTTTGCTGATAATATGATTTGTGATGATTTCTTCCGAGTCTCAAATTTGAGACAAGATGAACCCAATGAAACCAGCTAGATATCGTTACTCTCATAAAAAAAACATACTATCATGAATCTGCCGAATCTCTGAATTTCCTAACAAAACCTGACGTTGAATATTTGTGTTTCTTGCCATTAATCATGCTCCTTTTTGCTGTCTATTGCCTGAAGGGTTTGCGTGCCATGTTTTTTGTGTGTTTTCTTTTTCTTTTCTTTTTTTTTTTTGGGAAGAGCAGGTGTTTGTGAAAGATAAAGCGAAGTAGACATGTCCTCGTCTTAAAAAATGACTTGAACTCGTTCAGTTTTTTTTTCTTCGACCTTATTACGAAAAGTTCTGGCCGAGATCTTAAAAGACGACAATGACGAAGGGAGTTGAATGCTGCCTAAGGTTTGCAAAATGTGAACGGATTTTGAGTAATGTAAACGGGGATGGGGGATGGGGGATGGGGAGGGTTGGTAGTGTAGAATTCGCAAAAAAGTCTAAAAAATTTCTTTTATAACTACTAAGAGGTCAATTTAGTCAGTGCACATTTACGAACCTCTTAAACTTAAAGTCCAAGAAAAGTATGAATGCCGCGGTATCACAGTCGGTCCGATTCACTATCCTCCTCTTTCTCTACTCAACCTTTAGGGAGTTTACAAGTGGCACCACTGAAATCTACTTCTTCCAAGACCTCCGCAATTACTGTCTGGTCATTAATCTCTGTTGGTTTTAATTACTTGGAGGTGAATTAAATACTTGCAGCAGCAACGGTGGGCTCTTTAATTCAAGTTGAGCACAAGCTTATTCCGGCAGGATTTCCAATAAGGAAAATTTGATAAATGGCCTTCGCCTTGAGAGCGGTGGAATTGCAATTTGTCACCCGAAAGGATCACAAATGCGGTATTGCAACGGATGTTTGAGGCTTGCTTGCTAATATAAATCGGACGTAAAAAGTACGAGAGAAATTCGTTTCGAGATTTTGTTAACGTTAGTCAGTGATTTTATGGCTAATTAGTTGCTAGAACATAAATTCAAACACGATTACATTCCATACTTATTACATAAATTATTTGGTGGTGAATGTGTGTAATTTTTGGAATATTATGGGAAAAATTTCCGCAGCTGATTGTGGGGCTTATGTATTTAATACAGACTATATCTATAAGCATAGATCACTTTGGAATTTCGTGAATTATATACTCTGAACATATTTTAATCTCACCATTTCAGCGTAGTATGAATTGGGATTTTAGTATTATGCAAGTGGAGGCAACGGCTCACAAGGTGTTTTTTTTTACATTAGCAGTGTTTAATTATAAGACTTAATTGGTCATAGGAGCTTCGTTATCGTGCCTTAATACCAATTACAAGTATATCACCGTGGCAAGTATTTATTTTGACAGACAAGCTGCAATAAAAAATATTTAATACAAATAAAAGCAGACAACTAGAATCACTTAAAGTGGATTCTATTCTTAAAGTCTTGTGTAGTCTGGCTACCTATAAATGGTTGAACAACTGCGTTATCTCAAGCTAAACAATGCAATAAAATAACAGTTTTACTGCTGAGGAAGAGTCGTACAGATATGCGCAATATTACGGCGGTCATAACTGTTTTAATAATAAATCTTCCAAACCAAAGAAAAATTACACTAGGAAATTACTTATTCCGTGAATAACTTTAAAATAATTTTAATATTAGAGAAAATAAAAATACTGTATTTTTGTTAGTTCAAGCATATACAGGACAGTATGGCTGAAATTTCAAAATGGAAAACTATGATGTGCGTGATGCATATACTAAATGATAGTCAAACTCTATAATTAACTCCCTCCATCTGGGAAAATAAATTTGTATTTCGAATAGAATAAATCTCATAGATTCATGGATCCTACTTGTATCAAAACTTTGTTGCATCTGAATATCTCAACAAGGATAAACGTTTGTACGTCACAAAGGAGTTTTAATTAATTTTAGCTCTTGATGCTAAATCAGAAGGATTATCATGAGAGGTATATACTACCATACTATACACATATCCTGTATTTTTTTGTTTAATTGAAGATAAAATCACTTCGGAATCAAAGTCCACATACAGACTAAGCGGAATTATGTGGTTTACTTATTACACGTAGGTTTACCACCCAAATAAGGTGTGTTGAAATATTTTTATCTAAATTAAAATATCAGTTTTTGTATACAGATTTTGGTTATCCTTTTTTGAAAGTAAGGAATGAAAACTCTGTAAACATTTACCGACAATTTTGTTCCTTGATGGCCGGCAAATACCTTAATAATAATGGTGGAAACTACGTAGAGAAGTGGCTTAATTTCCTGGCATAAGGGAATTTGGAATATAAATATTCGTTTTTTTTTTATTACCCAATAGAAGCTTCATTTTCTCTGTATAAAATAAAATTAAGGTGGAACGGCCAACAGTTCAGTCGGACTAGACAAAATAAAGCGGTAATTTAACGAAATGAAGTTTAACCAGATTTTTTTTGTTCTGCAAGGCAAGGCGATCACATATTGGAGGGGGGGGGGGGGGGGGGGGGCAAATACCCATTTTGAGCATCTTTCATAGCTGGAAACTACCTACAGTAAATAATTTGGATTATATAGATTTTTAAGAATTGAGGTTAGCACGATGAATTTCAAATGCACTAAGTGTGGTACAATATTATTCAACGCCATAAAAATTTACTATAGAATGATAGTGATGCTGGGATATAGAAATTGGTCCATTTGTTTTCATCACACCCAAATGCAAAAGCATGTAAAAAGTAAACAATAGACTCTTGTGGAGTTCCTCAAGGATCGATTCTACGACCATGGGCTCTATCATTATTAATGATTCCTTTAGAATTTACCGAAAATATGATAAATTCAAATGTGCAAATTTATTTCAGCAGGGCAATTAATTATTCTAATGAAAATAGGAGCTTGTTAATACTTCTATATTGTTACATCGGTATCATATGGATAGAAAACTCCGAAAATCCAAACACTCGTTCACGAATTTTCATTCAGATACTTAGATACTCTTTACCGAAAAGATATTAAACTTACATAAATAAGGAAACTACTGTCCAGTCTACTGCATAGTGAAAGATAGCTTGAGCTTTGAAGTGTTGCTATTTCTAGCAATATTCTGTTGTTTTTAATCTTCTAATTATGTAGTTGTAATGTACCTATTCCAAATTTCCGTAATAGAATTTCTTCAATTTTCTGAAGATATATGCTATAAAGATAAAATAAAGCAACAGTCTAAGGCTCAAAATAATTCTAATCTTATGGCCATTCAATCAATTCTTTAACCAGAAATACATAAAATCAACTAACCAAAACCATTTTCAATCTTCAAGTTTCATGTGCATTTCCTTAATGACTCACTTAAAATGGTCGCCCAATCCCAATTTAAATATAATTTCTATGGCCTTAGTTTTTTTCCACATAAATCGCTTCTTATTCCATGTAGATTGAGTTCTAATTATTTTTTATGATTTTTATGCTAGGCAATTCGATGCTCAACTAACTAATAAGATTAAAATCAGAAACGAACGATTCGATTTTCGATCGATATTTTTATGTTTCAATGATTGTCACTTTTTCAGCGACTTCATTGTATGGAAGTAATTTTATTTTATTCTTCATGGTCATAATGCGGCACTAATTAAGTGTAAAAGTTTTCTCAATTTTAAGATCTAGGTACCACAGAATTGGTTTCACTTTCACTGTAATTGCTTCAGTTTTTTGTTTTCTTGTGAAAATTTGTCTGATTTCAGATTTTTAGTGTAATTATGGTGGTGCCATTTGTTTTATTGGGAAAAAAATTTCAGTGAACAGGAGGAATGACTTTTTCTTTTGTATCAAGGTATTTGAACGAATTGATAATGACCTGCAAAATAAATTTTTTGTATTTCAAGTAAGAGTCATCTCATCAGCAGGACTATAATTGCCTGCTACTTGTTTGCACATTATCTATATGTAGGTCATATATTTTTTGCCTCTTATTATGTTGCCAAAGCTCAGGGGATACCATATGATGCATGCTGCAGAATAGCGTTGGCCATAAATTTAATTAGAACAGACTTGATCCATCTATAGATAGAGCACTAGTCGCATATACATACATGTCTTCAGCGTTAATAATCTTTTATACATCTACAGCCTTAAAAAATCTACGTAAACCAAGAGAACTTTTCAACATAATTTTTCCAATTGTACGTTCATACTGGACTAGGCAATATAAATCTATAAGAAGACAAAAATAAATCACATTCCATATAACTTTGAAACATCAACTATATGGAGAGAGACCTAAAAGTTCATCCTGGAATTTGGTCATCATAGACTCCTTATGAATCAAATATATTTATCAAATCATAAAAGGATATTAAAGTTGAGAAGAAACAAATTCAATATTTTAAACGAAATATTAGTTCGTACTTATATAAAGTCTATAATAATCGTGCAGTGATGACTGATTAGATCCCTGGTCTAGCCCTTAAATCATATAATTTTATTTCTACCAAATGCCATTTTCGTTTTCTTAAATCCTAAAAAATCATCTAATTTT
Source organism: Dioctria rufipes (assembly GCA_963924295.1). NCBI lineage: Eukaryota > Metazoa > Arthropoda > Insecta > Diptera > Asilidae > Dioctria > Dioctria rufipes. The sequence goes on from OZ002745.1 coordinate 13,933,868, forward strand.
CCATCAAGATATCCGAACTCATTATAACTTGCAAACAGACATGATGACTTGAATAAATAGCGTGTCGTCCACTAAGCAGAGCAGCAGAAAGAATTAGCAAAACTTATCTTCCACCCGAAATGGTATAATTAATCTTGGAATAACCTTCAGAGCTGGCTTGTGACACAGCAAAATTTTCCCTTGAATTTTCTTTCCTCTGATGATGGTTGGCGGTCGATGGTGGTTTTGTTTCTCTTGTTACCCCATGAACTGTTTTTCGTGAAATAACCTATTTACGACATTTAAGTTTATGGAGACTTGTCCATTTTACCAACTATGTCATGTACATACATACAGTTATAGGAAGAACATTCTCTTATCGTTGCAATTTTCCCGCCTTGGAATTTTGTCTTGGAGAAAATAATAATTACAGCTTACACAGTACAATTGCAGAGGTTATGCAATCGTTGTAGTTATGTATATACGAACTGCAAACTGTGCATCTGTGCTAATGCCCTTAATTGACTCCTGAATTACAGGCCCATCTAATAGCTGTAATATAACATTTCGCATAAATTTAATCTCCCTCTCTCTCTCTTTCTCTTACTCTATCTCACTCTATGTGGCTGTAATTTAGCAACATCACTTTTCCTGACACCATCTACCCGTAACTCCCTCCAACTCAAGCCAGCATTTATTATTATTCTTAATTAGTGCTAATCGTCTTTATTTCTAGAATTTCTTAATAACTCAAGAAGGATTAACAAGCCTCGAAAGGAACGTGGTAAAGGTTTAGTAAAATATTAATAGAGAAAAAAAAAAGAAGTAAAAGATTCCTCTGCTGTTTTGTCAGGAAGCTGAAATCAGTCATTTGCACACACCCTATGCATCCCATCCCCGACTCCATAATCAATTGCACAAGGAATTCAACCTGCAGTGGTGAATTTAATGCCGTAATGGTATATAGATACAGGTAATACCACCCCATCGGAAACCCTCGGGAAGGATAATTATTCCCCTTGTACACATGATGCAGGATGATATTAGAGAGGAACGTATACTTATACAAGATGCAGATAAGGATAATTGCTGGATATGTAAATGAATTCACCTGTTTGTAGGGTAGGTGGTGTGCAAATCATCCTCTGCCGTTCCCTTGTACATGATGACGATGATGGCGGTGGCAGATATGTTGTTTAAAGTGGCAAACCGTTGATGAACATGAGGCCATTAATAACAACTTGTTAGTGGGCAGCACTGAGAAGGTGCCCAAAAGATAAATTATCCATAATGAAGAATATCCTTTGGCCCAATTGCCTGCCAACAAATATCCCATAGTTGAGCTCCTTGTAGTGAACTGCTAAAGTATGATGGTTTAGAAAAATTACAAGCTTTTCAACCCCACAAATTGGGTACTTAAAACCTCTTTTCCGTGTTATTATCTGACATGAAAATTGCTTTTTGGGTAGTATCGGATTCGATGTTATGAGCCTGACATTATGATCTAAATTCCCACTATACTTAATGTCTGATATATATGTATATCGTTTTAGCTGAATTTTAAACAATTTGACTGAACCTAAAATAAGTAGGAAAAAAATTTAGGTCTATTTCACGAATCTCCACAAAATAATACTTCATTTGAACCTACAATTAGTAAACAACTAAATAGGGGTGAGGGGGGGGCATTTTTAAAGTCTGGTTCCGAAGGATAGGAATCCAGCGATCAAATAAATCGAGTTAAAAGTGTCATATTTATGGGATTCGCGTAACTTTTCTGATTTGTAATTGTCCGATTTTCTGTCCCCACAAATCGTTGTTGATTGCCGCAAAAATAGGTTTATGCTGACTACGGCACTTTTCGAGGGTGCTAGAACGTAACTAGGAATTATTGGATTACTCTGCCTGTCGACTGCCCAAGGGAAAGTAAATTTTTTTTTGTCTCCGTTCTTGTGCTAAGGGGAATTAAAGAGATAAGCTCATTCCCTCAAAATGTTGATGGTATCTGGTCGATTTGGGTGTGTATAAAGGAAAAAAAAAAAGCTCCAACTCAAGAGATATAAAGACCTGAGGCTTTCAAAGTAATTGTCCTCTTTTTATAGGGGTGAATTAGATAGTGGATAAAAATTAAGTAATTTCAGTAAGGAATTCCTAAAACTGGTTCCTTTCACTCAATAAATTATAGAGGAGGAGTTATAATTTTAATATGTATTATATATAAATTGGGACATGTTTGCATGTGTAGGTGTAGTTATATGCGTATGTGAAGGGGTTTTTAGATAATGCAACTTGAAAAAGCTATTATGAATCTACGTTTTCAGTTTACTCTTAGTTCAAATTGAGACTGTTGATGAAGCCAAGTACCTTTCTGCCGATATACTTCTTCGTCGTTGCTATGCAAAACAGATACTCCAAAATTTCTTGCAGCAGCAGGATAATGGCTCATTTAACAATAACCATAAAGTCGACATAGAGCTGCGGTAGAGTTTCTGCTTGATGAATTCATCTACAAAGCTTATACGAACACGGTTCGAAGCCATGGGTCTTAATGAAAATAACACTAACGTATGCATGTTTGAGTGGATGATCTATCTTTGATCTTAGGCAGTATACATACATACATACATTACATATGTATGTATGTAAATATATAGTAACATATGAATTTCCATACTCTATTCTAAAAAACCTCGATGAATTTACAGATGATAAGTATATTGATAATAACTGTAAGCCTTTAAAAGAATTTGTTAATGAAAATTTTAATAGGATTGAAAATCGGCCAATGGCCCATACAAGGTTTATGTACACAACTACATAAGTATTGACAATGATACTATCTATTGGACTTATCCTAACGGGAGAAAAAAAAATCTGTCTCTTATATGATTTTGGGGCTTGTTTCTGTTTTTTTTTTTTTTTCTTTGCTTAGATGTTTTCCAATATACTAGACAATAAAAAAGAGAATACAATGAATTGAATTGATTAGGTCCAATATAAAGTTCAGAAAGGAACCAGATTTCTGGAATTCATATTCTACTTATAAAGACTCTTCTCTCTCAATTCAGGATAGAAAAGGCCTATAATTCAGGAAATTCTCAACGAAAGAAAATTCCAATCGAAATGACAGCCGATGATCAATTGAATTTTTCTCCCCTCAAATCTGTTACAAATAACCTTATTAGCCAAATAAATGACTAGATTAAGCCGTGAATAACGTCGAATAAATTTCGTTACACGCACCCGGACGAGAATCAATAATTTTGATTTCTGTCATCACACTCACTACCACATACCGCCCAGCCTGGCCCAGCCTGACCCGGCCCGACTCTTCCCAACTCCACCCTGGTGACGATACTGTCGTTGCCTTCTGTTTCAACATCAACACCTTCATGGCAGAATGGGCGATATGGGCGTCCTCCATCAGGAACGGCGCTTTTCCTTTAGTTTTATTTCGGGCTCGTGAATGTCAAGTGACAAATTGATGCCTACGATCGGAACGGAACTCCTTAGGAATCGGGCCCATATTACCGCCCCAAGAAATTTATTTCTCTTCGATGGAACCTTATTGGACCAATTTATCAATTGTCAAGAGAAACGTCGTGGTTTGTCATGTTCAGAGGGGGTTCCGAAAAGTGAAAATAAAGCTTCGACGCAATTTTTGCAATTTAAGGAGTATCTTGGGAAGTGACAAAATACCGATTTATGTATATCGTTTTTCGTAGGCGGCCAATTGTTGGCGGGAATAGGAAATTTATTTAAAAATAATGTCTAGGCAATGAAGTTGAAAGTTAATGCATCTCTCAACATCCTTCTAAGATTTTAAGAAAATTGTAACCAACTGCAAATGTTGTGTGCATTGTAGCGATTCATAGGTTTTGCTACACTACCCTTACTATATACTACGCCTCAAGTTTATCTGGTTGTAAATTTGCTTTTAAGTACATTTTAAAGTGAATAAAAATATCTCTAAAAAGAAATTAATTTACGGAAAAAAGTCTATGTCTATGTTTCTTTCTTTTACTATTGAGCTATATGGAGAGAATAAGTAAAGAAACTGTCCTTGTCAAATTAATTCTTATTCGAACATTTGTCCATTTTGAAAGTGTCTTCTTTCGCCGAAAAGGTCTGCACAAAGTAGTTTATCATCTCCTTCCTCCATCTGTGTTATTCTATACCCATCTACAAGATAAATAGTTTAAAAGTTGATAAATAGCAAATACGTAAAGTTTTGTGTAGTGTAGGTAACTGAAATGTGTCTACTGCTTCTTATAAATAGCCATTCTGGTAAGGATTTAATACTTTTCTGAACCGAAACATGAAATTATTTAGTACCAATTTATAGGCATTAATTTCAAAGAATCAAAATAAAAGCCTACTGGGACTGGGATGTATGAAATATGCCCCCCCCCCCCTCCCCACAAATGAGATGAAAACATTAATTGTTGATGTAGGGCAACTCTAGCCATGGGAATTAATTTAACCTTGGGAAACTGTACTCTGCAGTTTATCTGAAGCAATACCTACATATGTATGTATGTAGGTACACAGTTCTGATTTGGAAAACATCAATATGTTTTGGTTTTGAATGAAATGATAACAATAATTTGTCGAAAGTATTTTTGCTGTAAATTTTCAATAATTTTATTTGAATAGAGGGGAAATTAACAAATTCTTTACGTTTATATAAAAACAAGTGGAATTTTTTACTTTACGGGCTAGAATGGCAAATTGTTCAACATTCGCATTGTCATGAGAGGAACCATATTGGGAAAATCAGCATTTAATATTTTTCTTCGTATTCGTCATATACGTATATATCTCGAGAATTAAGAGAATAATTTATCTAAGCCTATCTTAGGTTCAAATCATATACTTCCAGATCAAACAAGAACAAATAACATATTAATTGTAACGGCATTTTGTATGCTCTAGGTATTAACTTTTGACGGTTTGTGAGCTCAAATTTTCGTTTGGCTTCCAGTGACCTACATACTTTTAATATTGAGCGGTCCTCCTTCAAGGTGGTGGACTAGTGGTCGTAGAAAAGTAATTTTCGGACAGTGTTAAACATGATACCGTGGAGCAGCCATCATTTTTCAAAGTGTCTGTAGAAATTAGCTGAAATAAGGTACAAATTTAGGATGAACCTGCATGGCGAAAATTCCTGATGAAATCCAGGTTATCTGCAAAAGATTTAAGCCTTAACTTTAGACCTTTTGATGGCTTATTGCTAAGTCATCTAGACCACAAGAGCTATCTACATAAAATAAGCTTAGTAAAAATAGAAATAATTTTAATACTAAGCTTTCAAAGAGAAAGCAAGACAAATGTTTTAATTTTTTTTTTTCCAAATATACTTTGAATGCATGACCATCTCAACAACTTAAGCCAATAGACAAGAAATCCTGTAGGAGTTTTATAATCATTAAATAATTTGTTTCCTTAAAAATTTCTAATCTTTTAAATGACTATCTTTTGTGAGTAAATAAATCCTCCACGTCTTCCTCCTTTTTCACCACGTTCACGAGTTTAACTTAAGATATAAAGTAAATGCCTTAAAGAATAGACCAAAATTCGTGTCTTAAATATTATGCTCCACATTAATCCTATTATGTGCAAGCTATTTATAATCCAGAGAGAACAAATTACAGGAATTAATAGAGCATCCCGTCTGCACAAGGAGAATCTTGTCATTACGCTGGGGCTTTTATTTAAAGGGTTTTCGCCTTACTTGATCCATAATAAATGCGGCTTTCCAGGGCAGCAACTTTTTAACTTCCTCCCTAGTCCCTGCCTAGTTTTGTTTTGACCGTCCAACAGAACGCGACGGATGAACGAAAGAGTTTTTATTTATTTTTATTTTTATTCTTTTCATTTCAAAACTCTCACGTTTAATTGCTGCATAATTCCCAGTTCTGTTTAACTTTTTCGCAGAATTATTTTATTTATTCGCGCGTTTTAAATCCCTCACCATGATAAACTCAAGCTCGAATATTCCCGTCGATTATGTTTATGCCACGAATAAAACAGCTCTTGGGTGTTGTAGAATAAAATATGACCAGTACCTTCTATCCCCTAGCTAGTGTATGTACTAACACAGAATGAATGAAAGGATCTGAACAGCTTCAGGAGTTAGCTAGCTAGCTAGGTTTTTTTTTTTTTTTGTCTGAAGTTTTATGGTCAAAATTGAACCGCGAGTAAAATCCCATTCATAGCAACATTAGACTTTCACCGTTACGTGTGCTACACCGGGTTGCCTCAATTGCTCACATGGCAGCAAGAAATTTTTATTTTTGCACTGGGATGGATGGAACAAGTTAACGAGCAACAGCAGCACCAAGCAAATGTCAATTCCAGGTGTTAAACACGAGGCGACAGAATTTTGGTACCTTTTGGAAACGATATGAAAAATTTATCTATAACGCGATCCATTGATTCCTTTTTGTTGCTCCTGGATTATATGCCCTCATATGCGATGGCATGAATATGTTGTACAGGTATATATAGGTACCTAGGTGCCTAACGAAATACTTGTGATACAGAAGCCGGCCGGACCCTTGTGGCTATATTCTCTATAGCTGCTGAGGAGAACACAATATTCCCGGAAATTACACCCCCAGGGTAAATATTCATAAAATTTAAAGGTGTGATGGTAACGAGATGTGGTTTCTATTGCTCAAGGCATCATATCTTGCGGAGGAAACGAATTTTCGTTGCCTTTCATGTTTTGATATTTGGTGACATTTTATGTTTCAGGTTTAGTATAAACTTTGCCCAAGGAATATATTAACAGAATTTCAACTGAGATTGGATTTTCTCATAGGCTATCTATATACATATGTATGTACGTAGGTAGGTAGGTAGGTACTTATGACGGAGCGGAAGATATCGTAAATACACGCATAAAAGCACAGGATACGTATGGGAAATGTAAGTATTATAACATGATACCAATCAAAGATACCATTATTATGGTGGAGTTAAGTTAGAACAATTATCAGGTTAATTGAAGTAGTTAAATAAAAATTAACCTCATAATGGCAGATTGAGATTCCAAAATTAGAGAAAAAAAGAAGAATACTGGATCTTTTGATACCGATATATACACGTCCATAGAGCAATAGGGCGATATACAAAAAAACTTTATTATACCTAGGAGGAGACTGTAGGTAACCATTGAAGAAAAGCTGGTTTAAAAAATTTTAAACCAACAACATAGCTCGAAGGCTTCTACCTTTTCGAACTATCTTGAAGCTACGAAATCTTCAAATTTTGTAAATATCTAGAATATTTGAATCGTTCGACACTTCTAATCTTTCGAATATTCGAAAGTTCTGAATTCTTTGAATATTCGAATACATTCAAGATTTGAATTATGCGAATCTAGGAATTTACAGTTTATGAGCTAGTTGTTATGAGGAAAATTTGAAAGTCATCTTTTTTAATATCTGCAACAATTCCAAAAAACATCGCCAAATAAAATATTTTGTCAAGCACCATCTCAGACAGAAAACTCAAGAAGACTTTTCGTAGAAAGAGTGAGTGAATATATGTGAGGTCAACTTAGCTTTATTCCAGGCGTATACGGCAACCAAAACCAGCCGTACTGAAGAGTATTAAGTTCCTGCTGATACGAAATGCATTTTGCACTTTGATCATTTCAGAGATAAAGCACATTCTTCATAGATGATGAAAACATTTTATGAAGGCTAGTAGTTTGTACAGAGGGTCGATGCTAAGATATTAAAGACTTCTGAAGGAGAGCACTTAGGCCAAATGGCTACAGGGTTGAAATGAAGCGACGACAAATTCGATCACATTGTAAGTGAACATGGCCCTGGCTAAGGGGAGACATATTTTTGTCTCACTATCGGAATTGATTCATTCTATGTTAAAAGATTCTGTAGCTCCTTTCCGGGTATTTCATTGCACTTGATATTATTTAAATCAAATCTGGCCAGCAATTTCCTTCCAATTCAAAACTATCCTTGATAAAACATTTACTTATACCACCTACTTTGATACACGAAAGCAATCATCAAAGTATCTCCTGCTCTCAATTATAGAATCTAACAGGTGATGAACCTAATTGCAGTCAATATACCAAATTAGGGTGTTGACAGGTTGTCAGCTTGACACGCGAACCTTCACTCATCGCCCACCACCCCCATTTTATATTTTTCGCCAGCACCGTACGTCTCCCTAAGGATTCATTTTTTCCATTTCAAACACCTACTATCCAACACAGAAAACTCTTTACCTGAAAGTCGGAGAGAAGGGAGATACCCCCATCTGTATAAACCGGAGATGCACCCTTATTCTGCATGCAGCACGTACCACATTTATGCCATGTATACTTACTATACGTGCATCAACCCTTGCACATGAACACATACATATACTGAAATTGAGTGAATTTACAAGTTTTCAAAGTAATTTTGCGTTCGCTGCATTAAACGTGAATTATGCTGATCTCGCGAGCAGGATACTTCCTGACTTCCTCTCCGGGTTCATTTCGTAACATTAGCACATTGGATAATAATTCAGAGGCTTGTGTGCCGGATACGTAGACCTGTGATTTTGCTGTGCAGGTATGAAGCGTTTTGAGTTGTTATAGGACGATATGCATATGTATGTATGTTTGGTCTGGATTCCTCCATTAACATAGCAGGAGCAGCAGCACTTCCAAATTCCGCGCCAGGTTGAATCGAGTCGGGAGGCAATATAGAAAAATGCAGAGTTCAACAAGCACTCTCTTCCCGACGACGGCGGCGGACTGCGGAGTAGGTAAGTATTCACGATGGGAAAATGCGATGGCGACCGACCGATCTACTCCGTCTTGCATTCTAGAATAGAATTTTATGCAAAAATGCCCGTGATAAATGAGGCATATCTGAATGTGCTCATATGACAAAGGTAAGAAAAGAAATCATAGTTCAAATCAGTAAAATGATGTAGTGCTTAAGAAGAAGCATTCTCAGTGTGCAACAAAAATTGAACGAGCAGAGTGCTGCAATTTATTAAACTCTTCGGACACTTGGCATCGAGTTTTATGAATGAATGAAAGAATCATATTACGTTGAGGAGGAAGAAAATATTTTTTTTAGAGAAAATATTCTTTTAATTTTTTACGTCCGCAGATACATTTCGAAAGAAATGAAATATAGCGAATAGGGTTTCGACCTAATTCAAATGGGTAAGAATTTCTTTTAGGTATAAGCTACCGGACAGGCTGAGATTATAGACAAGTGACTAAACAGACTTTTAGAAGAAGTAGGTAGGTACTCATTTATTTTAAGGATATAATATCTGCAAAACTGAGTATCGATCACGGCGATAGCGGTCAAATTGACAACTGCATCTCAATCATTGTCTTCTCTCTTAAAGTTCGATTTTGGTTACATGCTCTCTTTCGAAAAGTTTTTTAAACTGAAATTTTACATATTTCTAGTTATAGTTTTCCGCAAGGTAGCCATCTGGGACTGAACATGTTCATCGATGATGGAGACTCAATTCTAATTAATTCACAGATTCTGCTGGCACAATGCCAAAAATTTTTGCAGTATTTAAGCATTCATTTTTACAATAAGCTGCTTAATTTACGTGAAAGAGTTTGCATGAGATTGAGTGTGCATAAATACATACATATTTATATATGTGAGTCATCGGCATATAGCAGTGAATAAGAGTTGGGATCTTCTTGGCGGTTGATCTGATTTGTAGAAATCGTGTATGATTGGGCACTTAGCAGGACTTCTGATTCCTGTAATTTTAATATTGCTGAGTTACAGTTCTCTCAAATAGGAATGCCCATTTTAGGCCCGATACCTCCAGATATGAGAGATGTCTTGAACGATGCATTTTGATACTCTGAACATATTTTATTAGCAATGTTTATTTCAACTAAGCGGGGGAAGCGGGGGGGGGGGTCAAAGTTTAATTTAGTCCATTTGGGAAAATCTAGAATAGAATGGAATTCCTTATGTCCTGAGATGAAGTTTGAGTATCCACACTACTATACTCGGAGGCTTAAATAGCTATTTATAGCCATCCCCATACTCACTTGTTTTAGTATTTCCCTCTTCTTTAATCGAACTGAGGTACTAGATTTTTCGCACCTCGGTAGGATTATGTCGGTTCCGAAAACGGGTCTTACTGCTCGCCTCAGCTAATTACCAGCTACAATTCACAGAAGAAAATTTTCTCTGAATACGTTTAGGGTGGAGGGTAGGAACCCCCGGCAGGGGAGCGGGTGTGGTTCCAATTCCGCATAATACATATCAAATGAAAGGTCTCACCGAGTACTATCGGGTGATCCACTTTCTTCCCGATTCAGAAAACGTTCTCGGGACGTTTTTGCCGCCGGAACACTCATTTTCATGCACTTGGGTCACAAAAACCCCAGCTACTACATTTCGCATATATTTTTGTAGCTCTTTGTTCCATGGCCACTAGTGTTCTGTTGTGAACATTTTTCTTATAGGAAGTCATTTTTGTCGATCAAGCTACATCCGATCGCCAAAACTTTCCCCCGCTGAATTGAAATAAGTATTGTTAATCAATTATGTTCAGAGTATCATAATACATCGTTTAAGATCGAAAAAAAAAGATGTAAGATGGAGTTTTTTTTTACAATGATTTTCATGAATTTTTTTAACAGATAAAGAGTTTATATTATTTATTGATATCGTGAGGTTATTTTACACGTATATTTGAGATTAACTTCAGAAATTTTCAAAAAAAATTCTCAAAAAGTAACGGAGATACCAGCTGCCGCGCATTGAAGGTCCTCATCTGACTGAGCAGTTTGCGTACATCTTGGATGCCGCAATTTTTAACTCAAATGAACTGCACAAACAATTTACTTTTTTTATATGTGTCTCTTCTATGTGAACCTCAATTTTCTCACATAAAATGAAAACTAGTATCTTTTAGAGGGGTGTGAACATAAAACACGGTTTTTTTCCATTTTTTCGTACCTTAAAAAAAAAGGAAAATTTACAAAGATATTACTGAGGATTCAGATTCAAATAGAGCGTATTTATATAAAGAAACTATATACCAAATTTCAAAATGATCGGTTGAAAACTCTTTATGCTAGAGTGTACGCAAATTCGAAAAAAGTCGTTTCGAGCAAAACGTGTTTGAAAAAAAGTGGCAGAAAAGGTATTAAATGCCACGCGGTCCCACACTTGAACGAGGGACGCTCACTTAATCGCTTATAACTTTTGAACGCATTGGAATTTTGACTCGAAATTGTAGGAGTATATTTTTGAATAGTTTTATAAGTGATTTATGAATAAAAAAAACAACTGAATTTTTTAAGTGTCTACACTTATTAACCCCTTATGACATCTCTCATGTCGGGAAGTGTACGGCCTAAATTGTATGAAAGTGGGCATTTCCCTTTTATGAAGAAATTCCGTGAGGTAAGAGGTATTTTTTATTAGATATGGGTACTAACTAGATGAAATTTGAGGATTTTTCAAACGGAATTGAAAGATTTTCAACATTTAGACCACCAAGTTATTTTTAAATATTTTTTATTGAGTGACAGAGGATGAAGCTTAAAAAAATTTTTTTTTTATTATAAAACACGAATTTTAAAGCAAATTTTTTTCACAAGTGACTTTCAAAAAATAAATATATTATATCCAGTCTCAATTAGCTTACGAGGAATTTTATATTTAGAACATTTGCTTTTAAAGCTTATTTCTATGCACAGCTGAGATAGGTTATTAATAACTGCTGACGTCTGAATTGCCAAAAAACTTCCCATATCCGAATGTCATCACATTTCAAAAAACCTTTTTTTATATATTCAAGTAAATTAAATTTATTATTAAACTCTACAACATGTTCCTAAAATATCACATAGTTATACTGGCAAATGCGAGATAAGATTATCTCAAGCATCTGAAAATCAACGAAAAAGAGATTTCTGCTAGCGTTCCTCACCACCTGAAGCAGGATCATTAATAATTAATTAAACTGAAAAGGAATCGATTCAGGATTGCACCTTATATTACATAAGTTGGTTAGAGTTTTAATTATTAAGTTTAACAATGCTAGACAATCCTGATGATTGAATACATAAAAATAAGCCTATTTTATCTACATATGTATATGATCTTTTTACCACAAAACGAATTTCTCGAAAATTCACGGACAAGTCTTTATTAGGCACAACATTTTTCGCGTAATATTCTACAACACAACATTAGCGAACAATTGATATTGTAACAAAACAGTATCTTACTCTTGTTTTGACCATTAATTTAGACTCCGATCTGTTCCGAACTTTATCCACCATTAATTTAAGTTTTTCAAATAGAGACCTCAGTTCAGAGTGATTCTTACAAGTTTCCCTGGAAATTTCACTGAATCCTCTGTTAATTGAAATAATTGAAATTATCGCAGGCTCACAGATATTATCTTCAAAATTTGTAATAAAAATGTAATACAGGTTTCATACATCCTTTTATTATAGATTCGTATACAATGGATCCATAATAATTCACCTAAATGTGTATACTTTACATCTGTTAAATATACCAAAGACCAGAATCATATTATATCAATATATAGCCAGCACGAGAGCTTTCTATACAAAATAAACAAATTCCTTCATATAATGACTGAAAGATGAAACTGGAGAATCTCAAGTTTCAAGAAAAAATATGCGCGCCGCCTACATAATATTTTCATTTTTGAATGAATGATTCTTTTTTATTGGAATTAATAAAATTTATTTGATTGTTATGCACTATGTGGTTTTCAGGTTGAATGTATTGTATTTTTATATACAAAAGTCATTGCATTTCTATAAAATATAATCTCCGCTACTCTCTTGTCATGTAATTCTTTCCTGGTAATAATATATAATAATTATATTTATAATTTTAAGAAATAAAAATGACTCCAACCCTGCTACATAGAAAACGACTTTACTGAAAAAAAAAAACAGAAAAAAATAGTTTTGGTATTGCTTTTAATTTTTATTCATAAGCAGAACATTCCTTAATTATATATGTTCTAAATTCTAATAAATTATCATTGCGCTGGTGTAGGTTGAATTATAGTTTTTTTTTTTTTTTTTGTTCAAAAAACCTACATTTATTTTACTTATTATGAACTACCACAAGCCTAGTCTCTTTGTGTACCCTACTACTTCAAGATTGCTCATTTGATAATACCGACTCATTAATTAAAGTGAAGCAGAATGGCAAAAGTCAAATGTTGACCTTTGAAAATACTTTAATTCATTCTAATGCAATTAATGAGGCAAACTAAGATTTTGATTTATGTATGTATATGCGTTGACGACATATAAACAGTCATTTATTGCATCTTTTAGGTATCGAAGATGAAAATTTTAGAGCCTTATTAACACATTCAAGAAAATATGAAATTGCGATTAAATTTCAGCATTCCCACACTGAGTTAACACACAATGTGTAATCGGTCCAATATTTGAAATAATAGGCAGATATATAGGATATAATATTTCACAGGATGGTGGCGTTACATCAGTTAAATCTATAAATTGTGTTTAAGGCGAGCGGGCGGTCTTTCTTTCACCCTATGTAGGTAATGTTTTTTGAAATTTATAACCTATAAAAAGAGAATTGGCGTCGCTAGGCCAGCAAACAATATTAGATTATATTTGTCTATATTCAGTAAGGTGATCAATCAATCAATGCCCATGTCATATTAAGGTGACCAATAACAACAGTTACATCGTTCCATTCGATTCAATATAAAAACAAAATTCAAATTATAATAAAAAAATCATTATTATTAATTAAGACTTTAATACCCTTAAATATCAAACCAAATCATTAACTATTATTTTCAAATATTTACAGTCACTATGACGTTCCATAATATTCTTCCTGATGCCATTATCGAAAATGTAATTCATACCAAATTCCACATAAAAGTTTGCGGCTAGGTAAATTAACATTTATGTATATCTTCATCAAGAATACAGATAATTATACGAATGCTCTGGAAGAAAACTGCAATAAACAATGCTATCACATTAAAGCGATTCAACAGGTTCCCACCCAACAAAACGATGAACCTGTGTCGGGCAATGATAGTTTCGCGCAAATAATTATTGTCCGCGCTATGATTAATTCACAGCACTGACCAAAGGAAACGACGGAGGCGCTAGACGAGACACAAGATGATACGATCCCAAGTCTAAAAGGTGGGAAAGTGTGGAGACAGAGCGGGTTAGGAAGATGAGAGCAATCATGAGTCAACTTCCGTTTCCCGACATCTTAAGAAATTATATTATGAAAAAGACAACGAAGAGAAGAAAAAAAATGATAAACACTTTACAAAGGGAGTGACGAACCTTTGCCATCCGTCACGGTGTATGCCCTAGACGACATCATCTTAAAGTCTTTGGGAACTTAAGGTCTTTGTATTTTCGCCAGGTGACTTCATGTTTTCTTCCCCCTCCTCAACTTAAGAGCCATGGCCATGAAAGAAACTTCTTTTCCCACATTAGGAAGTACCTTGTGCCCACTTTGTTTTTATTTATTTATTTTTTGTTGAAGAAACCTCCCTGTGTATCATTGTTGTGTGGATGGATGAATTGTGGCAACAAGAGTACAGTTTGAAGCTTCTTCGTTTTACCTCTGCGTGTGTTGTTTCCCCTTGTTAATGCTGCGTTAACCCTTGACCCAGTGCATATATGTATGTTCTATAGCATTTGTGCGCACCTGTTTGGTTTGTAATATACAAAAGGAAACTTAAGTTCCTATAAGGGTGGTTGCGTTCAACACGTGATGTGCATTCTAAACTCATAGGACAATTGCTCTCTCTTTGTTATGTTATGTTAAGGAGTGGAAAGAAAATAAGTATGGGAGAGAGGAGGTACTTCTTCACATAAAACGTTTTATATTATAAGGAACTTCAGTTTTTTTTTTTTTTTAAATAATGGGCCACAGAAATATAGGAATTTTCTGCAAATATTAATGAGGATTACTGTAGAGAATTGTGATGATAATTTTGGCAGGTGGACACGGTTCATCAACATTTGTTTTAAGTTCTAAATCAAAAAGCATATTATAGGTACTGTAGTTGGAAATGATGCGGTTAAATATTATTGTCCGAGAACTTTTCAATCATATGTTAACACATTGCCACTACCTAATTATCCGTCTGGTGTACTTACTGGTTCGTCGTGCCTGACAGGTAACTAATCTAATGAAATACATACTCTGAATCTTTACAGACATCATCCCATACCAAGGAATTTCCGCGTGTCCTCGGTAGCTCGGTTGATTGGCAACGCGCTAACTACCATCCCCCTGTCAACCTCTATAGCTTTATAGCTCTACTATTCAGCAGGTTAGCACAATCGGCCGCCTTGGTCTCCATGCTTCGGATCTTTCTTTCCCCAGCCGCGAAATACAAAAACAAAACAAAGAGGAATATCCGCAATGCGAATGGAAGCTATTTACCTTTCATGCCACTCACCATGAAAAATAATTTTGATCTTTTGATCTGAAATTCAGAGACTGATAAGCTGTTCGAACATTTAGTATTTTTTTGTATGTAGCACTTCATACGCAACCGCTTCCCAGCACACATTATGATTCGAAAACGATTTGCTAGCGAATCGTAATGTCTGGCTTAAACTTCGAGATCGAACTCGATATCGAACGGAAAATAGACCAGCGTAGTAAAAAGAATATGATTCTCGATCTCGACATATCAACCTAAGATTCTCTCTCGATAGCGAATTGCTTTAGATCCTAAGAAAGACGAACCGAAATTGATGTTAAAACGAAGTTATGCGCTCAATGTGTTGTGTTAGTGGTGTTATATATTTCTTATATATTAAGAAGAAGCGAACTATTCTCATGTCGTAAACGATTCGCGCAGTGCGAGTTTTTATGGACATTTAATTAAAGCCGTGGAAATGGACATGTATTCATTTTAAATGGAAAAAAAGGTCCGTGAACATTATTGTTTTGGTCACTTCATCGCACCTTTAATTATATCACTTACCAGATAAACACTAGACATTTCAGCTCATTCCGCTAAACAGATAAATTATTTTTTGAACATTATCAGTAGTGATGAGTCATTTGAATCTTACTCAGAGAAACGAAGGAATCTCGCAGTAAATTCGAAGCATAGACGCACGTCACGTAGTGTCATTTCATTGTAATTCCGCAGTCAGAGAAATTGAGAGATCTCAAGTCCAAAATACATTCAGGATACGGGCCACAAGCCACTTGAGGCTTGTAGCCGACTGCTAAACCCAACTGAGTTACATTCATGCGTAAATGTATGTATTTGCAAGTATAATCATTTTTCCTTCCATTTTATTTTTTTGCAGTATTATTACAATACAATATGAATTAGTTCCCCAGGTAAACAACTTTTCTGATTGATAAATAAAATTCCGATTAATTACAAATCCCCCTCCATATTGAATAACCTACCACTCTTATACTTTAATGTTGGTAGTAGTAGGCCCACGAGCTACAAAATTTGAGATTTGATCAAACTTCGCCACGGCCACAGCGTAGCTGGTGGCCTGTGGCCGCGAATTTAACTTCCGCAATACATTTACATTACTTCAGAGGCGTGCATCCAGTGGCCTGTGGCTTGTGGTCGTGAATATATTTTGGGCCTCAGACAAAAAGTGGAATTGTCGTGCTGAGCTCTCTATTTTCCTCCCATTCGTAACAGAATCAGAGGAACGAAGGAATCTTGGGAGAAGCTCAAAACTCTAATTTCTTGCTCAAATTTGAGATTACTTCGATAAAGCGAGTTCTTCGCTAAAATTAAGACTTATATCCCCTAAACTCATACCATATTCACTTAAGTATTTTTTTGTGTTTTCTGTGTGCACTAAAGAATATTTTTTTGTGGTTGATTAATTGTTATAAAAAGAGGGTTCTTCAAAATTGATTAAAAATACACCGATACACGATGGGCGAAAGCGTGTCATGTCTAAAAAGTAATGAGACTAATTGCGTAGTTATAGATAATTGGCAACACTGAATGCACTGAAAAGTACATTCCTAGTTGAAGTTTAATGAAAATTTAAATGGGTTACGAAAGTGAAAAAAAAAGCAAAATCGCAGCGTTG
Organism: Dioctria rufipes; assembly: GCA_963924295.1. Taxonomy (NCBI): domain Eukaryota; kingdom Metazoa; phylum Arthropoda; class Insecta; order Diptera; family Asilidae; genus Dioctria; species Dioctria rufipes. The sequence continues at coordinate 13,950,972 of OZ002745.1, forward strand.
GCCAAACTAAATTTTCTTTTTTGAACTTATATAAGGCAATCGCAACAAAAATTAATGGCTTGCCAAAAAAAAAAAACGAATATTTTAGAAACAACATGTTATTTTTTTATATCTACTATGTAATTAAAAAATTCACTTACCATTTACAAATTTGTTTCATTTTCCGTTTGAACAAAACTGAAATAAAATAAAAACAATAAATTAGTAAGGAAATTGCTGTAAGAAGTTTATTAATTTAAAAGCATCTAGCAGCTATATATTCTGATTTTCGATTTCGAAAAAAAAGTACAATCTGAATTGGATCATATAACAATTGTATAAGTTCGGCCATTCTACACGAAGGCACGATCAAAAAGTCCTTGTTTTAGACCCAATCATTTCCGATTTGAATGAATGGAATGTATGGAATACCGAAATATCTCACCTATATTTGTTCCCCCCCCCCCCCCGCCGGTAGGGGTTTAGAAAATATGTAGTTTTACGATGAAACGTCATTTTCAAAAAAATCATATCTCAAGAACGGAGCAACCGATTTCTTTGAATCAAATGTCAAATGAAGTTTTATATTTTTCATAAAAAATATAGCAGCACCAATCGAAAAAGGAAAACAATTGTTAATAATAGTATATTTTTCAAAAAAATAGTATTAGTTACTATTGACCACTTCTATCACTTGTTTTTTTTGTATTTTTATTTTGAAGCTAGAAGCCTTATATATTTTTTTTTTTTTGAAAAAATACTATTATTAACAAAAAATTTTTTTTCGTCCGGTAGGTACTACCATATTTTTTTATGAAAAATGAAAAATTGCATTAAAAGAACAATCTTTAAATATATGGAAACACAGCATTATTTTATATTCTCTAATTAGCGGATCGAAGAGGAGGAAGAGTAGTTGCTATGGCACCCATAAATCTTACAATCTTACTACGGATGCTCTTTAACACCAAAAATTAAATTAAAATCTGAGAAGACCAATTTCAATGTTTATTTTATTATACGATCGCAAGGCGTAAAATGAAGTATCGTCCCTTGAGGGAAAATAAAATATATTTACGCAAAAATACATGGGAATTTTTCATCAAATAAATAAACCAATTCGACACCAATTGAATGAAAATCTTCTTAGAATTTCATTGAATACTTTTTAAGAAGATTTTGCCACTTGTTGAGCTCCATCGTTTATATAGTATCATTATTGAGTAGGTATTACTTTGAGAAATGTGTCCATAAGTACCTACCCACCTACCTATCCTACCTACCTACCCAGCTACCTACCTACCTACCTACAGTATAGTGCCATTTCATGTGCAACAAAGCTAAGAAGCTTATGTAGTGCTCCACTTACAATTTTATAGAGATAAACAAAGTGTCATTTGGATGCACATAAGCCAATAGGAGCCCTCTAGACTAGACTGCACTTAAAGGGTGTCACTTGACCCAATTGTGACACCTTTTGTTGTCTAGATACTAGAAGAATTGTGCTCTATGTTGTTTCCCTTGACACTTTTTTCTCCCAAAGCTAAAAATAAATAAAATAAAAAGTTTGGTTTTGGTGCAGAAAAGGAGCTGTAAAAATAGAGAAGATTGTCACAGTACTTCGGGGGCTCTTAAAGTTGTCTTCTTTAAATCACTTGGCGATGTTGTCACATTGTGTAGCGGTTTTCATTTTAATTAATTTTAATTTTGTTTTTTTGTATAAATTTGTGCATGTTGCGTACTATACGCTAAATTTGTAAGAATTTCACATGTTTTCAGTTTGTTCTACTATGTGATGTCAAATATTTATATGTAGATTTGTAGAGGCAGGCCTCGCACCTTTCTAGGTTTAGACTGCTAATGAAGTCTAGAACCATTCTGAGATACGTAGTTTGTTGAAGGAAAAGCATGTTCGAGGAGGAGTAATCTCCGCCTAGCCAATGCTTCGCTGATACAGAGCAGGTGCTCTGTGGTTTCGTGAGCATCCTGACAAGCGGCAGGTTGTAGTCTCAGCCAAGCCCATCATATCTCAATGGGCAAAGTCCTGAGAAGAGCTCTGTAATCATTTTGAGCTTTGTTCTCGTAAAAAGTAGGAGTTCTTTTATTTTTCCGTCAGAGGTGTCGATAAACTTTTTTGTCTGACGAAGTTTCTGTAGTATTGTTGAAATGAAAGGTTATAGAAATGTTTTTAAATAAAAAAAAAAATCCACTGAAATTTGTCTTCTTCTCATAGGAACGTTGCCAGTGATATTTTCTAGTATATATGATACACATAATAGTACGAGTATATTTGGTGAAATTGGAACGTATTTCAACTTTAAACGCGAACTTCAAAACCTGACTCTTTATAGGATTTCCCTTCAAAAAATCTACAAAAGAGTTCGTCCCACAGAAAATATATCGAAGAGAGACCGGAATGGATGTAGTCTGCTCGATTATTTTGTACCTAATCGAGCACTCTTTTCATGTTTAGAATGAAATCAACTTCGACATTATTCTACCCAAAATTGAACAATTACTGGAATTTAGTGCGAAAGAAAAGGAAAATATTAGAAGTATAGTACCTTAAATAATGCCTTTACTGGCGTTTAATTATTGTTTGTATATTATCTAGCAATAAAGATGAACATTTTCTAAAATCAACCAAAAGTTTCAGTTTTCAAAATCGACAAAAAAAAACATTTTTATTTCTTTCCATCGCAAATATTGAAATGAATTTTCACTTAATCCTATACGAAATCTTTGTAAATTTTAAACACAGCTAGTCTTCCCCTTTCAACGTCGTTTTCTACCCGAATTACGTATAGGTATAGTATACTATAATCTTAAGTAAGGAAACAACCAACAATAATTTTCTCTAAGATTCTAAGTAGACACTATAAACCAAAGTATTACCACAGACACGTAGTGAGGTACTTGTTTCTCTCTACTCCCTGCGCTTACAGTGCTACTGATATAGAAGATGAATTCCATGGGACCAGGTTTCATTCGTTCAAGGATTTATTTAGAAATTTCCAGAGACAAGGACTTCTTAATTGGAAAAGTTAAATTTTTAAGTAAATAAACAGACGAAGCCTGGATCTACAGTGTTTACATTTTGATGCTTTCATTAATTTATTCATGGTACAGATGGGGATTTTAAGGAATTTGAGGAAATTCGAATCGATTAAAGTAAACATTTTTCGCCGTTATCGTGATCAACGGAAATTAATTTTAATCATTAGATATTCAGTATTCAAAGATTTTTTTTTTATTTTGTATCTATGTACATCTTCTATCAGCTAAAATATCTCTTACAAACGCATTAAGGAATTTCAAATGGATTTTATTGGTTTTCACAATTGATTGAAAGGTGGTTTTATGTCTACCTTTTTCCCTCACTATATCAGTACCTACGTTTCTAAGTTTACTATGATCTAAAATATGAGCAGAACTAAAAATATCTAGTTTTTCCGTAGTGCCTTTAGCATATAGAGGGCGAATACATAATCCATTTCTATAAATGAATTTACTTATTGTAAAGATTTATATTTTTTTATTGAAATAAAACAACTGCTGCGCAAATCAGGAAATATACAGTTCAATTAAAAAAACCATTAGCATCGTAAAGGTTTAATTACCAGAGACAAAAATATGGAAAAGAGCAGCAGATGAAGAATTGAGCCTTGTGGTGCTCCTACTTTTTATGTTAATAATCTTCCTGTTAACATTAATTTAAACGTTATTGTAGAGAAGTTACATTGAGAAACAAGCTTTCGAATTAAAATTTAAGACTCCAAGAATACCTACTTGAATAAATTTAAATTTTCCACTTAATATCACTTCAGGATATCACAATTTCTGAGCTATCTGTAGTCAAGTCATAGGAAGTTTAAAGAAAGGAAAAAATCAATAAGCATATATATTTACCAAAAACAAATCTTTAGTTAATGAAAAGTGATTTGTCTCTTCCTACTCTAAATATCACTCAAAATAACTCAACTCTCCTTAACACAAAGTTCTACGCATAACTTAATTATTTTCAGCAAATTTGACAGAAAATATCAAAAAGATTTTTAAATCACCCATGAAAATCATAAATATGAGAATGATATTTTTCAAATCCATTAGAGTGGTGGAATTAGCCGAAAATAAATGATTTAAATTTGATAAAGAAAAAAAGCACACATTTTTAAAGAAGCTTATTATGTGCCGCACGTGTTCCATTTCCATTTCCCGAGATAAAATGTGAACTTTGATTTGAGTTCTTGTCACCTTCTTTTTAAATTGTAATCTTTAACATTTTTACACTAAAAAATATAAATGTAAGAAAATTTCCTTAAAACGCTTCTTATCGTGTGTTTTATCCTCTCGCAAATTTTTTTTAATGGCCACTTGAAAGACACTGCGCGCTTCAAGACCACGTCCTCATCTTCCAACTACCCAAAAAAAAAAAAGGAAGAACGATGAATTCAAGAAATGTTCTTATCGGTTCTTAACTTTATGACCCTTCAGATGAAGTACCTGATTTTACCCTTTTGATTTCACATTAAACATTTTTTATTACAATTTTTCTTTTAGGTTAATTTTTATTATTTATTTTGTGTGGCATTTCTAAGTTTTAATTGTGGTTGAGAGAAAAGTAAAAGTGGGAGCGGTGGGATCTGTTTAAGGACAAATTATATATGTTTATGCACCTCTTACAGTCGTCAACTACAGACTCGTATATTCAAATAACTATCAGCAGAATATGGAAACCCACGCTCATTTGCGCTAAATTGTGTGCGATCAAAGCGCACATACTCATGAGTCGTGTGCGATTTTCTTGCGCATTCCACTCACGCGCACATGCTTTTCTTATTGCTAAAATTATTTCGTCCGAGCATTTGTTTAATGCGCGAAGAATAGTTGTAAAAGTGCAGAGTTAATAATAGTTAGTCTTGGAGTGTGTTAGATGACAATCATTCCTACTATTCTTTTAGATATTTCAACTACAGATCACCAGATCAATTTGTTAGGCGATAGTCTTTATAAATTGTAACTTACCTTCAATAATGGGAAAACATATTTGTCAAATTCCCTTATTAAGCCCTTTAGTCCTGCACATACATATATATGCTCATGAGGCAAATAAACAATTAAATTTTAACTATCCACGTTTTCTCCATAATATATATCATAAATGAAATTGCAAACACGAGTTGGAAATGAGTAATTTCGTATGCGCACCTGAACTAAGTGTGCGCTTTCTGCTTCTGTATTACGCACTCATGAGCAGTGAGAAATTTCATGTGCGCACGCGAGTGTGCGCTTTCTTATTTTGAATTACTCACTCATTGGCGGGGAATGGAAGCGCTCAAAGACGAATGCAAGAGTGCTTCTTTCGAAGCTTGTTGCGTTTCCCCACCACGTCCTTGTTCATATCGTTTTAACGTAAGCATGCTCTGCAGAGGGAAGCACTCAGTTGAAGATTCTTGGGAACACTCCTGGAGCGCTTATGCACTGTTGGTGTGCTTGTAGGGTAGCACCACTCTTGGAGTACTTATAGGAAATACAGATGGAATCAAGATAAAACCTTTATTTATTATTTCAGTTTTATTCTGAATGCACTCCGTTTAATCTTAAATCTAAACTAATTACAAAGGCATGGTTTTGCTAAACAAAAACAAAAGCAAATTTTTATATTATATTATTAAGTTTGTTCAGGAACTTTTTTTGGGTTCTCCGGTATATAGCAAAAGCTAAAAAATGTTTTTAATTTGTTATTTTATTACACAACCCATTAAAATTTTGGGTGACAAGTTTCAAGTCTTGGTTTGACTCATCAACAGGTCCCAAATAGCGAAATTGAGTGACTTGAAAAACAAATGAAAAAATAGAACAAAGAAAAGAAATGAAAAAATGGAGAAAAATAGAAGAAAAAAAATTTATTAATAAATGAAAAAAATATTAAAAAACCAGATTCATTCGAAACGAATCGAACCTGTATTCGCCCGCAGTGGGCTGAAAAAGAAAATGAAAAGGAAGAAAAAGAAGCGTTTCGTGTTAGCAGAAAACCTTACACTCATCGGTGCAGCTTGGTTTTCTGCCTGCTGCAGACGCTTGAAACAGATTATATGAGAGGAAATCAATTTTTTTTTTATTTTTCTCAATTTTTTTTCATTTCATGTCTTTGTTCTATTTTTTCATTTGTTTTTCAAGTCACTCAATTTCGCTATTTGGGACCTGTTGATGAGTCAAACCAAGACTTGAAACCTGTCACCCAAAATTTTAATGGGTTGTGTAATGAAATAACAAATTAAAAACATTTTTTAGCTTTTGCTATATACCGGAGAACCCAAAAAAAGTTCCTTCTTAAACAAATATAAGTTTAACCCGGTAAAAAATCCTATAGAGTAGTCTCTATCATTATATGTTAGTAAGATATTTTCATAACCACATATTATTTCACTTGACTACTAAAATTTCAATTAACCACACAACTTCAACTGACTAAGGATGAGAGTTCTGCTGTGCTTTCAGATACATATGAGTCATCTTTTTACAACAAAAAACAGATAGGTTATGAATAAATCTAAACTCAGAGAAGAGATCTGCTTCCGCAAAAATTCTTTGGCTATGGTAAGACATCGTTTCGAAAAAGATAGCTATGGTATGGAAGCGCTTCCCTTGACAATTGCTTACCATATTTCCAGCTGGGAATGGCAACAACTCACGCATGTGCACAACGAGGTTTTAAGAGCTCTGATTATCAGTAAAATGAATGTCACCTTCGGACTTCATTCCAATGCCTTTCTAGCTAATATATGCAGAACACCATTTGTAGTAACTGCAATCCTGCACTATTATTATACATTGTATACAGGGAGATATCAGAAAACACTAAATGATCAGATTATTGGATGATGGAATTAAAGGGAATCAAAGGCAGGGGCGGATTTCCCTATAGGCCGAGTAGGCCCGGGCCTAGGGCGGCTGATTTAGGGGGCGGCGATTTTTTCTTGTAGTTGTGGGTATTTCATTACATTTTTATACTTTTTCGTTTTTTTAAATAAAATAATTCGTTGGAAAGTGTTATTTTTAATTCTACTCCATTTTTTTCAAATCTACTCCGATTTATGAGGCAGCCTACTCCGCTAATTCTAGCCTGGGGTCCCTTCACTGGATATAGATCATTCAATTTTTCGTGTTTTACAGGGAGTAGGGGGGCGGCAATCTTCCATAGGCCTAGGGCGGCCAAGTGATCAAATCCGCCCCTGATCAAAGGCCAATGTAAACGGCAATCTACCAACTAATATCTGAGGACAAATGATAGTTTTAGCTAAGGTGAGGAGAAGTGCGCAAGTCACTATGGTCATGTTATATTTCTTTCATAATTGAGTCTAATAATTCTTCATTAATTTTTCGGATTTTGTTTTCTGCTTTTTATTAAAACGACTGATGTGACATAAATATTGGAACACTGTATAAACAACTTTTCAACAGTTTTGTTTTTTTCTTCTAATAAATATTGTACTAGGGAAGGATAGAAACGTCCTCTCTCTCAAAATCAGCTAAATATCACAAAAAACATCCGACTTAGACAAAATGATACAACGACGTCGACTGCAACGATGGAATGTGATGATATATCTATCCACTTGTGTTGTCACAAATAAAAAATATGTCTGATGTCATATGTCGTCTGGAGTTTCAGAATAAAGATAAAAAGTAGATAAAATTCAGAATCCGGTGTCAAAATTTTCTACATTTTCAAAAAAAAAAAAAAAAAAAAAACTAACATATTTTATTCTTCTAACAAGACTTTTCAAAATGGGAGCACCCCAAAGGCCCTAACAGCTATACCTACATAGCTATAGAGCACGATTATGGCCGCCGTGGGCCGTGTTGATGTTACGATGTCAAAAAATTTTTCTTCGTTATGCTCTCACATTGAAATCAATGGGAAAAAATGCAGCAAATGTCCACACTGTCACTGGGGCATAATCGAATTGGGTTGCCGTCGCTGCGTTTTTACGCTGTTTTTTGTTTTTCGTTTTTATTTTTGTGTTGCATGCAACTCTCATACTATTTCAACGGAGCAAACTTTCGAACCATTAGGTCGGAGGAGGAGTAGAGGAAAGAAGAATATAGCGAAGCTTTTAATAAAAGTTTTTGCATGTGTCCCCGAGGGATAACGATTGTTTTTGTTTTTAATTTGCAGAGAAAATCGTTTCATTTGGAAAATGTGCTGAGCCCATTAGCATGTATGAAAAGTATAAATGGATATAGAGAGAGAGGTAGAATGGTTGGAAACGCGAAGAGTTTAAATTTGAGATAGGAAGCAAACAAAATGCTGTATACATTTATTTTTCTGAGTGTATAACTCCCAATTCCCATATCAACTTGATTCCCGCCCGCTACCGCACTCGCATCAGGTATACAGTGGCCGATTTCCGGCAACATACCTTTTGCTCAATGATTCGTGTTTTACATTTTTCACTAATTGAGCTTTGGTGGTATGGTACAGCTTGCTTGCAGCATACTACTAGTAGCTCACATTATTTGCATAATTTGTTATATTGCAGCAGCATACTCTAACTGAACTGGATACGAGCCGGCCGGAACAGAGAATTCTCACATTATAGTAGTATTAAACACAGGCTGGGATAGCCGACACAGAATAATTACATGAGCCAATCAACACCTTGGTTTTCTGTTGATTATACTGATCAAAGTAGAATTTAATTTTAAATGATTTTCTTGATTACTTTCTATAATGCTGTCTAATGTGATTACATTAACCAGCTACACCTATAACGGTATTTGATTTTATGTCTTGTCCTTTATCATAGCTTAAAGTGGATGTCACACCGGGAGCTGCGCGACATTTTTAAATTACCGCTGCGCGATTCCTCTTGCAAAATTAAATCTATAAGTCATACTGAGGCGGCGCGGCGCGGCAAAATAGTTGCTGCGCGGCAATTTTGGAGATTACTCAAAAATACAATTTTGCCACTGCCGCTGGCAGCAAAAATTCGTTTTCATTCGAAAAAAAACTCCGCACAATTCGTTAAATGAGGCTTTGGCATTTTAAGGTATTCGTTGTCGAACCCTTCTCTGTTTTCTCTGTTTTTCTTCAACCAGAGCTACTAATAACAGAACTTCTTCATCGAAACTAGAGTACATTTGGGACAATCCGTCGCTCCCGGTGTGAACACTCAATTTTGCTGCGTGTCAACGCGCCGCACCACTCCCGTTTGTTACCAGGGCTTAACTATTGAATTTTATGTACAAGTCGGATCATAGCTTTTCCATCAAAAAGTGAGCTTAAGAGAAGAATTAGACAAGGTACTAGTGGTCTAGTTTATGGGGCACAGACTTACAAGAATACATAGATTCGAATATTCCTAGCACATAATTTTTTTTTTATGCCTAAAATATGGTGTCTCATCCGGCGATCTGAGGGCAGATCATAAATACAGGACGGCCAAGTTGTAATATCAAAAATTTTCCACCAAAAATTTAACCTAAGAGCACAATTGTATAAGGCGCTCGTTAGTGGCTCAGTTGGTAGAACTTAAAGTTTCAGTAATATAGACTTTGTAATGGGAAGCCCTTTGTTGAACGTGTACCAGCGAAGGCGGGATAGTAGAGAAGGCGTGGTTTTGTAAGTTAAGTTCGGAGTTAGGTCCACGGAGATGGTCGTAATTAAAAATATTTTCTATTTCTTGTGAGAAAATTTAATGATAAAAGAAAAAACTTCTGAAATATTAACAAAAAAACATTGTTCTTTTTTTTTTAAAAAAAATTGTGTCTCTGATATAAAATGGAGAAATGGAAATGGTCCTTTTTCACTTGAATAATTAAAGAAGAAAAGGTGAAAGAAATAAAGAACAAAAGAAAGGAAGAAATAAAGAATATAATACAAAAAAAGAAAAATACTCAGGAATTATTTATTCTGTATTTTCTCTATAAAACAAATATCTTTTTAAACTAATATATTTAGAAAATGGTGTAAGTGGGGTTAATGACCCGTTGTTCCAGCGGGTTTCAAAGAAAACTCATGCGGTTTATAATGCATATTTTATTTTCTCAAAAATCCAATATTTCGGTCTCGGATGTAGACCATTACCAAGGCTAAAACAAAGGGAAAAGCCATAAATCAAAATTAATCTTGCACACGACAGAAACCAATATGACCAATGTGATTTTTTACCTGAGAATTTGGTATGTCAAACAAGAAAAGAATCAATGGATTGTTGAAAATCCTCGTCAAAATAATTAAAATATTAAAAAATTCCTTAAGAGATTTTAAAACAAAGCACTATAAATAGATAAAAACTGAATAGAAAAGTTCAAGATAAAAGCAACAAAAACATATTCCGAAAAAAAAGGAAACTATCACAATAAATAACAATAATCACATTCAAAGAATCACTAATTAAACAGTGAGGCTAAATAAATAATTAGATAATTAACGAAATAAAAACTTGAAACAAGGAGCTCTAGCGACTAAGAGACATGTTGAGAAATATGTTAAGTTTATCTCGCTAATGGAGCCAAAATTCAGATTGTGCATGCGTTAATTACGTTTTTATATTGTGCGTGAATATACTGCGTATCAGCCTTAAAATTTGTTGTGTTAGGCTTCTTTGACTGTATGTAAATAGCCTCTATGTTTTTCCTCTTCCCCCAATTCGGCTCTTTATGTAGGATTGTGGGGTCTTCGAAATCAAAAATGTGTGCGTTTTTTATTGCATGCGATAGACAGCCTGTACTGTAATTTCGTTGGTGACAGTCATTCTGTGTGAGTTTGGATATAATCATTCATGTGGTCACGCATGCGTATCCTTATGTCTCTTCCTGTTTCTCCAATGTAGATCTTGCTGCAGTTATTCGTTTGGCATTTCACTTCATATATAGCGCCCTTTATTGGTTTTGCAATTTTCGATTTTGCGTCTGTATAAAGAGATGGTCTTAATTTGTTTTGAGGCTTAAGTCCCAGTCTAATGTTGGTGTTATTATTTGTAGGGCCGGAATGATTACATTGCTAATATGTGGTATGTTTTTTTTTTTTTTTTTATATTATTAAGCCAAGCTCAGGGGATACCCTATGATGCAAAGCACAGCGTGGCACGAAGGAGATAGGGAAAGGATTAAGGGATATGAGGAGAGTGGCGGAGGTGCCGATGTATGTCGCCCTTAAACTTTTGCAGGTTGTATGCCGGAGGAAAGACAGAAGATGGTAGACTGTTCCACATTCGCACAGTACGGGATAAGAAAGCATCACGGAATTTAAGTGTACGGCCGAAGGTAATTTGAAGGGTAAAAGGATGAGCGCGGGATGCAGCGCGGGTATTGCGTGCAGGAACTATTCTACAAGGGATCAGACTAGATATTTCATCAGAACATTGGCCATGCATATAGCGATAAAGGAGCGAAAGGCTTCCAACATTGCGACGGTGCTCGAGCGAGTCGATATGACGAGTAATTGCCACATCGCCAATGAGCTTGCAGGCTCTCTTTTGGACAATATCCAATGAAGCTAAGGCTGTGCGACCAGCCCCGGCCCAGGGGAATTGTATTCCATTCTGGGTCTGATGTAGGACTTGTAGAGGAGCGCTATATTTGATGGGCTGAAATATTTCTTACACCTTTTCAAGAAACCAAGACATTTGGATGCTTCTTTGGCAACCGAGAAGATGTGATCTGTGCAGCTTAACTTACTGGAAATATTAATGCCAAGAATTCTTAGTGACGGTGATTCAGAAATTAATGCACCATCAAACGAAACGGGAGTGGTTAAGTGATGGTCTTGATTTAATGATATGAGACAGCTTTGGGTCTTAGATGCATTGAATTCGACGCGATTCACTTTGCCCCAAGCGAGAATATTGTCAAGATCGTTATTCAATGATCTAATCATGCAGTCTCGTTTAACACATGCGGCGTTCCCTCTGGAATCCGCAAGGGTGTCAAAGGAGTATGCGAAATCAAGGGTACTGTCATCAGCAAAGCTATGGATAGGATTGAAAGTAAGGGAAAGCAGATCATTAATGAAGATTAGAAATAGAGTCGGAGAAATAACAGAGCCCTGGGGGACACCGGCATTAATAGGATGAGGATCAGATATAACGCCATCTAATACAACTCGTATTTGGCGACTAGATAAAAAACTTTCAATCCATAATAGAAGAGGAGGGGAAAGACCAAGTGCTTTGAGTTTGGCTAAAAGGGCTGAATGCCAGACTCTATCAAAGGCCTTTGAAATATCTAGAGCAACGATTTTGGACTCACCAAAATTGTGAAGACTACGATTCCAACGTTCCGTAAGAAAAGTCAGCAAGTCTCCAGATGAGCGTCCGTGCCGGAAGCCGTATTGGCGATCGTTGATTAGCTGATTGGTTTCCAGATACTTCATTAATTTGGAGTTAATGATAGATTCAAATACCTTTGAAAGAATCGAAGTGATTGCAATTGGTCGATAATTTGAGGGATCGCTACCCTCTCCTTTCTTGGGAATAGGCTGAACGTGAGCTAGTTTGTATGTATGTGAGTTTTTTGTATATAGGAATTTGTGTATTTTGGCTGCGTATGTTGTCGGTTGATATGTTATTGTTAGAATGAACGTGCTTAATATGTTTAATGATTTTGTTTATAATGCTATTAGGGTAGTTGTTTGAGGACTAAACCCGATGGATCCTGTAATAATTATAATTATGGAACTTGGCATTACTCAGAGCAATTACCCTTTGTGCAAAAGAAAGCGCCACATTATATTTCATTTTGTGGGGGTGTGCTGACAGGAAATTTAATAGTCGCCCCGATGCCATGGGTTTGCTGTATCAATCCGTCAGGATTCTGTTTTTTTTCTGTATAGCCTCATATCCAGGAATGCTGTTCGAGGTAACATTTTCCTTTTCAACAGTGAATTGTATACGAGGCGAGGGTGCTTACTATTGAAAATCCTTAGTGTCTCATCTATGGTATGAGTAGGTAACACTTTTATGATGTCATCCACATATTTTTTTATGAATGACGGTTTGTGAGGTAGGTCGGATATGATGTCGTCAAGTACACACATTTTTGATTTCGAAGACCCCACCACAATCCTACATAAAGAGTTGAATTGGAGGAAGAGGAAAAACATAGAGGCTATTTACATACAGTCAAAGAAGCCTAACACAACAAATTTTAAGGCTGATACGCAGTATATTCACGCACAATATAAAAACTTAATTAACGTATGCACAATCTGAATTTTGGCTCCATTAGCGGGATACACTTAAAATATTTCTCCACATGTCTCTTAGTCGCTTAAGCTCCGTGTTTCAAGTTTTTATTTAGTTAATTATCTGATTATTTATTTAGCCTCACTGTTTATTAATTTAATCTTTTAATGTGATTATTGTTATTTATTGTGATAGTTTCCGTTTTTTCGGAATGTGTCTTTTGTTGCTTTTATCTCGAACTTTTCTAGTCAGTTTTTATGTATTTAGTGCTTTGTTTTCAAATCTCTTAAGGATTTTTTTAATATTTTAATTGTTTTGACGAGGATTTTCAACAATCCATTGATGCTTTCCTTTTTTGACATACCAAATTCTCAGGTAAAAAATCACATTGGTCATATTGGTTTCTGTCGTGTGCAAGATTAATTTTGATTTATGGCTTTTCTCTTTGTTTTAGCCTTGATAATGATCTACACCCGAGACCGAAATATTGGATTTTCGAGGAAATAAAATATGCATTAAAAACCGCATGAGTTTTCTTTGAAACCCGCTGGAACACCGGGTCATTAACCCCACTTACGTCATTTACCACTAATATATTTAGCTTTTAGCAAGTTTTTGAAAATGAACTAATATGATTTTTGTAGACGCGTAATGCAGTAGTAGTGGGCATGGGAGTCTCTCCTCTTTCATTCTACATAATGTGTGGTGTACAGATTGTTTAGCTGTTCCAAAACCCTCGAGAATACTTCCCAAGCCATGAAACAGAAATCTAGATGTGTGCGTTCGGAGTCCGTTTTCTAAAATGTTCTATATTGATACTTATGGAAAAGTGCTAAACATTGGCTTTATGTATGAACCAGAGCCTAAACTACTATCCATATAGGAAAATAGTCTTCTAGTAATTTACAGCTTGATTCCTTATCTTCCCAAAAGCTTCACTTTCTATATACCTTACTTAACAAAATAATAAAATAATTTTGATTAGAAAGTAACCTTACCATTTAACGCTCAATACCTCTCAACTGAGTGATAATTGCATGTGTGTCTGTGCAGCCGGAGTCCGAATCTGTAGGCAGCTACATTCGAAATCATCAGCCCACGGCATGCTATGACGGCACAGCGACATTACAATGATTACTCAGCTGAGAATTTTTGTTTAAAAAATCGTAGTCATTTGGTTAAGATTAATTTTTTTAAATAATTTTGTTAGGAAAGGTATGAAAGTTTTATTACTGTTCGGAAGATAAGAAAGCAAGCTTAAAATTATCAGAACACCATTTTTCGGTGTGAATAGTTGTTTAGGGCGGAGGAGCTATTCAAATCAAACTTTTGTCAGTTTTACATAAGAACACTGCAAATATTTTAGAATGTAAGGACTACGTTGGGCCCCGCATGTGGTAGAGAGCGTTTTGAGACAATTGAGGCGATAAAGGAGACTTTGTAGAAGAAGCTGAAGACGATTTCAAAATCGGCATATGAAAAGTGTTTTGAAGATTGGAAAAAACGTTGGAATATGTACATTACTTGCGATGGAGATTACTTTGAAGAGAAAGAAATATCGATAAATAATTGAACCGTTTTCGATTTATTGACGACGTCAGCGTACTTTTTGATCATATGGTATATCGACAACTTTTCCGTATAAAAGACTGATGCGAACCTCTTGTTTACCCCTACATTTTACTAATTTATCGACAGTTTGCATTAGGTCAGATAACTATAGATCAGCAGCCAACTACCTATTTGCCTGTCAACAAAACTAAGAAAGATCAGAGAGCCTCTCCTCCAAAGAGGTATAGTATCTACGAGTTAAAGAGATTTACATAGGTACTTCAGAACGTGACTTACTTTATATGATTAACAGGCATTTTGTAAAGAAAAAAAAACCGAAAATTGTTGGCGAAAAAAAACCAGTGCAGCAACAAAACTTTCAAGGAAAATTAAATTGATTCCACAACCCGAAAGCATACAAAGAACATTTGCGTTCTCGGCACGTAAATTTTTCAATCAAAAGTATTTCACTGCACTTGACTTTAATGAAGACACCCGAATATGTGCCAGACATACGGTTTTTCCTTTTGAAACCTTTCCAACAACAACAGGGAATACTCATGGATACACACAGTTATGTATATTTATATACGTATAAGTTCTCCACCAAAAACTTTATATACCCCCGGGTATATACTGTTCTCAGAAGTGCTTTTATAGTTACAAAGATGAATGTATCGGAAGAGCTAGACAAATCACCTTGTCAAGATGAACGCGCCGATGGCCTTAAGCGACTATAAAAGGACCAGTCTCTTGTAGCACAGTGTAAGTTCAACCGATACAGATATGCAGTTTAGATTTATAGGTTGACTTACACTTTTTAATATAAACTCTCCCCATTCTTGCCAATGTTCCCAGTTTTCCTTTTTAAAAGTGAAAAATTTACAGGGTTGAAGGGAAGTGATCAGTTAGATACTTGCATCAGTAGTTCATATAAATTTGGTAGCTGTTCTACTTATGCTATGCCACCAAGAGGGTTTGATGTACACGTGCAGTTCACCATCAAATGGAGGGAGACTGGATTTATCTTTAAAATCTTAATATAGGGGATGCCCCGACCGTATTTGTATATTGCAAACTATACTACAGAATCTGAAAAAAAAGCAAAATGCAAACATCTTTTGCCTTTGAGGCAAATTCACAAATTTCTGTGCGTGTGCTGTTTAAGCTTTCGATTATAAACAAAAACGTTGGCACACGGATAGAGGGCTAAGATATCACATCATGATAAGAATTGGGAGGGATTTTTTTTTATATGCTTGGTCGATTCAATCGATTACCTCTCTTATAAATAACCCTTAGTGAAGCGTAGAAAATCCTTGATGCATATAAAGTCCTGATGTGATTTGCCTTAATGTTTGCTGAGGGGAAAGTGGATTCGAAAATCGTATGTATAGATATCAAGAGGTAAATTTTGGGTGGATTTGATCTATAAGAATTACAATTTACAGTTTTTTTTTTTTTTGTACTAAATATATTATGTGAAGTTACGCATATACATACATACGTATATAGGGGGTAGGAGTATACACGTGCTGGATATATAGCGGATAAAGTGAAGTTTATTTACGGAGGGTATTACTTTTATTGCTGGTTTTAGTATGCAAAATATGATCAAAAGGGAATTATTGGGGATTTATTGACCTCGATGTTAATATAGAAATCTTGCGTAGTTTATTTAGGCTTCTTATTCTGACAGAATTTAATCTTTTCTCAAATAGACATAGGCATGGCACTAGTAGGTTTATAAATAACTTTGAATAAATAAATAAATGAAATGCTTCTTGTAGGTACTCTTACAGATAAGATAAATAATCCTTACAAAAAAAAAGTCAGATACAGTTTTATTAACTACGGCGAATTCATATCAGATTGAGTAATATGACAATCCTGCAGTGCAATGCTCCAGTGGAAGAAGCATCAAAAGAAGAGGTTAAGGACGAATTTTATACACAACTGAAGGAGGTGTTCGATCTCATTCCTAGAGGAGATATCGATCTCGACTTGATGAATTACGTACATATCTATAAGCCCACTCAATGTTTGTTTTTACCTTTTAACCTTTAGAGTGGGAGCCATACAAAATTAAAAACTACTTTCGTCCGAAATTCTATGAATTAATGTTTTTCACAACTCGTTTTTTTTTTTAATTTTAAGTTTTCAAAATTCCGTGGGTTTTAAATGCTTTGATTTCCGAAAAAATACATTTGCCTTCAAAAAGCCAAAACAGAAATCTTAAGACCTCGTTGAAACGGATTTTGGCTATAGAAGAAATTTTGACAAACTGAGGATTTTGTATAGCCACCCCAATTTTTGAAAAAAAAAAAAACATTTCACAAAATCAAAGATTAAAATTTCAAGGATTTTGAAACTCACCATTTAGAGAAAAAAAAACAGGTAGTAGGAGGAATTTTTTGTGAAAGGAGTATTTTTTTATAATTGGCTTTGCATTAGTCTCCTCATAATGGTGAGTAATGAAATGAAAAAAATCCATTCTACCTAACTAATAGGAAGTTTGTATGTTTACTTACGCAAAATACTAAATTGAACCAAAAATACCCAAATGTCTAGGTGTGTAAAGTATATGTATATTTTCCACATTGGTAACCAGTTAATTTCCATAAGTGTAAATTTACCGCCCCATCCAAAATAGTCCCAATTTTAATTAACTACATACATACTCCATACTCAAGAGATGTTGCGTTAATCCATGCCATTGATTTTTATTGTTTAAAAAAAAAAAATGGTGGCCAGAAAAGTTCATGCCGGCCCGTGTCCACTAATTGATATTCGATGAAAATTATCAGTATACGAGATGGATTGCATTAATCGACATTTGATTTTGATTGACACGGATCGATAGGTTTTGTAAATCTATATATATATATAGGCCGCCAAACAGCAGCACGGATTTTTATAATTATATTTATCTTTGTATGTACAAGTATATAAATAACACCATACATAATGTAGAGGTCAAAGAAAAATTAACAAGCTTCCTGATTTTTAACCATAAAGTTCCTTTTGCTCAGACATATCATTGCCAATGTGGCTTCGGTTAGCCAGCAGTAGCGCACGGCTAGATAGAGCTAGAAGTGTGTATATATGAAAAGTACAATTTAATATACGTTTCAACAGTCAGTCCATCCTCGCCATGCATATAGTTTAAAATTCACTTCGAAAAAGGTGAATGTGTGTAGTAGAAACCACCTTTGTCACGCGATTGGACAAGGAAGTTGTGTCAGTGATTTTTTTCTATGGTGAGTAATTACTTCCGACCCCTGTGCTATGAGCTTTTTCTTCCCTTAGCTTTATGTAAATTGCTACCAATTGGTAGCTCGCACTTTGTGGAAACCTTTAATTCTGGGTATATATATGATTGCACTATACTTTATGCTACTGCAACCGTAAATCAGAGTTTTTAGTGACCATTTGGGAATATTGCCAGGTTTTATGGTGTTCCCATTTAAAAGGAAAAAAAAAGGAAATAGTGAAAATGTATGTAGTACATTTGCAGTAATTTCTATGATTTCATATGAATTTAACAGGATAGGTATTTGCAACTTACCCAATAAATTTAGATGATTTACAATGGTGTGTGTCATCTAATAACAATTATTGATGAAATTTTTACACTCCCCGAATAGATAATAGGTCAATGGCACTATTGGCAAAGATAACAATTTTTTTCCAACCTATAACAATTTAGGTATAAGTATACACATGAAAAGTGTAAAGTGGTGTCCAAAAGAGTTAAGCAGGCATAATTGATTTTACTGTGTATGCATGTATGTCAAGGACTGTTAATTATAATTTTTTCCCGTACGGCAATCGAACCTACACTTGTTAGAATCGGTCAATGATGGAAAATAGAAGAATTTTAAGAACTTTTATTTTTAACGATTCTAAATCAAATCATAAATACAAGAGGAAAAAATATAATATAATCTCTGATAATAAATTACATACAAAGCAATAATTTTTATACTTTTAACTACTTACTATCAGGAGGCTATTACAAATGTTAATTATGACTTTCATATTTCTTTTAAGCAAAACTAAAACTTAAAACACAACTACTTAAGTCCGAAACTCCGGCTTACTGCAATGCAAAGATATTTCTATTTCAATGAAGAAAACAAACAAAATGCACGTCCCCACATATTCCATTTCCTCAAATAATTTTGTCTCTAATTGATCCTGGATGCTAATAAGCCTGCAGCACCAACTTGAGTTTAGTATGTATGTAACATTAATACATACATATACACGTTTATCTAAAAACCACTGATACAAGGCAAAAGCAATACCTACTTAGTTACAAATGACTTCACACGATAGCATAACTTAAGGATTTACAAAGTCCAAAATCTAACCTAAGTCGGAGTTCAGAGATGAAATTTAGTTTTGTTGTTATTGTCACTACCGTTCACTTTTCTTTCTCTTATCACTACCGCTACATTAGGCAATAATATTTCTGACACCTTTAGACTGTGAAAGGCAATGAGACGTGAAATACATGATTCTTACTTTAACCTGTGACAGCACACTATATACATCAGTAAATTGGGCATAAAATTCTATAGGAGTATATTCTAAGCGAACAAGTGGAAAGCTAGTCCCAAGAAAGACCCACTTATCCGTACAAAGAAAAAAAAAAGTTTTCCAGTGAATTATTCACCAAATCTATAGTGAGACAAGTATAATAGATATAAGGTACTCTACATTCAAGGTCGATTGGACGTGAGATATTATGTAATTTACGGAGCAACAACAAAAAATATTTTATAGCTGACCCAAAATCTCCCGAAAGGGTCAGACAACGTTGCTTATGTGTGTATTTGATGAAAATTTTGCTGAAGAGCTTAAGGGAATGGGGTCTAATTGTGTTCAGATAATATCTCGATACGACAGCGATATAGAGGGTTAAAAAATAAATAAAATCACGTGGAGTTCATTTCGAGGCTATGGAAGCTATTAAGAGTTTTAAAAATGTATTATGATTTTTATTTATCGAACTATGATTCCCTAGTGATAGAGAATTCGTAAACAAGGAATACTGCCCAAGTTTAAATCCCTATTGATGATGTTGAAAATATGAACAGGATATGCAACGAACGGACTACTATATGTATACATACCTACATGAGTTTCGATTTTTATATGGAGTCTTGGGAGTTCATTTTCGTACAAAAAAGAAACTGGCGTTTCGTTAATGTTATTCCTACCGCAATTTCAAAATACAGATAATTCTCTTATATTATATAATTTGCATAATTTCGAATTGAGTGTTGTTGTGTATAACCAAAGAACATATAACTTAACAAGAAGTTTCATCTGGCCTCTAAAAATGCACAAGTTGTATGGTTATTTGTAGATGCGGTTGGGAGAAAACAGACGGGAAGAAGCAAAGATTTGAGACTGAGAGAATATTGCTCTGTTCTCTCTATTCTTGACCACCCCATAGCCAAAGATAACCTAATATTAAGTTAACTTTGCCACAGGTATACATACGCCGACGAAAACAGCCATGCACACTTTTATGCTTCACTATGATGCCTAGCTGAAGTGGCGAGCAAAGCGAACACGCAATGCAATGCACGGGCATGATGTGGATTGCAGGCTCTGGCCTCTGGCTCTGGTGCTGGTGCTTTGACGATGACAACCCGCCAGCCGCCACTCACCACTGCTGACTGGCGGCGGGCCGTCATTCAAAGCATAGTTATCGTAAAATTTGTGCAAGCGGGTCGTAATATCACCACCGGTGAGTGTGGATCGTTAACAAGCAGAGAGTTTTCATACAATTTGTGAGAGCGGGTCGTAATGGAACGACTCGCCATATAAAACTTTTCAATATACCAGATGTTCTTTCTGTAAGATGTTCTTTGGTATAACTCACCATACTTATAGATGCACTGAACAGTATGTTAGCAGCTGCAACGTGTGTTTTAAACCAATAGAAGTACTTCACGAGCATAATGATTAAATTATTAAAATGATAAGAAAACTATTTTTCCCTAATAGCCCTTTTAGGAGGTTTCCCAGTTTAGTTCCATTTGTAGGTCTGTATGGCTTATAGTAAATAAAGGCTATTTTAAAGGAACTTCAACCAAATTATATATGCAAAACTCCATAGCTTCCAGCTAAGAGTATCATAATATTAAAACGGCCGCAAATTCCCCAATACGCGATTACTTTCGAACACCAAACCGGAAGTTATTGGCGGCTCTTAAAGCGCATTGTTCTGCCCTCGAAGTGGACGAGTTCAGGACAACGAAGTTGTGCAGCAAATGCTGCGACCCGGTCAGGCAGTCTCAGTCTCCACACAGACCACAATGCCCACAATGTGGTATCACGTGGAACCGAGACGTCAACGCCGGAGTGAACATACTCAAAAATGGCCTTGCCAGAGTGGGTGGCAGGCCATTACATGCGAATTTTTCCTGAACAACAACCCTATAACATAGGGATGGCTGCATAAATGTTGGAACGGCGGGATTTACCCATAGATAGATACCCCGAATTCGTGATTTTTGTATGTTACTTGGACTTTATAAAAGGGCAGGGTCTAAATGAAGAATAATTTTATTCTAAAATATAAGATAAACCGTTTAAAAAATGTGAAACAAAATATGCTAGTCTTGCTGTTTTATGCAAAATATTAATATTACAATTCTCACCACACATTCTACTGACAAAATAATTCCAACATGCACAATGGTTGGTGCTGTTTTAAATTGCCTATTGAGGAAATAGAAATAGATATAAAACGTGTCCAAAAATGGAACATTGAGCTCTAGACCCCATCAGAAACTCTTTTTTATTTTTTGTTCAGAGCGAAAAATTCGGGGTTTGTCGAATTCCAACAAAAATATTTTTAGTAAAAGTAACAACAATATCAAAGTTTTGAGCCACCGAAAATTTTACATTTTTTTGTTACAATTATTTTGATAGGTATACACCAATTCATGTAATCTTTTATCCAAAAACTAATAATGAAAGCAACTTTTACTATTTGATACAAGTTTATCGATTATTTGTATGCATACATATTATGTATGTATACACGCAACAATAGCAGAGATGAGCGTAATACTTAACAAAAGTTTTTGGGAGCATCAGAAAATACAGAATATTCATCTCCAACAGGATCATATAATGCACGTAATTGCAATTAAAATTTCGATGTACATTTTCAATTCGGGTTAATGAATTTAGGCCTCATTTAATGAATTCTCTAAACGCAAATAGCCGAATCAATAGGAGTCAATAAACTTGTGATGAGTTGTATTCAAAGAGATTTCCATAAAATTTTGTTGTTTGCCCGTTGGCGTATGTATATGTATGTAGAACCGTCGAATTTGATTATATACAGATGAAATCGAAGCGGACAATAATTTGATAGAGGGCGATTTGAATGGACCAAGCCCGACCCAAAACCCGTCCATATATATATATAGTTTTGATAGAGAATTTTGCAATATGCGCTTGTTAGAGGGTCAAGTTTACTTTGCATCATTTCCTCATTAATTGCGTACAGCTACATATTCTCCATGACTTTTCGAATGATATTTTGCCAAAATTCATACAAACGTGGATAACTTAACGAAATTAACGAACGGAACAATTCGTATGCTATATGAAAGCGAGTGTATATTATATATAGCTATATTGCATGTAATATACATACATAGTTCCGGAACTGCCACCACTATATGTCGGATATAATCTGCGCATAAAGTTGAGTGCACGTTTTAATTGAAGTTAGCTTCCTTCAAATGTGCGTTGATAACTTAATAACTGACACGGTATGGCGGCAATAGAAAAAGCATGCAGATCGTAATATGTAGAATGATGGAATGGCGTGCATAGCGACCATTGAGATTTCAAAATGAGTGTCAGGATAATCTAAACTTGATAATTCTTACAACGAAGTTGACAGGATTTCAGACTTTATGAGGGGGGGGGGGGGGGGGTGGGAGCGAATTTAAATTTGCATGAAGTAAATAATAGCATTTCTGAGAGGTTTTGCCAAGACGATGTCGGCCCGCATTGCATCCATATCGTTCATATAATATGTAGTACCTACCTACCTACCTACCTACCAGTGAAAAACAAAAACCTTTCCATTTTGCGTGTGAGAATGTTTCATGAGTTGAAGTCATACAGAGAACATACATTCCTTAAAGTGACGTCTAAGTATAGCTCTTGATCGCTGCATAATGTTAAAATTTTACTGTTGACAGCTGTGTTTTAGTAGGCGAACAGTTCTTCGTTTGATTTAAAGTTAAGGTGCACCAGCACGCAACATGCCGGCTATAGGTTAAACTAAAACCAAGAAACCAAAAGTCTACCAACCTAAAGAAAATTTTCTCCTGCTCACCAACACATCATGGCGACAAATTAAGTATATTTTCGTCAGTAATTATTTTGAATATAATACGTTCGTACCAACCAACATGGTTGTTGCTGTTTTTTTCTTCTTCTTCTTCTAATGGAATGAAATTCCTTAGTGAACATATTTCTTATGAAAATTTGATTAAGAAAGTTGAAAGAGTAATGAAATATGCAAATCATTGTTACCAAATGTATATACGGTATAATTGTCGTATACAAACAAATAATTTTTACTTTCTATATGGATGGTGGCGATTATATTTGGTTATAATTGGCGCACCTTAGCAATGACTTCTTGTAACAAAAACAGGGACGAAAATATCAAATGGCTACTACCTAAGGACTTAATATGTGACGCAGAACTACACCGCCCATATTGTTTGCTTGTTTTCGTTAATCGTTGGGGCATAGTGTACATTTATGAAGTGCTTGGATTTCTTAATTTAGTGGAGTGAAATTTAGGGCTAATAAATTCTGACCATTAATAATTTTACATATAGTCTGAGAAATGGAAATTGCTTTAATTTAACAGTTTTCCAGTATCGTATATTTCAATGTGAGACGTGGAAATATGTATACATATCACTATCTTGGTAGGAAATTTATGAGTGCTAATATTCAAGGTCCCCCTTACTTTATGGGGTGGGCGGGAAGAAAATTTCATACAGTACACATTGCTACCAAAACGTTTCCTTTCAAGGTCCAGTAGAGGTCTACATGATTTTACAGGAGCGAGCATACAAGTTTGTAATTGAAAAGATTTATTTATGCAGCCCAAAGTCCTTCTTCGAGGCAAGATGTATGCGTGGAATCTTCTCGGGATTCTTTTATCTCTGGTCTATCTCAGGCCTATATAAAGGGTTTTCCAATAAGAGGTGTTATTTTAATTAGCCCGCTATTTCGGTAGATGTCACTTTTGGAGCTGTCATTTTTTGACATTTGACAAGTAGAAACTACGTCATTAATAAAAATGGAACGATACATGATTCAACAACGCATTGAAATTATTAAAATTCACTATAAAAATGGTGAAAATGTGGCAGAGACGGTTCGTAAAACTCGAACATTTTTGGGTCGTCGTCAAGCACCTTGTCGGACCGCAATACAGAAATTGGTAGAAAAATTCGAGCTGTCGGGACAAGTTAGTGATGTGAAGAATAAAACCCGTGCACGTCGCTCAAGAACAGCCGAGAACATTGCTGCTATAGCCGAAAGTGTTGAAGAAAACCCAGGTTCTTTGGAATTAGGCATTCCACACACGTCATTACACCGTATTTTGCATAAAGATTTGGGTCAGTTAACACAAGAGCTCAAGCCGGCCGATCATCAACAACGTCGAGGCTTTGCTGATTGGGTCCTTGAAATGCATGAAAATGATCCGGAATTCCATCGAAAACTCATCTTGAGTGATGAGGCCCATTTCCACCTCGATGGCTTCGTCAACAAGCAAAATTGTCGCATCTGGGGCTCGGAAAACCCAAGAGTTATTGTTGAAAAGCCTCTCTATCCTCAACGTGTGACTGTTTGGTGCGATTTATGGTCCCGCGGGGTCATTGGACTTTACTTTTTCGAAAATGAGGCTGGAGCAACAGTTACGGTGAATGGATTGCGCTATCGACAGATGATTAATGATTTTTTATGGCCGGAATTGGATGGTATTGATCTGGACAACGTTTACTTTCAACAAGACGGCGCTACGTGCCATACAAGCAACGAAACCATTGATCTTTTACGGGAAAAGTTTCCGGACCGTGTTATCTCTCGAAGAGGTGATCACAATTGGCCACCGAGATCTTGTGACTTAACACCTTGCGACTTCTTCCTTTGGGGCCACGTGAAAGAGAAGGTCTACGCCAACAGCCCAGCGTCGATTCAAGACCTCAAAGATGGAATTCGTGAGGCTATCGAGGACATAGGGCAGCCACTTTGCGATTTGGTTATGGAAAATTTCATGAAAAGGATATGGTCCTGTAAGCGTGGTCGTGGTGGTCATTTGGCTGGTGATATTTTCCATTATTAACGGCATGCCTTCCTCTTTATAATGAAATAAAGATCCGATCATTTATCTAAAAAATGGCATTTTTCTTTGAATATAAAAATAACACCTCTTATTGGAAAACCCTTTAGATATACTCCGACAGACAATACGAATATTTCTCTGACAGTATGGTATAGTAAGTATAACAGGATTGAATTCGTGAACAATTACGATTGCGTTCAACAGTATATTGTGACAGCTGATTTTTTTTTTTTTTTTACTATTCTCCAAGTCTGGCTCTCTTATCTAGTAGCCACTCGAAACTTATTAAACACACAGAAGACTGAAATCTTATATTTCCTACCCTAATTGATACCAAGGAATCAAACTAATTTCTAGACAGCATTAAATTTTTTAATACACAAGCCCTCTTGGCGTGATACAATCTTTATAGTTATCACCAGCTCTACCTGCTCAGTATTTTCGAATTTACTTTTAATATTGAAATTTTTCTCAATCCTCTGTATACACAAATCACCGAATAAATAAATGATATGAATATAAACGTTCATCTTTCAATTGGACAATGTACTCTCTTCTAGCAGTTCCATCTAGTTCTGTTCAGATATTACGAATAAACAGCTCAAGGATATGAAGAAAAAAAAAAAAAAACGAAAACGAAAAAAGAAAACCTCTATTCCAACAGCACGTACCTACATATATTATAAATGAGCCACATTTGCCAGTTCTGCCCCATAATTCATTGGCGAAAATAATGCAATCAACAAAGTAATTTATACGGCCACCAAATACCAATTAGGGTGGCGAATGCAAAAAGGGCAAGACATCGAATGTTAGACAAGTCCTCCTCTTGTCGCTAAAGGTTTGCTTGCTCTTGATCCCTTGAGCAAACATTTATTTTATTGGAATCTTTATCTCCAAGTTTCATATCGAGAGTTTTATTATTTAATTTTTAGTTAGGGTGCAAGATACATACGAATGGATAGATGGAAAAAAATAGAAGCAAAAAAAAAAACGCTGTAGGGTGAAAATTCTTCTTCATCTATTCTTTATATATTGAGGGTATAACGTAAGGGCTGCACACAGAAGGGGTCCTGATGTTGTTCGATGAATCTCTGAGGGAATACTAAACAGGAACAGTCGCACTATACACAACAACACAGCAACTGACTCATTCACATAGTACAAAAGTAACACAAACGGATGAACCCCCAAGTGTCTTTCCTTTATCGCCCAAAATTGCATTTTGCTCTTCTCCACTTTATCTTCCACTTACAAAAATTTGAAACTCTGAAATTAAATTTATCAACGCGACAGTTTTTCTACTTTGTTGGATGGTAAATTTATTTTGAGCTCTCGATAGATATATTTTGCTATTCCCCCTTGGAGTTTTTGACTAATCTGTCAATTGAAGCGAAAATGCATTTTTTGTTGTTATTGTTGTTGAGGATGTACGCAAAATATATTTTTTGGGGGAATTATTTCGACAATATCATGTGAATAGAACTCGTTAACGGGCGTATTTTTTTTAACTGCTTTCCTTCCTCACTCTATACATTTAGGTTAACGTTTTCAACTGAAAAACATTTCAGCAACCTGCATCTTGCTTAAATTGCTCACATCCCCGGTAAGAATTAAATGAAGAATATAATCTCTTTCTTAGATATGGGGTCCCATTCTTGTGTCAGTTCTGGCTTCTACATATAATACAAAAAATTCTTCTAAATTTTTTCAATATTGTAGTTTGCGTTATAATTGTTTGTCGAGAAACCAACTGATGTGGGTTTAGTGAAACCTAGGTTATTTCTGATTTAATATCAATCAGTATTTATGGCTGGTTATTGCTGAATATGTATGTTCTCTACTCAAAAAATAAAGCGAGGTGTGAGTTAAAAATAGAAAAAAATTTTCTCGCCCTATTTCACGTAAAATTAATAATATTATTTCAAATTCAAAACTTAAAGCTATTAAGAAGAAACCCTTAAATACAATCGAAATCAAAGATAACCTCTGGGGATCTTGTTGATAAAAATACGATCCCTAACTCTGTGAAACTTACTGTTTCTATCTTCATATTTAAGAGAAAACAATTGACACACAACAAATATTCCAGACGCTCCGCTAAAAATCCAGACTCCTTAATCTAGAGGTTTCTCTATTTAAATATCTTTCAATCATAGAATAAGTTATTTGAAACAAACTCTACCTCCGATTATAGGATAGAAGAATTAAAACAGAATGAAATATTAAAAAAAAAAAAAAACTCTTAATAAAATACTTATTCTGAAAAATTAAAATTAAATAATTCAATTCGATTGAAAAGTGAAAATATATTTTGATCCCAAAATGCTTTACTAACCTCGACTAACCACATCCCGAAAACTTTGAAATTTATCGAAATACATAACATATAGTAGAACACCCCCGAACAAATTGTTTAAGTAAAGCCGATGAGTGCCATCAAAAAAGGGTTCTTCAAGTTAAACCCACTAAACCACATAGAAAAAACAAGGACTACTTTGTTCAAATTGGTTGGAAATTTCATGGTTGGTTGCGGTTCTCTAATTAGAATTTCAAGTGTGTCCGGGATAATAACAAGACTTAAAAATAATTGACTATTACTTGGGAAGTCATTTGATGGTAAAACGTTTAGCAAACCTCTTCAAAAGTTTATCCGATCTCTCTCAATTTCTCTCCCTATATACTGGATACACTATTATAGATGAATGGTAATGGTTCAGGTTCATCCAACCCGATGAAGGGGTTTTCTCTGATATATATATATATATATTTTTTTTTAGTTTTATATCTGATTCAAAGTCAGACCTCCACCAAAGGGAGCATTGAGCTGTGAACTTCCAATTGAGTGTGTACACATAATGTACATTACCCAAGAGACTTCGAGACTTCAGTATACTCAAGGACTTTTTATTCATCATTTAGAAAGGCAATTATCGGAGTTGACGTTGATTGTTTGAATGTGAATCGAAATGATCTTTCATTTGAGACATTTTAGTGTGTTTTCAAAAGTTTCCTCTTTGAACACTATGGCTCTTGTTGAGTAATTGAGCACTTAAAGGTAATGCGTTTTTAGATTTTCATTCCTCTTTTAAATGCGCTTTAATGAAAAAGCAATATTGTGAAGAAGGGTGTGAATTTAGATGAGAATTACTATATGAAATGGTTTTCAGGTTATATAAAACCTTTAACATTTAATGCATCGATGCAATCGCTTTTAAAGTTGGCCAAGCAAATTTGACCTTTGAGAAAAAAATTATTATTCTGTTTCTAATTGAGAGTAAAAAGGTGTCACTGGAGATAATTGTTATTTTCACGAATCTTTAGTAGCAGTAAGTAAACAGGTATACTAAATTTCTTTACAGACAATTTTTTAAAAGAATATTCCCTATTTATACCTAACGCAATCCTTCATATCTTCAAATAACAAAAAAGATTCTAAGAATTCAAGTTAAGTATACTTAGTACTAATCTGCACTGAACTAAATGAAATTTTCATAATGGAAAAAAACATAATCCATGTAAGTTTTGATGTTAAGACATTCACTTGTGGAAAAGTTATTTTCGGATTATTGACGTTTTTTTATATGTTTTGACAGCTTTGACAAATCAAAAACAAAATTGACTCCCTTTTTTTTTATTCATGTGGTAAAAAAAAGTCAATTCGTTCAACAACAAAAATTCGAAGTAAAACGCGAGCCTCTTTTTTTATGTCCTTAAAAATAGATTGACTCAACAAAGGTGTTCGCAAAAAATTAAAGAGGTAAATTAACGTTGAAGCATTATCTTTGATATAGCGCTGATTCAGTGAGTTTGAATTCCAATATGAACAAATACAAGCTACGATAAGGACGTCGTACCGTTGTTGTCATCCCAAAATCCATTGAAGCTGTACGCCACATGCCACTTGAAGGCCAACCAGTGCATATAGGTACTAATATTCATGAATATCAAGTCATCCATTGGCATATCAATTTGAAAATTTAAATTTGAAATCCATCTAATAAAATCACGTCAAAGGTATCATGGATGTAATTTCACCCCAATAAATGAATTTTACATATTTCATTAAAATTATAAAATCTATTTTTTACAGTTATAGCCATACATATTATTACGGGAAAAATCAGTGTTAGGCAATTGCCACCCCAGGCCACTGATATGCTGATGTACTGATTATCAGCAGACCTAATATATTAATGAGACATGCCAAGTAGTGATGTACTGATGTGATACTGATCTGCTGATAATCAGCAAGTGACCTGCATGTTACTGACTTTTACTTACATCAGTCGATATTTTATTTGCAAATTAATTAAGTCGGATTAGTTTAAAATATTAAAAATGAGTGAACGAAATTTTGTTTTAGAATGAGTGCAAAGTGTTGCTTGGAGAGAAATTTCGTCGTAAATTGGAAAAGATGATGTTTTTTCAATTTTTGAAGCTCAAATTTGTAATTTACAATCGGTATTAGCATGGCTTCTTTCCTCCATACACGAAATATAACCCACCTTCCACGAGGCGTTGGCTTCCTCAATCTTATCACTTATCATGAATGATGGTTGGATTTTATCGTTATCATGAATGATGGATCAGTTTTATTATTGAGCATAATTGGTGGTTAGATATTGTCTTTTATCATTTATCATGAATGATAGTTAATTCTTCTTCAGTTGTAAATGCCATTAAAAAATTCCGACTATATTAATAAGTGTATATTAATATATAACGCACCACACACCCAATATTTGCGTTTATTTTGACTTTTTCTTCCATTTTTTAATAATTCCATTTTAAGTACTTGCGTTTTTGATACAGAAAAATCGGATAACTTTAATTTGATGTAGCATTACCTACTGATGTGATGTCCTTGCAATATATCAGCTGCTGATTATTTTAAAATATCACCATCACCACATCAGTAGTCTGGTGTGGCACTTGCGTTAGAGTACAATTCAAGTCAGTTGATAATTTTGCGCGCATGAGAAATATTTTGGCAATTTTCTAAAAAATAATTTCGCTTATTTTACTATTCATACACAGCTGTAAGTATGCAAATTTTTTATAAACATTATTGACAAGTTTCTCTCCTACATAGAAATTTCCGATGCAATAAGAAAAAACAATAACAGGTCTCCAAGCAAACATTTGGATAAAAAATCTTCAGGACGATATGTGGATGAAATTGCCAAAGTATCTTCCACGCGAAATTAAAGCAAATACAGTGAAATGATTTGTTCCTTGGCTTGCGTAGACGAAAAGAAGATGAAATTACAAACATTTTCGTTTTCTGATTTTAAATGTGGAGACAAGAGGACAATAGTTTCGCTTATTTGTCATCTCTATGATACATGAATTTATCATTTGGAAGAACACCACGTTAGACTCCATGACAGTGATTAATTTGTGAGTTACTGGTGATTTTAATTCCACCAATTCATATTAAAAAATATATATACTATATATACCTACTTTAAACTAATGTCTTCTTTATTCCCTTATTAACTACAAATTCCAAAGGATTTATTTGGACGAAGGAGTGGACGATAATGAAACAGCAGACGAACTGGCTAAAACCGGAGCTGAATGTCCGTATACTGATCCCTATCCGACATTTAGCCTACCGAAAAGCCACTTTAAGTGGGAACTACTTAAGGGGTTACACCACCATGAAATTTTTAAAAAATGTTTTTTTGATTTATTTTTTGCTAAATAAATCGTTTACACTTTTAAGAATATTTTAAGTGTTGACACATTCCAAAATTCAAATTAATACCGAAGTTATAGCAATTAGAAGTGAGCGCGTCTGTTAGCCGATCCGAAACTCAGGTAGCATTAGTACCGTTACATTCCGTAACGTAAATTCATTGCTATGAATTCCAACTCGAAACTGCGTCGGCCTGAGACCATTGCGACTGGTGGTTCAGTCAAGCGGTCTCAGGCGAGTGCCTCTTCGAGCACCACTATCAGAAACGCTGCCCCTAAGTTCAAAAGGGGCAGATCTAACGAAGAAGCAACTCCAGTTTCCAAAAGAAAAAAATGAAGCAGGGACACCGAGGACCTTCGCCAGAGTCGTCAGAGACCTTTATCAAGGTGGCCGTCATTGACGCTGTCGCACCTAGGGGTATGTTCATGGGGCGAAAGGCAGACCACATTTCAGGAGGTCTTGGATAAGGCTTTCGACACCGCTCTAGAGGGGGCTGTAGGAGGTCTGCCTGTCCGATTCGCATGGAGTGGCTACAGCAGGGGGTTCTTCAGGGCAACTTGTGAAGATACCTTCACGGTAAATTTTCTGAAGGAACAAGTGAAGGGACTCGGAAGCCTTTGGGAGGGCATCAACCTACAGGTGGTAGGGAAAGATGAAATCGCGAAGCTTTTCAGGGTCTCCGTCACTATTAATGGCAAATCCAGAGCCAACGAGGAGATCCTTGGCTGCCTGCAAAAGCAGAACGGCCTAAAGACCGACCTGTGGCAAGTTTACCACCCCAGGGAAGAACATAATTATCTGTTTCTGGTCTTTGGTGTCGACCAAGAGTTTCTTAGTTGGCTGAATGAGAGAGAAGGCCTGGCTCATTTCAGAATGGCCAGGCTGAAATTCGAACCTGGTAGCAAAATGGAGCCACCGGCGAGGCCATGGAGACGGACATCAAGACTCAGCAGTCGAAAGACAATCAACCTCGGGGTCTGCACCAAGTCACACCGGTGGGGTCCTCCGTGGACGTGAAACCTGCCACTGCTATTCAACCTAGTACAGCTGAGATGATAAAGGCTGTCTCTGGACCGCCCCTTTCTAAGAAAAACCAGGCGATTGCCTTCCATCATAGCGTACAGGCGGGTGCGATGGGAAATCCCTCGGGGAGACTCCCTCCAAGTCCAACTACCTCGGACAAGGACAGGGAGCTTCTTAGGGGGACCTCCTCATCGTACGATGACAAAACCCCCACGGAGGATCGTTTGGAGGAAGAGGAAAGGAGGCGACGCTAAGAATGAGGGCAATAGCCAACCTATAGCAGCTCCTCTTTTCAGACAAAGCGGATGTAGCCCTCGTTCATGGACCATAAATGACATGATTCCTGAATGCGGTAAAACTCTCCAGCATTTTTACTGCCGTGGTCCAGGTAGGCCCAGAGCCTGTATCATTGCACAGAAACACTTGAAATTTATTTCTATTCAGCAGGCTGTTTTTAAAGTCGCAACCACGATTTTGTAGGAGAGGTCAGCAGAGGGAAGGTTAAGAGATCAGTTCTCTCATATTTGTATCTTCCCTTCGACTCAGATCAACCACCCCCATCCATGGAGATGGCAAATATCGTGGTCTTCGCGAAAGACAACAGCCTGGAAATGCTAATTGGATGCGATCGAACTCACATAATACGATTTGGGGCAGCACCGACAACAATACCAGAGTTGAGTCACTTCTAGAATTTCTTGTTACTACTAACATGCATGTACTCTATAAAGACGATGAACCAACCTTTGTAACACGCAGTCGAAGGGAGGTCTTAAATCTAACAGCGTATGTTCTCAATTGGTGGGTTTCGGAAGAGGTCTCAATCTCCGACCACCGTTACATACGCTTCGAACTAGATATGACAGTTGAAAATCCAGTGATCTATAGAAACTCTACCAGAACCAACTGGGAGGATTTCAACCACGTGATCACTAAAAGGCTCACCAATATATATGTCGCTCAACTAACATCTACAGCGGATATAGATAGGGGAGTCGAAGCAATTACCACCGCGTTAATCTAATCCTTTGAGGATTCGTGCCCGATTAGGAGGGCATATTTGAACTCTGCCCCGCCTTGGTTGACGCGCGAGCTAAAGAATCAACGCAAAATCGTGCGCAGGCTATACAATACAGCCAAACGATCAAATGGCATAACCGAATGGTTAATCTTCCAGAATGCTTTCCGCCATTATAAAAATGAAATTCGCAAATCCAAAAGAAAGTCATGGCAACTCTTCTGCGAAAACGTAGACGGGGTAAATGAGATGTCAAGACTAAAGAAATTCCTATCCAAGATACCAATTCAACCCGAACTCCTTACAGATAGTAATGAGTGCGGGCCTCCTCCTTTGGGGAATCGCTAGAAGTCTTGCTAGATGAACAGTTCCCTGATGGTCCAGACGAGGGCCTCTCATCTCTGCGTACCGAAACCCCTCGCAATGAAACCGGTTCCGGGGATGAAGAAATTGCCTTCATCACGGATGAATCGGTCAAATGGGCAGTTGACTCTTTCAAACCATTCAAATCTCCGGGCAAGGACGACATCTTCCTTGCCCTCCTTCAGTACTCGTGTGACCCTCTGACTAGCAACCTAACCCTCCTCTTTAGGGCGTGCATCAAAATGGGCTATACACCGAAGTTGTGGCAAGAAGTCTGTGATGTGCTCATACCGAAGGCAGGTCGGGTAGATTACTCAATTTCCAAGGCGTATAGACCTATAAGGTTGACTTCTTTCTTACTTAAAACCTTAGAACGCACCTGCGAGTGGGAGCTGAGATGTTCCATTCCCAGAAGTAGACTATCACAGCATCGACATGTGTACTTAAAAGGAAAGTCTGTTGAGACGGCCCTCCACGAGGTGATTCACTCAATTGAAAAGGGCTTCCTCTTTAAACAATTTACCTCTGTTTTTATCGACATAGAAGGCGCCTTTAATAATATTCTTCTGCATAAGTTTACAGAAATGCTAACAAAACATGGAGTGAACCGATCTCTTAAAAATTGTAATGCACACATGTTGTATAATAGAACTGTCTTTGCAGAGCTGGGCAGGATAAGCAGAGTTAAAAGAGTTCATATGGGCACCCCTCAAGATGGTATCCTATTACCTCTTTTATGGGTACTCATCATGGACGACCTCTTGCTAACACTCACCCGGATGGGGTACAAATCGGGATGTTACGCGGTTGATTTGATCCGCCTAATCATGCGATGGGATACGGACTGCGGACTGAGCATCAATCCACAAAAAACTTATCTATGCCTCTTCACTATGAAAGGAATATTCCCAGTTTAAACCTGCCCTCCATTGGGTCCACGCGTTTGGAGTTAAAGGACAGAATGAAATACCTAGGTATTATATTAGACAAAAAGTTAAACTGGAAACCACACCTCGAAGACAGAGCGCACAAAGCTCATAGAGTTTTCGCGATGTGCCGCAGAAAGGTAGGGAAGAAGTGGGGACTCAAACCGTGAAAGATCTTATGGATATACACAAGCGTCATTCGACCCATGTTAACCTACGGCCCGGTGGTATGGTGGAAAGCAATGGACTTCTCCAATCATCGCAAGATACTGGAGAAGATTCAAAAACTATGCCTTCTCAGCGGCGCTTTTAAGTCAACTAGCACTCGGGCTCTGGAGGTTATCCTCAACATACGCACTGTGCAAATACATATTAAGCAGAGGGCGTCAACTACAGCGCTAAGACTGCATCTGTGCAGTCTATCGCACCTGGCATCGACAGGGATAGCGACTACCTCCTCGAGATCATAAGTGTGTTACCACCTGTTAAGCTGTTCCAAATTGAAATTAAATTTTACTTTTGAACACATAAACGATACTCGTTATTGTCCAAAAACAAAGGGCTCATGGTAACTGTCAAGTGTTAAACCTTCAACCTGAAGCTTTTGGTATTATATATGTATGTTCTATACATTATATATGTATATTTAAACAAATGTGTATGGTTGTGTATCTTCTACCAACCTACAATACCAGAAATCTCAGCAATTGTCCGAACTTGGACTGGGTAGATACTTAACTTCATACAAGGAATGAATGAAAGCAGTTTTGAATCTAAAATTCCATCCAGGGCAGAATAGAAATCACTTTCCGTGCTTTAACCATTAACAAACCCAACTATAATATACACTGATTAATGGGTCTAAGTCCGATGAAGGCACCGGAGCTGGAGTTTTCTGTGAAGAGCTTAAAATTGAACTCGCCATGCACCTTGAAAACCATGCTACGGTTTTTCAGGCATAGCTCAAGGCCATTCTTGAAGCAGGAAGGCACCGCTTTAACTTAGACACGGAGAGTAAGCAGATAGCCATCAGCTCACACAGCCAAGCAGCTGTCAAAGCTTTGTCTAAACCCTTTATAACCTCCAAACTATTAATGGTGTGCAAAACCACCCTGAGCCTCCTTTCTCGGAATAACAGAGTGATAGTGCAGTGGGCGCCGGGGCACAGCAACATCATCGGGAATGAAAGGGCAGACGAGCTTGATCGTCTTGGTGCAGGCTCAGAGGAACCAGCCTCTACAGTTGGAATTGCACCGAAATACCTCGTCTCAATCATTTCAAGCTGAGCTGACCGCCAACCCAGTCGCCTTTGGTTAGAAGATCCCTCGGGTAGAACAACAAAGGAAATGTAGGGTAAACCGGACCCGAATCAAACGAATAAGCTCCTAGGACTTAACAAGCCAACCCTGAGAACTCTGGTGTCCATTCTCATTGGGCACTCTTCTGTCAGGCGCCACCCTCACAGGATGAGACTCGTTGATGATCCTACATGCAGGGGTTTCGAAAAGGAATCCGACACAGTGACCAATTTTCTATGTCACTGCTCAGCACTCTCAGGAATACGTTACAGAATTCTTGGCTCACACCTTCTGGACGATACTCGATACCGGCAAAGAGGGGTCAATACTGAAATTTATAGGAGCGTCCAGTTGGGACCTATGAGCAATCGCTCTTGGGCCTGGAAGGTGAGCAATGGGCCTTTACTGGGCCTACGTTCGGAGGACCCCCTTAAAGAGTCCCAAACCTCGATTTCAATCAATCAATCAGCTCGCCTTTATATATTCCATTTTTCTACTATACAATAAACATCGCAAAAGTAGCAAAAGACCTTATGTGCGGTCCAGGAATCGCAGATATAAGGTAATTAAAAAAAGGTGTTAATGTCGAACTTTTTTCTCTTTCAAGTTTTTCTTGAAATTACTTTTTTCAAACTGGTGTACACGATATCTCAAAATCTACTAAACCGATTTGGCTGAAATTTGCACCACCTCTTTTTTGTAATATTACTGTTACGTGCAATAGAAAAAGACAACTGGTGACATCTACTGGCAATGAAGAAGTAAACGACTTTAGGTTCGGAGAATTGATTATGGTATCTACAGGAAGGTTCAGGAATAGAATGAATAGAACAGTCAAGAAGCTTCTGGAAAATAGAACACTCAAAAATAATCTGGAGAGTTTCTAGGGTATAAATATAACAGTTGTCATAGCCAGAATAAGAGTCTTGTCTTAGACGTTGCAGTGTTAACAAGTGAAAGTAATAAACGTGCGAAAGTGTTGTAATTAGATTGCGATAATTGAAAGTACAGTATTAGCGATAATTAGAGTTGAGTTGATTAATAGAAAGTTTATGAATTTTGTATGATTAGAGTGAAATAAAGAACTTGTATAATAAGTATTTAAAATTGTGTTTAAATAACGAACCAAAGGCCACGCTCGCAACAACTGGTGTCAGAAGTGGGATTCGAACCCACGCCCACAAAGTGGAGTTAGGGAACCGGTCATTACAAACGACAGGTGCAAAGAAAGTTCTAGTCGAGCGACTCAGACAAGCTTTGATAGAGGAAGGAAAGAATCCTGAAACATTTGTTTTCGAAGATAACTTGGAAGAAACCGAAGGTGAAGAAGAGCCTACAATGAAAATGGAACAGCTTTTGAGTGCTTTAATGAGCAAAATGGAAGCCCGTTTTGACGAACAAAAGAATTCTCTCGAGGAACAAAAGAATTCTCTCGAGGAACAAAAGAATGCTCTTTAATCCCGTTTAGATGAGCAAAAGAAATCTATGGAAGCTCGTTTTGATGAACAGAAGAATTCCAATGAGGAACAAAAGAATTCTCTCGAGGAGCAAAAGAATTCTCTGGAATCCCGTTTAGATGAGCAGAAGAAATCTATGGAAACCCGTCTGGACGAGCAAAAGAATGCTTTTGAGGAACAAAAGAATTCTCTGCAGAATTGTCTAGAAACTTGTTTGGAGGAACAGAAGAACTTTCTGAAAGGTTCATTAGACGAACAAAATGTTAAAATTGAGGAAATCCAGCAGGAAGTGTTGGAAGTTCGACAACAAGTGTCGGGAGTACAACAAAATGTTACAGAACAGCTTGACAGTTTTAAAGCAGATCTGGAAAGAATAAGGCATCGTCAGCCTCTAAACGTAGCAGCTGAAATATCTGGCGCAGGTAGAATGAAACCTCCAATATTTGATGGACAAAATCCATGGCATATCTTCAAGAGACAATTCGAGGCAGCTTCAGAGGTAGATGGATGGAATGATGAAGACAAAGCTATAGCTCTGGTGTTAGCACTTCGAGCTCCTGCGTCAGAACTCTTACAAACTGTACCGATTGAAAATCAACGTGATTACTCTTCATTAGTACAGGCGATAGAATTACGTTACGGAGATGAGCACATGCAGCAAGTATATCGCCTACAGTTGCGCAACAGGATTCAAAAGCATGGCGAATCACTACAACAATTGCAGGCTGATGTGGAAAGATTAGCGCATCTTTCATACTCCAGCGTGAATGCGGATTTTCTCAATGAAGTGGCTACGGAGGCATTTGTGAACGCTATTGCAGATCAAAATTTACAACAAGCGTTAAGGCTAGCAGGAAAGAAATCAACAGCAGAAGCACTAGCCTATGCATTAGCGTAGATACCCTTTCCGGAGCGCAATGGTTTTCCACGCTGGATTTAAAGAGTGGTTACTGGCAAGTGGAAAACATCCCGAGGACCGAGAGAAAACTGCTTTCTCAGTTGGCAGTGGCTTATGGCAATTCAAAGTAATGCCATATGGGTTATGTAATGCTCCAGCCACATTCGAACGACTAATGGAATGTGTTCTACGTGATTTAACCTCGAAAACATGTCTTGTCTACTTGGATGACATAATAGTAATCGGAAGGACATTCAAGGAACATAAAAACAACTTACGGGACGTACTTCAAAGACTCAAAGATGCAAAATTGAAGCTCAGTGCGAGTAAATGTGCTCTATTCAAAGATAAAGTTAAATATTTAGGGCACATAGTTTCATCACAAGGAGTAAGAACCGATCCAGAGAAGATAGAAGCCGTCAAAAATTGGCCAGTTCCAAAGGACAAACATCAATTACGGAGTTTTCTTGGTTTAGCTACCTACTACAGGCGATTCGTGAAAGGTTTTGCAGATATAGCAAGAAGCCTACATCAACTTACAGAAAAGGGAAGGCCGTTCATATGGTCGGATAAATGCAACGAAAGTTTTGAAAATTTGAAGCAACAGCTCTGTGAAGCTCCAGTACTTCACTATCTAAAGCTGGGAAAAACATTTATATTAGACACGGATGCCAGCAATGAAGGTATTGGTGCAGTGCTTTCGCAGGAGGAGAATGGTCAAGAAGTTCCAGTAGCTTACTATAGCAAAGCACTTTCAAAGTCAGAGAAAAATTATTGTGCTACAAGAAAAGAGCTACTTGCCATTGTAAGTTCAACGAAACATTTTCATAAATATCTCTACGGGCAGAAATTCATCCTTCGCACCCACCATGCAGCGCTTAAATGGCTTCTGCAGTTTAAGAACCGTGAGGGACAAGTGGCGAGATGGATAGAGCGACTCCAGTCTTATGATTTTGAGATCCAACACCGAAGAGGTCGTATCCATGGAAATGCAGACGCACTTTCACGACGTCCATGCAAACTTGAATGCAAACATTGCGCCCGGGTGGAAGAAAAAGAAACAACAGCAACTATACAGTTGGTAACCGTGGAACCATCTACAGGATGGGACAACGAGGACCTGAGAACAGCACAACGAGAAGATCCGGACATTTCACCTATTCTCGTTTGGAAAGAAGATATGGAAAGACCAGACTGGAAGGATATTTCGGAACGGAGTGAGAAGCTGAAAAGTTACTGGGCTCAATGGAACTCTCTTCATATTGAATGTGGTATATTAAAACGCAAATGGGAAGCACCTAACGGCGAATATTTCCGAATGCAGATAGTCGTGCCAGCATCAAACGTCAAAGATGTTCTAGAAGAAATGCACGGTGGAACCTCTGGAGGACATTTGGGAGTGAACAAAACCATTTCCAAAATACGAGAAAGGTTTTATTGGCTACATATGCGAGAAGATGTGGAGGAGTGGTGCCGCAGATGTACTGTCTGTGCTGCTTGCAAAGGGCCGCAACACAGAAGCAGAGGAGAAATGCATAAGTATAACGTCGGAGCACCCTTTGAAAGGATAGCTGTAGACATCGCTGGACCTTTTCCTGAAACGGATGGCGGTAACCGTTATATTTTAGTTGCCATTGACTATTTCAGTAAATGGCCTGAAGCTTATGCAATCAATAATCAAGAGGCAACCACAGTTGCGGAACAAATAATAACGAATTGGGTCAGTAGGTTTGGTGTGCCTCACGAACTTCATTCGGACCAAGGACGGAACTTCGAATCGCGGACTTTCCAGGAGATGTGTAAAATGTTGGGAATAAGAAAAACTAGAACAACTCCTCTACACCCACAATCTGATGGCATGGTAGAGCGCTTCAACAGAACATTGATCGAGCATCTAAAGAAAGTAGTTGACTACCATCAACGCGATTGGGATCGGCACATTCCTATATTCCTAATGGCTTATAGATCAGCCATTCAAAGTACTACCGGACAAACCCCAGCCAAAGTCATATTCGGAAGAGAGATGCGTTTACCTGGCGACCTCAAATTCGGTACCCCCAGAGGTGAACAAAAGTTACCAGAAGACTACGTATCGGAGCTCAAACAACAATTAGCTGATGTGCACGAGGCCACAAGGACGAAATTAGCAACAAATACTGATCGGATGAAGACCCGCTATGACCTACGTGCTAATTCCGCAGGATTTAATGAAGGTGATCTTGTTTGGCTCTACAATCCGAGACGACGTAAGGGACGTTCTCCAAAACTGCAACAACACTGGGAAGGACCGTATTCAGTAGTAACTAGAATTAATGACGTGGTATACAGGATTCAGCGTGGCACAAGAGGCAAGCATAACATCGTTCATTTGGACCGCTTGTGTCAATACTACGAGCATCAAGACCGTGGACCACCTGTTGTTCGGGATGAACAAATTTAAGAAGGGGGCAGTGTTACGTGCAATAGAAAGAGACAACTGGTGACATCTACTGGCAATGAAGAAGTAAACGACTATAGGTTCAGAGAATTGATTATGGTATCTACAGGAAGGTTCAGGAATAGAATGAATAGAACAGTCAAGAAGCTTCTGGAAAATAGAACACTCAAAAATAATCTGGAGAGTTTCTAGGGTATAAATATAACAGTTGTCATAGCCAGAATAAGAGTCTTGTCTTAGACGTTGCAGTGTTAACAAGTGAAAGTAATAAACGTGCGAAAGTGTTGTAATTAGATTGCGATAATTGAAAGTACAGTATTAGCGATAATTAGAGTTGAGTTGATTAATAGAAAGTTTATGAATTTTGTATGATTAGAGTGAAATAAAGAACTTGTATAATAAGTATTTAAAATTGTGTTTAAATAACGAACCAAAGGCCACGCTCGCAACATTACCTACAGCGTGCCAAAAAATTTTTACGATTACGTACTGTATTTAAAAGTTATACATTTTTAAACTCTAAATTTTGATAGAAATTCGAGTTTTTTTTTAAACATCTGTCATTTCTTAAAAAAAAAAAAAAACATCTTTAACTTTTTCCCTACGTCACGTCTTAGCTATTACCCTTGTGAATAAGCAGTATATATTTTTATTTCAGGACAAAGCTGGACGGAGAAATCATGCACACCGTCAGCAAGGATTTTAAAAAGAAGGTCCCACTGAGCGACTCATATCTCCGCCATTTTTATTATTTTTTTTTCAATATTGGGAATTGTTTATAAATCTATTATACGTACGTAAAATAAAGAATACTTCATATTTTTAATGGCAGACTCAAAAAAAAGTTTATTTTTATGTCTATTTTTTCGAGCGTCAGATTGGTGTAACCCCTTAAGTAGCAAAACAGGCAACTGGATCTCCTTTGGCGTAGCTCGCCCGGTATGAGGCAGTCGAAGAAATTCTTTAAACCCTCTTCTCTCCAGACGCGCCAATTTATTGGACTCAACAGACAGTGGCTCAGTCACTGGTCATGGCCCCTTCCGTCACTTTCTGAAGAAGATAGGCAAATCTGACAGTGAATTGTGTCTACTGTGTGAAGAGGAAGATGAAACCTCGATGCACGTTATTTGTGAGTGCCCAGCGCTAGCAGGTCTAAGGATCCAAATCATTGGAGGGACACTTATCTCTCCAAATAAAGCTTGCAATCTAACGTCAAGACCAATAATCGAGCTTGTCAAAAGACTCGATTTTGATTAACCATCTTAGGGGAAGGCACAATAGATCAACTATGGTCGCGGTGTCCACATGGTCCTGGAAGCCCAGTCGCCCCTACTCTTAACATTAAGCCCAAACATATATCATATTTACCTATTACCTGCAGTAGGTACTCTAGTATGTACATAAGTGTCGGAAGAAATATTTCACAATTAAGCAAACGAAAAAGTCCTGCAGTTTTGGGGTGTACTCATTTCATTCTTTCTTTGCTTGTTCGCAAATCTTTAAAGTATGAGACGACTGGTACCTGCTGCGCATCTTGCGAAATTATCAACTGCGTTGAAATGTACTCTACCAGTAATGCGGTTTTTTATAAATATCAGAAATGTCAATTCGCCTAAGAAGATTTTTCACCCATGATACCTTTCAAGGGTTAAATAACAACACTAATTCATCAGAGATCATGTTGGAGATTTGAAATAAAAACTGATTCTCAAGAATACTAATCCTGGTAGCCAACATTCCATATCTAATTGCCTGCGTTAGACCCAATTTACGCAGAAACAAAAAGAAAGCTATACTTAATTGAATCGAAATTTTTCAGGAACTGTAGGTAACCCATAATAAATAAAA
The DNA here is from genome assembly GCA_963924295.1 of Dioctria rufipes. Classification (NCBI taxonomy): domain Eukaryota; kingdom Metazoa; phylum Arthropoda; class Insecta; order Diptera; family Asilidae; genus Dioctria; species Dioctria rufipes. The sequence continues at coordinate 13,993,084 of OZ002745.1, forward strand.
ACTAAAACGCCCTCACGAATTCTCCCACATTTTCTTTACATACAAAAACATACATATGTATATATTACAATGTATTAATTGGCATTTCAAAATATCGCTCCAAATATAAATTTGTTAAAATTCTAACTAAAAACTACAATATTTAAGTAATTTCACAAAATTTCCAACATTATTTTCTCACTTTAAAAATCTTTCCACCCACGCAATACATAGGCAACATAGGCAGACACAAACCAAATTCATCTAAAAACTTCCCACTCAAATGAAACTTCTGCCACCAGTTGAGCTACCAGGCTACCACCTACTTTATAACAATTTACTCTTTTACAGTACAGAAACAAAAGAGCGCTGAACATAAGATTTCTTGGATGCACTACGCTTCACTCAAATTACATAATTTATGGAGAGAAAAAAAAATTACCTTGTCCTCCTCCACCATTAAATTATCGCGGTGATTATAGAAAGCTATAACCCACCGAGGCGCTTGTAATAATCACAAACAAGAGAGAGAGGTCGAAGAATCTTCGATGAATCTCTGTCCAATATTTATACACATAAAATAAGGTGAAAGAAAAGAGTTCATCTGTACAAGAAAAGAGCTCGTTAGATTCATCCAACCGACTATCCGAAAATGCGACGGACAGTGATGCGATAGTGCCAATGTTTCTTCATTAAATCAATCTCGCTTTATAATCACGACAAGAAGGAGAGAAGATGATAAGAAGATGCTGGAACAAAAAGAATCTTAAGAAACACTTCTTAAGCACTTAAGCTTTCTCACGAAGTGCTCGCGCTATCAAATGGCGATTTTTCATTCGCACTTCGCATCAATGGTAAAAAAGATGGATGGATGGATGAATGGATGGGTGGCTACGGATGGAATGGGATGGACGACGCGAAATTCCTCTTAAAACTTTTCTGATTACTCCCAGCTGATAAATTAGATTACGTTTGTAGCAGACGACCGACAAGTATAAAATACAAATCTTCTCTTTGCGAATGGCGGAGGAGAGGGGCTTCTTCTTTTCCATCAACAACACCACCATCGTATTCAATTTATTAAAACCGAGGCTCAGACTTATTAAGAAGAACTCTGTCTACCAGTATATACTAAAATCACGAATTTTATTGCATAAGAATGTATCTTATATCTGAGCTAAAGATTAGGTCAAATATTAAATTTTACCCAATATACTTGTATGTATGTATATATGTATGTATGTACAGCCATCCGAATCTTAAAGTTTCTCACACTTGAGTGATTTTCATCTCTTCTACATTGAACTTGCATATCTATCTATCTATAGCCACATCAATCCATGAAAGGTAAACAAATGTTCAAGTAGTCCAGGATAGAGGATGGAGAAGATTCTATATGTTGAGTCAAGAAGGTTTTGGCAAAATGTCTCCACTTGAAACCCAATTTCCTTGATCGTAACAGTTGTTTACTAAGTCATTCCTTGTATGAAGTTAAGTATCTATCCAGTCCAAGTTCGGACAATTGCTGAGATTTCTGGTATTGTAGGTTGGTAGAAGATACACAACCATACACATTTGTATAAATATACATATATAATGTATAGAACATACATATATAATACCAAAAGCTTCAGGTTGAAGGTTTAACACTTGACAGTTACCATGAGCCCTTTGTTTTTGGACAATAACGAGTATCGTTTATGTGTTCAAAAGTAAAATTTAATTTCAATTTTGAACAGCTTAACAGGTGGTAACACACTTATCTAGAAGTCAGAAAGTGAGACAGAGATTAACTGGTTGTGAAAGATTAAGAATATTGGATGAAACAAGATAGGACCTAATGAGTTTCACAGAGATATGTATGTAATAACTTGGGATATAGAAGGAGTGCACCTGCATACAACATATGAACAGTTTACATATTTTCAAGTTTTTGTGTTAAATGTCTACAGGAATGTTCCCGAAAAGGCTGATAAGACCGAATATAAGAAACTTATAGTTACTTGCAATAGAAAAGGACAGGCGATATCTATTGGTTCGGACATAAACAACTTTAAGACAAGCGACATCTATTAGTTCGGGTAGCAAACAACTCTAGGTTCGGAGATCGATGTTTCTGGAATGGAATCTTCGGGAACGCTCTGAGAACTTTATAGAGTATAGATCATTGAATAAATAACTAAAAAGGAAGCGGCCTATCAAGTGACAGAAATTTTAAATATATTAATGAGCAATTTTGAGTGTATTAGTGAGCAATAATTTTACAAAACACTAAAATTGAATGAAAATATTCACTCCAAGCTTTAGAAACAACACTATTTCAAAATTTTAATATTAATTAATAATAATAAACTTTAAAAATGTCGCAGAACTCCCTGAACTCTGAAATGTTTACTTTCAAAAACGTCAAAGCAAGACTAATTAAGTTCAATCCGACTGTCAGTGAGTGGCTTATTCAACCGATATCCCCCTCCTTTGTTAGTTATTTATTCAATGGTATAAATACAGCAGTTGTCACCGCCAGCAGTGAGTCCTGTCTAGTAAACTATTTGGATTGCGATAATTTAAAGAACAGTACTAGTGATAATTATAGTAGAGTTAATTGGTTATTAGTTGTGAATGTTATAAAAGTAAACAGTAGAGGGTAAAAAAAAAAAAGAGTTATTTCTGAAATTTTGTGGTTTGAATAACGAATTAAGGCCACGCTCGTGACAATATGTTCAATGGCTTCAATACATTTAATATGAAGAAACGAGTAGAAACAGAACTAGCATACTCCAAAAAAGGTATGCCCATAGTTACTTAAAAAAATTAGGATCGAAATATTCCCAGGACCAATTATTTTATAGAGCATAAGGTAACATTATCCTTGTTGAGTATGAAGTCGATTGGGCCAGCAAAGAATAAATTCAGAGTTGAAAAGCTCTTACGTGGTATGGTAGTGCATGTGTGAGTGCAAGCAAAAGTGAAAAGCAAAAAGCCCAGCTTTATACCCTGTGGAACACCTTAAAGTACTACTATTATTAGATAGATTGCTATGAAAATGAAAATTTATTGCTTTCGACCAGACAAATAAGAGCAAAGCCATTCTACAAAAATTTAGGGATTTACATTGATGTGATTAATTTTTCTAAGACTTTACTTACACTGATCTGCCTACCAGCTTCAATGAACACGAGATACAATACTTCGAAAAATCAATTAAATTACGAGCTGTTGCAAATTTATCTTCACTTAAGCTGTGTTGGATGGATCTGAAAACATAAGCTCAGTGTTCAAATAAAATACTTTCCAAGAGATCGGGGGCCAATATATTGGAAAAATACACCCATTTCTTTAGCAAATATAGCCCCCTCTAACCTAAACCCGCCCATAGATACTGCCTAGGCCCACTTATAAAATTTTCGTAATTGTTTCGAGTAAAATGTTCTCCTTCTCCTGAAATGTATGTACATATTACGTACGCACAACAGGCCCTTGCATGGAAGATGGAACACCTTTCGGCTATGAAAGAATCCTGACAAAACTCCCCTAAATATTTATGAAAAAGGGGAATACGTTTTTATGGCACATTGAACATGAATCTTAGTTCACTTTGATGATTTGGAAAAGGTTTTATGACATTAGTCATTGCTGCAGAAAATTGTTGAGGATGCGTGCCGAAATGACGGAAGTTTGTTCTCCTCACATAGTTATACACATGCTCATATAATCACAAACATATATATTTACATTCTATACATATATATATGTGTTACACAGTGATATATTTTCAAAGATCTTAGGGTAAGTATCGGTGGATTTTCATGAAGGTAAATATAAGCGATGTAAAAAATACGACGACGAGAAAAAGACTGCCGGGAAGAATACTCAAATTGGAATGCTGATGACGTTTTTATTATCTTGTAATAGAAATACTCACATCCATCGGTGGTAAATCAAGACCCTCAGGGTTCTTTTTTTTTTTGTTTTTTTTTGTCTTGTCTTTTTGGAGATAGAATTTGATAGGTATATTACTTCTGAGAGATTTTCATCATCTCGTTTACTTATATCCCTCGCCTAATTAATTCTGTTACAGTAAACTTTGTTCGGTAAAAACACGTCTACCTATATTTCCCTGGAAGGTAAATACGTGTCGCAAATTACATGTATCTTAAGGAAATTATGGGGGGGGGGGGCTTTAAAGCAAATGCTTCGGTAATTGCATTTTATCTCTAGGCAATCTACTTAGCGGAGGTGTTTTTAGATCTTGCAGATGGTTTTACCGATTTGAGAAAAATAAAAACAAAAAAAAAAGCAACCCAGCCATAGTAAATTTTTTGAAACAATCCCTTTATGAAATGATTCAATTATAAATACCTACATGAACATTTGAGCAACACACGGTCATCATTTTCGTTTAGGATATTTTCTACGAAAATTACAATCTTATAACGGAAGACAAAGCCCGGATGTAAACTTTTAATGGTGTTTTGATGATTGAAATAGGTTCGTTCAGATATGTATACATACGCATACAAGTAATGTATACATTTATGTATAAAGAAAATCTCTTGGATAGTTCAATCACGTTCCCAAAATACACTCACTGTCTTTGGATTTATACTCAAAAACTTCTTCTTATCCCTCTCGAACTTGATAAGAATTCTGGATGGCAAAGGTGTTGGATTTCAACAACCAACGTCAAAATAGACGTCCATCTCAATCACTCTCAACTTCAATTCTTAGCAGCAAAAGCAACACATATGGCTTGACTTGGCGAAAGAGTAGGCAGCACAAGAATTCTTAAGTAAATTCATCGAAAACATCTTACACTTCCAAATTAACTCAAACAGAAGCGGATTAGGCGATAATGAAGTGGATAAACTGGGATTCAGACGGACGGTTTTTCGAAGCAACATGATGTGCGTTATGCTTTGCGACGATGTTTGTCTTAATTTGCTACGAATGAAAAGTTTTCGTTTGGATTATGTGCAAAAAAGTTTTGCACGAGAGTCCTTAATTGGGATGGGAATTTTGTTTTCTTTTCTTTTTATAAGTTTATTCATAAAAAAAAAAAATTATATTAAAAAAATGGAAGGCACCAGTAGCAGGTTACTTCTATTCTTCAACAATGTCTCATTTTTTCTTGTTTTCGCCTCTTTTTGTTTTTGTTTCAATTCATGAAAAACTCAAAAGTCAAGAGACAGACATTTCCGTCTGTTTGTGAGTTTTCTGAATTTTATTTTGATGATTTTTAGATGTTCGCATTTCTCTAGTTTTATTTCTATCTCCAACTTTATATTTAAAAGAAAAATTTTATAGCTTGTAAAAATTCTACTTCCACTCGTTCAGATTATATTGTATAAAGAAAAATATAGAAAAAACAAAAAAAAAACAAATAAAGTTTTCGCATGGTGCGGATGTTCATTTACATGAGAAAGGGTAAATACTTTTTTAAGGATATTTTTTTCCTTAAATCTATTCTCGCCTTGCTACATATAATGTGTTCTACATAAACTGAATTATGCTTCTAGAGGGAAAGTAAGAGAGATTTGAATAATTTCTGTATAACAATGAAGGAAATGAATCCAGGAATCACTTTGGGAAATATTAATTATATATAATAACGACGTTCACTTACTTCACAGAGTTATTCTGAGTGAGTTCCATTCTCTGGATGTCCGTCGAAAAATTTGATTCACATGTACTCGTATATTTATTAAATTTTCATACAAAAATTATAAATTCATACATTCACATTACATGAAAAAATTGGATTTATTATTATTACTATGTATGTATTTGTAAGTCAAGGAGCAGAGAGCAAAAGCCAAATCAACATAAATTGGACTTATATTAGCCTGAAGTATTTGAGTGTATCGTACATGCTATATGAGGCTACACCCAGCAAACATTTTAGTGAAGAATACTCGAAATCACGCATTTCAGATTTATTTAATATTTCGTTTTTGTCAGCAAAGCAAAGAAAACACACGAAGAACATTATATTCCTGCGATTTCTTCTAAAACTCTCCATTTTGGTTTGTTGAACCAACTACTTAGATTTATTCATATTTTCTCTGGCAACGATTATTGAGACAATTAAAAACTTGGAGGTGGGGAAATTTCGAATGGTTTCGGAAGTGTGGTATCAAAAACATGCTTTCTTTATTTTTTATTAATCACCCTATAATTGCTGCGCATGCCTTATAGCAATGAATTTATTATTCAAAGAATCATTGGTGCCTTTCAAAGTCTCAGAATCTTTCTTTCTGTCCTTCCCTCGATTTCGAACTAAGGATTCAACAAAGTCAAAATTTCGAAATTCCATTTTTTTTTTTGAAAAAAAAAAAATCAACAGCAGTTTTTCATATCGAATTTAACAATCTCACAGAGGGTACAGAATCCCAAAATGCTCGTTTTTACACCTATTCTTCATCTAAATCCAGTAAAAACTCCATCAAAATCTTAAGGTTAAGAAATATTCTTCTTTGAATCAGCCATTTTCCCTAAGTGCAAGAAAAGGTGAAAAAAAAGTACAAAAGAGGCTACATTTTGAAACTTTTGGGCTTATTGAATTCGATATTAAAAACTAGTGTTGTGCAGTATTTTTTTTTTCTTTTTGAAGAAATTATATTATATTATATATATTATATTAAATATATTATTAGTTACAATTCTAAAATTTTAATTGGCTGGGGAAAGTGACGAAGAAAAAAATAAAGGAGCAAGCCCTAAAGCAACAAACTTTTAAACTAATTAAAAAAAAACAACATTTAGCCCTTCGCACATCACAAACTGATAAGATTTCCTCCACCAACATAAACATAATAATGTCATCATATAACATCACACAATATACTGAATCCTATATAACTACAATGTATGTACATACGTACCTACCTAAATAAGTCCTCCCCATTTATTACCTTAAAGAAGCTATAAAACCACCTGCCTTAATATTGGCAAAAAAACTAGAGAAAGGTAGTTATTAACACTTAAAAGCTATCCATTTCAAATGCCTCCAGGTAATGGACTCAAAGCATTCATTACAGTATGAAAAATTAACGGCTCCTTTGGCAGCAACACACGTCAGTTCACATCAAATTGAGTATAAAAAAAAAATCAATGAGAGAGACTTCATTATTAATGTGATAACAGTTGAAATTGGTTACAAATCAATTCGGATAAGTCATTCTTAGATATTGTGCTAAAAAAAAACTCAAGACCATACACAGATAGTTTAGAGTACCTTTGAGGTTGCTAAATTGCGTTCATTCAGTGTAACTTAGGGAATTCTATAGTAGGTATGGATGTAAGCTTGAAAAAGTTGTCAGGCAGCCATTAAGGCGCGCTGGATTCTGTGCTGGTAAAATCAAAATTAGTGCGGTTATGCAAGACCAGCCTTGAGGAATTGACTACACGGCAAAAGGTAACACTATGCTGGGTACCTGGCCGCAGGAATATCCCGGGTTATGAGATGAGTGATGAGATGAGTAATAAGTTGACCAAAACAGGCTCTGAAATGTATAGCACCGCAACGATGGCTTATGTGAAGTTCCCGATAGGTGCCCTAAAAGAGGATATCATCAGGGGCGCCTATAAAAAGCCAAACCTCCTCAAATACGTCCAGCACGAACTTTCTGAGTGCCCCGCTGATAAAAAAAAGAGGTATGCTATAGGTGGCTATTTCTTTTCAAGGCTGGAGAAGCTGCAAAGAAAACAGTTCAGATTCATCCTGAGCTTCCTAAGGGAAGAAGGATGGATCTGGGGTGATTTTTAAATGTTATCTCATGAGGATAAGGGGCACAATGGACCCACTGGTGGTCTAAGTCAAGTTGGATAGGTACTTCTAGAAGCACTCCTCTTACCTAACCCTAACCTAAGCATGAAAAAGAGTACCCGAATTTATATGTGTATGCATATTCCCAAAACATGCTATGTAACGCCCTATTCATAAATAAAAAAAAAAAGGTAGAACAATTATTATCACTTAAATCGCAGGATTATTTTACCTAAGAGTAAACAGGCGGAAAGACAAAAATGGGACCAACAATTTTTATCTACACGAAATTGTCAGAACTCCTTAATTTCGGCTAATTTAAGACTTTGAATTTGTCAGATATGTATGTAATATGTGACTTTAATTACAAGTTTTTGAATGTGCATGGTACCGGCTGTAACCAACCATAAGACCACGAAACATCCTTTTGCCTGCTACATACTTGCATACATACCATACATAATTACATACTACTCGTGTAGGTATATGCATAGACTCACAAATGAGTTCGAAGTTGAATCATTCTGACGAGAGAGTTATATTGTTGTGGGCCTCCTTAAAAGTTTAATTAAGCATTTAAGCGATTTTTTTTTTCTTCGTTTTCCACAGCTCAAGGAACAACAGGGAGAAATTTACATTTCATTCCGTCATTTTGACAAGTCACTTAAGAGTCAACAGGCCAAAAGAAAGAGCTATACAGGATGATGGCGGGAGGGAGGATATAAGCACGAGCGGAAAGCAACAAACAATAAAATCTGAACGAGAAGTACCAAATTTACCAAACCGTAACGACAAGGTACGATAAAAATCCATTCGGGTCTTCAAGAAAAAGCCAGCCAGCCAGCCAATTGCTTGGGACTGCCTCCTTCATTTACAGCATAATAGATTGAAGAGCGGGGGAGGCACACAAAATGGCTTTTTGGCTTTCGGCTGTATACTAGACTTAAGGCAGGCAAAAAAAAAAAAAAAACAACAACAACAACAAAATACGATCTGGATATATTTTCAGGATGATTCTTACTTGAATGAAGCTTTAATTATGACACAATTATAATATTCTTTATCATTTCGTTGCTAAATTGAACACTCTTGTTGTCATGTCAGGTTCTTTTTCTCTTTAATCAGTTCATGGGTGAAGATTTTATTTATTTGCTTTTGAAACACACACCCACGGACGCAACCACACACCACACACACACACACACATTTAAGAAGTCAACAACAAAATCCTTACATAAATAAATTTTAGAAGCACCTACAGTTGTCACACCTGATTAATATACTCCGGAGAAAGCAAACAAGATTTCAAATCTTGTGTGCATTTCTTAGACTTAATTGGATTTGAGAAAGTGCAAACCTTCGTATTAGTCTATTTCCTTACCTGTTATCCCTTATCTTTTCAGAGAAGCAGGAAAGACAAATTGAAAACAAACTAGTTTCAGATTTTAACCGCAATTGTATTTACATATGGACATTCAAAACACAAACAAACAAACAAATAATGTTATGTAATTTCTAGATGTTATTCTGTAGCAATTTGCAGATAAAATAGGTAAGAAATCTAAGAGAAAGTTTTTTATTTTTTTTTTTTTATACAGATGACAAATTTTCTTCATCTGTCAAATTACCGCAGTAAACCAACGAGCAACTCTGAGAAAAACTATTATTAATTTTTCCCAGTAATTGCATAATATTTTAAAAATTCCAAATTAACAAAAAATAAATAAATAAAATAAGGAAAAAATATATTATATTTATTTCGCCAGAGAGTCTATGAATTTTTACTTGATATATTTATAATGAATGTAAAACTGTGTAAATTTACACCTTTTTTTTACAAAATTGTACGAAAATGACCCTGAATTGATCAAAGCTAAGCAAAGACGATAAGAAGTTTATTTTAATGCAAATTTATGATAACAAAGTGTTGAGTGAGTTCAATGAACCCAAAAATGTGTGACTTGACAAATTTCTCATATACATTGTTAAAGCCTTCAACCTTTACGAAATATTATTAGAAAATTCCTACATAATTCCTACCTTTCAATTCTTGAAACACTTTCTCAAAGACAAAACTGTCAAATCCCTTGAGAAAATTACTTACTGTGGCTGCTTGCTTGTCTGCTTGCCTGCCACAGCCAAGCTTGTTTGCCCATATCTATTTGTTGGCTTGTCTTAACAGTTTACATTAAAATTTATGCATGTGCCAATAAATTTTCTACTCACAATTTAATCTAGTAACCGGAAGCTTATATTCAAATTATGGGCAAACACAAGAAGCACATAAACTGTTTCCTTTGCGGTATCTTTTGCCCCTATATATTTGTTACTTATATACATATATGTAGGTATACTAGTTGTTTTCAAAGAAGGAGAGGTTACGAATATCTATACCTGCTTGAACCTATCTCTCTCTCGCAAGAGACGATATTAGAAATCGATTCCCTGTCACCGTACCAAATAACCTGGTAATATACATATATTGGACCTGTCCAAAACACTGGCCGATAAATAATCCGACTTCCTTCTAGTCTGGCACCTACTTATACGTTAAGGCTCAACAAGTCTGTGCAAGTGGCAGGTTATTGATTTTTAACATAAGTTTATAATGAAAGTTTATTGAATGAAATTGTTTAATAAATTTTAAGTCTGATGGCTAAAGTATACTCCTCGACCACGTCATCTTTAGGAAATTGAAAATATAACACCTGCTGTGGTTACTTGAAAATTGCTTAAGATGAAGTAAGACCAGCAATCCTGGTGTGGTCAATGAGCTTTGAAATTACATTTCCTGATGCGGAGTAGAATCAGGAATTTTGTTGATTTTAAAATTGGCTCGCTTTAATTTGTACGGTGATGTTTTCAATAAATTTTGAAGAATTATAATTTTGTATAATAAGAAAAATCATATTTCTTTTCGTCTCAAGACTACGCTTGTCCATTACAGATTTTGTTTTTTTTTTAAGGAACACAACCTTGAGGATACCCTCTAGATTAAGTTAACATACATTTACAAAAAAGCGTTTCATCCACCATTTCCACAGCTATGTTAAAACTTTAATTCTAAAAGGAGATAATTTTCTACTATGCTTAAAGAGTTTTAGATAAGTCAAGCAATATTAGTACACAAGCCTCCAAACAGACGCAACATGAATTATTTCAAGGCAAATTCCAAGAGTATAAGGAAATTTGGAAAGTCTTAAATGAGATGAATGTTAAGTGTTGCAAATTGACTTGAACGTGCATGGAAAAAATATTTTAGTCGCCTTCAAATACTTTCAACTGCTGACTTAATAGTTTTTACCAAAGTATAAAGTAATATTTTCCAGGGTCATCCTATAGCAAATCGATCATAAATCACAGAAAAAGTGACATTTTTTACCTTATATTATCCACTAAAACATATTAAAATTTTAACTTGGGATCTCAACGGTATAAAGGAGTAAAACATCATGAAAGTTTCACCAAAATACATTTATAACTACCTACAAATAATAAAAAATTGTTTGTTTTGTCCCGTATGTGGTCTTAAGCCTGAAGGCTATGACAAAAAAGCAATGTATGAGTGGTAGGGGAGGGGGGAATGCTAACGGTTTCCGAGATAACGAAACTTTAAGATATTTGGATATGTTTTTATAGATCACCCTCTTACTTCTGAACGTTCCATCCTATGATGATAATTAAAAAATTTGTTAGATTGATAATAGTTGGACCTTTCCAATGTTACCTATTAAGTGTTTCCCTCCTCTCCTCAGTTTTAAGTTTATGGCTCAACAAATTTAAGATTTCGGAATTTTAACTCGGGTTTTTTTTACAACTATTTTTATCAAAATCACGTAATCAACACCAAGTTTTCATATTAGATTTAAGACCTAAGATCTAAGACACTCTTCACCCAAAATGTAAACCTTTTTGCGTTTTCCGCACTTTTTTTTAATCATATTCAGCGAAAATGACTTAAAAAGCTTTCCAAATAGATAATTGCCTACTTTATGGCAATAAACTTTTTCGCTCGATATGCGTAAATTTCAATATTTCCCATTTCTTTTTCATCATAAGTAAAATCAGTATCTAGAACAGAATATTTCATGTGTGTTCTCCCAGAAAATTGTGTCCTATGTTGAGCCTGAGTTGATAATAGTATTACTATATTGATGGACCGTCCATTAAAATGGCATCAAGCGTTGGTATCAGCTATGCTCAGCCTATATTCTATGCTATATTTCGTAATGAAATATATATGATAATAGTCAACGTGGTATCGGGGCATTACTCCCAATCTCGTTATCATGACTTGTGCTGAATTTTCGATCACAGGTCCAAACAAAGCCACTGGACGAACATTTCAGATTAGACCTAAATATCCGAAATAAAAGCCAACTAATATCAGATATTCACAATATCGAACCAGTACAAGATCATGTCCTTTGTACATATGACATTGAAGACATGTACAATAATGTTAATATCCCTGATCTCCTATACATCATTAAAAACATGAAACACCATATAGAATCTAAATATAATCCTGAAAAACCTAACCAACCTCATTGAGTATGACATAAAAGCGGTCAATTACTTTAAAATCAATGATAACATCTTTAAACAAACAAAAGGCCTACCTATGGGCGCAAAAACCTCAGGGAAATATGCTAGTCCTTATATAGACTACTACATTAACCGTATTTATAAAGGCTTACAAGGAATCCTCATCTACGCAAATAAGAGAAATACCAAAATGATCTAACAAATGCTACAGAATAATTTCAAAATGAAACTCACTATCAAAGAGGAGGATTGCGGTATTGTAGAATTCCTAGACATAGCTATACTTAATCCAGATGAAGAAGGATTTTTAACCATGTGGATGAAAAAGAACATATCATCAGACCGATTAATTAACTTCCACTCTAACGCATCACGACACTTTAAACTAAACACACTTACAGAAAGAATAAAATATGCCACCATAGCCACAGAAAATGGATTCCTCAAATATATACTAGAAGAACTCTTTAAAGAACTTCAACAAAATAGTTACTCTCTTACAATTATTCTAGGATGTATCAACAAAGCCTTCACCAATAATTAAATAAATGATGAAAGACGATTTATTGGACTAGACTTTATCCAAGATAAAATTGACGATTACCCAAACATCTTATACCATATTAAATCCAAAAAATACTACAATCAAAGAACCAAACTCCATCATGATAAAACATATTATAACAAAAAATGTATAAAAATACCATATCACAACAAACATACATATAAACTTACACACATAATTAATTATATTACCAAGGATTTCTCAACTGTACTATACAATGATAATCACCACAGACTTAAATCATTCTATACACAATATAACAATGGTACAATATCATTGAAATAAAATTCAATCAATGCAATACCAGATACATCACACAAACTGGTAAACCAAGTATTTATCTAACTTATCAAAAACTCACAAAAGGTAACAACCTAATCAAACAACATAACAATCAATATTGGCATTCTACTAACAGCAAAATCAAAATCATTAACAGAGTCAGAAATCACATTAAAACTAGTAAATATATAACAGCATACACAAACACCAATAATAATCCCAACCTGATTTTCGTAAACTTATATCCAATTACTAGCAATACGCATGTCTCACGATACTGTACTCAGACCACCTAAACGCAACAAACTCAACATGCCTGTACATACCAAACAACAAACAATACTTAACACTTAAATTGTACCTATAAGTACACATAAGCATCCCAATGTTACACCACACATCCCTGATGAGTCCTCTGGCAGGGACGAAACCTGGTCGGATGAACCTACATTCAAGTCTTCACGACTGGCTCTATCTGATTGACTTTCACCTGACAAAATACGGACAATACATACACGTCTCCCATCACTAATTAAGTCTCAGGAACAGATATCAAATCATAAATTGATGTCATATGAGGAGTGATGCAGATTCCAATATGAATTAAAATTAAGATTGAAGTTGAAAAGGAGAAATAATATACTATCCCCAATAATAATATATATATATATATATAGTAATATATATATATATATATATATATATATATATAACAACAAATATATAAAATATATATATACAGCGTGTTCCGTAAGTCGACGTCAAGCCGGAATCGGGTGATAGGCCAAATCATAATAAAGGGGTTTCCAATAAGAGGTGTTATTTTGATATTCAAAGAAAAATGCCATTTTTTGAGATAAATGGTCGGATCTTTATTTCATTATAAAGCTGGGAAGAAAATGTCACATTTTGCCGAACCAAGAATAGAAAATTAATATTTCACCCAACTTTAACTGACTATAATGAAAAAAAAATGTATTACGTCAGTTTGGCAAGTAACTTTAAAATTTGACGCATTTAATAAGGATTCTAAAATGGTATAACACTGGCTACAATGTTTCTTAGATTATGGAAAAAAAAAAATTCTTTCTTCAAGAATCCTAGTTTCGAAAAATTTCTTTTCACCTACTAAAAATGAATCTAGTGTACCCAAAGCTTGCCTTAAGGCCGTAACTTTAAGATTCTAGTTTGAGTGAGACGGAGAGTCATTACATGAAGTGTGAATGAGACAAGTGTTATACCATTTTAGAATCCTTATTAAATGCGTCAACTTTTAAAGTTACTTGCCAGACTGGTGTAGTACATTTTTTTTTTCATTACAGTCAGTTAAAGTTGGGTGAAATATTAATTTTCTATTCTTGGTTCGCAAAATGTGACATTTTCTTCCACGCTGGAACAGTTAGCTTAGAATTTAAAGCAACAGGTTACATAAGCGGTTACATAAGCACTATTCGGGATTCCATAAGAAAAATATAATTGAAAAAAAGTAAAGGTTTGTAGCAACAGGAGCTAAAAAACCATCACAGGGTGTACATTTTCTCGAAAACAAAAGAAATGTCTATAATTTGAAAAATACGTGACTTAGATTTGTTTTATAGTTTTCTGGTAACTGTTATGATTTGGTCTATCACCCGATTCCGGCTTGACGACGACTTACGGGACACTCTGTATATATATATAAAAAATAAAAAATATAAAATATAAAAAATAAATATAAAAAGAGAAAAGAGAAAAGAAAGAAGAAAAAAAAGAAAATTGACAAAATAAAATACGAAATATAAGAATATTAATAATAAACAATAAATAATAAAAAATAAAGATAAAAATTAAAATTTCACTTGACTCCATCTTTCGATTCCGAAACATAGAAGGAAGTCGATTAAAATAAATTTCAATACACCAATAACTTGATCACAAAACACCTTGGGGCTTACAATGATGTATTCAAAATAATATATAACATCAAATAATAAAAATTCGTTATAAACTATTAAACTGAACATGGTGAAATGGGGCTTTGGTTGCACCTATGATCGAAAATTGACCACAAGTCATGATAACGAGGTTGGGAGTAATGCCCCGATACTACGTTGAATATTGTATATTTTTCATTACGAAATATAGTATGGAATATAGGCTGAGCATAACTGATACCAACAAATGTGGTATCACGTAGAACCGAGACGTGAACGCCGGTGTGAACATTCTGAGAAATGGCCTTGCCAAATTGGCAGGCAGGCCATTACATGCGAATTTTTCGCGAACAACAACCCTATAGCATAGGGATGGCTGCATAAATGCTTCTGCTTAACGGCAGAAGGGTATTATGCAGCCATGGCTTCTCCAACGAGAAGTTTAGGGTGGAGACGGCGGGATTTACCCACATATATACATATATTTATTTATATATATATATGCATATATATGGCGATATTACCCAAAGCTCAAGCATCCCTATCACAACCCCAAACCTCAAATTGCTGCCTCTGCAGAAAGTTTGCAACATTTCTTCTATTGTAAGTTCGGCGAGAAGAATTAATAAGCTTTCCTTAAACTTTTGGAAATTCATTTAAGCGCTGCCTTGAACACAATTTCCTAGTGAAAAGCAGGTGCTAATTTAGCCAATCTTAGATGCAGGTGTGTGCATCCATTGCAAACATAAAATATCTAAATGTATGTATCTGCAGTAAAAAAGATCTTTGCTCCAATAAAGCCAATTAATTACCTGAAACGGGTGTGGTTCATTTAGCAAAAAAACAAAGAATTGGCTCCACTTATGTAGAGGGGAATTACGTATTAGTACCGTACATGGAGAATAATAGAAAGGCGGAGAAACCTTCAAAGTTCGAACCCACAAGTAACAATGGCTATTGGAATTAATTCGTTCTGTGTTGATCACCGCTGGACTTTCTGATTTCTTCACAACTGGGCTCCAAGCTTTCCAAGTTTATAGTTTACTATACTTCAGGCAATTTTTCTATTTCTTGGCTTAATGCTTCGCAATTATTACCCAACTTATTCGATATTTACGGGTCTTTAACTTTGATTTTAAGTATCAGATTACGTTCATGCAGGCCAACACAAACTAAAAGTAGCACCAAGGAACCGTGTATATTACAATTTTACGTTCAAATGTTCAACACAAATGTGCTAGACATTACTCACATGTGAAGTCGACATTGCTGACTCAGGTTTATTTATTTGGTCCATTCGTCTAGTCCCGGGCCTTAGAGTATGCATAAAACACGTGTTCAATAGCCATGTGCTGATAAAATGTAGAACATGAAAAATTTTCAGACTTTTCTTGTTCGTGTGTAAGAACGTCAATCAATTTAGAGCTGCCTCCCTCGTTCTAACTTAAAGACTTTAAGGAAATTGAGTTTTGCTGGTTTGAATACGAAAAGAGTAAATATATTGGTAGATACATGTATGTAGGTATAGAAATGAGTTTTTCAAAATTACAATATAAATCAGACTAGTGAAGAAATTGAGACTTTATGGATTATAATCAGTAGTTCGGAAATCCTTGAAATGGCACGTACAAAAGATCTTATTCTTATAATGTTGGACCAACTTTTCAGTACAATAAATTGTATGTGTACCCTTTCCTGTGATTATCCTTAATATTACTTGTGTATAGTAGGTACTCAAGGACAGATATTGGACCAAAAAATTTCAAATGCTAACTAGCTTTTCTAGGTATTGCACCACGTCTGAACGTAGGTGTGTAAACTGGAAAATTATAAATCACTCACTGTCGATTATCTGGGAATATAACAGATAAAACTCAAATTTAAGAAAAAAATAGCAAGTCCCTCACAGTTTCCTTTGTATCTTGTATAGGTTTGAAACATACCATATTTCCTCCAGTAGATTGATCGACATAAAAATTTGAATTCCAACTCACGAGATATCATGCTCATCAAGAACTTTATCACTATAAAGCGATCTTCATAAATTAAGTTCGTTGTATTATATTCAAGTGGGGGTTACCGAAAGGTTCAATTCTTAGATCAGTTTTGTTTTTTTGTCCTTAAATAATCTTAATCAAAACTCGACGACGCTCGAATCTAGACTTCTAGAAGACAATTATTAGACTTTGACTTAATAACGATTACCTCACTTCGATATTATGCATTCTTCGGGAAAATTTAAATGTTTAGAATGCTTAAATGCTTCTCGGAGTGGCTAAAGCAGATAACGGGTGAGATAAAACCATGGGAAAATGCCAATCTAAGGGCTGTAGAGGAAAGTGAAATTCCTCGAGCAAAGATCCTGGTTGGCTACTTCCCTGAAAGTACAGAGATGCCTGCTGACGAATTGTTACGGTTCGTAGGTGCTCAAAACCATGAGCTTAAAGTAGCTGAGTGGAAGGTCCTAAGGAAAGTGACTGAAGGGGTTGTCTCACAGGTCACTCTCTCAGTGGACCACTGCTCGGCGGAAAAGCTCAAGAAGTTAAACTTCAAAATTAACTTCCTTTTTGGACAGGTGCAGCTTAGACCGAAAGGAGACTGCAAAAGGAGCAAAGCAACTCAACAGAGGTCAACCCAAAGGCTGGGGCGTCCAAGACTGCACATCGGCCATTAGGCCCAGCAGCTGCGGTCACCTCAACCTCGAGCATTAACCTTGAGAGTAATGCTGAGGCTCCTGAGAAAATGGAAGTGGCTGAACCGGAGCCACCAAGGGCGATAACCCAAACGGGAACCCCAAGACAGGTTGAGAAGGTAGCCACAACTACCATTGCACCTAACAGGCCAGTAATTGCGACACCCTCAAGCTCTAAAAAGAGCAATAGGCTGACCAGTACTGCTGGGGAGCAGGCAGTGGTTAAATTGAAACCGCCCTGCAAAACCACAGTACCCCCAAGTTTTTATTTAAAAGGGCCAAAACCCTTAAACGAAAACCAGGGGGCGAAAGCCCGTAAAGGCTTGAAAAAGGGAACTAAAAAGAGTCCCAGGAAAGAAGGTCATTCTTAATGACCAGAAGCAGGAGTGATATTAGGCTACTCCAAGTGAATCTTCATCATGCAAAAGCTGCATCAGATGTGCTTAGCAGAAGATTCATTAGGGGTAGTATAGACATAGCACTCCTGCAAGAACCCTGGGTTCTTGGAAGTCAAGTAAAAGGGCTTCCAACTAAACAAGGTAAGGTGATCTATGATAGGAACCATGCCACCCCAAGGGTGGCAAAGCTATTTAAACTTAATATCAACTTCCTTCCTATTACAGAATTAATCTCTCGGGACCTAGTGGCTGCCCTAGTGGAGGTGCCAACAGATAAAGGCAAACATGAGGTGGTAATGGCCTCAGCCTACTTCCCGGGTGAGATGGATCTACCTCCTCCAGAGGAGATTACAAAACTGCTGGAGTTCTGCAGAAAAAGGAATAAATCCTTCATCATTGGGTGTGATGCGAATGCCCATCACATCATATGGGGAAGCAGTGACACCAACAGACGAGGTGAGTATCTTTTTGACTACTTAGTTAAAAATAATGTAGACATAGCCAATATAGGGAATGAACCAACATTCTGCAACGCTATTCGCCAAGAGGTGCTGGACTTAACACTCATCAGCCCAAATATGGCGGATGGCATTGTGAATTGGCATGTCTCAAACGAGGCCTCGATGTCGGACCATAACCATATCAGGTTCGATATTAAGGCTTCCCCTATGCAAAGGGAGGAAACAAGAGTTCCACGACTCACTGATTGGAATTCCTACAGGGAATACATCAGAATGGGTCTAGAGGAACTCGATAACGGCCAAATAGAGACCCGTACGGATCTAGACCGTATCTCCTCCCAGTTGCACAGACTGATAATCTGTTGCTATGAACAAAGTTGTCCTGCTAAACAAAGGGAAACAACGCGAGCTGTACCCTGGTGGAACAGGGAACTAGATAGATTAAGAGCCAAGTCCAGAAGGCTCTTCAACAAGGCAAAAACAACTGGTGCTTGGGATGAATACAAGCGCGCCTTGACTGAGTACAATAAAGAGCTTAGGAAATCCAAGAGAAGAACTTGGAGAAATCTGCGCAAGACTTCAAAAGGTTCTCTCTAAGGATCACTCCAATAGTATCGGCCTTCTACGGAAAGTCGATGGCAGCTACACGAGTAGCCGGGAAGAAACAGTAAGTTTGTTATTACAAACTCATTTTCCTGATTCAAGAGTTATGCAAGATGACGACGGAACCCCTGAAGAGCTAAGACCTGAATGCAGGCCTTCCAACAGGATCAAAAGTCTCTCTGGCAGAATTTTCACTCAAAAGAAAGTTAAATGGGCCGTCAACTCCTTTAAGCCATTCAAATCGCCTGGAGCTGATGGCATCTTTCCGGCCCTACTTCAACAAGGGCTAGAGGAGATACTGCCAAATCTCATTAAGGCCTTTAGAGCAAGCTATGCTCTAGGGTATATACCCAGGACGTGGAGGGAAGTTAAGGTATCATTTATACTTAAAGGGGGAGGACGTTCACCTGCACTACCCAAATCCTACCGTCCGATCAGTCTAACGTCATTTCTCCTCAAAACAATGGAGAAAGTGTTAGACAATTATATTAGGAGCGGTGCACTTAAGCGATCACCGCTGCACCCAAACCAACATGTTTACCAAGCAGGGAAGTCTACTACAACTGCCCTACATAGTCTTGTTCTAAGACTAGAACAGGCGGTAGAGGATAAAGAGACAGCCCTATGTGCATTCCTAGACATCGAAGGAGCATTTGACAATACCTCCTTTGAAGCCATTGAGAACGCAGCTACCAATAAAGGAATCGAACCTTCCTTGATAAAATGGATAAAAGCTATGCTTGAAAGCCGGAGAATCACAGCTAACCTGGGGGAGGACTCTATAACAGTAGTGGCTGCTAAGGGATGTCCCCAAGGTGGGGTTCTGTCCCCTCTACTATGGTCACTGGTTATAGATGATCTTCTACAGAAGCTAACCAACTCTGGCTTTGAAAATCAGGGATATGCAGATGACCTGGTTATTACAATTAGGGGCAAATATGATCAGATAATCTCTGAACTATTGCAGAATGCCTAAATATAGTCTGCAACTGGTGCCAAACAATGGGACTTCGAGCCAACCCTGGCAAGACAATAGTTGTTCCATTCACAAGAAAAAGGAAGCTTTGTTTGAAAGCACCATCTCTTGAGGGAACAACAGTGGAATTCTCAAAGGAGGTCAAATATCTAGGTATTACCTTAGATAATAGACTAACCTGGAACTCTCACTTAAAAAGAATACTAGATAAAGCTACAGTGGCAACATGGACATGCCGCAGGCTTTTTGGCAAAACTTGGGGTCTAAAACCACAAATGACTCTGTGGTCATATACATCTATTATAAGACCCATGGTCACATACGCTTCACTCGTTTGGTGGCCAAAAACAGAACAAAAGACGGCTCAAGCTAGTTTGCAAAAACTACAACGGCTTGCATGTCTAGGAGTAACAGGTGCCATCCGTACCTGCCCAACCACAGCCTTAGAGGCTATGTTGGACCTGCTACCCTTGCATTTGCATGTGAGAGGGCAGGCCATACTTAGTGCAATAAGACTGCAAAGGGCAAACCTCCAAACCACAAACAATTTGGTTGGCCACCAGAGAGTCCTCCAAGAATTCGTAGAGGACCCGATGACTAACCCAATTTCAGATGTTATGCAAAAACGCCATAACTTTGAAACGCCATTTAAGGTGATCTTGGGGGACCATCAACAGTGGCACACTGGGGACCTACCCTTTGAAAAAGGATCTCTTAAATGGTACACGGATGGGTCCAAAATGGAAGGTAAAGCAGGCGTGGGCATATATGGGCCAAGGTGCCATCTCGCAAAGGCACTGGCGGCCTCACCAACCATTTTTCAGGCAGAAATACACGCAATAGAACTCTGCGCTCGGGAGATAATCCATAAGAATATGCGTGGAGCAAAAATATACATAATATCAGATAGCCAAGCAGCACTTAAAGCGTTAAACTCGTTTACGTTTGAGTCTAAGCTGGTTTGGGACTGTCTTACTGTCTTGAAGCAACTGGCTGAGACAAATAGGGTGACACTAATATGGGTACCAGGACATGAAGGCATTAAGGGGAACGAGATTGCGGACCGCCTTGCAAAGGAAGGAGCCAAATCTCCGTTTATTGGCCCGGAGCCTGTCTTTGGACACCCAAAGAGTCACCTCTTGGCTCAGATCAGGCTTTGAGAGGACAGAACTAAAAAGGAATACTGGGAAAACACCCCGGGGCTGAGACAAGCGAAAAAATTTATAAAGTATTCGCAACAGAGGACAAAAGATCTCCTCACATTCAGCAGAAAGGAACTAAGGCTCATAACGGGCCTACTTACTGGGCATTGCCCACTTAGATACCATCTCAAGAAGATGGGTAAGGTCGATGATGAGACCTGTCGATTCTGTATGGAAGACGATGAAACTGCTGAGCATATCCTATGTGATTGTGAAGCCCTATGCCGCATAAGGCTAAGACATCTAGGAAAGGCATTTCCACTGCCAGAGGATGTTGTTAAAATGGCCCCCAAGGACATTATAGGTTGCATTAAAGACCTTAAGTTAGAATGGGCGCCCTAGGGCGTTTAGGGGTAATGTCACAAAAGATCTCATAGGTCGCGGTGGCAGGATGAGAGACGGGAGTCCTGTCTGCATCCCCCGGAAAAAAATAATAATAATAATAATAATAAATGCTTCAAATATGGAACCTAACCTTAACACTATAGCTCATCTACCTTTGCAAATACTTTCAGTATCTGATGGAGTAAAAAATAAGCATCTCCAGCACGCTACAGAACTCATAAAATTGCAGAAGTTATTTTCAGTATTCAGACTACTAATACGACTAATATGGTTTGTGGAATATATTTCCATCTGTTTTCTGGGAACGGAACTATCGACTTTTATATTCCCATCACCCATCAGAAATTATTAATAAATACCACAACTTGAACCATTAAAGCATAAGTCTTCGTTCTAATATGCATGCAGAATAAAGTTTTGACCTGAAACAGGTATGTACTATTATAGGTGTGCCTGAGTATAATAAAAAAAAAAAGACAAAAGAGTGCTCCGATATTCGTAACGAGAATTTGCCACATAATCCTCACAACTCCTCACCCCATACCAGATTTCTGTACATCTCTCCACACGCCATCATCTAGAGCAACCACAATGTTATTAGAAAGATGACAGTGCAATACGGTTCAGTACAGCACCATATCACATAGCCTAGGGCAAAAACTAATTTTTGTTTGCTATACGAATACCCATGAAATTCAGAAATTACCCCCTGATGCTACAAATTAAATTCCTCGAGTCTTTGTATGTACATATAAGCAGGCAATCCCTCTACTCCATCTATCCATCCATCCATCCCACCCACTCACAAACAGGAAAAGTCCTGCATTCAAGCGCGTTTCACCCATCGTAATTAAACGAAGAGCGTTTGGTATCCATTCTCATGCAAAGTGGTCATACCAACCTTCAATTATGGGGAATTTAGCCCGAGATGGATTGAACAGTATCTGTAAAACGAAGGCTCACTTAATGGCGGGATAAAACGGCGGATTACAATCACAAGCTACATATATAGGCGGCCAACCGCTGCAGCTATCGTCATAGTCATTGAATGGATCTGAAACTTCAAAACTGAATCTCCTTTTGCAAACGTCAACCCGTCACCCTATAATGGAATAACCCAGGAAGGAAGGGTTGTTTCTACCCTTAGCAATTGTTGATGACTCTTTCTCTCTCCTCTCTCTCTCTCTCTCTCTCTCTCTCTCAACCATATTTATATATGACCAACGACGACGATGACGATGGGACTTCATAGCTCCGCCGAAGTGGCAAATGTCTGCATAATTATTACAATAAGGGGATCCTTGAGTGGTGCATAAAACACATCGATGATGGAAATCAGCCTCATCCTGGCCACCATCAACTCGTGCAATCAACCCTTGTGAATTTTCCTCTCAGATCCCCTTGTTTGTTTGACTTTTCCAGCAAGGAATCATGCTACATATATTAATACGGTCATAGGGATGAGATGCGTCGTAGTCCCTGATTTCATTATTTACGCATCTCGCTATGATCGTTAAATATATTGTTGCAATTGCTTCTTGACAGGCTGATCATCCAGTATAATAATATGGCAGGCATGAAGGGAGAATGTTCACTGTTTGGCTTTTTTGTGATATTGAAAAGAGGGGCCAAGCAGGCTTGACATGGTCTGTGGCAGACACGTGCCGACTGACTCAGTATTTTATGGTGAATGAGCTTAGAGAGGAAAATTTTTATTAAGAAATCCTTGAGACCATGATATGCATTTATTTTCCATTTGGATTTTTTTTATGGGGATGAGCTTGCAATTTAAGCAAGGTGTCATATAGAAGGACTGCGATTCAATTAAAAGACACACGCATACATAAAAGTATGAATCTCTGTTGAAACTGGGAACTTGTTGAGTATACTTTAGACACCTAATTCTAATTAAGGGAAAGCTACTAATTGCATATTTCAAGTTGTGCGTGCTTTTGACGTTTATAAGCCTCTTTGTATATATTAGGTAGGCAGAAGGTGTATGTATGATACCGTAATTAGTATCGTAAATTCTCACCTTCTAAAATAATAAAATAATTCAAAGCTGAATTCAAATGCTTGAATTGCAGTCGTCTGTATGTGAAAAGGGTGTAGAAGTACGATGTGCAATGTGCATAATATTGGAAAAGTTGAATTCCTTTGTAAATTCCCTCCATTTATATGTTGCTGTAAAAACGTAAGGTTGAATAGTACTCCTATATTCTCGTCTGAGTAGCATCGATCAAAAAGTAGAGTGTCAGGTCTTAACTGGGTACTAAGGATTTTTGAACAAAATTCTACCAATCAAAAGATATGTACAATTTCTCTGATGGATATATATCACTAAATTGAGCATGTTGAACCACAGACGGTCATATGTTATCCAAATTGTAAACTTTCTGATTTCTATTTTGAACCCTTGAAACTTCTAAGGATTACTTAATAATGTTACTTTTGAGCAATTATGAATTCAAACTTATATGGAAAATGACACGAACTATCGATATTTTCGTCGTATTCTGCACAGTCAAACTGAAGGACAAGCTAATATTAATAACTCTTAGCAGCCGCATATCGACGATGATTTCAAAATAAAATATGCGTGGAATAATATTTAGGTTGCATGTCAGAGTATTGAATATAAGTATCTAGTAAAGTAACAGAGGTGTCAGAAGCTTTTTTCAGGAACTATATTTGAGTAAAAACAGAAGATGTTCCATATTCGAACACAAGAAAAAAGAATGAAATATGATTTGCGTAGATATAAATAACCAAGATTTAGTAAACCAAAAATGCTCAGTTATAATCTTTTTTTATATGTATTCGCAAATATACATGAACTCTCACCGTTCCGCGGTATACATTTAGGTAATTAAAAGTAATGCCAAAATATTTTCATTGTTTGTGATAAAGTTTGAAAAAGAAATTTATTGTTTTAGAGAGCTTAGAAATTATATATAAAATTTATGTAGGCATATGTTTAGTGCAAGAACGCAATCGCTTCAAGGAGTTACAACTATACAAAAAAAAAAAACAAAAATGTTGTCATAATATTTCAAAAATACTCAAGAGAGCTATTTATGGTCACATCCATCCATCATCTGGCTCTTATCTAGATGTTTCTGTAAAATTATGAATCCCAGTAGCCATGGTATAATGAAAATTAAAATGCTCTCTTTGTCCTCCTTTAATTTTTTTTTAAATATTTAATTTAGAACAAAAATTCAAGTTAATAGTCATAGTTGTGGTTTTCTTCTGTTATATTTTAACTGAATGACAGAAAAAAACAAAAAAACAAAAGTTACCACAATTAGCTTGATTTACGGATTTCCACCTAAGAAGTGTGCTGTCATTAAGCTTACGTTTGCCGCGCGTCACAGTCTCAATTAAGTGTGGTGCACTCTTGACAGCAATCAAGAAAAATGTAACGACGCCCTGCGGAGGAGACAAGTCGCGATTAAGCTTAGTAATCCTCAAAGCACTATGCCATGATGGTGTGTGACTGGTAGTACATACATACATTTCTACATAATACCAACCATATACATAGCAGGATGTGACTCCAATTAAAATATTAAGTACAGGTGATGTGGTGACGAGGAATTTTTTGTCACTTGCCTTTGATGGTGGTGCTACTTGTTGTCTTGCCACGGGGAATATATGTATGTACAAGCGGATGGTTAGAAAAATGTCATACCTCACTTGGCTTTCTTAAAATTAAGAGAGATTCTGGTTTTTGTTCTTTTTTTCTGTTGGATTCCCTAAGCTGTTTAAGTTGATGATATTTATAAAGATTTTTTTTTTAAGGAAGGACAGAAAATTAAATGGAGGTGTTAGAAGAAATTGACGGTAATTTCAGGTTGTACCTACCTATTATTGGATAATGACTTACAAATCTCAAGATTAACCATAAATTAACATAAAGATCGAGTTTTCGAACCGGTGGCGCGTGAATAATATGTGAAGTTATGAACTCTCATGATTATGCGGAATGTGCATATACATCCTAGGGCTGAATGAGCTTTGTGCAATAGTCTCACTGCATCTCCCAGCGAATGCTGTATGTTACTTGAATTACAAATTGCTTATAGAAAAGAAGAAAATAAACTTATTGGCCAATTTTGCTTATCGAATAATTTTCCAAATTAGAGATCAAAATTCTGTGTATCCGCATAGGACTATTTTGGAGATCATATAGAAAAACGTTCAGGATCAGATCCTCCTCGGTAGACTCTACCTAGTCTACCAGAAAATAGAATCCAATCAGTCTCCAATATACAGTCGATGATGGCATAAACTTACTTAACTCTCATTCATCAGATCACTCTTGAATAGAATAGGATAAATACTATATATAGTATAAAATATTCTCATTTGCGGAACAAAAACGACAACTTTTGATCAAGTAAGAATGAGTACTAAAATTATCTAATAAATTCTAGCGATAATACAATTAAATGGAAATGAAGCAATGACTCATTAGGATCAATACCTTCGCCCGGTTTCCACTAAGAAATTACAATTTCAATTTGCCAGTAGCATTGAGACATTTTCAAATCATATATGTACACATGGAATAAAATATGTTCTTACTGTGACACAAGGTTTCATTTTAGAGTGGTTGAAAGCCTTTCACTGTACCTTTCCCTACCAGCATCCGTTTCAATTGCGCTTTAAGTACTAAGCTAGCTACCCTCCATTTCAGATCCCCTTTTACTCATTACAGAAAGAAAAAAGTTTACTTTTTCAAATAATCGTCATTGTTTACCTTACGAAGTCTGCGTTTGCAGAACTTTGCCATACATTTATCCTTATGGGAAGAAAGAACATCCTTACTACTTCTCATCACTCTTCCATGAAAGCATGTTATTCATTTGGATGAACAACCTTCACTTAAGTACACATGAAACGTGATTCATATCCTTACGTCCTAATATTGAGAGGTTCCATACACAAAACACTATAAACATGCATATACCTATGTATGATAATGTATGTACATATGAGCATAGTACATATTTAGGGACATCGATCTAAACGTCAATCAAATATCAATTTGCGATTTTATCAGTTCTCCGCATGTCCCAAAGACAAACAGTGTCCTAAGGGTGAAACCATAATCGAGACGAGACGAGACGGGACTTTCAAATGGTCTCCCCATCTGCGTGCATTCAAAGTAGTGCTTCGGTATTCAAACAAAGTTTGATAGCGTAAATGCGGAAACTTTCCCTGGAAGAAAAAAAAAAAAGGGCTGTCTGTTGTATGGTACTGCCTGCTATCGTGTATCCTGGCCTGGGCTGGCCTGTCTCTGTGATGTTATCACAACTGGCTGTCCCTTTTGATTGGGGGAGCAATTTTTTAAATTGCGGTGAATGTCGCTTTGTCGGAGGTGAATAATGTTCACTCCACAGGCAAATTAGAAGTAAGGACACATCATATAGGATGGAATAGAGGGGCAGGAAGGGGGAGGGCCGTATGAAAGTTTGTTATCTCGTTTTGCCTGGTGAAATTTTCAACGATTTTATTTTATTTTTCATTTTTTTAAGTGTTTTAAGAATTTGTTTATAAAGAATTATAATCGCACATGCTATCCAAAGTAAAGTTTTGAACCTGTCCCAGTCGCAGGATTTTATAATGGCTTATTTTGTTTTTGTTTTTTTAGATATTTTAAGGGGGAAATCAGATATATATGAGGACCTTTAGGTAGTCCAGTTATTTTTAGACTAAGTATTTGTAATAACGCAAATATCCACCCCCCCCCCCCCCCTTTACTTTCTACTACTACTCTGTCGGAAGTGCCATAACAAATTGATCGAGCATTCACTGAACAATGACATCTACGAATTATATGTATTCACTTCTAGCAGAGAGAATCGCGTCCAGTTCAATAAATGAAAATGCAATTAAACATGATTAAAACTTTAAAAGAACGATAAAATGTCAATTTCTGATGTCGCCTATCCCAGCTTCCTGGAAGATCGAATTTCCACTTTGTAATAAACATGGTGCACAGTTTTATATTCACAGACCAACGGGAAATTGTAAAACGAGTGCTAAAATATTTAAAAAACTTGCTCTAAAGTTGTATATTAATTAACAAAATTTTATTAATAGTGCTTTTTTTTTAGTATCAAAATATCAAAATTAAATGTCGATGGGAGAAATATTAGAGGAAATGTAATAAGTAATGCATCAGAAGTTCATTTTCCATACCATTCTAGCTTATAACTATAGGTGTACAAACGGGGCATTTCTTTCAATGTTGCATTTAAAAAAGCGAGAATTTGTGAATTTGACTAGAGTATAGAGTCCTAAGCTAATCAAATTTTTTGGCTTTCGTAACAGATGTGTTAAGGGCATATCAGAACAGTGCAAAGTGAACAGCACACTCTACCTTCCTGAACATTGAAGGTCTACAAATGCCTTTCTATGGAGTCCTTGTAAATCAATTCAATAATGATAAACTTCTAATAATCGAGGGACGAGTAAAAATTCTGCCACATTCGGAACATCCAACTCTTAAGTATAAAAAATATCCTGCCATTTCTGTGAAAGAAATGTAAACCTGATAACGACTACAGCTTTGAAAAGAAAAGTAAAAGGATATTTAGGTACATATTCTCCTTAAACGTAAGATTTTTAATTTTTCCTGGAAGAAAAATGGTAGCATAAAAAAACTGATGTTAAAATGGGAACAGGTTCTTGAAATTTTCTCTTTATCTATGACAGCTTCTCTTCTTAAATCCGCTTCAATTTCTAGAATAATGATCGACAAGATTTAGCTAAAATCTTAATTTCATTATTTCAAATTTATTTGTAAAAAATAAAACTCCACTCATAGTGGTTGGATACAATCCTCACCAAATAGGTATGTATTTAAAACAAGTAGTAAAAAATTTCCTTAACAATATTAGATTTTTGTTCGACTGTAGAATATTTTTAGTCGTCGGCTAAGTACAATGACGGTAGTAAGTACACTATTGCTTGTGTAAATTAAAAAGTGAGAATATAATTACAACGTTTATAGCTTTCAAGAGGAACTATATACGTGCATTACAATAGCTGTTTTGAATATTAGGTTTTGTATAAAGTATAAAAATTAAAAGAAATTAGAATGTTTTACTTAAATTATGTCAAGCACATAATAATGTCTTAAATTATATAACAGAACATAGCATAGCTTCTGTGCTAAGGAATAACGCTAATTAATGCAAGCGAATGAAATAAAAATCCAGAAAACAAATAAATTATCAATCGTGTGATGGAATTTAAATTTAAATTGTCTATCTGTTGCGTAAATTGTCGAAAACCAAATGTATTAAGATTAAATAGTGATCAAAACATTTTAAAATCAACTGAATACAAACTTTTAAGGATACTGCAGTAAATTCTAAAATCAAAGTGCCAAACCACTGGGCTAGACGTTTTTAAGTACATTAAACGTTAGTCTTAAGAATGAATAATTCCTTTAGTCCGATCATTGGTAGACCGAACTCAGCAGGTTAACACTCGAAATAACTTTATCAAAAATTTTAAACTTGCTTCAAAATATTAAATAAAACTATTTTAAAACCTAAGTACTGTGATAAGTAATTCTTGTAAACAACACTGAGCCAAATACTAGCTATACAAAAACACAAAACTCCTAGCAATAATATAGAAAAATAAACCAAGGCTCAGGGAAATTATTAACATAAGAAATGGTTTGTACGATAGCTCCTATAAAGCGAATCACCTTTGCTATCAAACAATACCAGACGGTGTTCAACAATAACATTTGGATGCATGCGTACGTAAGAATAAAAAAATTCTTATATCGTTTCTCAAGAGATAAACGAGAAGTTTCTGGAACGTTGGATTATTTGTTCACAGGCCGAAGTATATCTGTACCGAAGGTGGATCTCTTGCAATAAATGAGTGAACATCTTGGTTATGTTGATGATGCTGAGAAGTTTTACAACATAAAGCAAAAACTGCTCAATTATTTGTGAATATTTTATAAGCTACAACGGTACAACGAGGCAAATAACCTGAAAAATTTTGCTCTCGTACCAATATACAAGCATAGGCTGTACCATGTACGCTACGATACGAAGGCGCTCTGGACACGTCAACGCAGGAAAACAAGCAATTGTGAAGTGGACCATGACAAGACGGTGCGCGATATCAAGGCTAAGTTTGTCTCCGGCTATTATAAGAAGTTGTTGGATTAGATCCTGGTTGCCGATTGATTGCTGGCGGTATACGACTATCGGCTAGAAACGCAACTGATCCTTATTCCACTATAAGACATCCATGTATGCACGAAGTACACGAAATCGCTTCCAAAAAGTCCAGTAACGTGCACGCAATCCCCTACGCAACAGGATTATTTAGAATACACGAAAAAACGCCTGAAATGGTTTTCGCAACGCCAAGCGGTGTTTGGTCAGCGCAAAGTTGTGCGTTTACGCTTCAAGCACTATATTTGCAGAGAGCGTGCAGTGCATCGATTGGCGAAACAAATAACGAACAGCACTTCTGAAATTGTAGTGTTCTTTGCTTCGACCAAAACGGCCGCGAAATCCCCAATACGCGGTTACATTCGAACCCCAAACCGGAAGTGGTTGGCGCCTCTTAAAGAGCATTGTTCTGTTCTCGAAGTGGACGAGTTCAGGACGACGAAGTTGTGCAGCAAATGTTGGCAGCCGGTGTGGCCGTCTCGGTCTCCACACAGGTACCAGTTTTTCCCAAAATGTGGTATCACGTGGAACCGAGACGTCAAAGCCAGCATCAACATTTTGATAAATGGTCTTGCCAGAGTGGGTGACAAGCCATTATGCGCGAATTTTTCGCGAACAACAACCCTATAGCGTAGGGATGGCTACATAAATGCTTTTTCTTAACGGCAGAAGGGTATATAATGCAGCCAAGGCTTCTCCTCGAGAAGTTTAGGGTGAAGACAGCGGGACTTACCCATACATATGCGTATATACATATATATGTATATATACTATATGTATATATATGTATGCATATGTATGGCGATATTTCCCAAAGCTCAAACATCCCTATCCCAGCATTACATTACGAAAAATACATTTTCTACTCCTATAGATTTTGTGTTAAGACTTTAAATTAATCATTATAAATTCACAACAAGCAAACGTCACCCGTTATTACCATATTGCCTGCCTACAAAATACCTGAATATTTTCGTGGTCAGATGTTCACAGGATGCCATCATTAAGCATTTATATAGAATATATATGCGTGGTACATTCCAGTTGTGACTTCTGATCTAGTGTCAGGAGAAAATTTATGTCATGTGACATATTCTTGCCATAATAGTAGAGGATGCAAGAGAATTTGTAAACATTTGTGCCATGAATAGTCAGTCCCATCTTGTGTCAGATTAAAGTCACAATTCAGGATACGAGGTGGTACACATTGACGAGAGCTTGAAATGTTAGAAGATTATACGACATTGCAGTACTACTGCATCGCTTTATAGGTATACTGTGTTATCCAAAGCTAGAACTGAGTTTAATGTGACTCTTGTGGATACCAACATAAATGGAAGATTGCAATATAATTTACTGGACAGCGAAATTATTGCAGGTCATATTTTTATTTATTTTAACTTTTGATTATAGTGAGACACTAGTATCTTGTGAACATGACATCTATAACACCAATGGAATAACAACAATCTCTTGTGGTTTTAAAATTTATCCAGAAATATATAGTGACGTATGCCAAACCTCATACCTCTTAAATTGAAGTAACACCACAATTACCAAACTACTTGCATATATGTATGTATGCATGCAAATATAAAAGTATGTATCAACACTTCAAAGATAATAGTTAGCATACCTACATAACAACGTCCTCGTATATTTGTTTATATGAAGTAAAATTCAATTGTAGGCCGTATGAGAAAGACCCATTGCCATTTGTACATGATGATGATGGAAGGATTTCCAGATCTTCCAACTAACGACGGAAATGGTCTTGTCATTTTGGTCACGACTACTCTATTTTGGGGTCAATTTGTGTTTTGTGGCCAGTTCGATTGCTCACAACTCAGTTTTGATTAGAAATTTCATCTGAACGCAGATTGAACCCGAAATTATTACTTTTGTGAAGGGATAGATTCATGATAATTTGTGTATGCATATACATACATACACATGTATATATGTTATATTGGTACTAATCGCCTTGTACAAAATTATGACGGAGAAGTCATTTCCAATCATTCATATGACAGTTGCTCTAATTTGTAAAGGATTTGTAGTGATGAGCAGATATTCGAATTGTTTTGATGGTAAAAGGCAGCTGATAGGCAAAGTTTTAATGCTAGTTTTATCGGAGGTGAATCTATTTATACCAGTTTCGGATTGTTGCATAGTGAATTGACATCCAATCTGGATCTAAGACTAATTAAAAAATAATAATAATAATAAAAAGATAAAAACTGCTCTATTTGGAGAGTAGCCCTTGCATGCGAAGTAATAAAGTGTTGGATAATATTTGTAAAAACTATGGCGATTATTCGATTTCAATATGTTATAATGGATGCCAACACATTAGCTTATACTTTCATTCGTTTAAGTTCGATTCTACTACAACAGAACTCTCATTTAAAAGTAATGGGTTATGTAATATGCGAGTGACATTTGACTTGGTGGTTCTGTGCCAACCAAAAATTGTAGGATATGAAAAAAAAATTAAGGGATCCAAAATTGATTTTGATTTTACGTTTCTGGATTTAGTATCAATATTAATTTTTTTTCTGGATTTATTTTTCTAAATTTTTCAATTTTGGATCCCTTAATTTTTTTTCATATCCTACAATTTTTGGTTGGCACAGAACCACCAAGTCAAAAATCACTCGCATATTACATAACCCATTACTTTTAAATGATCGAGTTCTGTTGTTAATTAAGTCAAGAATTGGTAAAATCTAGAACTGAGTGAATCCAGAATTTTTTTAACCTAGAATCATCAGAAAAAATAATTTCTCGATTTCTATTGAACTATTAAGTATTTGGGTATTGCCAGTTCATAACAGTCCTCTCATTAACTACTTGCGATAAATATGATTTCATGCAGTGAGTTTGAGTAGTTTATAAAGTTAAGATAGATAGAAGGAAACAATCAAAATTCAACTTAAAAGAAGAACACTATTAGTGGTACGAGGACTATCGAACAACATTTTTTTATATTAATTTTAAGAAAAGATTTGCTATGTTTTCGTGAGTGCAGTTAACTTAAATAAATAAATTACAAAATTTTATATTTTTAGCCATAGCGATAAGAAAAATGCCTACATCCTATTAAAGTAAAGAATAAGAGAAGTGTTTAAAACGGTTTAAAAAATTGGCTTTAGTTTATAAATACTCAATTTTGACTGCCTATTTATAAATTCGAATTATAGACTCGTTTAACATAAAGATAATTTATGCTGCCGTCGACAATATTATTAATTAATAATTTGATAAGTAACAGTCCATGAACTGACCATTTGTCTAAAAATCCCTAATCCCTAACCAATCATTTAAGGCTAGAAATAGACTGACTGTTCCAGTGCCCAGATAGGCGATTTGAGCGGTATGGTAAGTGTATACTAGCTCCAAAAAATCAAGATAATTCAAGGCCATTTAAGAAAAACCATTCAGTCATATTAGCAAGATATTTTACAAACAAATCAAAAACTCACCAGTGTTGTTATTCATCCCACAGCAGGACAATAGTCAGGCTTTACCTAAACCAAAAATTAATTAGTTTAAAAATTGAGAAAGTTTTGGTAGATCGACTTACTCATGTTGCACATATTCAGATGTCTCGACGCCGATGATCAAAGCTCGTTATTTTTCTTAGATAAATCTGTTTTTCTATTAGAAGGAACTTTTAAGGGCCGCCAAGCTTTAAAAGAAAATTCTACTCTCCTTTCTCACCAAGAATATTGTAATTTATTTTTTAATCAAAGTATTTTGATACGCACTCTTTTCTGGTATTGAAAGGCGTTCCAAAAAATTTGGATGCGAGACTCTTGCTGGAATAATTTTTTTTTTTTTTTTTTTTTGTAGTCTGCAAGTTTTTGACAATAAATCAGCAGCTTTAATTGTTCGTTCGTATGTCTCCCAAATATTTGGATAAAAAACTTGTTAAAGCAGTTTTACTTCTACTGGATCCCAAATATTCGAAATTATACTTGTAAGTAAGTAAATTTTTTAATTCATCTCGTAGAGATTCGCTGAAATTAATTGAAAAAAAAAACGATTTTATTCACTTATTATTTATCCGGACTTTTTCATAACTTTTTGAATTCTTCATTTTCGTCTTGAAATGAATTGTTTTAATCAAACCTTACAAAATAGGTATTAACAAATCGCACGTCACATAGAAAAGTGACCTAACTCACAATTTGTCGTTTTTGAGTTAATTACACCATGAATTTCGCAAGCTTCGATTCTATCGTTTGGTGAAATCTGCATATTTCTATCTGATTTTTCTTGTCGCTAGATAGCGATAGTGTCACTTTTGTTTTACACTTAAGAACAGAGATATTCTTTATAGAACAGTGTCAATTTTTGAGTTGTGACGATCTTCATTACAAACCTAAATATATTTTCGACACTTTGACAGTATTTTTTAAGTTGTGTCACTTTTCCAAAAAACGGCATTTATTTCTTACAAATTCTATTTTGAGTTATGACATTTTTCCACAAAATTCAAAGTACGGAATTTAATTCTTAAAAATTGTATTTTGAGTTGGACTACTTTTAAAAAAAAACTTGTAAAAAATATTTATTTAGCAACTAAGAAAAGCTAAACAACTTAATAGCATGCGGAATTAACCGCTAACCTCGCTAACTGCGGTAACAAAAATAATTTAAAAATTCTTTTACATAAATCTTCAGAAATAAATTACCTAACTAGGAAATTTAAAAGTTCATATTATTTTTAGCAAGCAATTATGTACTACGTTAAATTTAAATTGTTTCCTTTTTTTCGCTCTCCTGAAAAGTTGTGTTTTTTGAGTCGGGTAACTTTTCTATGTGATGTGGGAAATATGGAAAATTCATTCCAGTGTGATTTACAAATGCATGAGCAAGAAAACCCATATCATAAAAATTGTGGTAACTACATTAACAAGATCTTCGTGTGGGAAGGGAAGAAAAACAATGCTTTTTTTAGTTTTGTCATATTGAAAAACAAGAAAGAAAACTTTTTTCATTTAAAAATTGAACAGCTTCTAAAATATATTGTCAGAAATTTCGGGTTAAGAATCTCTAAGAATTATTAGAAACTTAAGCAAGGAAAACGAACACGCTATCATTTAAGTACAATTAGTCTTAAAGCAAAAAACTTCTAAAATAAAAACTAAATACTTAATGCCATAAATCTGAAGTTTGAAGTTATCAACAAATGATAGAAAACCGTGCATGCTGTTCATCATGAAATCTAAACAGGTAATAAAACCCAAACCACAAAGAATTGAGGCAAATTAAACAAAAAATAAATACTACAACCACTACTAACCATACCGCACCACCATCATCAACTACAACAATAACGACTAAACGAGCTAATAATCTTCGACTTAAAACTTACAACTTTTCATCTAAGACATTAACCTCCCAAAGGAAAATAAACCGTCGACAACATTATTGCGTTGCGGTCTTGTCAACATCAAAAAACTCAAGAGAGAAAAGAATATGAAAAGCTCAAAATCCATTTAATTCAAAGTTGCAACATTCCATTCGTTGTTGCAGTAAAATTGTTATTTTCCCTTTTTTGTTGGGGAAGCCCTTTTCTTCAAGAAATTTTCCACGCCATATTTTACTTGTGAAAAGTTTCTTTCAACAAACAACCACACTCAAACGAGTTTTTATTATGAGAGCTGTGTTTGTCATAGGATTCTCTCGTCACGACACCGCACCGAACCGCCCTAAACCAACCAACTCGGATACGTGATACAGGGGGAGCTTACGATTTTCATATACTAGGGTACATGACGTTGCTAAATGCTGTTACTGACTTATAAAAACATTTCCGGATATAAAAATCCAACAAGTACCTACCTACTATTTTTGTATATGAATGCGCGAAGTTTTAGGTTATACCTTATTTGATGTTTTATGAACACACTTAAAAAGCTCAATAACAGACCATCTTTGCAGTTTTATGGATTAGATTTTGCCGGGATAAGTGTCACCAATATAACAACAGCCATTAAAGGCTTTAACTATCTGAGCACTTGGATTATTTCCTTGCAGCGATAATGTCCTACTTTCTGGTTAAATTGTTTTTTCTTCCTTTTTTATTGTTGTTGTTGTCGCAACATGTAGTAGCTAATTCAGAAACTCGTTTTCTAGATACGTAGGTATTTATTACGTGCACAAGTAGATTGGTGCAATCCTTGGTAGTTATTTGAATAGATCGACTTGGATTTTATTTAAATATTTGAACTAACTAAATTTGTTTTCCTTTCAGAAAGATGTCGATGGTTTTGCAAGAAGGTAAATTCTCGGTGTTGAAAAATAAATGAGGGTACATGAAAACCAATTTTTTAGATATTAGGCTCTAAGGCACCATACATGTATACCTAGTTACATACAGTATCCATAAATCCATTTGTAACTTAACAAAGGAAGACACCATCCAGACAAAATTTAGCATATTCAATCATTCAAACGATCTATTTTTAGTATAAGAAGCCTCGTAAATTTTTTAGATGGACTCAATTTGATTCAGAGTAGGATGTGTAAAAGGGATTCCAGAAACTTGGCAAACGTACTCAAGAACACTTATTCCCTTAAGAATGGAATAATGTTGGAAGGTACCTACGAGACGATATTGAATTGATTCTACAGTGCGAAAGCCAACAAAGTTTACATACAGTCTTGTTTTTTTTTCTGCCTTTCTAACTAAACAAGTCCGTAACCCAACTTTATGCAATTGGTAGTAGCGTAAAAGGAATTTAGTTCATTCGAACTAATTTATATGAAGAGCTTCCGATTGCATAAGATGGAAGGATTACATAATTCTTGGAGTTTAATTTAAGAGATTTTATATAATTAGGAAATTTGAACAAAATTAAAGCGATTATTTGTATGCTTGCAAGATAAGAGATAATAGAAACAAATAGAAAAGCTAGAATTGGTCTAAGACCAATTCTTATGATACCCTAGATCAGAGGTGGCCAAAGCGTCGACTGCGGTCGACTGGTCTACCGCGTAAATATTCTTATATGTACCTTCACATCTCGACATGAAAGAAAAATGTTTTGTTAATTTAAGTTTTTTTTAATTTCAGGTCCTTTCCTCGTTCTAATTCTAAAAAAGCTAGGCGATGAATAGAGAGAGCAGCGCGTTTTTGATTTTAGTCCCTTTAAAAAACTCACGCATGAGAAATTCCTTAAAAATTTATCACTTGGTAAGAGACTCGATGATTCTTTAGCTTTCCTTAAACTTTATAAATTCTTTTTCCGAATGTTTCTAAATTTTTTTTTCGAATTTTTCTTAATTTTTGTTACGAATTTTTCTTAATTTTTTTAAATGTTCTTTCCCATCTCTACTAATGTAAAACGGATACGATTTTCGTAGTAGTGTTCATCAAAGTAGATGCAATAAAATTAGATCCTGCTCTCCTGATGTTCTTGTCTTCTTCTCACTTTCATCACTTTCAACTTTCATGACCTTTACTTCCGTGGGCCCAGAAAGTAGAAAGTTACTTTCGTAAGTAGAAGACTTGTATGAAAACGCCAAATTGAACCTACTTACGAAAGTTATTTACGAAAGCTTAACATTAACTCAATGACGAAATAAACACCGAAGAAATATTAATAAAATAAAAAGGATTTTTGGATGTGGACTAGTTGGAAATGAAATTCTTAGCTTAAAATTCGATATATTTTTGAAATCAAGAGCTTCGTCTCAAAATAGTTATTGGAATTGTGATGAAAAATATCCATCTTTGTGGAGATGTGCAGCATATTTAACAACCTGTTTCAGTTCACTTACCTCTGCAAAACAAATTGTTTTACCATGAATGCAATTAAAACAAAATATCGCTCCCGTTTGACAAATGACCTTTTGGAAGCAATGTATACGAATAACTACATATGAACCACAATATGAAGAGCTTGCCGAAAATATGCAATGTCCTGTTTCCAGTAGATCCTCTGATACCACATAAAAAAAATAGGTAATATATATTTACAGTAACATTGTTCGCATGAATAATAAGAAAATAAAGCACATATTGTTTTATGTATAAACTAATTAGTTTGTGAGAAGAAATCATTATTTTCTCTTATTAAAATAACTTTATATTGAATATGTTTTAGTATTATCTATGGTTGTTTTAAATTAAACTTATTTTTAGCTTTAAATTATGTTAACACATACGATGTTGGTAGATCGCCGCTTATAATTTAAGAAAACAGGTGGGCCGTAGTAACCAAAAGTGGTCACCCCTCCCCTAGATGATTGGCACCCATCTGTGCAAGTTTGATTTTTGAAGTGGTGGAATTATATATGTATTTTTACCCACAATTCATGAAACTTTAGTAGGTATATATGTTATCATTTCGCAATTAATAGTGTCTATCGGTCAACCATAGGAAGAAGCTGCCAAAGCAAGGAATATGCATTTCCATTTATACAGACAGATGTTTTGCCAAAAATGTGGTACCACCTGGAGCCGAGACATCAATGCCGGCTTAAACATTTTAAAAATTGGCGTTGCTAAAATAAAAAATAATGGCTGCATTGATGCTTTGACTTTGCTGAAGCATACAATGCAGTCATGACTTCTCTCTTGAGAAGTTTAACTTGAAAGCCGTGGAAAATTAGGTTGTTTATGAATGACGTAATTTCTCACGTTTTATCAAAGTTAGTTGCAAGACTATGACTACAGAAGAAAAGCATATCCAGGAAAACAATTTTTCATTCCGCAGCTAATCTCTACGTGCCTCTAAGAGCAGAAAAGAGCGTAAATTAATGTTTAAAGCATTTTTATTAAAAATGTATAATGCTTACCCAAAATTTATTTTAAGTTAATATATTTCGATTTCATAAAACCTATAAAATAAATTTGATAAAATTTTGAAAGGAAGTATCCTCTCTAGTGTTGTTCAGATGGATCTTTGCTAACCTAACATTAAAAAGG
The DNA here is from genome assembly GCA_963924295.1 of Dioctria rufipes. NCBI lineage: Eukaryota > Metazoa > Arthropoda > Insecta > Diptera > Asilidae > Dioctria > Dioctria rufipes. The sequence goes on from OZ002745.1 coordinate 14,031,976, forward strand.
TAATATAAATATATTCACTTTAAATTGCAAAGCATCAGTGATGGAGTAAAATCAGTAAAGAAGATAAATGGACGAAGCTTTAGGATCAAGCGAAGAGATATTTTATCAACATGAATAATCATGAAAATCGTGTCCCACAAGGGTCAATCCTATGTCCATTTATATTTAATTATTTTCGGACAATCTTATATTGTCTTTTTATCTACAATTAAGCGGCATATACATATATTATATATATTCAGTTTCAATTCCAAACTCTGAACAAAATCCACGGCCTTTTCTTCAGTCCAATTAAATTTTGTAAACTTTATTTACCAACCGTTTTTACTTCCGGTCTTTGTAGAACTTCCCAGTATTTAATTGAAAAAAAAAAATCCTTCAGAGTAAAATTAAACAACCAACTTTAATATAACAAACTATAACCTGTTGAGTTGTGGACGATAAGATGAAATTTCTATCATCAGCTATATTAAAACGCAAAGTCATAATACAATTCTAAACTATATTGGCTAACATAAGTCGAATAAAATATCCATTAGAATCGGTACCTAACTAAAACACATCAAATTTTCCAGAACATGAAATCTTGCACTTACATTCATTCTATCCCTACAACGGAATGAGTATATACACATGAATATATGTGAGAATGTAAATATATAGAAGTTTTAAACAATACTGTTCCTCAGCAATAATGAGACTTCCGTTAAATTGTCTTAACCTTAAAGTGCAATAACAGAAATAAATGAACTAATGAATTCCGACTATATTCGAATATAAGCATACCCAAAACATCACGAAAACTTGTGTCCATTAAAATTTATAACTATGACTTGGTATATGGTAGTTTTCGTATATAGATATGCATATATATAGTTGCTTGGAGGGACCCCTATTTCAAGGATATACAAAAGAAAAGTAATTTCTTCAAGTAATAGAACTCAAACAACAGCGAGGTGATATGAAGAACAGGCGAATATAGTATGTACCTACTACATCCAGGATGTAGGATGCTGTGAGACAAACTTACGGGGAACGCACTTGAAACTAATTCAAACTCATTTGTGAGTTGGTTATTGGTTCACGAAAGTCATAATTAGTATGATAAGGAACAACAAGTTCCGGCTGGAATTACCTTCAGGGAATGTTAGCATCCCGACTAAGAAATACCATACTGCTGTAGCATTAAATAGCCCCAGCCATTCGCGGGATACAACGTACTTTCAAAGCTCCAAATACTCATATAGCAACCATATAGGAGGAGTGTTATCAATATTCTATAAATTGGTCGTATACGCTATGGGAGCAACTAAGTTAATTGAAGGATTTTATTTTTCACTGTGAGATGTGTTTTTGTGTGTGCGTCTGTGTGTGTGTGAGGCTTACAAGTTTGAACACGGACGCGCCTCTTTGCACAAATTTTGTGTGAAGATTTACCTTGAGTGGAGAAGAAGGTGGGTGGTAATTTGAAATAAATTTGATGGCCACAATGAAAAATTATTATTGAAGTTCAGGATCATCATCCTTCGAAGTGTTCGATCTTAAGTGTAAAAGGCGTCAAAATACAGCAAGAATTTTTTACAAAAAATATGTAAGCGCCCTTGTAAAATAGATGTGGTTTTACATTATGTATATCTCTGGAAGAGAAAACATGTTTAAAAGCTTCAAGAAGAACTTTATCCGTTGGATCGTTCTTACTTCTTTGTAAGAATAGCTCAAGAACATTGCACAAAGTCTTCAATAGATCATATTGCAAATCTGCCGAAAATTATTGTTTGCGTATGAATAGTCAATCATAAATAATCCATCAAAATTCAAGACTCCATCATTAAGGCGAATGTCACACGAGCACCGTATTCCGCACTTCTTTTTGACCGCGGCCCATGCGATTATGTGCATAATACTTAATGGAAACGTACAGACGAGCTTCTCGCGACCACCAAAAACAAGCATTATGGTCGCGCGAACCGATTTGGTGTGACGCTCCTCCTACTTGAAACGTATACCGTCATGAAGAGTAGGTACTGCTAAGCATCTGCATTGCCACACGAATGAGTTGCAAAATGTTCGAGCGTCATTTGAAATTAAAAGCGTGTAGTGTTTTTGATATGGTGTAAAACTTTTAAATTATGAATTCGAAAATCGATGTTGATAGAGGAGATACGCCAGAGACCAGATCTTTCGGATACTATCAACGAAATATACAAAGATCATAATAACACATACACACGATATCAGTTGAAACACTTTTTTGAAAATTGCTTCAATTTATGATGTCGCAAATGGTTATGCCCGCTGTTTAGCGGATGCATCCAAAAGCTCTATCCTTTTCTGGCTTTTTTACAAGTTTTGTAACATATTATAAAAAAAGAGAGTATAGTATTTTGATCATTCATTTTGGTCAAGAGTCAAAATCAAGCTAAATAGCTATTAGAAAAGAGCAACATAATTTCAGGTGGAGCGAATAAAATGACGCTCGTGTGACAACAACGAGTTTCTCATCATGTGACATTGTGTACCCAAACGGCCGCCAGTAGATCTCAAATTTGGATTACTCGGACGACATCTGTTGGTACCCTTTTAGGGTTCCCTACAACAAAAGGAAAACTGGAACCATGTCTGTCTGTCACAAGCGTTTTTCTCGAAAACGCAGGAATTTGAAATTTGGCAGAATGTTAGGTCTTCATGACGCTCACATATACGACAGTCAAAGATTATTAAATATTTTTGTTTTTTAATTTGAATTGGGGGTAGGTTTACCCCTTCAAAACAAATTTGTGTGTGCATTTTGTGGGATATCGTTTAAAAGAGCTACTTTCAAGGATTCAAAGAAAAAAAATCAAAATTTTTGTTGAATTGATTATAAAGATAGGGTATATATATAAATACCGTTCCCCCCTGATCTTCTAGGTTTCCTAATGCTAAAATTTCGATATTGTCAGGGTTAGTATGTCGTTTTTTTCGTCAGTCAGTAAACATGCAATGCATGGATGAGGAAGAGGTTAAAAGCGTTCAACACCTGGAATGAACTAGTCTTGCCAAGCGTAGGAGGAATGCGCTCGGCAGCTAATTCTTCGGCGAATTGAGAGAGCTAGCAGACAGGGAGCTGGGGGACCTGGTAAGGTTTGTTAACTCTGGTGGCTGGTTTCACCGCACCCTCTAAAACTAGGATATCATTCCCAGGTAGGGTGGTATCACAATGGACCGCAAATGATTTAAGTGAGGCTGACTCGAACTTAACCTAACCTAACTTTCGTCAGTCTGATAATTGCTGGAAAAAAATGTTTTTTGTTTTAACTTATAAAATTACTCTTGCGCCCATCTGTCGATCGTTAATAAAGTTCTGGTACGGAACCCTAATTGCGCGAGCCCGACTTTAACCGAATTATTTTTAAGCTGTTAACTGTTATATATTAATTGGACAATAAAGAATGTTATGTATTTCAACCAATCTCTGCCTGAAAAATATTTCTTGCATGCAAGATTTAATTAAGTGAAAAACTGAAAAATTACAATTATAAATTGCAATGTGTATGCTCCTGCAAAAATTTAAATAATTTTATTTTCCGACGACTATGCATACATACATAGAATTACAGTTACAGTAGATCATTATTTAAATGAGCATATAATTAAATTGCGCTCAGCAAAATATCCGTCATCAATCATCATCAAACTCATATCAGACACGAACATTTCTGATTTCTTGGCACATAATCGGGCAATCAATTGTTGTGTGTGCGAAATCTACCTCGTGATATAAAATCTGGCAAAACTCGAATAATCTCGAGTTGCCCCTTCAGCTTAGCAGCGTATAAATATAAACCTGTGCAAATCTCCCCTTTCTCCTTCCCTCCCCTCTTCCATTTACCAATCAAAAGAACAAGTCTATGTGTTTTTGATTTTCTATATTTCCAGATAAGCGAGCAAATAATTTGAAACGACAACTTCCTCCCTCCACATTCATGCCTCTTGATGTTATTCCGAATACAAAATTTGTGTACACATTGAACAGCTTCAACAAGTGCCTCGTGATTAATGACGTAGAAAAGCGCCCTTCCGGCTTATACTCATGTCATGAAAAATTTATTTTGTTCCGTCTTTGATTTGCATACGGAAAATGTGAAAAAGCTTTGCTTTCGGGGAAAATATGACGACTCTCCGTCATGTTAATGCATTAGATATCGTCACTTGAAATGGCCGAGAAGGCGATGGCGGCACCTACGGAATGGACGAACGTGCCTAACCGGAAGGAAAGGACATTTGATATGAAGATATTAAAAACAAAATGAGACTTGAAGGACTTTGCAGGTAATTTTAGATTGGGTGATGGAATATGGAATTATATGCGACCAACACAGGACGAAATTAGTTGAAATATTACATTTTGGAATTAATAGAGAAACTAATTGATTTCATTTGACCTTTGTAATAGGAACAAAATATTATGTATTGAACACTATTGGTTTTGGGGTAATGTTTCTCATCTTGAATGTTCTCTACAACAGCTTAGTCTGCAATAGATACTTCAAACAATATATGGAAAAATGTCAGAGAAATATAAGTATAACAGTTCGATCAGCAACTGAATTATTCCTGGAGGACAAATAATGCACAATTAATTTAAATGTATAAATATTTAGATGGAGAAGCGATAATTATAATTGAGCAGTGAAATCCAGTAATATTATAACAGTTAATGACCTAGCCAAGATCAAAACCAATATAACAGTAGCGCATTTTTGTTGGTTCAATAATAAAAAAAACACTATTAATTTAAATGCCTGACATAGAGTACATTGGTCAAGTTAATTGTGCCAGACAGCAAGCTAATCAAAAAACTTGCGACAGATAAGCTTCGCCCTCGGTTAACTCTTATAATGACTATACGAACACATTATTAACTTTTATAATATTCGCACGTATATCTCTTAAATATTAAATACATTTCTCGGAGCATACCCAGAATCACTTAGCGATTTACACTTTCATTCTTAGTAAACCAGAGGATTGGTTTATCTGAAATTTCCAATTGTCCCACATGAAAATATAATAAAAGCGTTTCTTGATAAGCAACAGCATCATCGAACAACCTCTTAATAGTTAGTTACACATTCCAATTCAAAATATCTTCACACTCCAATAAAAGCGGAAGCAATTTAAAATAATTTAAGAAAATGCTAACATCAACGAACCTTGTGACGTAATGGTTGATCCAGAGCGCTATCATTATCAGTCAATAGACAAGGTCTTAATATTTTTTTTTTTTATTTTTGTTGTTGTCGTAAAGTAGCTGTTGCTGTTCTATACAAAGCTAGCTGATAGTTCCTACAAAGATGAGATCGGGAAAATTTAAGCACATTTTCACAAATTTCTTATTCATCCTCGCTTCGGTTTGTCAAAGTCAGACTCAAGGTAATAACAATTTTACAAAAGTTCTGTGTGTATTTTTTTTTTTTATGTAATTCTAATGAGCTAAAAATGTGTGTCTTTTAAGATTTAAATTCATCACCATACCATAATAAGTATGCTTTTGCTACTTCATATGCCTGGAAGTTTCAATTTCCTGTTACATATTCTGCAGGAGGGGTTCAGGACACTACTGCTCAATGGAGACCAGTCATACATTACAGCCAAGAACAGATACAGCTCCCCAATGAGTATTTAATAGCATCGAACTATCCAGGGAGCTCTGTCAAAGTAAGTTAAAAAGATTACATGCATGAAGGACTTATAGAGTGATATTATTACTAAGAATTTTTTTCGGATCCAATTAATTTTGTGGACGTATTCACTCAAAATTTGTAATTAATTTACAAGAACTACATTGAAAGTGTACCTATCGTATGATATCGAAATTAGTTAATTTAAAAAGGAAGGCTGTCAATCAAAGTGCTTACCAGGTAGTGACAAAAACAGAAACAAGAGTAAAAAATGTCAATATGAAAAAAATTTAAAAATTGGTTTATGTTCGTCGCATGTTCATCTGTAAAAGAAAAGTCTTGAGGCTGGATAAGTCCTCTCTAAAGCTTTGATGTATATTATCAATAGGTACTCCCTGCTGATTGATAACACAGATTATATGGGATGTTGTAAAGAGACCGAAACAGTGACACATATATAGTAAGTCATTATCCGGCACTCCTTTCAATGAATGGTAATAAAGCTAATCCTTGTTATCCTAGTTTAAGTTCTGTTCTATATTTACACATAAGAGCTCCTATGCTACTGTTTTTGTTTCCCTGTAGGTATATACCTTGCGACAGACCCAAAATAACTTTGTAGAGTTTTGCACCGAGTTTAAGTTTAAAATCTACAATCATTCCCAAATATAGGTATTATGCTATCCTTAAATGGGATTTTTACCTCAGATAAGTAAGGCTTCAAACAGAGCCTCCATCGACTAATTCCAAATATTTTTTGGGGCTATTGGACCTACAGTATTCCGGTATTAACAAATGCACTAGTTGACCATTAGACACATCAGGAAGGAGAGAACATTTCATAACCTTCGAATTATTCCTTTTTTTTAGATCTAATGATGCCTATATACTACACAGTGTCTTTCCAGTACAGACTCTGGAAAATAAATATAAACAACAAAACAATATTTCCAAAACAATTATCATTCACGCTTACTGTCAGAACATACAGCAAATTTTGATAAGAAATGGACTGATACCTAGTTATATTGGTTGAAACGTGTATGAGAATATGATCCATTAGATGGACATGATTTGATATTCTGTTTTTAAGTATTTATACTTGTTAGGGAGGCTAAGAAATTTAGCAATTTAGCAACCGTACAAGAAACAACAGATTTTTTTTCTTCTAAAATTATTCCATTTATGTATATGTCAAAACACTTTCAGAATCAACAACCTGGACAAACAACATTTGATAACCAAGGAAATTATCAAATTATTCAGCAACCAAATACGTTTCCTACTCAAACTAGTCCAACACAACAAGCGCACCATCAAAATATTAGACCTCAAATTTCTGAAACTCTAACTCCAACTACTAATAAAGAACAGCCAATTGCAATTCAGGTTCCCTTACTAAACGACAAAGGACAACAAATAGGCTGGCAATTTTTCCCAATTCTAAAGCAATATCAACAATCTCAACAACAAACTTCAGCAATTACTCCAGTAAATCATTATGGACAACAATCAATATTGGTTTCCCCACCACAATCTATCACACCTGACTATCCAAAACAAGCACATCAAGCTTATCAATTTATTCCAGTTAGTTCACAAAATGAGCAACCAACAAAGTATATCCCTTCAGGACAACAATTTGTATTACCGATTTCTGATACACACAGACAACAATTCGAACAACCATCCTACTCAACGATAGCTGATGGTAGACGACAAGGTAAGTACAAGCCCAATATTGTATTATCGATTGTTATCTAGTTATTTTTTATAAAACAAATTTCTACAGTCGCAAATGGTCCTAGTCAAACTAGTCTCCAAACTTCACCGGTTTTGTATCCCAATGTTGCTAATAGCGATGGATCTAATAATCAAATACAGGATATAAACAAATTACTGCAGACTTATCAACAAAATCTACTACAGACTTTGATGTCTCACATACAGCAAGCAACTTTACAACCACAAGGCTCTACAAATGGTGTTCCTTTACAATTTACAAATCAACGAATTGCGGTGCCTAATACAGCCCCGATAGCTATAGCCTCCGCAACAATTGCAGATAACGGAAGTGGAGCATCTCATCTCAATTCGTTTACATACACGAAAGCGTGAATTTAAAAAAATTATTGTGATAACTGTTTTTAAAATTATTTACCTAGAAAAGAAAATTATGTAAAATAATTTTGCTCAAAAATTCACTAGATAAAAAATTTACTGAAACAGAAGGGAAGTATTCATCAACTGAATTTAGATTTTAAATATAGGTTAATCGTGCTAGAGAGGGAGGAAGGGAGGAAGTGGGTGAAGGTAAAATAGAAATATTAAATATTTGTTTCATCATAACGCGCGCTTACTAAATTTACGCCGAAATATGAAAAAGTTAGTGCTTAATACTAGAAACAAATATGAAGCCAATCCACATTGGATCAGTGAATAAGGTATACAATTTTCCGAAAAGGCACTAATTTTCCCTTAATAATAATGATAACTCGGTTATCAACATATTCAATTCTATCTTTGTTTAATTAAATTAACAAATCATCATTCACCATTAAACCACAGCAGAGGCGAGAGCACTCCAGTTTGGTGGGAACATCCTAGACATCAAATAATTGCATTTTAGTTAATCCACCAGAAAGTACCTACCTAGATACTTCAGCCGAGATCAACCGAATATGTCCTCTGTGAAATATCCAATTGCTTATGAAATTTTCCAGTCCCGCCAAAAACCATTTTTTAAATTATCGAAAATTCATTGACTTAATTAAATTTTGATGATCACACACACCACAATACATACGACAGTCATACATATACCCATGTAAGAGTAGCATGTAATTAAAACTCTATGATTTAAAAGCTAATTATGATGATGTGATGAATTAAGCTCTATTGAATTATTCATCAAAGAGCCTTTAGATTCAATCCAATATCCCCTTCGCATTGATGGCAATTTGGAAATCGAATCTTCTCTATCAATACACACATATAGTCGAAAAGCAGAATCAAATAACTCTCTAAAAAGTGAAGAGGATTTCAATTTTGAAAATATTAATAGATATGTATGTGTGTGTGTGTGTGTGTGCGTTTGTGTGCGGATAGATTGAATGTCCTTTAAGTGTTAATTGAATTTTCATTAATTTGAATTGATGAGAGTGTAAAACAGTTCATTGTCGAGTGTATGAAGAAGTTCTCTTCTGCAAGTAGGTAAATCAATAATGACAGTAAATGAAAAGGAAAAGAAACAACAACATTGACAGCTAATCACTTTATAGGATACAAGGAGCGACCATAAAATTGATAGGGTTAGCTCTATCAAAATGTGGAAGAGGAGACAATTCTGTCAGAGTGTAGACAACTCTGCTGCTCCTATTAATTATTATTATCTCCGTTAACAGTTAAATGTAAAATCAACAATTTGATTACTTTCACCGCGTAATCGTATTTCAATGCTTTTTTTTTCCGTCCTGTTTGAAGCAAGAACTGGCATGTCTACACCATTGTTAGTCCTGATTCTATTCAGAGTTATTCTGATTTTCATTGCAATTCAAATTCAATATATCCACCTTTTGAGTTCAGGGATCGCATTGTAATTTTTTGAAGCCTATTTTGACAAGACCGAGATTTCATTCAGGTGCCCTGAATATGCATGATCTTCTAATTTCCCCAATGGGTCTTACATATATCAAAACCTTCTTATTTTGAAGAATAACTCGCCCAATTTCGCAGAAGTACAACAGCTTAAAAATTTCAGCTGATTGCTGTGATGCAATGGATAATGAAATTTTTACAACCGTAGATTTCCCTAACTTCCGTAAATTTTCAGATTCTGTTAATCATATAAAATCTTTTGGTTTAAATTCAATTTTAGCGCTTATACTAAAACCGGTCTCTACCAAAATGTTCTTTTAATTTTAGGTCTATTAACTGTGGAGATACCTCAAGGTTCAGAATTGGGACTTCTGTTTTTTATCACGTTTCTAAATCATATATATTTGATTGTTTTAAACATTAAAATGTTTATAATTTTATTCCGACAATGCCCAACTGTAACTCTTTTGGCCTACTGCATTGTCCGAGGATGGAATAATTTTTATCCAATCATGATTTCGAAGCTATGATAAATTGTAAACAGGCTTGAAATAAATTCCGAGAAATCCTAAGTATTTGATTACTTACAAAATATTATTAGATATTAGACTAATTTGGTATAGGTACTATTAAATTTAAACAATACTATTGTTCCTTTTCTTGAGATTGCTCGGAATTTAAGTTTTTCTACAAAAAAACCTGCACTTGCCTGGGCCAGACATCAGGCCCAAAAAAGTAAATAAAGTTTGGTCAGTAATATATAATTAGTGTATTAGAATCAATTAAACGGAATTCTTACAAAAAAAAAAACAAAAACTAACAAACTTCTTACTAACTTATGGTTCCAACTGTGAATAGCAACAGCAACCCCTCCCAACAACCGAAGCAATATCTTGTTCGAGAAAAATTTCTAGAATATCAAATAACACAGAAATCACCTTGATTAGTGTCTCTATTATATGTATAATGAAAGCACCTTCGGATTTCGAAGTTTGAAACCGTAATGCTTTCTTCCCTCCCTCTGACTAATTTACACTTAAGTGGTCTTAAAGACTTAAAACATGCATGTTTTTGATAATTTAAAAAAAAAAAATATTATGGAAATTCCGAAAGTGTCAAATAATATGTAAAACAATAACATAAAAAAAAACACCACTCTTGTAATCCAATTGAAATTCCTCCAAAACTCACGTAAATCTTTTTATCACTTCCATCAACAGCAAACAGTCTAAACTTTTTAAAATCCTATTCCGAAGGATTTATCCAAGGAAACTGTGGTGATGTTTCACCTTAAAATCAAAAGTCAACAACTATTTTTCTTTTACTTTACGTTATACCTATTTCCGTGACTCTGCACTTGAACACTTTGCCCTTAAACGAATCTTTCAGAAGCGAGAGAAAAACTTCACCCAGGCCCAGGAGCTAGTTTAATATAAATAATTCAAGCCAAGTAGTTCACTCCTTAAAGTTGGGCCTTCATTCGTTACGATCGCACATAAAATTGTGAAAATGTGGATTTTGAACTTTTTCACCATCATTTCAGTTGAGTTGAATTCATAATCCCTCCAAAAATTGTGTATATAGAGTTTGAAAGAAAGTTTTCAATTTTTCCTTGTGAAACTTTCAATTTACAATGGGCGGCCGGCCGGCCGACCAAACGACGAACAGGGCGGGCGTTTTAAGAAAGTGAGTTAAAGTGTTTTTTCTATACTATACTATACTATTGCTACAAAAAAAAAACAGAACTTATTCGAAAAGAGGTTTTAGCAAACTTTTTTCATAAAACCTGTGTGAAAAGGAGTTTTAGCGATTAAACTTTTCACATTTTATGAAATTGGCGCAAGGTCGCCCGCCAGTGCAGTGTGAAGATGAAAATTTCTATGCTGCATAGCAGCAACATTCCCGGGATACAACAACAACATCCCCTATCCTCCTCACCCAACTATATATAATAGGAGTTAAGCAACCATTTTCATTTCATTGAGTTTCTGGAACTGCACTTGTTTGGTGATGCACTATAGCACTCTACTCTATAGTCATTCACCGTGATATGAAGAGCCGTCAGTCGTCGACGCTTCCCTCGACATATATGAATACATATGTATGTACATACATATCACTGAAATAGAGTGAAAGTCATAAGGGAATTGTGTAGCTGTAAAGGATTCATGAGATGATTTTTCTCGCGATTCTATTTTCTGAAACATGTGAAAATTTTTACGATTTATGCATATATAATTTTCTGTGGAATTAAATGGCCTTGTTCGGTACATTCACGACTTATGTTCAATTCAATGCCGTTATGAAAAGCAGTATCATAATAATTACATTTCTAGTTGCATATGTGTAGGAAAATAGAGAGGGGGTGGGGATATTATAATACAACTATTTTGTTAATTATTATAATTTGCATCTATAAATTAACTCATATTATGTATTACGACATTATTATAATATTTTATTTAAATTAGCTAACGTATGTAAGTTCACAATGTCGTACAACAGTAAAATTATTCTGTTGCCTTGTAAACCAAACACCCAAAATTGAATTGAATTAAATTATTTTTATAGAAAACTCTCTCGATGGTTCATTTAAAAGTTCACACCATTCTCGTTTTTAACAATACATAATTAAATCTGGAATGGAATCCATACCAATTCTTATTACAATTTTTTTCTTTGGTAATGATCAAATCAGCTTAAAATTGCCTTATCAAAAAAAAAATTCAAAATTAAAATGATATCCTGTTTGAAAAGTTTAGAAATTCAATTTACGTCAACATTAAATATTTATTGGGTCTCCCGCATCTTGTCACCGCTATCGTAGCGTATTGAATTAATGCCAAAAACAAAACAAACAAAAAAGATATTTGCCGAATGTTGTTACACCTTTTAAAAACGCTTCGTTCAACCTAGAAAAAAAAATAAAATAATTATTTTTTAATAGTCAAGCTTCAATTTTTCCCATCTGGCTTTGTTATAGGCATTTTGCTTTGCCATACTATCCTCGTGTGTCAGCATATTTTTATACATATATCCCTTTCACATATTTCAGGCGATTGAAAGATTTTTTGTTGAGCATTTTTTATGTTAAATATTTTATATTGATAGAGAGGGATGGAAAGACCGTCTTTATGGAAGTCTATAAAAAAAAATCATGTAGCGAAATACGTTTAGAATTATGGATTCGGGGCAAAAAGAATAATAGTGCAAACATTTGATTTCTTTTCTCCTGTATAAAATGAATGCATTTGTTTTTTTTTTTTATGGTGCACAAACTTTCTTTTCTCGGCCAACACGAATCTTATCAAAATGGACTGGGCATAGATTCTACACACAAACGTATGCATACTTATGTATGTATATACAAACACACAAATGTATGTATAATGTGAAATCAGACAAGGCACAGAAAATGGTTTTATGGAGAAAAGTAAAATACTTGATCCTTCCACAAGTCGTTGAAAATCCTGCTAAGTCTGCCTAGATAAAATATAACCCTAGATTTATTAGTGCCATTATCTTCGCTATTTTGAACATGTAGAATATTGTCACTATCTAAGATTATACTTGATACAAGTTATGTCCATATAGGTATGTGAAAAGGAATCATCAATTTAGCTTTCATTACATTGTTACAGAGATAAAAATTCGATGTGGCTATTCATGTAGGAGAGCAACTATGTATAAACACGCGCGGGCAAGTCGATATAGTTAGTATTCGATAATGAATCTCTTTTCTTGTCTCCGTAATGACAGCAGTTTTCGGGAACATTCTAAATATTAATTCTTTTGGTATTAGATTAGATTAGATGTATGTAGGCGCTAGCCTCGCAATTACGCCAACCTGATAGATCTATTGTGAGTCCCCGTTAAATTTACCCCCTTTCAAGGCTCAGACTGTTAATTAAGTCTAGAACCATTTTGGGATTGAGGTTCCATAAGTAGTTTGGTAGAGGAAAAGCATGTTCTAGGTGGAGTAGTCTCCGCCTAGCCAATGCTTCGTAGTTGCAGAGCAGGTGCTCTGAGGTTTCATGAGCATCCTGACAGTAGCGGCAGGATGAAATCTCAGCCAAGCCCATCTTGTTAGATGATATCTCAAGAGGCAAAGGACTGAGAAGAACTCAGTAGTCTTTTTGAGCTGTGTTCTCCTAAGGATTAGGAGTTCTTTTGTTTTTCCGCCACAGGTGTCGATAGACTTTTTTGCCTGACGAAGTCCTTGTAGCCTTTCCCAATACAGGGTTTTTTGTTTATTCTCCAAGTTATTTAGGGCATCTCTGAAGTAATACTTTGCAGTGCCACAAAATGACTCTGATCCGACAAAGGGAGTTTCCGCCCCTCTTTTGGCAAGGCCATCAGCAATTTCATTGCCTTTGTATGAAGACCACAAAGTCCAGGTACCCACATGAGGATAACTTTGTTTCTCCTTGATAAATTTTTGAGGGTTTGTTTACACTCCCAGACCTGATAATGTAGGACTATAAGGCCTTGAAGGCAGCTTTACTGTCCGAGAGGATATTAATGGTTGAGCCATTTATTGCTCTTTTGATGCAAGTATTGGCGCATTCTTCTATGGCCAATACTTTCACTTGGAATACGGTAGGGGTAGAGCCCAGAGCCATTGATATATGACATTTGGGGCCGTATACGCCCAGTCCGACCCCACTGTTTGTTTTTGAATCGTCTGTATGCCATACCATCGGTCTTTGTTGCAAGGACGGTTTAGTGGAACGCCATTGTTGTTGGTCTCCCAGGACCACTTGGAATGGTCTTAAAAAGCCACCCAGGGTGTGATTAGATATTGTCGTCATTTGCTCGAAGCATATCTGTTTTAAGATACTCAAATGACCAACTAGATCCCCTGGCTTTAGCTGCTTTCACCTGCAAATGTAGGGATGGAAGGTTTAATAAGGCTTCCATGACTGTTGTAGGACTGGTTCCTATGGCACCAGATATTCCTAGATAGTCAAGCCACAGGCTTTTTGTGCCTCAGCCGTCTTTTGATTAGTTTTTGGCCAATACAATGCAGACAAGACATGTATATAAGTTTGCATGAACAAGGGAAATCGTCTAATTAACTAGTTAACAATGACGGTATTCAAGCATTAAGAACTACAGCAAATGGGTCTCTATGTATGCATATATGAAAGGGTTTTGCAATTTCTATTTCTCTACAGCATAACTACATATGTCGTCAGGGATGGCCACCTTTTTGACTTTTGGCCAAAGCTTCCCTTAAAGAAAGGATTTGGTCAATCCAAGCATATCTTTGGAAAGGTCCCTGAGAAGTTTAACTTGAGAGCCGTGGGAAATTACGTTGTTTAACAACGGCTTAATATCTCACGGTTTATCAAAGCAACATATATTCTTAATTTTACACCCACTTGAAGCAGTCTACTCTAGCTCTAAAGCTTAAGTGATGGACGACAAGGGCAAAAATTGTCGTTTACTTTTATCAAATCCGAGTGAACTAGTAACAGCCGCAACAAAATTATGTAAGCGAATCTAAATATAAAAGCAATTGAATGGAGATTATATTGGCGCCATTATATGACCACCAGTATACCCCCACCCAACATACTCGTACATATTTATATCGAAATTTATATGAAAGCCCTGAAATTATCTCTTTCCAGACTTCCCAAATATAGTTACTTAATGGATACTTATTATTTTTGTACAAAATTCTATTTATATTTTCCACAATTACCCGTCACTATCAATTAAGATAATTTCCAATTTATATGTATTTCCACTCCACCTTCTATACATTTTATATGCCTATGTCCTATATAAACACATTGACCTAAAAAGCATCTTGTATCTATTATTAATTAATTAAATTGCCTTAAATGCGACCGATTTATTATTAATCTTGCCATTGAATATGAATAAACTCTCTGTCGGTGTCAGTTCTTGCGGGTGGCAAAAGACATAAATCATCACCGATGAAAAGCAAAGGGGACACGTGATTATTTCCCATATTAATAATAGATAACAACTTAAAAGAGGTATTAACTACCCTTAGCCGTCATTAGGAGGCAATTACGCTATTATGCCCCAGCTCAGCAAGGATCATTAATTTAATCATTAAATCCTTTTGCATGCGCTCCATTATAATTGTTACCAATATTACTTGCTTAATATCAGCACAGCAGTAAAATTTTAGAGAGTTATATGTATGTATGTTGTTGAGTATAAATTTTGAATTATAAACACGATATGAGATATTACTTTCATTACCGAAATTATTACCGGCGGCTTTTCCCTTGGGTAGGAAATGCGCTAGATACAAGAACAGTTAAAATTTTAATTCTGACTATTATAAAAGTGATCAACTTTAACGACTTTTCAGCGAAGGTTGAAGAGTTAAAATGGAATTTTCTGTAATTGTTAAAAGGAGGAGTTTAGTTATTCTGAAATTCTTGTTTTTACTTGTATTTACGAGTACCTATGTAAATGAAATTTCAGAAGTGTCTATTCTCTCTTGTAGAATTATGAAGAGAATTTATTGAAAGCTTAAATTGAGTTAATAAAATGAAATGAAAATGAAGTGAAACTAAAATATAAAAACGAAACAATATAGATTTTTGCTGATAGCAGAGTGTTCTGGACTTAAGCAGGGAATATTGTCTAGTTTATTCGAGAGTTTAACCCCGTTCCCGGATGTTTAATTCCTATCTGACGATTGGAGAATATCCTCCAGATATTCGAATTAGACAGCTATCCCACTATTAAAAGTGACGAAAATTTCCTCAATTGCAGTTTTGGAATCTGATATTTAAATAATATCGACGGTCTCGCGATACAGGAGGAGACACGATTATTCAATAAAAGTAATCTTGAAACACCTGAAACTGAAACTATTCGTAGAAACGAGCTGACAAACTTTGACAGAAGAAAATTTCATAAATCACCATTGAGCTACCCATCTGCCCTACTCCTAGGAAATCACGACGATTATTCAATAAAAGTAATCTTGAAACACCTGAAACTGAAACTATTCGTAGAAACGGGCTGACAAACTTTGACAGAAGAAAATTTCATAAATCACCATTGAGCTACCCATCTGCCCTACTCCTAGGAAATCACGAATTTGGTTGCTTGCAGGGCCGTTTTCAACCAAGTGTAGGTCGATATGGCACATTAGGATATATGGGCCCCCTAACAAAAATTACTTTCTAAACTACTACCATCAAGCTAGAATTGACATTTGTGTGGATCAGACATGATAAGCTGGGAATTCCAGCTTCTGAGATTATTTGAATGAAACTTGGATCGTAGATTTTTTAGCGGTTTTTATATCTCAGTGTGAGACTGTCTCTAGCTCTATATCAATAATGTCACTACTGTGCTATTGTGCGCTTTCACATCTATGCTGATGTAATCAAATTTTATTATTATTAGTAGGTGGTAGGGCCGGAGAGCCAACTTCTAAGCACCGCGACATAAAAGGTCTTTTGTGCTTGCAGGGCCGTCTTCAACCAAGTGGGGGTCCATATGACACATTACGATATGTGGGCCCCCTAACAAGAATTATTTTCTAAACTAATTTGGGCTATAACGTAAAATACAATCACAAATCCAACACGGGAAATACATCGATTGCAAGTTCAAAGGCGGGTAAACTGGTTTTCACTCCTCAAATGGAAGTTATCGTAAAGTAGCGTTTAGGGGAATCCCCGTCCGATTGTCGTATTTAAAGTAAATTGAAAGTATACTTTCAGTAGCCAAAATTTAACAGATAAATTTATAATAGGTTTTGTTACATGTTAAAAAGTTAATCATCGCAGAAGTTAAGGGTCCTATAGATTTCCCTGGGCCCAGGCCCGGCAAGCCCATGCGTAAAGAAGCCACTGGTCACTTGATAATGACAAAAATGTTCCAAAACCATAAATTAATGCAAGGAGGCGGCTAGAAGGCTAGAATCTTATAATATAAATGATAATATCCATGATGATAATGGTAGTTCCAGTATTCTAGGATCGATTAAAATCAGGGACTGAAAATTACTGGAATTTTGAAAATTTTAAACAAAAAAGGCTGGGATAAATCATGATCGTGGAATTTAGTGGAATATACCAAAAGATGTCACGTGAAACCCATTTCGATTCGTGTAAAGCTTTTGAAAACTTAACTTTTTATAAAAAAAAATCTAAAAAAACCAAGCTGGAAAGGTTTTTTATTTTTTCTAGCAAAAATTAAAAGTCAGCTTGGCTTTCTATTTTTTCTGGCAAAAATAAAAAGCCAGCTTGCCTTTTTATTTTTTCGAACTGGAAGTAATAGGTTTTGAAGCCGGAAGTATAAAAAGCCAAGTTGGCTTCTTATTTTTAGCGACCGAATCAGTTATGAATTTTTACGAAAAAAGCTTAATTTACTTGTTATTCCTGGCCGGTACTAGTTTTAGGCTGAACTACAATAGAAGTATACGTAACTACATTTACTTACGTAAAGCGAACGCGCCCTTTAATTTAACAGACGTACACAAATTAACTTTAACTCGTGTGAGGGAAACTTTCATTAAGTTTAAATATCCAATTTTCTGTAAGTATAGTAATAAAGATAGAAGATATAGGATTTTTTACCGGGTTAAACTTATATTTGTTCAAGGAGGAACTTTTTTTGGATTCTCCGGTATATAGCTATTTTTCCATTTGTTTTTCAAGTCACTCAATTTCGCTATTTGGGACCTGTTGATGAGTCAAACCAAGACTTGAAACTTGTCACCCAAAATATAATGGGTAGTGTGTTGAAATAACAAATTAAAAACATTATTTAGCTTTTGCTATATATCGGAGAATCCAAAACAAGTTCCTTCTTGAACAAATATAAGTATAGTGCGCTAAGATCGCTCATTCCGTAAGAACGCGATGTGTCCAAACAATTAAATTATTATTAAATGATTAAAAGTGCAATGTAAAAATTAAAATGGAATAAAAATGGTACTGCGAATTAATAGAAAGAACAAATCTTCGATTAAATCAACTTCCATTTGATAATTTTTACACTTTTACCACTTTTTAAAATTTAACACAGAAAATGTCATTAGGGCACTGCGAATTAATAGAAGCCACAAATCTTCAATTACTTCAACTTCCATTTTTTAATTTTTTCACTTTTACCACTTTTTAAAATTGAAAACATTAAATATCAAGATAATAACTCTTACGGAATGTGATATATATTTAGGCTGAAAATGTCAATTTTTCGTAAGCAAACTTCAGTCTCGTTTAATTTCGTAAAGTTATTTACTTCTAACTATTGTAGTTCAGCCTTTTGAAGCTAGAAAAGCACGCGCAACGGCTTGATACTTTTTTCGGTAAAAATATAAAAAGCGAGCCCGTCTTTTTTTTTCTATCCGGCTTTTTATTTTTGCCAGATAAAATAAAAAGCCTTTCCAGCTTAGTTTTTTTAGCTTCAAATTATTATCGATCAGGAATAACAAGTAAAGTGGGCCTTTTTCGTAAAAAGTCATAACTGATTAAGATGCCCACTGCAATTTTATATCCCAATACATATTTGATTGTACATATACATATATAACCTCAAATCCAACCTTAGACTTGACTTTCTTGTTTTTTACTAAAACTGATGAGACATACAATATACCTTACCTACTTAATTTTACAATAAAATTTGTATAAAACAATCTTTATAGCCTCACATTTATACCATTTTCCAGGCAAATTGTCTCTGACAAGCGAAAAACAAAACCACCCCAACAGGCCGCATTCGTATACTATCTACATACCAACTCACCCATAATAATAAATCGACGGAAATAATTCTGTAAAGCAGTTTTGGCTTAGGCCGTAAATATCAGATTAATCTCCTCAGAAGGCAGTTAATCGGTGAAAGGTGCGGAATATAAATCAACGTTATTGCCACGATATATCTCTACTTTGTAAGGTACCTAGTTACATACATATATTCGCAGTTTATCTACGCAAATGCACGAAAATCGCGCTCCAATTTTAATTTCCATCTTATGAAGGATAGAGAGAGAGAGAGAGAGAGAGAGAGAGAGAGAGAGAGAGACAGAAAGATAGCGTGAAAGAGAATAAGTTTTACGTGCGACTATTATTTCTAGCTCTGAAGTTAGAGGTAATCATCAAGAGATTTTCATCGTGCATTTGTCTGTAATATTATTTAGTTAAGGAAATTTAATTGGAGGGCGATTAATTCCAAAGAGTGTTGCTGATGTAAAGCGCTGAGTAATTTAGCAAAAAGGTGATAATGATGGGAAAATTTGATATATATACCTACATAGAAAGTAAAATTAAGTTTCCTATTACATAGTTTTCTATTTAAGGTATGAATTTTGGATGGGCTTTTCGCTATTTGTTATGTTAACAGAACTTCTCCTCTTCATCTCTTAACCATTTTCTATTCATTTCAAATTATGAAGTTGGTTTATGTTTCATTTCTTTTAATATGTGCATAAGATTGAATTGGTTTGGATTGGATTGGATTGAAACGAGGTTGGGATCCAAAATGAGTTCCTGGAACGTGGGCCACAGCAAGGCCCATTGCTCACCCTCCAGACTTATGAGCAATTGCTCATAAGTTCCAACCGGACGCTCTAACAAAATTCAAAATCGGCCCTCAACCCTCCTTTCCGGGTTCGTGCAGTTCTTCCAGGAGGTGTGAGCCAAGGAATCTTTAAATTTTTCTTGAGGAGGCCGAACAGTGAAAAAGAAAATGAGTCACCGTTTCGGATTCCTCTCCTGATCTTCTAGATGCCAGATCTGACCCCTGAGAAGGAAGTGTCCAGTGAGAATTGACACTTAAGCTCTCAGATTTGGTTTTCGTAGTCCCAGTAGCTTTTACGTTTCATTAGGGTTGGGTATGCCCCACAGCTCCTTTATAGTTCTACCTGAAGGATCATGCAACCAAAGGCGACTGTGTACGCAGTCGGCCTAAGCCGAGCTAGTAAAAGCAAGGTATTTTGAATCGGTCCCAATTGTGGACGAGATTTCCTCACA
This sequence comes from Dioctria rufipes, assembly GCA_963924295.1. Classification (NCBI taxonomy): domain Eukaryota; kingdom Metazoa; phylum Arthropoda; class Insecta; order Diptera; family Asilidae; genus Dioctria; species Dioctria rufipes. Next base: position 14,052,221 of record OZ002745.1, read on the forward strand.
TGCGCATATAAGATAGGTATAAAACCAAAAAGAATCTAAAACAATCTAAAAGATTAAGTAGATTGTAGTAGAATTGTATTTAAGACTAATTAATAATGAGTTCTTTGATCAAATCAGTTGTAACCATCTAGTAGCCAGTTTAGACGAGTCAATATGCTGCATTTGCCGCACGAAAGTTGTAGGTAGGGTGATGCTTCATTCCTGCCCCCAACCATCATCTTACCAACAAGTTTTCATGCAGCAGAGACAACATACTAGGTTAGGTATATCTTTCAAATGCCGCACAATCTTCGTCATTCTCTTCTTCACAGAACAAATTTGGCTTTAGAAAGTGCTGTGTATCCTAATTAAAGATGAAACCCTTTTTCTACAAATCTGGTCACCCTTTTTATACTTCTTTCTCTCAAAGTTATTAGAACTTATTTGTAGTAATGTTTGTTAAATTATTGCACCTTTTCATGCCTTAACCCTAAATGAACTCAAGCCTACAAATAGCTACTTGGTCCGCAAGCAGAAAGATAAGTATGGTCAACTTTTCTACATTAAACGATATCTACGGGGATTGCATGGACGAATCAAAAATTGTTGAGCATCAGCATCTCAGGGGAAAATTTATGCAATATATTTTTATGTTATTTGATTCAATCATTAAAACCGTCTAATTAAAGGTGATGATATAATGTTACTCGGTTTCAAGCATATAAATATATAATACACGACAAATGAAAAAAGAAAAAAAATTTAGGAAACGAAATTTGGTGTATTCGAAATCTTTCATAATAATTATTGTAATCAATATTTTAGTCAAGCGATCATTAAGAATAAATTTGAAAATATTTTTTCAAATTTTTAACCGTTACAAAATTGCAAACAAAAATCCAATCGAAACCCAAAGCAAAATAAAAATAAATTCAAACTTTGCTATTTCTAATTAGTATAAATTATTTATACCTAACAATAAATTGTAAATTAATTAAAAATTTTGGCTAAATTAAATACTTTGATACATACTTACATTCAATGTCTGTCAAGTCTGTCCACTCACATCTCCTAGTAGGCGGTCGACCATCCAAAGTATTTGTTGTAATCTATGAAGGAATTTGTTCAGAAGAAATTGATAATTTCGAAATTATCAATATATTAAAAATAAAACATTTACATTCACTCACATTTCCATTTTTTTTCTTCTTAAAAGATGCGCCACGCACCTTGACTCTTCGAAATTTCAGCTTGTTTTCAATTTTCTGATGAAATACTTCTTCGTCTTCTTCTACATATAAAGAAAGTATGAGGCTGCCAAGCTTAGGTTTGTTAAGCCCAAGGAGCTACATCTAGAGATACACGCTACAAATTTTAATTTGGACATATTGCAGAGATCTACACTCTCAACCATCCCAACAGCTCTTCCTTGCTGGTAATGTTGGTCAGTTATATATAAACGACATACATACATGTAGGCTGCTGTAAAGATGTTAGAAATAAAATGATAAGAATTTATTTATATTTAAGAGATAATTGGAATTAATCAAAACTAATTAATATTAACAGAATTTGTCTCTAAATATCAATAAATTTTGAATTTTTTCGAAGTGTTCCACATGCATTCCACACACAGCTGATAGATTTGTCAAAAACCCTGCTAAAACGATTGGAAAATTTGCTGCCTTCATTCATTTCTGGAGGCAAAAGTCATAGAAAATTGCCTTTTTTGCCTTTTTCTCGGGAGACGTGAAAAATATTTTGGATTTAAATGATATATTATGATCCTTGAGCCCGACCACACTGCCCGGTCAAAATCTGTTGCAAAAAATTTGCACTTTTTGAGAAATTTTTTTAATTAAAACAATAATAAGCCAATCCTCTTGCGCCTATTGATAGGCTATGTGAGGTCGAATTGTACTAAGAAACCTTCCTTACCTTACCGACATATTGTATGGCTCTCGGCGTTTAGCCCAGTGTTGGTAGATTGAGGGAATTCTCCCAAAAAATCGTAAAAGGGAATAATCGCGTCTCCTAGAACAAAATCGTGGGAAAAATTATACACAAAAATATTGTCTTAAATTTTACACAAAAAATTGAATTTTTCTGCATAATTAAGACAAAATTGAGCATGGAATATTATTAAAATATAATAAATTGAGACAATCTATAGCTACACATTTCTTGAAATAGCACGTTTAAAATCATGAATTAAAATATCAAGCACTTATGAAATAAAAGGTTTGAGAACTTGAATGGGTATAAGCGACGAGACGAGAAAACAGCGATTTTGAAAGAAGTACAATTTAAGCGCTTTCGATGTATAATTTGGAACTCTATCCAGAAGAATTAGTAAGTAACTCAAGAGCTTCTATAACCGTCACTTGGAAGTTCTATAGAAGATTAGTCTATTGAAGCACTTCTTCGGAAGCATGCACCGCTACCTTTCTCTATACCCATGTCCTTACCTCATAGGGATGCTTATGGTTGCAAGCGCCCTACTACAGTTCTCGGGAAGCAGTATTGAAGGTCTCTTATGAGATTAAGGAAGAAGCACTGCGATGATTATTCAAAATAAAGCTTTTCAAAAGAAATCTTCCAAAATCTACTTCACCCATAATAGCATACCTCCTGGAATGCTTCTTTAGAACAGTGGAAACAGTGAAATGATTGCCTCTGTGTAGTCTGTGTATTAAAAAAGTAATGAACTGAGATAGAGAAGGGAAGCGGTGCAAGATTCTAGGAAACCGTTTCAGAAAGTTTATCAAAGCATTTTTTTTCCAAAGGGACTCTCCAGAATATGTACTACATATAATAGTATAATGCAATGAAGAATACGAATAACACAAACATACTTTTATAGAGGAAGAAGGCTAGCTTTTTGCTTAACTGTTAGATATGTAGTTTATTTGAAATTGTAATCAGTAAAAATTAATTTGCTTTCAAATATTACTCTAGTTGTTCCTTCTAGTGTATTTCTATGTGTTTTCGTCCCAGGGAAAAATTTGGGAAATTGCATCATAATCTGTGGGAAAATGCCCGGAAATGCCCATTTTGGAGGGAATTTTCATCACAACCACCTACAAACACTGGTTTACCCTTTAAAAATTTGAGATGTGTGTGTGCCTGGTTGTGCAGTTGTGAAAGAAAGAAATCACAATCTAATTTGCACCGTCGCGCAGCGAACTTCGGTTTTTATTTTATTGCCTCACAGTTTTTATATTGTTTTACAATGGTTTCCACACTTAAGGTTAAAGAGGTGAGTTTTATTTTGTCACAAATCCAATTTTTTATAATTAAGAAATCACTTGGTTTGTACAAGCAGGCTAGAATTGACATTTGTGTCTCCCCCAGCAATCAGACATGATAGGCTGGGAGTTCTAGCTTGTGAGATTATTTGTATGAAACTTGGATAGTAGATTTTTTATGGTGAAATTTACCGGCTTTTATATCTCAGTGTGAGACTGTCTCTAGCTCTATATCAATAATGTCACTACTGTGCTATTGTGCGCTTTCACATCTATGCTGATGTAATCCAAATTTATTATTATTAGTACGTGGTGAGGCCGGAGAGCCGACCTCTAAGTACCGCGACATAAAAGATCTTTTGTGCTATACTTCTGCCGTGTTAGGCTCAGTCAGGGTCAGTTTCCCGGACGTCTGACAGGCATAGCCGTCTTTAGCCAAGTGGGACCCCTGACCACTTTAGGATATGCGGGCCCCCTAACAGAAATTATTTTCCAAAATACTTGGGGTTATCAACAGGACTTACAACGTAAAGTATGTATGTTAAGACCTACCGCACACTGGAGACTGTCACCACCGTTAATTTCAGTAGGCTCTAATGTTAATGTGCGCATGAATTGACGTGACAGCAACCTCTCAAGATCTGTAGTAAAGCATCAAAGTCTCAAATACTCATACGGAAACATCAAAGGAATTTTTCAGGAAGGTTAGGATCGCAGTTCATCAAGAATTAAGTGAAATTTTCCTTTAAGCATCCTTTCGCTCCAAATTGGAAGAACCCAATAACGATGATATTTTTTTATATCAAGGTACACACAGCGTACACGGCGATAGACTTTGGCCTCCAATTCTTTGGTCTCTAGAGAGCCAGAGACCCGTGTATAGATACACTTCGGAGACGCAAAAAATCGCTAAAGAAACGTAGTCTCTATAGAGAATTTTTTGGACTCCGGTCTCCCGTCGTATATTTTAAAACAAACAGGGCTCCAGGTTCGGTCTCCGAAGTTTGTTCATTTATTGTCTCCTGGTCTCCGTAAACTATTTGTGAGTTCTGATCAGTTAAGTGTAGGTCTACTCGGAAAGGGAAAGGAATAAAGTGGAGTTAGTTTGACAAATTGTTACAAAGAAATTAATAAAAAAATTAATAATTAAAATAATGGATTTAGGGCAGAAAATTTGTTTCGTCAATAAAGTTCTGGTTATTTTTGAAAAAAACAATATATATATATACATATATACAGGGTGTCCCGTAAGTCGACGTCAAGCCGGAACCGGGTGATAGACCAAATCATAATAGTTACTAGAAAAATATAAAATCAAAATCAAAGTCATGTATTTTTTAAATTATAGACATTTATTTTGTTTTCAAGAAAATGTACACCCTGTGATGGTTATTTAGCTCCTGCACCTACAAATCTTTACTTTTTTTCAATTTTATTTTTCTTATGTAATCCCCAATAGTACTTATGTAACCTGTTGCTTTAACTCTCCAGCTTCGAAGAAAATGTCACATTTTGCTGAACCAAGAATAGAAAGTTAATAGTTCACCCAACTTTAACTGACTGTACTGAAAAAAAATGTACTATGCCAGTTTGATAACTTTAAAAGTTGACGCATTTAATAAGGATTCTAAAATGGTATAACACTTGCTACATTATTTCTTAGATTACGAAAAAAAAAATTTTTTTTTCTTCAAGAAACCCAGTTTAGCATATTAACCTCTTATGACAGTACAGTTTTTGTTTGTTAATTTTGTAAAATGTCTAATAATTAACAATTTTTTTTTTTTTATTTTCAGGTAGATTTGTACAATTTCTTGTGCTTCGATGAAGTGCATTTAAAACTTGATCATTTTTGCACTATAATAACAGGAGAATTGAATGGTTATGATGGCAAGTCGGCTCTAATAACAGCTATACAATTTATAACAAGCCAAAAATATGCTGAACCTGAAGTGGCTAAAACACTTATGAAAGTGACCGCACAAGGTCCTTCAGGATATGTAAATATAAAATTTTTAATAAAGGATTCAACGGTAAGAAAAGTATTTCTTTTATGTTTCTAAAAAAAAAAAAAAAAAACTCAAAATATTAAATTAAAAAAAATTAAAATTCAATTTTCAAGAATTCTGAACAACCGATTGAGTTAATTGCTCGAAGATATTTCAATAATATCGATGTAATCTTTTATCAACATAAAGGTGCAAAATGCAAGAAATCAGTTGTTATATTTCAAAAATTATTTCGAACAAGTCCAGAATTATTATATCCATTCATGGATTATTCATTAGATTCCTATCCGGATTACAATAATTTGTTACATTTTTTAACTAAAAAGGAATTTTTGCATACTTTCAAGGTAATTTCATCTACACAGAGAAGAAAACAAAAGTTATTAATTTTTCTTTTCAGGAACATACAAATCACGTTGCATCTTTGGTAGATTTGACAACTAAAGATAGACGAAATCTTAACAAGTATGCTAAGTTAGCTCTTCAACATCAGCGAACATTGATTTCTCACGAGAAAATTGAAATTTTCAAAATGTTTTTAGAATTATCGAGTATTATTAAGAACAATTTTAATTATCTGACCTCGGGAAAGTATTCTGTTTCGTTTTTACTTGAAATCAATAATGATCTAATAGAAGTAGCAAAGTCGGTAAGAATCTGAATACCATTGTTTTTTTTTTTTTTTAATTTTTTAAAATTATTATTTCAATTTCAGAATCTTAATCATAACACTTTGACTAATGTATCAACATATATTCATTGTGGGGAACATAAAATTCTATGGACATCAGTTGAAGGAAACTTGAAGTATTTGTTAAAAATTTCCACCAAAATTGCGTTCGCAGTGTATTTTAAGCACAAAATAATTTTTATTGAGAACATGGACAAGGTTAATAATTAAATTAAATTTTTTGAAAGTTATTTAGGTAGGAGTATTCATGAAATACGAAACAACAAGCAAACATAAATCACCAATGTAGACGAATCACTAATCACACAATCAAACAGTTTTCAAGCACCAGGATATAAAAATGCACCACCTATTTAACTTCTGCAACGTCGCTTACTGTACTAGTTCCTAAACTATTGTTCATACTTAAAGTAGATTATTAAATAAGTCAGTTAAAACTCTGAAAACCTACTATTGTAACGAAAACAACAATAACAAAGCGACAGACAAACAGGTAGGAAGAGCTATACTAAATTTCATCAACTAGGTAAAGACGTACCAGAGGATCATTTGAAATGAGGGCAAATTATATTTAATTATATTAGTAACTTTCCATACAATTTTTTACACATAAAATAAGCCTACCCTGAGCGCTTTAAATATTAGTTAGAGCTTCTATATCATAATTTAATTTCGATTAAAGTTTTGGCACAACACATACAAGGCACACAATTCTTTCACCAACAGAATTTATCACCTCAAAAATATATTTTTTTAAGATTAGGACATTCTAATAATGTCAAAAGATTTTAATATGTTCAAAACACATTTCCACCTCTTATCACTCAAACCAGGGACTCCAATCATTGAATAAAGTATATTTTATCGTACGAAACAAATACTTTCTGATTTAGTTGAAATTATGAAGTTCGGAGTGTATCCTAATACTTAAGTCGCTGTGAACAGTACATTTATTTATTTACGATTCTAGACTTAGAAACAATTCTGAAAATTACAAGCGATTGTAAATTGTGTCAAACTTTTAGCTGATAAAAGATGAATTATGCTGGGACTATTTCAAGGATAATACCAAGATTGAACTAGTTTAAGATACGTAGGAGCGGTTTAATCGGTCTGAGCTTTGGAAATTATTTTTGTAAAAACTTAATTCGAATTATCCCAACTGATCCTTGAAAGAACACTGAAAGTTATGAATTATAAAATTACCATATTCTTGGTTTTGTATATCAAAGAAGAGATCCTGTATTCAAATTTTGCACTTGGACAATGGGGTAAATAATAAGAACGAAGATCTATGAATATTTAAAAATTTGACTATACTTAAAACATTATTTCCCATTATTCTTCTATAGAGATGACACGTATAATTAATATATCGGCACTCAAATTTTAGTTATAAGTATTTTTCCATAATAATAAATTTCATTTCTAATTTTACATTTTTTGTTTCTTGCTTATTGCAGCTTAAAGAAAATCAAAATATTGAACTAGTGAAAACAGCTATTATCAGAAAACATATTCCAGATTTATCAGAAGTAGGTTTAAAAAATTTCTTCTACTAAGAAAATAAAATAAAATACACATAATTTTTTTTTATATTTTCAGCAATTGTCCAACACAGCTCAAATTAATTATTTGCAGAAAATTGTAGATGTGTGCAACAAACATAATTTGACAACTTTTTTTGAATATCGCGGTGTTATTGCAATTCAACATGCCAACATTGTGCATTGTGATAATAAAGAAAATATGGCAACTTGTGAATTACTACTTGAAAACGATTTTACCCTTGAAATAATTGAAGAATTACTTGACGAAATCTTTTAAGTTCAACAAGAAGGAGATTTAATAGTTATTTCATATCAATTGAAAAACAGTTTTTTTTTTTACTTTTAGTTAGTTAGAGATAAAATTTTGTTTAACATTAATTTGTAATTTTTTCCCATAATTTGAAAAAGGAGTATAATTCATTTATTAAATAAATTAATAATATTTGTAATTTATATAAAATGTGTAAAAATATTGGTGAAGTGTAGAAATACATAAGTTCACTAAATTTGATTATTCGACTAATTCAGAAATGGTTTCAGTTTAATGTTTAATGTAATTTTTATTATTCTGTTTTCTAGTCATCGTTTAAGCGAGGGTGGTAACTCAATGTTACAAAATTTAAAGATGAATATAGCTCAATAATCCATCCTGATAATTTTTAAGCCTGCCCTCGATTGATTCCACACGTTTGGAGTTAAAGGACAGAGTAAAATACCTAGGTATTATATTAAATAAAAAGTTAAACTGGAAACCAGTCCTCGAAGACAGAGCAAACAAAGTTCTTAGAGTCTTTGCAATAGGACATAGGGAAAAAGTGAGTACTCAAACCGCGGATGATCTTATGGATATACACTAGCGTCATTCGACCCATGTTAACCTTCGATTCTATGGTGTGATGGAAAGTAATGCACTTCGCCAATCATCGTAAGATATTAGAGAAGATTCAAAACTGTGCCTCCTCTGCAGAAGCGGCGCTCTTAAATCAACTAGTACTCGGGCTCTGGAGGTTATCTTCAACATATACCCGGTGCAAATACATATCAAGAGGACGTCAACTGCAGCGCTAAGACTGCATCTTAATCATGGCTGGATTCACACTGGAACAAGAGTTCCACATGAATTCATTTATGAATTCGTGCAGTCTATCGCACCTGGCATCGACAGGCACAGTGATCACCTCGTCGAGGCCATGCTGAAAAGGAATTTTAAATCTGCAATTCTATCCAGGGTAGAATGGAAATCACATTCTGTGCTTCAACCATTGACAAACCCTATTATAATCTACACTGATTGATCCAAATTCGAAGAAAACACCGGAGCAGGCGTGGTGGTCCTAACTTTTAATAAAGTTAGGTTATCCATGGATTGTTTTAAAAAAATACTATAGCATTAAATTCGGGGATGTGGCATTAAATTAGCCCTAATTGAGCCCTAAATTTTGACGTATTCAAAAGTTTTCTACCATTAAATGGCGGTCCCAACTTAATTGACGTCAAAAGCCAACCCTGAGAACTCTAGTGTCTATTCTCACTGGGCACTCTCACTTGTTGATGATCTGGTATGCAGGGGTTGAGGAAAGGAATCCGAAACGCTGACTCACTTTCTTTTATCCGGCACTCTCAGAAAAGATGCAGATTCCTTGGCTCACGCCTCTTGGACGAGCTGCACGATACCGGCAAGGAGGGCTGGGGGCCAATACTTTATAAGAGCGTTCGGTTGGGACCTATGAACGATTGCTTTAACTTTGTGAAAGCGTCTGGTTGGGACCTATGAACGATTGCTCATGGGTCTGAAATGAGAGCAATGGTCCTTGCTTTGGACTCCATTCGAAAGACCCCTCGGGATCCCAACCTCTCCTCAATCGATCAATCAATCCATGCTAATATTTTGATCCGATTATTCTATGGTATTGTGTTAGTGCAAAAGAAGTTAAACAATCTGTTTATGTCACACGAGCTAGCCCAGTAGGTCTAGATGAAACCATTGATTATAAAAATGAATAGATTTACTAGATTAGGTTAGAGCGAGCGATGGCCACTGAAACAGCTTTCAGTCAGCCACATTTAGATCGCAGAATATTCATTGAAATATATCTGAAAGTTAGTTGAACTGTAGGGAGACCAGAAACAACCACTGCAGGAATTCTCAGCAGGACTGCTGTTGTTTTGCGACATATTATAATATGAAGTAAGGCGCGTATATAAATTCCATTCATTTCTGTTTTTTTTTTTTTTTTTTAGCATATATTTTCAATTGCTAGTAGGTAGTAGTAATAGTTTTTTGTCAGTTTTTCTTGACCTAACCGAGAGAAGTCTAACTAATGTTTGCCAGTTAGTTTTCAAAATGCTTGTCTTGGTTAAAGGATTGCAGCATTTTTATACCTTTTACTAACTACCTCATTTGCAACATCATAATTGAAAATTAAACTTTAAACCTTTTATAAAAAAAAAAAAAAAAAAAATCAATCCAAGCCGTCTTCATGACAATTTAAATCTGGAAAAATCTGAAAATATCGTAAAACACACTGCCAGATTTAAATTGTCATGAAGACTCGTAAACTTACTAACTTCACTAAATGTAAAAGGACAAAACTTTATGTCCTCTGCATCCACATGAATACATGAATCCACTAAGCATAAAAGAAGAAAGATCTCTGGCTGCCGCCTGTAAATTACAACTTAAGAAGAGAAATATGTCGTCGTGAACTATATGTACATACATACATATATATTTCGCCGAAAACTTTCTCTTTGGGACAAAGTTTAATTACGAAAAATTTTAGCGAACTTAAGAAATTGGTTTAAGTAATTGAATGTACCACTTTCGCCAAAGTATAAAACGACGACAGAGATAGTATATTGCTTTATAGGGAGGTGTTGAATCAATCAGTTGAATGATGGCAACTTATGGTACAATGGAGGTCGATTAGTAGTAGTAGAAGGGGCAAAAGCAATAAATTTAAACTTGCAGACAACTTATAGTATGATAGGTATTGTGTGCGTAGATGTGTTTTAACTAATTGCCACCATCTTTAATGATATCCACTCATATAGAACATCTTATTATAAGTACCATCGACCACCACTGTCATGTAATCCTCCCAATGCTGATCGTCATTATTAGAATCTTCGACGAACGCCTATATATCAAATTGGCACCATTCCAAATGATAACGTACCACTTTATACATAAATCACTTTACGCAATTAATTACTACCCCCATGGCTCATTGCCACCTCCTGTGCTCAACTCACGGGGTTTGATACAAATAATTTTCCTCTTGATACTGTTGCGACTAAGGCTGTGTGTCGATAACTCTATTTCTCTCTCTCTCTCTGTGTGAATTACTTGGGTTTAACGCCATCCTTATCGGAAAAAAATCATGTATGAAACAGGTCTACAAGTGAACAATTATTACAATTTGGCACGAATATAGACAGGAACAGGACTATCGCGACGGTATTGTTGTACTTACACTTTCCGTTTCGCACGGCAATGGGGTCGAGATTAGTTGGCACTAAACGCCAAGGTAATTATTATTGAGAAAAAAACACACACATAATATAGGCGAGCACAGAAATGCACTCAAATAGAGGAGTAACCCGTTCATGAACGCTTTTAATTGTTTGCATAATTAATAATCCCCATATGACAGCCAGAAATTAACACCAATATACCTGGAAACGGGGCAGTTCCGTAGAGGATATTGTCCGGGAAGTCCACAATTAACAAATTTCGTTCTCGGATTTATTGGTTTGAGTGAAAATGTGATTTGATAGATGGTTTGGGTGAAAGAGTATTTTAATTTTAATGACTAATTAGTGTATTTTCTGTTGACTGAATGATTTTTCATTTCAGATTATACACTAGCTTAAGGTATATATATGTATGTTGCCTCCAATTGTACTAACAAATTGATAGTTCTATAGTGTAAATTATTTTTGTTCTATACTACTTTAATTCCTCAGAATTTTTTCACCCTAAAAATTCGAGAAAAGTGGCCTCAAACTCCCATTTAAAGACAAACCATTTTAATTCACCCCAACATTTCTCTGAATCTTTAAAGATTATATAAAATTCGTATCATAGCCTACAAATTGTTTCTGCTTTGCTTTTTTTGTCCCTCTTGTCTTTCCAACGGTTTTTAAGGATTCGACGCAAATATCTATTTACAAATCGTTGTATATGGCTTCTAAAACAGAATTTAATCCAAGTATTATTTTGATTGAAGTTTCAGTGCAGTTACTTACTGAAGATAGGAAGCCAACAAATTTTCAGAAGAAGAAGTGTTCCAACTATCTCCAAAGTTTCCCATTAGCCTACAATCTTCTATATTTTTTACTCAAGTGTCATTAGCCTGAGAGCTTTAGGTTATTTTATATATTAAGTCTGCAATATTTGTTGCAGCTTCCAATTTCCTAGTTAGTTTTGGAAATGGCTGTATTTTATCATATATGACAAACACTAAGCCTGTAAGATCTCCTGAAGGTTATGTTAATTTAGAGTGGCGGCTGAAGGTCACAGGATACTTCAACCTCACCTTGTTTTTTGGACAGACCACCTGTACCATTATACAATTTGGACCGATCGGTGAAAACTGATAACTCTTCATTTTTTTCCCAGCTTTGAATATATCTATTGACTTTCCGGCATTGAGTCTTGGCTTACTCCAAGCATTCCTTCAGCTCTTGTTTCAATACCTGCTTTTAAACTCTTACGTTGTGACAGGGAGGGAAGGGTCAGGGGCGGCGCTGCAATTTATATTCATGAATGTTTTAAATCTAAGATATGGTACCACTCCCGCGATAGTGCACTAGAATTCATCTGCGTAGAGGTTGATACTGAGATCGATAAATGCGCTCTTTGCTCAATCTGTTGCCCGCCAAGATTATTTGATCCCGACAATGTAGGCACCTATGTTTCTCTCTCTCTGCTATATCGCATAGATACTCTCGCATTATTGTTGCTGGCGGCTTCAACGTCAATATCCTTCATAATGATAATCTATCAGATGCATTTCTATCTTTCATGCAATTTTACATCTCAGAGCAGTTAATTCTTCCCCTACATATTTCAATACTGAATCTCCTTCTCAGTTAGATCTCCTACTCACCACCAACCCCTCTCGTATAATACGCAATTCGCAACTTTCCTCTCCTCCCAACCTCGACCACGACATCTTATTCCTTAAATATAATGTACCCATTCTATATCATTCAACTCCCTCTAGCCTCGTAAAATTTCCTAGTTTCAAATCTATTAATACTAGGTACTTGCTTATTCGAGAAATGCAGAAATATAGACTGGAACTTAGTATTGGGACAAAACGCTGCTTTCTTGATTTAAAGGTACATGCTTGCAATGAAGTGCTCTCATACCTGCTTAATAAATATGCCCCCTTTCAGTCTAAAAGCATAAAAATAAAAGGTTGTCCTTGGTTCTCTCCGGAGATAAAGAAATTAATATCTGAACGTGACTACCTATATAATAGTTTATCTGTATTTAAAAAATCGCGAGATCTTGTCAAAAAAGGTTGTGAGCGATGCAAAGTCCTTATATTATTCGTCCAAGTTAGGTTGTGATATCCCATCTAGAAAGCTTTAGAGAGTCTTGCGTCGCTTGGGAGTCAGTGGTGGTGATGCCTCTATTCAATACGAAGCTATTGGACCTGATGACATCCTTCAGCGTTTTGTGAAGCTTATCTTACCCTTCATTATATTCAATAGCTACTTAACGTTCGGCGAATTTCCCTCACTTTGGAAGGAAGCGCTAGTAGTTCCAATTGCTAAAAACTCTTCTCCAAAGGATATCAAGGACTTTAGGCCAATAAGCCTACTATGCTTTCTTGCGAAGATTCTAAAAAAACTAATGGCAAATCAAATATCTGAACACTTAGATCATATACATTCCTTGTCCCGTTGGCAGTCAGACTTTCGCCCTGGGCATAGTGTGAGACAGCTCTTCCAAAAATCACTACAGACATTAGAAAGGCTTTGGACGATGATCGTATTGTGCTCTTGGTCCTTCTGGACTTCACGAAAGCCTTCGATAGTATTGATCATATGATGCTTCTTAGCAAATTAAGGTGCTTCTTTGCTTTTGACTCGCCAACAATGCTGAAGTTAATTAGTAGCTTTTTGGAGAATCGCTCGCGGCTAGTTAAAGTCAATGAAGGTATGTTCACCAGGCTCCGCTTGGCTGACAGTGTACCACAAGGATCAATATTAGGACCTCTTCTTTTTAGTTTGTTTATTAATGATTTGTCTACTGTCATCAAGAATAGCTCCGTCCATTTGTACGCTGATGATGTGCAAATATACCTTGATCATCTCATTGGTCTCTTAGAGGACTCCATTAGCAGAATCAACAAAGATCTCCACAACATCTTAGACTTGTCAATTGCAAATAATCTGATACTTAAACCCCAAAAGTTTCAAGCACTAGCGGTATGTATAGAGGAATTTGTGACCCTTCCTATTTTCCCCCGATAGAACTCAATCTCTCAACCATACTATATGTGCAGAAAGTGAAAAACTTGAGCATTGTACTCAATTCTCAAATTGGTTGTTATGATCATATTAAAATGATCCTGAAAAAGATTTATGGGGTGCTCCACCGATTCTGGCTGTATGCTGATCTGCTCTTCCCACCAACCTGCGCATAAGGCTGGTCAGGATACTGGTATTGCCGCATTCTTATGCATGGTCCCATCATCTTCCCAAAACTCGATTCACGCTGTAAGCGTAAGTTTGAAATAGCCTACAACGATTCCATTAGGTTCGCGTTTGCACTACGTAGACATGATCACATCTCTCCTTTTTGCCATATAATTTTGAATTGCTCCTTGGAAAAGCATTTGCAATTCAAGGCATTACTTTTCCTGCATAACATAATGAACACACGTAGACCGGCTTATCTGTATAAATATATAAACTTCTTGCGTAGTGAGAGACGTTACTATTTGCTATTACCTCGCTTTAAATATTCTGTTTTGAACGCCTCTTACTTAGTTAAAACTATTCGCATTTGGAACCCTCTTCCAGCTTCGAAGCAGCGCGAGAGTTCGGTATCTAGCTTTAAACGGTTACTCTGGCTGCACACGTCATATGTATAATGATATTCTGATCAATTGTAATCAGTTGACTGTAACTGCACTAGGATATTTCTTCTTTTTTCTTGTGCTATTTCCTCTTGTTTGCTACTGAATTTACGTATTTAGTTATCCTTATTTTCATATTTTCATTTTTGATTTTTATTTTTATTTGTTTACTATTTTCTTTTCCTACTCTTGTTTGATATTTTCTCTTATTTCTATTTTTTAGGTGTAGTTATAGAATAATGAATTTTTCTTTTTCTTTTCTTTTTACCACTACTTATATATATCAATAGAAACTTTCATCGCTCTGATTAACTTTAGACTTAGTGTAATTCAGTAGATAGTACTAATAAAAAATTTTTGTCTTATTGTACTTATGATGAATAAATGCTTACTTGTAAATAGAAGACACAACTCCTAAGGCCTTTAGTACACCCACTATTGCCTCTATGTTGTGAATCTCAATAAATTAGGGGATTTCCCAATTTTATCCATTATTTTATGTGGCAAAGTTTTAATAGAACGCCTTTTATCAGGGTACATATAGGTACATATTGAGACTTACCCCCTTTCTCTTAACATCAGCCATATACACTTCTTGATGAGACTTAGATGAAACAACGAATTCTGTTACATATATATAATTACCCATTATTAAAACGTCAGAATTTTCTAAATGATATCTACTTGCAATTTTATTTACAAATTTACAAATTAAGAAACAAAAACAAAATTCCAAAAATTTCTAAAGCACACAAATACCAAAAGTCATTTCGCTTTCATTTAGGCCCCATTTTAAAAAGATATTAAGTCAGACAAAGTCCTATATTAGCATTTAAACAGTCTTCTCAGAGCGGTTGGTTGGTTAGGCATTCCGGTCATAATGTCATCAACAGTGAATGTTGCCTGCAGAGAAAATTAGTAACATCCTTGGCCGACCTATTCAGAGTTTTGTTCTCTAGGATGCAAAGCATTGAATTGAGACGCTTTCACGTATTAGCATTGAATGTTCTTAATGCTGCTCTCTAGTACCTAGCACCGATTTAAAATATTCTCCTCCTCCGCGTTACTATACAGTATAACAGAGGCCGTTTCAGCAATATTCATGATGATGTTGAGCCCATTAAGTCCACCAGCTTAAAATTCCATCGCCACAAAATTCTGCACACCAACCAGGGTATATTTTCATTTAAAGAAGTTCCCTAGCTATTGTATGTTAATTGCCAGCTGCCTTGCTTTGCAGTTCTGGTGACTATAATGTTTGGTGATCCTTTAACAGCCACCAGAAGGTACATGTGTAGGATTCCAGAAAGGGTCAAAGGGAATTTTGAGCGATTTTATTCAGGAGATATTGTGAAGTACCTACTATGGTCTTCATGGAAGAATATTGTTTTAAAAAATGACATATATACCATGTATAATTGGGTTCGATTGCCTGCGATAAATATATATTTTGCCTTGTTTTCGAAATTAGATTAACTATCAAATTCATCAAATTTTTATTCTGACAACAAAAAAGCACAGGTTGAAGTTTTTCGATAATGTTAAATTAGTTAAATTAAAACTGGTAGCATTTGAATTAATTTAAATAGCAATTTGCTTAATTTTCTGCATTTCTCTATTGGATTTGATAAAATGAACCATACAATTTGATTTAATCAACTTGATTCAAACTGTGATAAGCCCAATGTAATTATGGCTGACTCATATTAAACGGATTAAATTATTTTGAATTTTAACTAAAAATTCAAAGAGCAATTTAAAGGCGTGATAGTTCCTTCAAGCCTATATCTACGTAGTTACAATAGGTCTAGTGTTGATCGAGCAACATTAATTGGTCGGTCGTGACTAAAACAATTTATCAAAAAAGCATAACACCCTAATTTAATGCGCCTATATCGATCAATCCATAAGAAAGAAAAGAAACGGCCAATATCCATCTCGTACTCAACAATCTGAGTAATACCTTGGAGAAATGATATGAAAGGTGGGACGATTTACTTAAGATTACGTGCCACGTGGTAATTTTTGCAAGGCTCCACTTCTGTGATTATGACATGATGTCATGACAGCCAAGTCAGCCGACTTACCTTACTCAAGCCATAATCAGGAGACTTCCTGCCTGAGTTGGCAAAGAGTCTTCTAGTAGGTACATACATATATATATAACATAGGTATATACAGAAATAGTAGCATGTCAAAAAGGCATTGGATTCTAAGTCGAATTATTTGAGGTGTAATGAAGCGTTAATACCTGTTAATCGGTCATTTGGGACATTCACGCCAAGTCCTTACGTCTCTACTACTAATGCATATTCACACACACATACACACATACAAGTTCATAGGCAGCTCTATCAACAATTAATTTTATTGACTAAAATTGGATAGGCATATCATGTTTTACCGCAACTCTATACATTGGAGTAGATTGCCTTTGTAATTGACTTTGGTAACGCAAGGATTTCGCCAAAGCGTTCAGCATTTGTTGAACAAAGTAGTTCCGGCTCTTCCGTAGTGCTGCTAATCACTAATAAAATATTTGGCTTTTACGCTTATGCGAGTTCGACATTGCAGCGATAAATTATCATATTTATAGTCATCGTATTTCAGGAACCAGTTCCTGTTTCTTTGTAGTTTTAATTGCCGGTGTAATAAGTTAATTTAGCGTTGACATTGAAGTATGTATATGCGTTATGAAGTAATATTATTTTTTTTGTGAATGTATTTAACTTTTTGCTGTTCACCGGAAATTGTAGAGTTTTGTAAACAAAATATTCGAAATTAATGGGTAATTAATAATAGTTAATTATATTTAAAACTAAGTAAACTAGTAAAAATTTAAAATAAAGGTCTCTTAAAATGTAGGCTTAGTTTTGGGTCGACTTGTGGCGACTTGACGACGTCAGGCATAAGTTTTAAAATAACTTTAACAAGTTTAATTATAACGTTTGATTTTTTTTTTTGCTCAAATCTGGGTGATGAATAAAGGACCCCGATCAAGATTAATTGATACTTGAGAGTTTTAATTCTCTACTCACTAATGAAGCCATATGTTCATGCCCGCTCAGACAGCGTCTCTTTGTTTGCCTTTTTTTATTTTATTTTTAGTTACACCGCGGATTATTGTACAGGCAGCATCATCTAGTAACTAACAGTTATTCATCTCTACCTGATATCAAGCTAAAACTCGAGAAGTACAATATCTAACTGCCGTGCTCTAAGATTCTGACTATTGGATCGCTGAAATCTATGTAGCTGGTTTTATTATTTTCATCAACTGTAAATAGTTACGACCGACACCTCGATCAGTTTGACACTGGGTGAACTGGTTAGTCACCGAACTCTATTACAGTTATCAAGCCGAAACAATACTTACCCTCTAATCAGCTCGATATTGGGTCAGCTAGTCAATCGACATCCTTAAGGGTCATCTCCAACCAAATGATGTCAGCGACAGGTGGTTAAGGTCTTGTCAAGAAGATATCCGAATCCTCGAACATCGTGCTTCATTACTTATCAGCGCCTCTACCAAAACCACCCGCATAGGGACAGCTCTATGGGAGCCCTACAATAGGTCACACGACTTCAACCTGCTAGATAAAATCTACTGGCAGTGATTCCTTCTGGTCGACATATTCAGCTCCTTTTATTAACCGGAGGAGTTGATTTCTGAGTTACTGACCGTCAACGTCACGTCAAATACTTCTATAATAAAATTAAAGACATAATCTAACCGGAATCTCCACGTCAAGCCAATAGGTTTTGTCGACACAAGACTTACCCAAGAGTTCGGTACCTAAGGGTACACAGCAACTTCCAACGTAAAACAAATGGTTAGTACTTAGGACATTATACCTGAGTATCCACCAAAGACTAAGCGATTAGTGCAGATTTGTACCAATTTTGAATATACAAATCACAGAACACCGTTTTCTCTGACTTAGTAGTAAGGACAGGATTGCATGAATCACTATCTGCTAATAGTCGTGTTTTTTTTCTTTTTCATTTATTATTCTTTCTTTTTCCTTATTAAGAACTTCATCAAAGATCTGATTACTGAGTTTTATATCAACTATTGAAAAAGATGTTTTACATCAGCTTATTATACAAGCATATGGTGTAACGCAAAGTTTCGTTGGCGAATTATACGAGATCGCTTCCTACAAGTGCAGTAATGAGCACGCAATCCCCCATGCAACAGGATTATGTGGCGTACACGAAAGAACGTCTGCAATGGTTTTCGAGACGCCAAGCGGTGTATGGGCAGCGCAAAGTTGAAAGTTTACGCTTCAAGCAGTACATTTGCAATACGCGGTTACATCCGAACCCCAAACCAGAAGTTGTTGCGCACACTTAAAGCGCATTGCTCTGTCCTCGAAGTGGATGATTCACACAACGAAGCTGTGCAGCATATGTTTTGAGCCGGCGAAGACGTCTCGGTCTCCACACAGGTACCAGTTATGTAAAAACTGTCGTACCACCTGGAACCGGGACGTCAACGCCGGAAAAAATATTTTGCAAATTGGCCTGTCCCAACTGCAGGGCAGGCCATTGCACCGAAACTTCTGCCGAAGTACCCCCCTTCCCTGACCGGGAATAGCGCGTAAAGGCTTCGGCTGTAACAAGCCGAAGCCTATTATGTAGCCATGACCCCCTTGCGGGGTTTACTTTTTACGAGTAGTAAGGACTCACATCGGAAATGCTAGCAGTCTAAACGACCACGGGCAGGTTAGCGGCGTATATAAAACTCCGACAAATTGTATTCGGGATGTCAGAGATATACAGAATAAAAAGTAGAGGTGCTAGTACAGATCCTTATGGTAGACAGTTAACGAGATATTTTTCTTTTAAATATATACTAGGTTTGTTCGATGAAAACCCTGCGTAAATTTTTCCCTCCAATATTTACCCAGGATTTTGTGCACTCATCGAACAAGTGATTTGAAGTTAAGGTAAACCTAGTATAATGATATTTCTCTGACAGTTCTCCTAAGTATAATTAATTATGAAAATTGATTTATAAAATAGGTGAAGTCAAATAAAATGTACTCTAGCTATTTTCTATTTTTTAGTATTATTGAGAAGTATTTTATATACTCCAGTCAGCAACAAATTTCAAGTGGCAGCTCTCAAGTAACAAATGTCAAAATCTTACCCCATTAAATTTTTAGTGTAAGTTCGGGATAGTCCTAGGCATAAAACAAGATAGTGTAGCACTGAGGTGTCCTAGGTTTACCCTTTGTTTCCATGGAACAGACCTACTATCACCAAGTAAAAAAATAGCGCCTTTGGTACCAAAAAGGGACACAATACTTCGATACGCAGACACTTGGTTCTTTGACACTTATATGGTTAGAAGGGTAATATGGTGGTAGCTCTCAGTGCAAACCAGTTGTCTTAGCCGGATTTATATATTTTTCATCAAAAAAATCAAATCTGCAACTTTATGTTAGTTAAGTTGTCGTCAAAAACACATTTTATCTAATTTTCTCAAAGGATTAAAGATGACATCTATAAAATTGAATCATGCATTCATGCTGAAAGTGTGATTATCCCATATGGTCTCTCTAACAAAATTATGTTATAATATATATACATATACAACAAATTTCCTGGCATGCACATATGCACATAGTCTTGAAATATTTTATAACGAGATATGCTTATATGCATATTACATATGCATACATACATAAACACACACATTAGATGCAATAATTCTTTCAAGCGGGGGCCTGTTATCGTCGCAATAAATCCTTGTAATTTATAGGTAACGGGCTTTCAGCCTAAATTCAACTTTTACCGTTGTTGGCACCCTCGTGTACCCAGTATACTTCTTTGCGATTAAAATCGGACGGATTTATTTATTTCTTGACATTTGTAATATACAGCTTAGCGTAAATAGTGTGCACTACATATGCATATATACAACACATATTCAGTCCTGTCATCAGTTTAACATTCCTTCAAATAGAACTAAAATTCTTTGTCGTTTATGGGTACTTCTTTGTTAGAAGGGGACAATTCACTCTTGACTTTTTTATAATTATGTTAACGCATAACTACAAGAAAGGATGCGATGTCTGTCTGTTTGAGCTTTTTATGATACTGCAATAAAATTTGTACATGTAAAGGAAGTAAAAATGTTGGAATTGAAATTAGCTCTCTCCTTAAATTGAAAATATAATGCTCTACGATATATCCTACTTGTTGTAAGGGATGTCTTAATAGTGTGCTTTTCTAAAGGATATTATGTAGGTACTAACGTATGTACATTTAGGGCAAGCTCTAATTATTTTCATACACAGGAGCTAAGAGTACCGATACTATAATACAATAACATCGCACCTACAACCTCTTACAAAGGCCAATATGTATACTATAAATACGTTACACTCCACAGAAATCCATTATTAGTAACTAGCTAAAGTTGCTCGTTCTTAGAACGGGATTCTCTCTTAATTTTGTAAAAAAAAAACCTTTTAACTAGCTAAAGTTGCTCGTTCTTAGAACGGGATTCTCTGTTAATTTTGTAAAAAAAAAACCTTTTATTGTTTTTTAAGTTTTATTTATTTTTTTATTTTATTTTTTTAATATTTTTTATTTTTTAAATATATTTTTCATTAAAAAAAAGCATGCAAGGATTCGTACGTTTAGGAGGATTTTTTTCAAGCAAATTGACACTAATTTGATATTAATTCAAATGACGGCTATCAGTATAGGTACCTATAATTGTTAATTAATTGTCAATGTAGCGAAACCAATACACTGCAAAAATTTTGGCTTGCTAGACGTTTCCGTAAAAAACCTAATGAAATTACAAAAACTTGAATTTCATCATTAAAATAGGATTTACTGTATTTTTGTTAGTGTATAGTAGGTCATCTAGTTACCTTGGGTTATAACTGAGAATTATTAAAACAATAACATAATAATCCCAAGAAATTTTCACTTCTTTCGGAAAGTATACTTGAAACCTTCAATTCAATCCACTTAGTCATTTTCATCCGGGAAAGGGGAATCACCTCCAGCGATGAGAGATGTCTTAAACGATACATTATGATACTCTGAACATATTTTATTAACAATGTTTATTTCAATTAAGCGGGAGGGTGGGGAGGATGGGCTTTTCTACTTCTCGTGATTGCGCGGGATTTGTGCGTCGTGAAAAATGACTTCTTTTGAGAAAAATTTTTACAACAGAGCACTAACGGCCATGGAAGAAATAACCGTAAAAATATATCGAAATTTAGTAGTGGGGGTGTATGTGATCCAAGTGCATGAAAATTGGTTTTCCGGCAGCGAAAACGTCCCGAGAAAGTTTTGTGAATCGGAAAAAAAAGTACACCACCCGATAGTATACTCGGCGAAACCTTTAATTTGATATGTAACATGCGCTATTGGTACCACTCGCCTTCGCCGGGGTTCCTACCACCAACCCTAAGAGTATGCAGAGAAAAATTTTCTTCTACGAATTGTAGCTGGTAATGAGCTGAAGCGAACATTGAGACCCGTTTTCCGGGCGGACATAACCCTACCGAGTTAGAGCCGATCTAAGGTGCAAAAAATCTAGTACCTTACTTCGAATAAGAAATAGGAAAATACTAAAAAATTGAGAATGGGGACGAATATATTAGCTATTTAAGCCTCCGAGTATAGGAGTGTGGGTGCTCAAACTTCTTCTAAGAACCTAAGGAATACAACTCTGCACTAGATCTTCAAAAATGTACTAGATCAAACTTTGATCCATCCAGACTTTCCCCCACTTAATTGAAATAAACATTGTTAATAAAATATGTTCAGAGTATCATAATGCATCGTTTAAGACATCTTTTATATATGGAGATCTCGAGACTAAAAAGGGCATTCCCTTTCTAACTTTGAGGTTTTTCATTTGGGGAGTATTTTGTGAGTATTTTGTACATTTTTTAGATTTTATAGCCTAAGAATTCATGCCTAAGTTGAAATTTTTAATTGTTGCTACTCATTTACCGGCATTACCTTATCGATTGCTTCTAACCGAAATAAAAAAAAAAACAATGAGAAACTATTTCAAATGAAAAACAAAAATCACAAGACATAATGTAAAGCCTCGATAATTTTTCAAATTTTAATTGTTCACCATCAACCAACCAACCAGCCAACCAGAGCAAACCAACTCTGGTAAAAAGTTTTCTAATTTAAATCTCTCAACAGGCAACCAAGTATATCTATGTATGTGCTACTCGTACACCAGGAAAAGTTTAAGAAACAAAATTTCGTCCATTGGTCGGTTAGATTCACACCCTTTTTCTCTCTTTAATTTAAATAAGGAATATGCCGTAGAATATTATCCACACAACACAGTACACTTAAACTTCAAAAATGTTTAGAATCACATGCAAATATGTATAACAACCTATGTATGTAGATATGTATATTCAGACTACATCATAGCGGATGCCATTATATGAGAAACACACATCCACATGTACCTACATACGTAATCGACAACCCAAGAAACCGATTTGTTTTGAATTAGAGTTTCTGACTGTAGTAAATTAATCAAAAGTTCCCAAATAGCCTTTGCATAATGAAAATTTAATTTAATTTTCAATTTGTGCCTTCCTTTAGTTGAGTTGAGGCAATTTAGTGCAAAGCGATTTCACAATTCTTAAGAGTCGTGAGTTTTAAAGTTTGATTAATGTTTTTTAGTAAGAAAAAAGACGGAGAGGAGTTTAAACAGTCCTACGCAAAAAAAATAGAAAATCTTGAAATTGCTGTTTTTTTTTTTTTGAAGGATTCAAGAAGACCATTGAACAAGGAAAAACTTTTGGACATGAAGAATTTCTTTAATGAATCTGAGAAAAATATTTTCCAATTTTATTTAATTTTTTCAATTAAAGAGGATTTTGTTTTTTTATTAATTATAAAAATATTGAGGACTAGCTGAAGTCGCCCGTTCTTAGAACGGGATTCTCTATTTATTAGATACCTTCTAATTAGGATCACTCAATACCTAAGAGCACAACTCGCATTCAACGCAAGCCTTTATAAAATTTACTGAGGTGAAAACTTAAACGCTGATCAAAATTCCTCACACATAATAACACGTTAAAATAAACTTAACGAATTTATCGACTTCTTGTCATTTTTGGTGTTAAGCCTTGTATTCTGTTCATTTAGCAGATAAATCTTGTATGGAAATTTAGCGGTGAAATTTTAATTGCTAAATATTTAGCTAAATTCCCATCGATTGATTGCTGTTAAATATATATACGCTAAATGAACCCAATACCGGGCCTTACACAGGGTTCTCTGGTTTCAATTCCATTAAATCATTCATCTGACAATTTTGAAAATTGAGAAATCAATTTCTTGACAAATGCTGTAATTGGACTTGGATTGGCCTTCGAACCAGCGAAATGGGACTATCCACCATATTGATTGCAACCGATAATTAGAAATAAAAGCACAAATGTGTTCAATGAATTGCTTTGGTTCAATTTCAACACTATATTTGATCTTGAATCATGGAAAATTTTACCAACAAATATTCGTTTGGTTAAAAATGTCCACACAGGATAATGAAAATAAAAAGCTTAATTCAACCATATTTTTATTTATCACGATTAAAATGGCAGAATATTTTTATTATTAAAAATCGTGATAATAAAAAAAAAAAATACTAAAAGTACCTACGGCAAGGACTTCATTAATATAAATTGGGAATTCCCAATTTAACTTCAAACCAACCTAGACCACTAGAAAAAGTTGATTTAATTTTAGAAAAATTACGGCTGGGTAGGGTATTTAATGATTATATAGATAAAGGTATGCTTTCCAAATGATCTAGCTAAGGTACGAAGGGTAGGTAGTTTTCGATAATCTTTGGGAATTCTAAATTTTAATGGAATTACCAGTTGGGGTAAATCTCAATAAAATCGGTAATTGTCTTAAGATATTTTTACTTTATAATTACATAAATATGTTCGAGACTTTTTTCCCTAAGTCATTCAAATGACTTTTATAAGTTCATAGATATGTCAAATGCTTTTTATACCTATAACACACTCAATATACGTAAATAAAATAATTTTTATAGGAAGAGAACAACGATGAGAGAATTTCCTGCGATTGATCTTGAATCTGGACCAGAATTCGTGAATTCAACTCAATTCTCATTCAATTTAGTTCGAAATGAAAGGATATACATACATAGACAGATTTAAATTGGTAGCAGATTGTAAGTATAAAGAAGTCATCTAGAAGAAAACACTTTATGTGTTCTTCTTGAATACTATTGCTTACACAAAGAATTTCTATCTCATAGAATCGATTGAATTCAATTCTATTTTTTTTTAATTAAACATTCTGGTTCTTCTTTTATGAAAACGAAAGTCTAAATTTATTGAATTGTAAAATTCATCTGTGGCAGCACATTAAGTTTATTGATTTTATTTTTCATCTAAGTGAATTTTCTCAATATACAGACCACTTTTTGCTCCTAGTTTTTTTTTATTCTCAATTCAATCTGCTAATCAAATACGGAATACATGAACCCCATAACAATTTAAAAATTTCCTAGAGCAAATCAAACCAAGGGGAGAAGGAGAATCCAAAATTATCAATTTCAAAGAATGTTTTTTATTTTTTTTAAACAATATATAATTTGACAAAACCACTTATAGTCAAACGTAACACACAATTTTTATTTTATTTTAAAATATCTCTAAAAAAAAAAAAAACGCTCTCATCTTTCAACATGCAATTTACACAACCCTTGTTTGGTTATTGCATAATAAATAATTATTATCTTACAACAACAATAATTCACAAAACAAAATCAAAATTCACATTAACACACATTGATTGAATCTCAAAAGTCATCACAATTTTTTGAATCTTGAATCTTGTGAAATTAGAAATTACTCCACATCCTTAAATTGATAATCGAAGGATTGTATATAATCATGTGACAGGATTATATACAGATCCATAAAATAGCGGCAATTTAGTAGAATCATGACGTATTAGAAATAAAAATGGACTATCCACTGGAAAATCAGTATCCAAGCCACTTCGACCGACCAAAATAGTCGTAACTGCCGCACCTTCTGTTCCGTTTTCATCAATTGTTAAATCAGCTTTATGTAAAACATCATCAACAAAAATTCTTGGATTGCTTAGAACCTTCTGAAATTGTGGTGATAAGCCTCTTTTTTGATGATTTCTGATATCTCGAATTTTACGAGATCGAGATGATGGATACCGCTTTTCCATTAGGGTAACTCGTTTACTTGGAAATGAATCTTCTTGGATTTTATAGTTTTCACGTTGATTTTCTTCACTGTTGTTTTCAAAATCATCATAATCTCCAAAACGATTGAATATAAATGGTTTTTCCTTGCTGTTGTTGTCATTATTATTTCGATTTCTCAATCGAGATATAACTAAAGATTTCTCATCTTTAAATCCATCCGCTATCAATGAAAGATCACTTTCAGTGCTACTAAAAATTGAATGTACTCCCAGTCGTTTAAGAATATCTTTAAGATTTAAAAAGCTTTCAAGATGCATTTTCGGAAGTGATACAAATGCTGATGTCATTTTTAATTTCGAAATTACTTCCTCAATTTTTTCAGCAGTTAGAAATTTTTGTAGCTTCTGCAATTTCGGCTTGTTAGAATCGTATGGAAGTATAATGTACATTGTAGTTTGATTTCCTTTATACGGTAATCCCAATATTCGGCATTCATATTCTTCAGCATCATAATAAGGAAATTCTCCATTGGTAAACATCATATCAACAAGAATTGCTTCTGCACGCTTTCCATTTGGATAGAAATGTCTTTTAGATGTAACTTGCTTAAAAAATGAATTTTCCCACAATGCTTTAAAATATAACGTACTAGCCAGGATCATGTTAGTTTTTGCAGGAATACCTTCAGCTAAAATTTCATGAATTCGCCCGTTGGTTTTTTTCTCTGCCCAATCGTTTATAAGTTTTCTTACTGCTTCACCATTTCCTTGAAAATCAACAGTTCTTATTTCTCCTCTATAGATCTTTTCTGCAGTCGATTGATAGTCTAATTTTAGAGAGAATCCTTTTTGTACGAAAATTCCATTGGCTACTTCAATTTTATGTTGTTTACCAAAATAATCCGAAAATCTAAAATGAAAAAAAAAAAAAGTTAATTATTTTTATTTTTACTTCATCAACGCAGCACTTTTTATTTACCTTGATTGATCCATGCTAGAAGTTTTAAATTTCCATTCTTCAACAGGACGAACTCTTTGCGGATGTTGTGTATTTCTTAGAAGATCTTCAATAAGATATCCAAACTGATCATGTATTTCTTTTCGATTCCGATGAAATATGGAATTTCTATCAACTCCAAATAATTGCATTAGTTCATCGTTGGTTCGACCATTTGAACCGAGTAAAAGTAATGCCAATGCTGTGGCAATGCTTAACGGTGAGAATACAATAAAATTCTGATCGATCTGTTGCATTGTCAATGAACCAATATTATGTGCCATTTGTAAAATATTCTTTGATAAAATGTTTGATAATTTCAAATTGAATTGTGGCTTATAACTTTCATCCTCTATAATGGACTTTTCAATTTCTTCGACATACATTTTACGTAAAACTTCTGGTACATCGAATATTAATCCATTCTGTCTGTCTAATTTTCTATAAGAAAAATTGAAGATTGAAAGTATTTCTTTAAAAGAAGTTTTAATGCTAAATCAACTTACCTCATTAATTCACCAAAAGGATATAATCCTTGAACTTCCATTATTGCAAAAACACTTAAAATTATTATTAAAAAAATAATTATTTTCGACATTTTCATCATTTGGCACTACTAGATATACTTGTTAACTACGTTGTTCACTATGCGAATTCTGTTTTCGATATAATGGAAAATTGAATGAACCCCCATCTTTTATATTGTATATTTCATGGTAAGTGGGAATTCCTTTAAGGATCATATGTTCCGAACAAGAGAGGTATGTATAGAGGTAATTTAGTTTTGAACCTTCCGTGTGGAATTCCGCTCTTTATCGTACAAAAGAAACTTATGGCGAGCGCATGTTTTATTGATTAGTCCTAATGACCTGTTTAAACAGCTTTTGTTTCGTTAAGGGATTCATCCCTTGAACTATAATGCATAATATGTATATACTGTTCAGTTCCTATACGCTATAACTTCATATGGTCCATATTAATGCGGGTTAAGGGAATTTATATGGAATTTCCATGTGTTTTACAGGCTTTAGCATTCTCAAAGATAATTTTCCCACTTGAGTTCCTTTTGTTTTCTCAAGTGGTTTTGGGATTCTAAAGTCATATTCTTCAAGTATTATACAATAGCTAACATGTGTGTGATGTATGTGGTTGGCATTGGTGGACTTTTGTTATTCGCAGGATAATCATTTAAAGTGTTTGCATAAGGAAAAGGACTTTTTGAGAGATTTTATATTGTTGGGCTATTTGCATCATGTGGCGCCAAAAGATGTAGACTGTATGAGAGTTAGGTAAATACATATAGTGAAGTTTGGAAATAAGCTATGTAAGAAGAAAGCTTATGAATAAAAATGCAAGGATGGGTATTTTTGGAATGTTTTCTGATTGATCTGATTATTGAAGATATTTGATTGTATAAAGATTTATGTTTATTGGATTATGGATGGCATTCTTAGATGAATTCTATTATATGAATTCCAGAAGGAGGTTAAGAAAAATAAAAATTTTATTTGTTGGATATTTCAATTCAACTTAAAGGTTATAGATTTTTGTGAATTGTTGTGAGCAAAATTTTACTTCTCACCTACAAGCAATTACGTGTTTTTTTAACGGCTTGTGTCTTTAAATTTTCTTGTGCCTGATAAGTCAATAAGAGTTCAGATCTTAAAAATTAGGTATAATATTAGCATTAACATCTATATCTATCGTAAAATTGAAATTTTGGAATTTAGGTTGATCTAGAAATATCCTTACAAAATATCTTGTATAGCTTCTCAGGATCAGGATGGCTTACTCTCGGTACACCTAGGAGCTCCAGAACAATTTTTACCACTTTTCCAACATATTTTAATCTACTCTCCGAGAGAATAATAAAAATTCTATTCTCCCACAAGCAGGTTCTTAATTTTTTAGTGAACTATTTTTGGCAATAGTCATGTGTGTCTATATAAGGAAAAAAAAATTTAATGCAAAGTAAGGTAAAGATCTTTTTTCAACGATTTCTAATGCGGACGATATATGTATGTAAAGTACGATTTATACCATAAGTAGGGCTGGCATAGTCAATATTCGATCTGAGTGCGGGATCGCAACTTTATGAGACTTTGGAATATGTATATATAAGTTTCATGGATTAAGACTAGAAATAAAATACTTTATGCTCTCCAAAACTTATTGACTCTGAATAGTGCATGGATAAAACACCAAAATCATACTCTTTTGTCTTTAGCCGGCTTGAATACCTTTCTGAGTGAAATGGGATGAGCTTCATATGTTTTTTTTAATAAATTGCTTCTAATTTTTATATGTCAACATCACGCTCAACCAGGTTTTTTTTTTAATTTAACGTTTAACCACCGATCCTTATACGGTAGAGAACCATCAGTTTAGTAGTTTTATAACTCCACCTCCAGAGGCAGCAGCTTCTCTAGGATCTCAGATATTTTTCTAAGGAAGGATATAAATTTCTTTTCAGAAAGACTTGGAATTCTGTTGTTTTCCTTTGGAATCGGCATAATCTCGACCAGTGGAAGAATCTTCTCAGGTACACGGTTACACGTTTCTGGTTGTTAATATTTATCGGCTTGCGAATAATATACATTTGTCATAATTATGTTTTTTTTTTATTATTTCTTATGTAAGTTTGACTTCTTGTTTTATACTATAGAATTATTATACAGATCCCAGCAGAATATAACATAGCATACGAATTACAATAAATTTCATAGTACCTACTAACAAAAAATAAAATAAAAACCTCGAATGCCATCAACAAAATGAACTTTCAATGAATTCATCCACAAAATTTGAAATATTCTATTCATACAAATTACCAAAAAAACATTAAAATAAAGCTCATGCATACACACAAAACGATTAACCCATGCTACTAAACTAACACTATAATTTGAATTTGATATCCAAAGTCTCGAAGGGTTTTATATCTTTTCCTGATGTTTTTATATTCCTCGTTGAACAATTTTCCTTTACCACACTACTGCACCACCTACAACTATAAGTCCTGAAAAGTTTAGAACAGTCATAAAGTGGACTGGAGAGGTTCTCTCTTCCTGTTCATTTTACCTCTGTTGATGGCCTTCCTCTCTTTCTCTCGCTCTGTCTGTCTCTTTCTCTCCCTCTCTCTCTAGTAACAATAGGTAATGTGTAGATTACTGCTCGAATATAATCCATCTATCTAGGGCATGGCAGACGGGAATTCAATTGTTTGGGATTATTCTAATTGGGATCTCAGTTATTCCGGCCAAGTGGGTGGCCCTCTGGAAAAGTTTATCTTTCTAGAACCAGTCAAATGGAACGAACTATTATCTACGTGTATAATGATACGCAAATTTAATACGCAAATATCTGTAGCACAAGTTTAAAAACATTCAAATACTCCGGGGAGTTTTATAAATTTTCTGAATTGTTTTAAATGTTGCCAAAGTACTTGGAAAGTACATTTGCATTGATCATTCCATTACATTCAGTGCACTAAATTCCCGGTATTGGATGCAGCAACAAAACAATACCAATGAACAAATTATACTGCAACAAATATTCTTTAAAAGTAAATCATGTTTTTTTTTGCCTAGATAATGGAAAATTTTTGTTTGTTTAAACAATTTAAATTTTTTTTAATAAATTATTTCCTTCTATTCTTCTTTTAAACAATGAACAAAAGTAGCGGAGTTATTTACAATAATTTTAAAATATTTAGATACACATTTGATTAAAGCCTAAATGAATTTCATTCATAGAATTTGGAATGAATTCATTTAGTGAACTCTTTGAAAATATATAAATTACCAAATAATTCCAATTCAGATAGAACATGTTTTTATTCTTCCCAAGCAACAATATTTTTACTTGCTAAAAGAAATAATATCTAATAAAAAGTGACTTAGCTTCAAGTATGTGGACGTTACACATAATACACATACTTAAAGGCTTAAAATTCTCTATTCACATTCATAACACATGCATACCTACCTTTCAACCACAAAATTGCATTTTTACCCATAAAAGAGAAACGAAAGAACGAATTTCAATGAAACACCTTTATTATGCCCCATAGAGAACTTTCTCAGAAATTCCTAGAAAATTTTCACCATCATCTTAGAATGGTAGAGGCATTGTAAAAGAAACATTGAACAAAGTTCTTTTCATTTGTGCTTATGAAAGTGGAGGACATTGTTACAATTTACATATGGAAAGGGTGGCATTATACCAAAATTAAAGGATTACAAAATATTCAAAGTGCTAGTCAAGTGAAGTAAAGCAAGGGGAGGGGGAAATTAATGAAAGCTATTTTCAGTTAAAACAGGTATGCCCACACACGTATAGATGTTAAATTAGTGATGCCTGTAAAATAAACAGCATTAGTGTAAAAAATGTCGATTGCAATTATAATTACCGATAATTGTAACATTTTTAATTACAATGGGCCATCCCACACGAGTATTATTGATGCAGAGATATCTCTTTGCGTTTTTTCACCTCTTCCCTAAAAAATCGGTTCGCATACTACATCAAGATATACTCGTGTGGGATAGCCCATTGACTACATTATTGTAATTGCATTTTTTTTTTTTGTTTTTTAATTTAAATCAGAGTAATTGTAATTGACAAAATAACCTTACGCTTTCGGACACCTGAATTATTTTCAATGCAGAAAAAATCTCGTTCGTAGTTTCTCTGCAACGAACCTACTATGAATTTTTTAACGCAGATTTCTAGAGAGTTTTAGTAGTTTCGGTTAATAGGTACCTATACTATTTTGAATGTGATCCAAAAAGGAAATCTTTTTGTTGAAACCTTAGAATTTACCACTTCTAGATCATTCGATTTCAGTAATGAATTTCACATTTAGAAATATTTTTTAATAATATTCTATTATAGGTATGCTACGACATTTATTATTTTAAATTGTTACATTACATGTTTTTTTTAGTAAACCACTAACATGTAGGTATATAAATGATTCATGCGGCACCAATTTTGATTTCAGAAGTATTCTTTCACTGTCAATGCTACCACTGTCGTAAACTGGCTCCATATTTAATTTATTTTGGGGATTTACTTATAGATATACATATGGTATATATAATGTCAGTGGGATTTACCAAATTTACCACAAAAGTATTTGGAAATATTTTTTTTAATTTTAATTATGAGTCGAAGGAATTGCTTTTTACAAGGCTATTTTAGTAAGCAAAGTTTGATTAACAAGTTGGCAGTTCTGGAAATACCGCTGAACCTTAAGAAATTTCTCATTACCAATCGTTACAGTTCAGTGAGAAATAATGCTCTTACGGAAAAGGACAAATATATAAAAGTGGTATGCCATTTGCTTCTATGTACTTTTGGTTCAACGAACAGTCCATTATATACTATGTCAGTGATGTAAACATAGTGAATCAAAGATATGATTTGTCGAATAAAATGTTTCGTGTCAATGTCAATGTTTCAAATTCTTTTCATATTCAAAGCAGCTACATTGAAAAAATATCCATTGAGCTCATTCACATAATATATTCATATGACAAATTTTCGCATTCGTTTGAATTTATTTCAAATTTGCAGCATGTGTCAAGATCACTAACATGTATACAAATGGACTGACTGATCTCCTGTTTCATGTGGTACCAGTTTTGATTTCAGAAAGTATGCTCTCACTGTCAATGCTACCAACTGTCGTAAACTGTTGCTATATTTAAATTATTCGGAAATTTACTTCTATGCATGTAAGTGGGATTTACCAAATTTACCACAAAAGTATTTGGGACTAGTTAGTGTTAAATTTTAATTATGAGTCGAAGGAAGTGTTTTTTACAAGGATGTTTTGGTTGGAAATACCGCTGAACCTCAAGCAATTTCTCATTCCCAATCATTACAGTTCAGTGGGAAAGTATGCTCTCACGAATATGAAAGTAGTGCCATTTGCTTTTATGCATTTTTGATTTAACGAGCAGTCCTATACATGTCAGTGGTCAAGATACTGTTTTTTTTTTTTTTTTTTTTTGTAAATTTGCATAAATTGAGCTCCTGACGAAGAGATAAGCAAAAATTGTAATTGTATTATATATCCAACAAAAACGGCTTAAAATGCTTATTCACGAAAGAAAATTGAAATACTTATAAGAAAGATGAAAAATCTTAAAAAGGTTGAATTTAGGTCGATAGCTAATTTTAAACTGAAGAAAGGCGCACTTCTCAAAATAAATCTTTTTTGAAGAAAAAAAATAATTACTTAAATAAAACAATAAAAATTTATTTTATTTTAGTTTCAATACCTGTTAAATGTCCTTAGATGTAGGTATATTGTAGCCTGACAATCTGGAGGGCAGCAATTTTCCGCTGAATATTCAAGAACAAGATAAGAATTTTTTAAATTTTTAATTTTTATTTTTCTTAACTAATACTCTTTTTTTTTAGGTTAGAGCAGCACCGGCCACTACTAAAAGGAGTACATAAGAAGTAATTCAGAAGACCTCACTATAATGCTGCAAGTTTTTTTTTTCCCAAATTCCGATTTTAATATTTTAGTCCAAACTGTAATGGTTAGATATAGGATAGCAGAGGTGGATGGGAAAAGACAATGGTGCCAACAAACTGCCTCAAACTAAAATTTAAGTTTAGATGAATTGCTGTTAGGTTTGGATTTTGGTCTTGCGACAAATAATCCGAGAGTTATATGTTTTGCTATCAATCAAGTACAGCAAGGAAAACCAAAAAAACGTGCAAGGCTTAAGCGTTTGTATAGAGTATGCCTTTTTAGCCTTTTTCTCGGGAGCCGTGAAAAATATTTTGGATTTAAATCATATATTATGATCCTTGAGCCCGACCACACTGCCCGGTCAAAATCTGTTGCAAAAAATTTGCACTTTTTGAGAAATTTTTTTAATTAAAACAATAATAAGCCAATCCTCTTGCGCCTATTGATAGGCTATGTGAGGTCGAATTGTACTAAGAAACCTTCCTTACCGACATATTGTATGGCTCTCGGCGTTTAGCCTTTAAAAATTTGAGATGTGTGTGTGCCTGGTTGTGCAGTTGTAAAAGAAAGAAATCACAATCTAATTTGCACCGTCGCGCAGCGAACTTCGGTCTTTATTTAATTGCCTCACAGTTTTTATATTGTTTTACAATGGTTTCCACACTTAAGGTTAAAGAGGTGAGTTTTATTTTGTCACAAATCTATTTTTTTATAATTAAGAAATCACATTTAATATATGTAGATAATCGATATGTAACTTGGAATATTTTAATTATTTATTTAGATATGATTTGAAAACAAAAAATACCATTCTTGACATCTAAAATTGCGGTGGATGTTTTTTTAGGTAGGTAAGAGATAGAGAGATAATAAGTTGTGTTGGCTAAAGAGACAGATATAGAAACG
The DNA here is from genome assembly GCA_963924295.1 of Dioctria rufipes. NCBI lineage: Eukaryota > Metazoa > Arthropoda > Insecta > Diptera > Asilidae > Dioctria > Dioctria rufipes. Next base: position 14,086,435 of record OZ002745.1, read on the forward strand.
TCATCAATTGGAGAAAGGTGAAAACATAATCCGATATTAATTTTGGAATTACATAAAAACTTGGTTTGTACAAGCAGGCTAGAATTGACATTTGTGTCTCCCCCAGCAATCAGACATGATAGGCTGGGAGTTCTAGCTTGTGAGATTATTTGTATGAAACTTGGATAGTAGATTTTTTATGGTGAAATTTACCGGCTTTTATATCTCAGTGTGAGACTGTCTCTAGCTCTATATCAATAATGTCACTACTGTGCTATTGTGCGCTTTCACATCTATGCTGATGTAATCCAAATTTATTATTATTAGTACGTGGTGAGGCCGGAGAGCCGACCTCTAAGTACCGCGACATAAAATATCTTTTGTGCTATACTTCTGCCGTGTTAGGCTCAGTCAGGGTCAGTTTCCCGGACGTCTGACAGGCATAGCCGTCTTTAGCCAAGTGGGAGCCCTAACCACTTTAGGATATGCGGGCCCCCTAACAGAAATTATTTTCCAAAATACTTGGGGTTATCAACCGGACTTACAACGTAAAGTATGTATGTTAAGACCTACCGCACACTGGAGACTGTCACCACCGTTAATTTCAGTAGGCGCATGAATTGACGTGACAGCAACCTCTCAAGATCTGTAGTAAAGCATCAAAGTCTCAAATACTCATACGGAAATATCAAAGGAATTTTTCAGGAAGGATAGGATCGCAGTTCACCAAGAATTAAGTGAAATTTTCCTTTAAGCATCCTTTCGCTCCAAATTGGAAGAACCCAATAACGATGATATTTTTTTATATCAAGGTACACACAGCGTACACGGCGAGAGACTTTAGCCTCCAATTCTTTGGTCTCTAGAGAGCCAGAGACCCGTGTATAGATACACTTCGAAGACGCAAAAAATCGCTAAAGAAACGTAGTCTCTATAGAGAATTTTTTGGACTCCGGTCTCCCGTCGTATATTTTAAAACAAACAGGGCTCCAGGTTCGGTCTCCGAAGTTTGTTCATTTATTGTCTCCTGGTCTCCGTAAACTATTTGTGAGTTCTGATCAGTTAAGTGTAGGTCTACTCGGAAAGGGAAAGGAATAAAGTGGAGTTAGTTTGACAAATTGTTACAAAGAAATTAATAAAAAAATAATGGATTTAGGGCAGAAAATTTGTTTCGTCAATAAAGTTCTGGTTATTTTTGAAAAAAAAATATATATATATGTATATATACATATATACAGGGTGTCCCGTAAGTCGACGTCAAGCCGGAACCGGGTGATAGACCAAATCATAATAGTTACTAGAAAAATATAAAATCAAAATCAAAGTCATGTATTTTTTAAATCATAGACATTTATTTTGTTTTCAAGAAAATGTACACCCTGTGATGGTTATTTAGCTCCTGCACCTACAAATCTTTACTTTTTTTCAATTTTATTTTTCTTATGTAATCCCGAATAGTACTTATGTAACCTGTTGCTTTAACTCTCCAGCTTCGAAGAAAATGTCACATTTTGCTGAACCAAGAATAGAAAGTTAATAGTTCACCCAACTTTAACTGACTGTACTGAAAAAAATGTACTATGCCAGTTTGGTAAAAGTTGACGCATTTAATAAGGATTCTAAAATGGTATAACACTTGCTACATTTTCTTAGATTACGAAAAAAAAAATTTTTCTTCAAGAAACCCAGTTTAGCATATTAACCTCTTATGGCAGTACAGTTTTTGTTTGTTAATTTTTTAAAAAGTCTAATAATTAACAATTTTTTTTTTTATTTTCAGGTAGATTTGTACAATTTCTTGTGCTTCGATGAACTGCATTTAAAACTTGATCATTTTTGCACTATAATAACAGGAGAATTGAATGGTTATGATGGCAAGTCGGCTCTAATAACAGCTATACAATTTATAACAAGCCAAAAATATGCTGAACCTGAAGTGGCTAAAACACTTATGAAAGTGACCGCACAAGGTCCTTCAGGATATGTAAATATAAAATTTTTAATAAAGGATTCAACGGTAAGAAAAGTATTTCTTTTATGTTTCTAAAAAAAAAAAAAAAATCAAAATATTAAATTAAAAAAAATTAAAATTCAATTTTCAAGAATTCTGAACAACCGATTGAGTTAATTGCGCGAAGATATTTCAATAATATCGATGTAATCTTTTATCAACATAAAGGTGCAAAATGCAAGAAATCAGTTGTTATATTTCAAAAATTATTTCGAACAAGTCCAGAATTATTATATCCATTCATGGATTATTCATTAGATTCCTATCCGGATTACAATAATTTGTTACATTTTTTAACTAAAAAGGAATTTTTGCATACTTTCAAGGTAATTTCATCTACACAGAGAAGAAAACAAAAGTTATTAATTTTTCTTTTCAGGAACATACAAATCACGTTGCATCTTTGGTAGATTTGACAACTAAAGATAGACGAAATCTTAATAAGTATGCTAAGTTAGCTCTTCAACATCAGCGAACATTGATTTCTCACGAGAAAATTGAAATTTTCAAAATGTTTTTAGAATTATCGAGTATTATTAAGAACAATTTTAATTATCTGACCTCGGGAAAGTATTCTGTTTCGTTTTTACTTGAAATCAATAATGATCTAATAGAAGTAGCAAAGTCGGTAAGAATCTGAATACCATTGTTTTTTTTTTTTTTTTTTAATTTTTTAAAATTATTATTTCAATTTCAGAATCTTAATCATAACACTTTGACTAATGTATCAACATATATTCATTGTGGGGAACATAAAATTCTATGGACATCAGTTGAAGGAAACTTGAAGTATTTGTTAAAAATTTCCACCAAAATTGCGTTCGCAGTGTATTTTAAGCACAAAATAATTTTTATTGAGAACATGGACAAGGTGAATAATTAAATTAAATTTTTTGAAAGTTATTTAGGTAGGAGTATTCATGAAATACGAAACAACAAGCAAACATAAATCACCAATGTAGACAAATCACTAATCACACAATCAAACAATTTTCAAGCACCAGGATATAAAAATGCACCACCTATTTAACTTCTGCAACGTCGCTTACTGTACTAGTTCCTAAACTATTGTTCATACTTAAAGTAGATTATTAAATAAGTCAGTTAAAACTCTGAAAACCTACTATTGTAACGAAAACCACAATAACAAAGCGACAGACAAACAGGTAGGAAGAGCTATACTAAATTTCATCAACTAGGTAAAGACGTACCAGAGGATCATTTGAAATGAGGGCAAATTATATTTAATTATATTAGTAACTTTCCATACAATTTTTTACACATAAAATAAGCCTACCCTGAGCGCTTTAAATATTAGTTAGAGCTTCTATATCATAATTTAATTTCGATTAAAGTTTTGGCACAACACATACAAGGCACACAATTCTTTCACCAACAGAATTTATCACCTCAAAAATATATTTTTTAAGATTAGGACATTCTAATAATGTCAAAAGATTTTAATATGTTCAAAACACATTTCCACCTCTTATCACTCAAACCAGGGACTCCAATCATTGAATAAAGTATATTTTATCGTACGAAACAAATACTTTCTGATTTAGTTGAAATTATGAAGTTCGGAGTGTATCCTAATACTTAAGTCGCTGTGAACAGTACATTTATTTATTTACGATTCTAGACTTAGAAACAATTCTGAAAATTACAAGCGATTGTAAATTGTGTCAAACTTTTAGCTGATAAAAGATGAATTATGCTGGGACTATTTCAAGGATAATACCAAGATTGAACTAGTTTAAGATACGTAGGAGCGGTTTAATCGGTCTGAGCTTTGGAAATTATTTTTGTAAAAACTTAATTCGAATTATCCCAACTGATCCTTGAAAGAACACTGAAAGTTATGAATTATAAAATTACCATATTCTTGGTTTTGTATATCAAAGAAGAGAACCTGTATTCAAATTTTGCACTTGGACAATGGGGTAAATAATAAGAACGAAGATCTATGAATATTTAAAAATTTGACTATACTTAAAACATTATTTCCCATTATTCTTCTATTGAGATGACACGTATAATTAATATATCGGTACTCAAATTTTAGTTATAAGTATTTTTCCATAATAATAAATTTCATTTCTAATTTTACATTTTTTGTTTCTTGCTTATTGCAGCTTAAAGAAAATCAAAATATTGAACTAGTGAAAACAGCTATTATCAGAAAACATATTCCAGATTTATCAGAAGTAGGTTTAAAAAATTTCTTCTACTAAGAAAATAAAATAAAATACACATCATTTTTTTTTATATTTTCAGCAATTGTCCAACACAGCTCAAATTAATTATTTGCAGAAAATTGTAGATGTGTGCAACAAACATAATTTGACAACTTTTTTTGAATATCGCGGTGTTATTGCAATTCAACATGCCAACATTGTGCATTGTGATAATAAAGAAAATATGGCAACTTGTGAATTACTACTTGAAAACGATTTTACCCTTGAAATAATTGAAGAATTACTTGACGAAATCTTTTAGGTTCAACAAGAAGGAGATTTAATAGTTATTTCATATCAATTGAAAAACAGCTTTTTTTTACTTTTAGTTAGTTAGAGATAAAATTTTGTTTAACATTAATTTGTAATTTTTTCCCATAATTTGAAAAAGGAGTATAATTCATTTATTAAATAAATTAATAATATTTGTAATTTATATAAAATGTGTAAAAATATTGGTGAAGTGTAGAAATACATAAGTTCACTAAATTTGATTATTCGACTAATTCAGAAATGGTTTCAGTTTAATTGTCCTAAATGTAATTTTTATTATTCTGTTTTCTAGTGATCGTTTAAGCGAGGGTGGTAACTCAATGTTACAAAATTTAAAGATGAATATAGCTCAATAATCCATCCTGATAATTTTTAAGCCTGCCCTCGATTGATTCCACACGTTTGGAGTTAAAGGACAGAGTAAAATACCTAGGTATTATATTAAATAAAAAGTTAACTGGAAACCAGTCCTCGAAGACAGAGCAAGCAAAGTTCTTATAGTCTTTGCAATAGGACATAGGGAAAAAGTGAGTACTCAAACCGCGGATGATCTTATGGATATACACTAGCGTCATTCGACCCATGTTAACCTTCGATTCTATGGTGTGATGGAAAGTAATGCACTTCGCCAATCATCGTAAGATATAATAATAATAATAATTTTATTAGTATAGAACATACTTTTTGTTAACAATTAAATAATATAACTATCAAACCAAAAAAGTGTTTCACTCAAGTTCTTCTTCTAATAAATTCAATACATTTTCTTTTAAATTGACTAAATCTAATTTCACTCTTTGTTTCTTCTGGTAGCTCGTTGAATAATGAGAATCCTCTATATCCTAATGAATTTTGCGCTGCTCCACTTCTACATCTGGGAAGTCGAAAGTTTTGGTTACTCCTTAGAGGATATGGTTGAACGTTGCCAACATATTGCACAAGATCACTCAAGTAGTTGGGGAGTTTATCGTTCCTTATGTTATATATGAACAAAAGTACATTTAAATCTATTCTTTGCTTGACAGTCAACCATTTTAATGCTTCTAGCATCCAATGTATTGGTGTGTATCTATTACACCGCAAAATTATTCGCATTGCTTTGTTTTGAAGCTTTTGAATTCTCTCAATATTACCTGGAGTGCTTAAGTATAGGATTGTCGAGCAGTACTCAAAGTGAGGCTTAATAATTGCATTATATATCTGTATTGAGCACAATAAGGTGAGTCGTTTCCTAATCCTTCGAAAAAAACTTACTTTTTTACCTATCTTTTTACATATATAATCAATATGGCTTTTAAAACTTAAATCTCTGTCCACTATCACTCCTAGATATTTCACTTCACTTTCATTCTTAATTGTTTCTCCATTAATTCTTACTTCAAACTCATCTCTAAAATTAACAGTCAAAAGTTTGGTCTTGTTCACATTTAACTTCAATTTGTTTCTCCTAAACCACAGACACAATTGTTCTAAGTCCTGTTCTAATTTTGTTTTACACTCTTGTAAACTTTTACCTTCAATATATACTAGTGCGTCATCAGCAAATAAATTTATTTCACAGAAACTTATTGGATCATTTATGTCGTTTATGTATATAAGGAACAATAAAGTTCCAAGAACAGAGCCTTGAGGTACTCCAAGTTCATTGTAGTCAAGCGATGACAGGGTCCCATTAATCCTCGTTCTTTGGCATCGATCACACAAGTAATCTTTAAACCATTTTATCGCCTTACCTTTGATTCCATATGCATCTAATTTTTTTAACAAAATATTGGGCTCCACCGTTTCAAAGTCCCGTTTTAAATCTAAGAACACAGCCAGGACGTACATTTTCTTGTCCACTTTTCCTTCCATCGACTTATAATTAGATTTAATGCTGTCTCACAAGAATATGTTTTACGGAATCCTGATTGAGTTTTCAAAATTAATTGGTTCTCTTCCATATATCTTTCAAGCTGCACTTGGACTACTTTTTCTAGTATTTTCTCTATTAATGGTAGCATATTAATTGGTCTATACTCTTCGCACATCTTTGAATTTTTTACTTTTTCAACCGGGATTACTAAGGATTCCTTCCAACACTTTGGGAATTCACCTCTAGACAATGAATTGTTGACAAGTTTTGTAACTACGAATACCAGCTCATTATTTTCAATTATCATTTTTGCACTAACGTGATTATAATCAGGCTTTTTATTTAATGTTTTTAGAATTCCTTTAATTGTTTGTAAATCTACCATTTGAAATTCAAAGCGCTTATTTGTCGGTTGTATATTATCCTGATACGCGCACGTCATTATAGACCTATTAATTTCAATGACACTATCTATAAAATACTTATTAAAGTTGTCAGCTATTTCCCTATCGTCTGTGATAAAACGATCTCCAAAATTAATACATTTGATTTTGTTGGTCTCTTTTCTTAACACAGTTTGTTTGATTACTTTCCACATATGCTTCGAATCATCAGCATTACTTATTCTTTCTGCTATTGCTTTATTTTTGGTCAAGCATATTTTCGCTTTGTATTTGTTTCGCATATTTCTGTATTTACTCCATTCTTCATTATTATTCAACAGTCTAGCTCTCTTATACATAATAATTTTTTGTTCCTTCAAGTTCCTTAGTTCCTCTGTGAACCAATTACATTGATCATTGTATATTACTTTTTTCTTTATGAACTTACTTACAGTTCTATCCATTATTACGTCTAATTCACTCGCGCATAAGTTTACATGATCTATGTCCTTTACTTTGGATATTCCCGCACTCATTAACTCGTTTCCAAAAGAAATTTTTTCATACTTAAATATGTCAACTAATTTTTTATCCTCTATATCTATTTCACTTTTTATGATTATGTCTATTTCTAAGGTTTCATGGTCACTGACTTTAAAATTTGTGTTGACTTTAGTTTCTATATTCGTCATGTTAGTTGCCACATAATCGATTAATGTCTTTGAATATTGTGTTATTCTGGTATATTCCCTAACTATTTGTTTGTATCCATTGTCTTTTAAAATTGTTTCTACATACCTTTTATACGTTGTGTTTGTGTTCCAGTCAATATTAAAGTCACCTGCAATTACTACATCCTCCGCCAATTCTGCCAAACTTTCCATAAGTTCCTCAAAGGCAATACAGAACTGTAGCTCTGATCCTCTTGGGGATCTATATATTGTGACTATACTAATTCGGTAGTTTCCTACTGAGCAATTAATAACCAGATACCACAAGTTATTAGAACTATTAATTTTTACCACTTCATACTGCCACTGCTCCCTAATGAACACTGCAACACCACCTGTATGACTAGATAGTGAATCACATCTCACAATCTTATATCCATTAATGCATACTTCACTATTTTCAACCTTATCCGTTAAGTGTGTTTCTGACAACAACATAATATCAAAGCACCCAGAATTTAGTAATATTTCTATATCACAAAAGTTGTTCAATAATCCTTGCACATTTAAGTATAAGCATTTAACTGACGCTGGTTGCTATATTTCATAACCACATCTTTTCTTTTCGATTTTTAATTTATTTATATACACTGGACACTCCCGACTCATTGTATTATGATTAATATCTAATTTAAGATTTAGCTTCTGATTCGCTTTCACACAATTAACACAGCTCAAAATTTTCTCTTCTTGTTGGCAATCTCTGGTATGATGTTGACCGTTACATTTGCCACAAACTTCTACGTTGTTGCATACTTTTGCCACATGATTAAAACCTTTACACTTATGACACCTTTTAACATCAATAGCATCAAATACTCTACAAGTATCCCAACCGATATTAATTTTATTTCCTTGCATCTTCATAAAGCTTTCTGGATCCACTTGCACAAGAGCATTATAATAATTACCATATTTGCCCCTCATCTTACTTATTTTTAAACATTTAAAATCTCCACTTTCTAAATATTTATTCTGTGCTTTCACTGCCTGAATCAACTGATCCTCTTCCCACTCCTCATTCATAGCAGCAATAACCACTTTTAGTTTTTTCGGTTCAAGCATTTTCACTTCATAATTCTCACCTAATTTAGCTTCAACCACTGATTGAATTTTTTTAACTTCAGTCCTATTAACGCTTTCAATAGTCATATTGCCATTATGATTTGTTGACATACCAACAATTTTCAATGTCGATGGATCAACTTTCTTTCTTAAGTCTTGGAGAAGATTCAAAACTGTGCCTCCTCTGCAGAAGCGGCGCTCTTAAATCAACTAGTACTCGGGCTCTGGAGGTTATCTTCAACATATACCCGGTGCAAATACATATCAAGGGGACGTCAACTGCAGCGCAGACTGCATCTTAATCATGGCTGGATTCACACTGGAACAACAGTTCCACATGAATTCATTTATGAATTCGTGCAGTCTATCGCACCTGGCATCGACAGGCACAGTGATCACCTCGTCGAGGCCATGCTGAAAAGGAATTTTAAATCTGCAATTCTATCCAGGGTAGAATGGAAATCACATTCTGTGCTTCAACCATTGACAAATCCTATTATAATCTACACTGATTGATCCAAATTCGAAGAAAACACCGGAGCAGGCGGTTTCTGCGAGGAGCCTCAATATGTAAATCGCCATGCACCTTGAAAGCCATGCCACGGTTTTTCAGGCAGAAGTCAAGGCAATTCTTGAAGCGGGAAGGCATCTCCTTAACTCAGACACTGAGGACAGCGAAGCAGCTGTCAAGGCTTTATCTAAACCCTTTACAACCTCCAAACTAGTAATGGAGTGTAAAACTACCCTGAATTCCCTCTCTCAGAATAACAAGGTAATTGTTCAGTAAGTGCCAGGGCACAACAATATTAGCGGGAATGAAAAGGCGGACGTGCTTGCTCGTCTTGTTGCAGCGAGGAACCAGCCTCCATAGTTGGGATTACAACAAAGCATCTTGTCTCAATTATTTCAATTTGGGCTGACCGGCAACGCAATCGCCTTTGGTGAGAGGACCTCTCGGATAGAACTACAAAGGAACTGTGAGGTAAACCAAACAAATAAGCTCTTGGCACTTCAAAAGCCAACGTCAATTAAGTTGGGACCTCAATTTCATGGTAGAAAACTTTTGAATACGTCAAAATTTAGGGCTCAATTAGGGCTAATTTAATGCCACTTCCCCGAATTTAATGCTCTAGTATATTTAAAAAAAATCCATGGATATTCCAACTTTATTAGAATTTGGGACCACCACTACGTAAGTTATGTTAAATAGTATTGTCACAATATCGTGCACTGCATAATATTTTAGGGCTCAATTGGGGCTAACTTATTGCCTCTATCCCGAAGGTAAAAAAGTAATAGTTAAAGAAAGCAGAAAAATAAATAAAAATAAATTTTAAATACAAATGCTCCATCGAACTTGAGCCTACACGTTACCTACATTTTAATATTTCTGTGTTTTCTAATAGGATTCGGAACGGATTTCATACATAACTTTCCGTGGAGGGGGAGTAGAGCAATGTGGTTGTTTTATTTATATTTGTGATATTCGGGAGAAAAATATAAGTGAAAAAATTTGGTTGTAGGTGAGGGGGTGAGAGGTAGTACTACCCCTCATAGGGGTTGCGCAAAATATGCCGTGCGGGGTGTCAAATTAATGTGGATGGAGAGTACGCACATACGCACATTTCTAACGTTAAAAAAGGGTTTTTAGCACTTGAGTCAAATACACCCACTTCCTTCATTTTGCATATATTTTGCCTGTTCTTTCATTCATATGCGTTAGTGGTCTGTTGTGAACGTTTTTCGCTAGGGTGAAAATTTCCCGCACGTGACGGTTGTTCGCAAACATGAGATTAAAGTAAACCCATTTTTTCACTAAAAAACTGCCATTTGCCAGTTTAAAAAGAACTGGTTCATTTTTTTCGAATTATCTCCGAAACTAATCATCAGCTAGAAAAACTAATTAGATATGTGATTAGGGGACAAAATGTAGATCAATCCACAAACGTGCCTCAGCGTTTATATTTAAACATTTTATAACGTCTCTTCTGTGCTGAAAGACGACCAAATTGAGATTTTTTAAATTAAAATGTAAAAAACTTGGTTGCTTATTATTCTTTAAATCTGCCGATGAAAATAATATACACATATACGTTTTCTGCTCTATCGTCAAAGTGCTTCGTAAAGCGCTGCATGACAATATACTTGGCAGGTAGGAGCTATGAAGCTCTCTGTTGGCCAATCGACTAGTCCAGGTAGGAGCTACAGAGCTCACTATTAGGATAGCCAGGAAAATGACCAGAGCTATAATGAGATCTATTAGTAATAAAAGGGGCAAGAGCGGGCATTTCCAGAAACAGCCTTCGGCATGTCTGGGTAATCGTAAAAAATTTATATGAGCCAATTCCGTTGCTTTCTACAAATTCTATAAGCGTTCAAGTTCGATAAGTCCTTGGGCGCGTGTATGCGCCCATATAGACTAGAATTAACGTATTTTTCTGAGCGCATATATACGCCTGTAGGCCAGAATTAGTATACATATTTGTCTGAGCGCATATATATGCCCGTAGTACGGAAGGGTCTAAAATCTTGATCAAGAAATAATACTGGAAAATATTCTAAACATTTCTGCATTGAAAAACGGTAGTAGTTTTTTCTTGGTCACGATTACTTTTTTACCTTCGGGGTAGAGGCATTAAATTAGCCCTAATTGAGCCCTAAAATATTATGCAGTCATCACTGTTGTGAGAATAATAACCTACATATATAAAAATTTAATGGCAAAGATGTTAAAGCTATTTGAAAGATTTAATTAACATTAGTTCATATTTTTTGAATTTCATAGTATGCGATGAATAGCAAAAAGGAGATAGCTGTTTAAATTTTCTTTCTGATTTGTTTTTTTTTTTTTTTTGTGTTTTATTTTCATCTCTGCTGTTCACTATTCTATATTAATATGATAAAACTTCTAATAAATGAAAAAAAAAATAAACAATTTCATCCAACTATTGAACGAATATTTTTGCATTAAACTTCTTAATTCCTTTGGCATTAAAATATATGTACCTACCTACATTTTTACCAAAATATCTATCTAAATTCCAAAAAAGTCGGGAATTTATGAATAGAGACTTAATTGAAAACGTATTTATTCAAACAACTAAAAATACCCAGCAACTTTTTCCAACTAAATCCATTCATTTTAGTATACAAAAAAACCCAAATAAAAACATTTTTTCACAAATATTTTTCAATTTAGATCAATATTAGTCTACCGAAATGTACCCTCTGATGGACGTAGGTACTTACTATACGTACATATGTATGTATATATAATATAAATATATATATATATATCTATTTATATAAATATGTACATGGCGCGGCTGGGTTACGAATTTTCTAAGCCAACAAGTGTTTTAAACCGTCAAAAACAATTTATTGATTTGCATGGGATGGTATAGTTCACTGTGGAACAGCTTCCCATAAATATGGTCGAAGGGAAATTTAGCAGAGAGTTCGTGCCGAAACTTCATGTAAACATGCACCCAAAACAACGTCCTAAACTTTATGATTGCCAGTTTTAGATTTATAGCTCATTTCATGAACTCACTTGGCCCCCCACGTTTATATTTAGTGAGCTCTGCACCATGAATTCTGCGGAGAGAAAGTAAAGAAATACGGGGGCAGCATTAAAAAGCCTCATAACAAATGAACGATGAAAATTACATAGCCATTCGTGGTATTTCGTAAAGCGCCAAATATATTTATAAGGAAAAATATATATAGAAGGAAGAAGTTGCTAGGTGTTTTAGATAGTGGTTAGGCATTCGATTCAGATATATATGTATTTTGGAATTGGTCCATGAAAAGTTTGTATAACTTAAATTGCAATGTTATGCTAATGGAAGGCTATGTATATGCTATAGTCGGTATGGTTATTGCAATATCATTGGTAGGTATACTATATTAGCTACGCCCGCATAAAATGTACTCTACGATTGCAGATTCCAGACTGTATGGGACCAGGTGATATATGTATATATATGTATATATATTTTTTTTGCAAATATACATATGTCGCTCTTAAACTTTTTACAGATTTTAAGTGAGAGGAAAAATAGCAAACGGTAAATTATTCCACATTTGCAAAGATTTTAGCAAAGCACGGTTGAAATTCTTTTTGAAGAGTAAATAGATGGAAGTGGCGGCGTGCACCGGGTATTTACTACAGGAATTGATTAAAAATGTGTCAGATTAGATAATTCATCAAAACTATGATCATATAGCTTAGCTTACGAACAGGAAGTGGTGTACAATTCTACAATCTCTAAACATAGTTCTAGTATAAGGACAAGACTCAATTCGTTGAGAAAAACGACCAAATATTTTTCTTTGATATTTCTTCAATTTTGTTTGACTTTTTTTTTTTAATGGATGATGTTGACTATTGCTTGTAGGTATATACACAACAGTGCAGCATAGTTGTAATTTTGAATTACTGAAGAGAAGGAGGAAGCATATTCTCTATTGCACCAACTGTCAAATACTTCAATTCCAACTGCAACTAAATATGTATACAATTCAGGATTTCCAGTATTGTTGTTCGCATCATTCTGTCGTTTTCTGTTTTGCAATTTGTGAGAGATTTCGCCTGCGCCATTACTGTGACTTCTTCAATGATATTGAAAACTCTCTTTTCGGCATTGCAATAATGTAGCTAAAGCTGTACGATTAAGTAGATTTGATCTATCTACCTAGTAATACCAATAATGCTAAGGAACGGTAACACAAAAGGCTTCAGATTTATTAAATTCGACACAATATGTTTTAATCAAAGAGCAATTATTTCCGAAATGTCTCTGCTATTCAGTGATCTAATAATGGCGTCAAATAACACTTAAGTATTTAAGTACATAATAAGTCGCTCTATCAGAAGTCTGTAAGAGTATTAAAGGAGTAACTAAAGTCAAGGGTGCTATCATCAGCAAAATCATGGATGCGATTGACAGTAAATCATTAATGAAAATTTTAAATAAAGGACGATGAAAAAACAGAAGCCACTGTGACATTTAATAGGGTGAGGTTCATAAGTAACATTATCTAATGTCGAATTCGATTGCAATCTACGTTTGCTTTGAATTCAACCCCTTTCAAATTATCCATCATCATCATCAATCATCCCTCAATATTTTCTTGGGTTTGTACAAAATCATCCTCATTTAATGTCAGCTTTCTTTTGTTTAGATGAATTCATATTGGACGCGAGAAATTTTTGTAGAGAAAAACCCTAAAGATTTTTAGATTTCATCCACAGGCAAACTATAAGGAAATTTACCTCCTATATAAAAAGCCGCAGGCTTAGCTGCTAAGGTAGCGATTTTCATCTCACTAAAATTATAAAGCCTACCGACTGCATAATAAAAAAATAAAAAAATAATAAATCTAAGCATCCACTTAAAATCATCATCACGTCCAATTATGAAACGTCTTTTTATTGTAAGTATTCATCATGCGATAAAACTATGTTTTAAGTCATCTTGGATTATTCGCAAGGATCTAGAATACATACTAAAATCGAATTCATCGTTAATATGAACTAATAATAATAATTTATTCATGATTAATTGCCAACAAGCCATAATTCAAAATCTGCATAACTTAAATTTTAATTCCAATTACAAAGGACAAGACGGTGAAAGTGCCACAGTCATGATTTATTTCAGCTTCTTCAAATTTTATGATTGTACCTGGGAAAAACCAAAAGTAAAATTGGTAAAATACCATCAACGGAATACAATGAAAGACACGTGACGACACGGCGCCAGACTATTTTATTTATTTTTATTACATTTCCTCAAGTCCTTTTTTTTTTATTGCGGAAGTAAAGTGTTGAAGACAATGTGGCGCCAGCAATGTAACTGCATTGAAAACAAATTTGTTGCTGTTTTAAGTTGGTTGCTAATTTTCTCCATATGTAACTTTCTAAACTGTTTTATACGATCAAGTAAAATTTTAAAAGTTGCTTTGATTGAACTATTCTGATCCTTTGATCGTAATTTGTTTTTTACGATCAAAGGAAGCAGTTTTACATGCACTGTAAGAGAAAAATGTGTAAGTTTACACAGTTTTTAACTTTGTAATATGTACATCTAGTAAAATTGCATAAAATGTGGAAAATACCCAAAAATTTCTATTTTTTTGTTGGCATAGTTTTTTACCATATTTATTAAAGTTAAAAGTAGCGGCGATTAAACCATTAAGACTCTGCAGGCACCAAGACCAGAAATCATCTGTTTGTGTCTTAATTTCATTTTGGTACTATATTGCAGTAAGATGATATAATCCACGCCTAGTATTAAAAGACATTTTTATTTTTGTTTATCAGTCTGTCTGCTTGGCCGTCCGTCCGTCATGTTCGTAAATGCTTTAACTTAGATAACTGAAATATCGTATATAGTGCGATTTTCGTAGTAAAATTACGTTTTTTTTGACATAATATGTACTTCAATTGCATCTACTCCCTACGATACTGAAGCACGACGAGGTACCTTTGCATATCCTCGTTAACAAAACGGTTCAAGAGTATTTTGTAAATACAGTTCGAAAAACAATCCGCACAGCTGTTGTCATGACCTCCTTTATCAAAATCAGCTTTACTGTACATTCAAATAACCACCTACATAGTATAATATGAAATTAATTTTGTGAATATTCAAAAATATTCCATACACATACAATGCCCGCCTTTAATCTGTTGTCGATGGATGCAAGGACATTTTCAAGTATATTCGGACGAAGCCTATTATGTAGCCATGACCCGCTTGCGGGGTTTACTTTTTACATATATTCATTGTAAAAGGTGGTGGACATAATTTTAACATCTTTATTATCCTCGATAACAATAAACAAGTGGGATCTCCGGATAAAATAAATTATATTGATTTCCTATTTGTTTTTAATCCTTTAATGAAATAATTCATTGAAGTTTGAATATATTTACTAGAAATTGTATTTTTGTGCCCGCATCTATGTATGTGCATATAATGATTACTAGAGAGAGTAAAATATGTGGAGGATTTCATCGTTGAATTGATTTATATAGGATAGGTACATATGGATGTGAGTATGTAACGAAAACAGTTTCAGTAGGTAATGTAAATGTATTTAAATATTGCAAAAATTTATTGATAAATATCTCTTGTAAAGTATGGGCTGTAAATTTTATTTATCCACTCCCTTTTGTGTCGAAAGCGCGGGCTTAAAAACTATAGCACTCTATGTGAAAAAAATCTTAAAGTTTGACAAACTGATGAGAATAATATTACACAAATAATTGCAAAATGAGCAATATCAAATAAATAGTGATGCAAAATTTCTCTATTTCTTAGAATTAAATTGTATCATCATATTTAGTTTTTGAAATTCGACAATAGTGGAACTCAAACCTTTACATAATATTGTATATTCTCCATCCATTTTGATTCATTACATAAGCTACTAGTTTTTAAGTTGTTGCGGTTATTGTCAGAATAGGCAGCCGTATAAAAATTAAGAATTGGTTTAGTGTAACTATCAAGAATTACTTGTAGGCCTATTTTACTTATTACTATCATGCTCGACTCCATTTTTACAATGAGAATCTTTCGTACAATAATTGAACATTTTATATATCTAGAATATATTGAGTATTCGACATAAATATATACATATATGAGTATGTATAAAGGTTTGTATGCGCCATTTGCCTATATATTTTTTTTCTATTTTTCAAAACACATATTCAAAAGTTTCCATATTTATTACAAATTTTTACCCTGTTAATATTCTTTGATTAATTAAAGATTCTTATTCTATATACCCATTCCCATTCTGATATTCCACAAGGCTCCAGTTTGGCCCTCGTAGTTTTCAAATGTAAATGTACATCAATATAATCAAAATTGTATTGAATGGATAACGATCTATTAAGGATTTGTTTTTGGTCTAATAAACGCTAAGAAGGGTTGCACATTACGCCATCTAATTTCATTTGACTTGATTGACCATCGATTAATTTCTCTTTTGCGTACTATCCATTTATATTTTACGTTCAACGTTGGTATTTCAATTCCGAGGGACCACTTTACGACTTTTAGTAGTAAACGTTTTACGTGAAAAGGTTGCCAACTTAACTTCTTCTAAAATAACCAAATTCCTCTAAATTTAACCCAACTTCCCATGAGTTGCATACCCTCCACTTGATGAAATCAGTACTATAAAGACTAGAAATATATTCGAAAAATAACTGCTTTCCCCCCTTCCCTCTCACTCTTTTAACAGTACATTTTACTTATACAACATTTCCTTTCTGTACGCGTTCTGTGTTTAACAATAGAACTCAATCTTCTCAGTCTCCTAAAAAGGACCTCAATTAAGAATGAATTTTACAATAGAAATTTCTGTCCCAGTCCGCAATCACATTGAATACACGACACGATGACACAGTCAAATTTGCAATAAATTCTTAAAGAAAATCTCTTCTTCAAATATTAAATTTGGCGCAGATATGAAAACATGCAACAAGCATAGCATTTCAGTCCAGGCATGTGTATTGCTATTTTTGCCAAGGATATTTCTAAATAGAAATAAATAAAATAAAAATTGTAAAATATGCCAAAAAAAAAATCGAAAACGTGCCTACTACCTTTTCCTTTTTATCATGAGCCAGACCACAGGATTCTGCTGTTCGCGCATCATTTGAAGAGCATTGACATAACTTTGATAATATGTGGAGCAGTATAGTAGGAATATCCTGTTCCATCAAATTATGCAAATCATATAACTTCTACGGAATATTACGACAGGAGGACTCCTATTTCTAGCTTTAAGAGTTGTTGGTGTAGGTATACATTATAGGTAACGGGCGGAGGCGGAGTGGGCAGACTTTGACTCAGCATTTGATGATGCTAGCGTAAATATTTCATTGAATTGAAAGCGGGCGACAGAACAGGGCAGACATATGGAAAGAGAAGAGTGATGTAGATATAGAATAGGAGGGAAGGTGGGGGAATCAAAATGTCCCTTTTCCTGTTTCAGTTGTGTTCAATATTGAAAGATGTTTCCGGAATCCAATTTACACTGAATTGGAGTCACTTGAAATTGTTTACATAAATTTTATTCCGCTACCTCAAAGAAGGGACTAAGTGTGTTGATTGAAGGTGTGTCGTCTATATGCGTATTCGTGTGGCGTTAGATGTCGTTAGCAGTGCCACAGTAAAGTGGTTTTATAAAAAGTACTTGGGTTTGTTTTATATGGGAATTATGAAGTGAAATCCATTTTAAGAAATTTAAAAGGGTTTTGTTCCATATATGTATTTTACACACATACCTACAAATCTCGCATTGAGTAAGTGAAATACAAAGGGCGACTCTTTACAGTGCGCTATTTTAAAGCTTAGACGGGTCTTAACGGTGTTAGTCTTGTTTGTTCATAATATTGAAATGAGGATAACTTGAGAAGAATAAGGTAGCAATTTCAGTCATTTTCAAATGAGTGCTGTATCTGATTTAGTTGAAAAGGTTAAAAGTACTGGCTCTCTATCAAATGCAGTTTTCAGCTAAATCTGAGATTTCCTAAATCCGCGGGCTTTATGCTAGGTCTGAACTAATTTGTTTTCGTCGACGTTCCGGTTCAACACTAACTTAGAAAAATTTTGTACGTGTGCTGTACCTACAGGAGAGTGTTGAGTAAAGTCCACAAAAGTATACAAGGCTATATTAAACCCAACTTGGAATATCGGGAGGCTCCTGTAAAGAATTTTGGCAACATTGAAAATGTTTCCATGCAAACTACAACTTGTGCAACCAGATTATCAACTACGACCTCCGAAGACTAAAGTAGGTACATAAGTCTGTACGCAGGTAAATAAGATGTAGGAGGTGTATATATGCATATAAAATTTAATATAAACAAAAAACAAATGTTTAAAGAATAAAACATGACTCAACATAAAATCGACTTGTAATATTAAGTAGGGCTAAAGTCTTTCTGGAAACAAATTGAATTAAATCACAGATATAAAAACACATCTTCGCAAAGTCGAAACCCGCTTATTAATATAGTAACGAAATTCTTTCATAAAGACACAAATGTAATTATCATCAGAAATCATGAGGCCATAGATAGACCGCCGTGGGTTGAATGCTGAAGCTTCAGCACGAATTTTCAAACTAAAAGCCTGATCAATTGTATATCTCCTGCATAGAGATAAATGCCTGTTATATGTGAAGAAGAATAAGATAAAGATTTCGCCCTTAATACAATTAAGACAAATGCTCAGCATAAGAAAATTCCGATGTCAAGACGGCAAACTTTTTTTTTCTTTATATGTCTACTTATAAAGGTTAGCTTGCGGTGTCTAGACATATCAAACTTCTAGGACTACATACAATTTACAAGGAACAATGTGCATCGCTAAGATAATGGAGCGCTAAAAACATTAATTTGCGGACTCCTATAGATTGTAATGATCCTTCAGATAAGAAGAACAAAAAACTTTTGCGCTTACAGTCAGCCTTATAGTAAAAATTTCCCTCGAAATTCATTGAAACAAATTCAAAAACGGATGTTATCAGAGCGAAGGCCATTAAGGGAAAAGAACCTCTTGCAATTAAAACTTCCTATCAGAAATGGAAAAGACATTTTCCAATAAATTACTGCGCGTAATTGGATTTTATCTGGTACCACCTCTGCGAGTATTTTGGGGCGCATTACTGCCAATTATAAGGAGGAGATTTTCTTTCTCTCTCTTCCTTTCGGTGAGTCGTGCAATTTTAGAGGGGTTCGGCCGCGGCGGGAATACAAGAGTATAAATGATAGAGTAAAAGGGGGCGACGTTAAACAGGGAAATTACAAAGTTCACGAATTTCCATCCCGTCAAATTATATATTTTCTGTTGAGCTCTGTAGTGTATTTAGTAAAAGGGTTGCGAAAAAGGACTCTTTAAGTAGGTAGGTAGTGGAAAATGGTTTCAGTGAACTTTGATTTTTGTATTTTTTTTTTTTTTAATTGATATGCTTCTTAATTCTAATGGAGATCAATATAATGAAAATATGTATACTCCTTGTAGTATTTTATTTTAAAACACTGCGCATGGTGGCTGTTGCTTTGATGCAACATGTTTTCTCTAGTCGCTCTTAATTATGTGCGTCTATATCCTGCAGTAACATTTAAGTACCAATTTTATTTCTTAACTATTTATTTTTTCTCTGCATTTATAATGGCCATTCACCTAATAAAATAATCCTTACTCAAAGGGTCGTAGAGGGTGTCATTTAGGGGGAGATAATATTTCCAATTTGTTACTTTATCCAGTGGAATCCCAGCGGGATCAATGCTATGCCCTATACTTTTTAGCATACATGTATGCATATCAACGATTTTTATAAACAAATACTGAAAATATTTTCATAACTTTGACCACATAAATCAATTCTTCTTATTCGGAATGGAAATAACATTGCTTTCTATCATACGATCTTCTAAGCTAGTGTTGATCTTGGCTCTTTTGCCTCGATATTGCTGTGCAGAACTTAGGGTGTTACACCGTAAGTAGTGTTGTGGGTGCAGCGGCTCTTAAACCGGTACACCAGAAAGCTGTCAGAGTTACAGTGCCTCAAGCAGACTCACTTAAGGTAAAATTAAAAGTCTTGGTTCACTGTATCGTAGCAACTAACTAATTCTTTATTGAAATTCGCTTTTTATAAAGTTACAAAAATGCCTAATTAGCTAAATACCAAAATTCACAAATAACTTACCACAGAATAAAAGAATTTCCCTAGCCACAAAGTTCGCACGCGCATTCCGTCAATTATCTCACCGGTGTCGACTTTCGTCTGGCTTTATCATTTCAGTCAGAATAATTTTGCTGATATGCAAAATAAAATGCAAAAAGATATACAAGGTGAAACCATGTGCAGATCTTAGAATATGAGACTAGCGAAATTCTTGCTGTGATAAGTTTGTACATGTATGTATATGCGTACTATCTAACTATTTTTTTAATGTTATGTTAATATAGAAAATGTAATGATGAACATCCTCCCCCGCGTTGAATGATGAATTCAACTGTTGAAATCTATGTTGAAATCGGGAACTTGTTTTTCTTCATCTTGATCTGAGGTGCAATCCGCTTGACTGATGTATCGCCTCGGTTGTGGGGTTGGCTTAGTTGGAATCCGGGAACAAATGCGGGATTTGTAAGTCCAAATTATGAAGATGATAATGGCAAATACCAATGCCAAACCCGTATAGCCAACAGCAAATTGATGAACATCGTGAGGGTGAATTGTTGGAAGATCGATGTGGAGCTGTTGAATTTGTTTTTGAATGGATTCTAATTCTGTCTCTTGTGGTTTGAAATCAGGTCCGTCTGATATGTTAGGACGTGGTCCCTCCAATTTCACTTGTTGAGTTAGATTTGTGGTAGGTATGTACGACATCCTTGAACTGGTCGGGAAAGCATTGTGGCCGCGTATGGTGATCAGAGGCTGTTTGATGATACATTCCTTTTGAAGTCT
The DNA here is from genome assembly GCA_963924295.1 of Dioctria rufipes. NCBI lineage: Eukaryota > Metazoa > Arthropoda > Insecta > Diptera > Asilidae > Dioctria > Dioctria rufipes. Next base: position 14,107,470 of record OZ002745.1, read on the forward strand.
TAAAATGCCTGATCCTTCGATGGCCATTTGGTTGACTGTGTCTTCACATACGACATTGATCGTGGTTTTTTCTTTCAAAGCAAACAGCCATTCATTTGGATTATGAAGTTGAGTCCAGTGTGGGCCATCTCCCGTTTGAACAATTTTGCACGTGGGGGATTGTGGTAGGTGGTTGATGAAATCTATCTCACAAGCCCCGAGGGCAGATCCCTTATGATATATGGGATGATGTTGCTTGCATAATTGTCGACCTCTGGTGATGGTGCGGCATGCCTGGAGACTATGCTCGGTGAGTGGGTAATATTGGTCTCGATGGAGATTCACCACCAAGTATGGGAATGATGGTTGTATGGCTAAGAACATGTTGTTGATCAATGTCGGAACTGGAATGATGCTAAACAATTCAAAATCCTCGAGTGTGCATAAAGGGAGTCTGAGTTTAAAGATGATGTGTTCGGCCGTTGGTCTTCCTTCGATTGTCATTAAATTGTAAAATTGCAAGACGTCATCTATTGTTAGTGGCAGCTTTAATGATGAAGGAAGATGACCTTTGATTGTGGTTAATTCCTGACGCATCTGATCTGGCGTGATCAGTTGTGGACTGATTTTTCCGTTATGAGTATCCACTAGTACGTCTAGGATGACGCCTTGGATTCTTTGAAAATTTGAAGCTGTCAACATGGCTTGCATTGCCAACGTGATGAAGACATTTGATAGTTTCTCCTGATAAATGTCTTGGTGTATGCCATTCATGTCTGCAGAAATCTTGTTGAGATGAATCTCCCAATTCCTGAACTGCTTGTCTATCGTCTCTTGGTTCTTCCGCATGATGTTGATGGTCGCATCAATGATTGAAGTTTGATTCTTGATAAGCGCTACTAAGTGATTCTCGTTTTGCTTGATTTCGTTGATCGTTTTAGACATGGCTTCTGCATATTCAGAGTCTAACACTCCGAACAGGGTATTCGCGATATTACCTATGAAATTTATGGCACCTCTTTTTGCTCTGCCTTTGTTTTCTGTTGGCAATAATAGCTCATTATTTGCTGAGAGTTCCTTAGTTAGAAATTGGAGGTGCTCCATGATTTGTTCACATGCATTCCTCTCAATTATTTGATCACATACGGTTTTAAGTATGCGACTGGAGTTGACGAGTGCATCGAACTCTTTCCAGAAAGGTTGCATGTCGTAATATGCCACCAGGTTCCACTCGCTGGATATTATGTTGGTAGAGCCTAGGCCTTCAAAATAAATGCCTGGCTGCGACTTGAAAGGGGTCGTTTCAACAGGTGCACTTCTAGTTGTCGAGAATGTGAGACAGACAAGGAACAATGAAACGAATGCTGATCCGATGGATCGTCGTTGCCTTTTTCTAGGAGCTGTGTCTGTTAGAGAAGTCTCCCTAGTTTGACTCGATGTCGAATTAATGGAAATTGACCTGCGATGCGGGTTACTTTGATCGCTCGCTGGTCGAGCAGTTCCTTGTGCTTCTATATCATCTATGGTGTTTGAACTGGGCGGTTCGATTTCATCTTCTTCTTGATCCTCGTTCATAGGTAAAGGCGCTAGTTTGTGAATAGCGCGTCGTAGTGTCCCATTTGCAGTGCGTACATCAGCGACGCGTACCAAATTGTCGGGTCCTGTGTATGTTTTCACAATTCGTCCAAGCGGCCATTTGAGGGGTGGAAGATTGTCTTCTTTGATAATCACCATTGTGTTAGGTTGGACATTGTGGCAGCGTTGCTTCCATTTGTACCGTTGCTGTAGTTGATTTAGATATTCGCTAGACCATCTTCTCCAGAACTCCTGTTTGAGATGAGAAACGAGTTTCCAACGGGTGATGATGTTTGAGTGTTGCGGGGTTGCAGTTGCGTCCATTGTGCTCGTCAGAGGCTCCCCAATGAGCAAGTGACCTGGGGTCAATGCTGTTAGATCATTGGGATTCGTCGATAGTGGTGTTATCGGACGTGAATTCAAAATTGCCTCGATTTCAATGACGGTGGTTTCTAATTCTTCATAGGTCAGCGAAGCTGACGTTAACGTTCGCTGCAAGAGATGCTTGGCTGATTTTACAGCTGCTTCCCATAGGCCGCCAAAGTGTGGGGCTCGGGGAGGGATTAGATGGAAATCAGTGCCGTTTGTGCTGCAAGTTGTTGCTATTTTTCCATCCATCTCTTCACCTTCGAGCATTTTTCGTACTTCTGTGAGTTGGTTTCTGGCGCCCACGAAGTTCGTGGCGTTGTCACAATAAATCTTGCGGCAATGCCCTCGTCGTCCCGTGAACCTTTTGAGTGCTCCAATGAATCCTAGTGTTGTGAGATCACTTACAACTTCTAGATGGGTGGCCTTGGTCGCGAAGCAGCAGAAAACAGCTATGTAACTCTTTTGTGGTCGTTTTCCTCTTATTTTGAAATGCGTCCAAATGGGTCCGCAGAAATCGACCCCAGAGTTCACGAATGGTCTGGCGGGTTGCACACGGTCGGCGGGCAAGTTTCCCATTAATTGCGATAGCATCTTTGGGTTTGCTCTTGTGCAATGAACGCAATGCTGGACAACAGAGCGAGCCAGGATTTTTCCTTTCAGTGGCCAATATTTTTGTCTTGCCATTGCGAGAAGAGTTTGTGGTCCTACATGATGGTTCTCCTTATGTATGTCATTAAGAAGGAGTTTAGTGAACTGATGTCCGTATGGTAGTAGCATAGGGTGCTTAGAATCGAACCCAAGTGTTGATGCTTGTAATCGTCCACCAACTCTCAGGATGTCTCGGTCATCCAGGAATGGAGTTAGACTGCTCAAAGAGCTGTTTTTGCTCACCTCACCATAGCGTTTTATATTTGCAATGTCCTGCATGAAAGGTTGCTCCTGCATTGTTTTTATAATTAATGCTTGAGCTTCATCTAATTCTTCACTGCTTAACGCTTTCCCGTTAATTTCTCCTTGAAACTTTTTCTTCGTATGAGCTATGAAGCGTAAGATATAGGCCATGACACGTTGTAGCTTTCTGAATAAATTCCCATGGTCGATTGCGCTTATGATACTTGTTGAGCTTGGGGTGACTACTGTTGACAAAGCAGTTCGCTTATGTTCGACTGTGTAATCTGTATCATTGCTTCTGTATGGATTGGGCCATATTGATTCTGCTCCGTGTAGAAACATGGGACCGTAAAACCATAATGTTGACCCGCTTAATTTCTCTGGAGCTAGGCCTCTTGACAATACATCCGCTGGGTTCTCCTTGGAATTCACATGGCGCCATTGGGTGGAAGTGGTGACATCTTAAATTCTAGCCACTCGATTGGCCACAAATGTGTGAAACGATGAGGACATGGAGTTTATCCAAGCCAAGACAATTTCGGAATCGCTCCATAAATAGATGTCCTGATTTGCGATGCTCAAATCTGTGCTGATTCTTCGAGACAGGTCAGCTCCCAGTTTTGCTGCGCACAGTTCCAGTCGCGGTAACGTTGTCTGATTTGCAGGGGCTACTCTAGATTTCGCACAGAGTAGTCGAACTGTAATGAGGTCAATCTTATCAACTGATCTCACATATGCAGCAGCTCCATATGCTTTCTCTGATGCATCTACGAATATGTGAATTTGCGTGCACTTCGGAATTCGATGAGAGAAAACATGTCTAGGAAATCTTATGGTATTCAAGGTTTTCAAGCCCTCACGAAACTTGGTCCATGACGTGTATAATTCCTGGGGCAATGCGGCGTCCCAGTCCAGCTTCAAAGTCCATAACTTCTGGAGAAATAGTTTGGCTACTACCACAACTGGAGCCATTATTCCCAACGGGTCATATAAATGGGCTATGTCTGAGTACGCTGTTCTCTTAGTAATCCGTCGGCCATCGATCCAGGACGCCTTTATGCTAAGGTCGTCAGTCTTGGGTAGCCAAATCAGACCAACAGTTTTTATATGCTCCTCCACCTTGTTTGCAAAGTCTAACTGTATTTCTTTATCTTCGTGGGCTATATCACGCATTAAGCGTGGATGGTTTGCGCACCACTTTCGTAACTTAAAGCCGGCTGTGTGCAATGATAATTGTAATTGTCGCTGTGTCTCAATGGCGTCTGAGAGATTGTTTGTTCCCGTGAGAACATCGTCTACATAAAAATCATGTTTCAGCACCTTTGAAGCTAGTGGGTGACTTTCGGCGTGGTCGTCTGCTAATTTCTGTAGACATTTCGTGGCCAGATATGGGGCGCTGGTAGTTCCATACGTGACCGTGTTGAGTTGAAAGCATTTGATGCTCTGGCTGGGATCAGCTCTCCACCAAATCAATTGATATTTTCTGTCAGATTGTACCACATTGACTTGCCGGTACATTTTCTCGATGTCGACGGTGAATACATATCTTGGCAGGCGAAAACGCAATAGGATGGAAAACAGTTCATCTTGTACTATGGGACCCGTGTGTAGGACGTCATTTAGGGATATGTTGGATGATGTTTTGGCTGAAGCGTCGAATACCACTCGGAGTTTCGTCGTGCTTCTCTCAGGCTTAGCGATGCAATGATGTGGAAGGAAGTAGTATGGCTTCTCGATTCTAGTTAAGTCGACTTCCTCCATATGTCCTAGCTTTGCGTATTCTTCCATGAAATTGGAATATGCTGTCTTGAGTTCTGAGTCCTTGGAAAGCTTACGTTCCAATGACAGAAACCGTCTATAGGCGATATCCTTTGATTCCCCCAATGCTGTGGGGCTACCTGCAAAAGGCAAACTGACAGAGAAACGGCCGTATTGGTCTCTATAGGTAGTCTGAATGAAGTGTGCTTCACAATTTCTTTCTGCTGTAGTGAAATTGTTCTTATTGGCTCCTTCGGTGTCTTCCAGGCGCCAAAATTTCTCAATCTGTTGATCAAGAGCTTCATCTTCGGTACATATTCCGCACGCTGCTTTACTCTGTGGGACACCATTAGTTTTGCCTGCTATGGCCCACCCGAAAACTGTATTCTGCATTGTTGGTAGCGTTTCTCCCAATTTGATTTGTCCCACCGACAAGATTGAGTAATAGATCTCTGCACCAATGAGGAGGTCTATTGGCCCCGGCTGGTTAAAGTTCGGGTCCGCTAATCTTATGTTGTGTGGTACTGGCCATGTTGAAGTGTCTATGGATTTTGCTGGTTGTGGTGAAATGATTTTCGGAAGTACATGAGCTTCAATTCTAACAGCAAATCCACTTATTTTCGACTGTAGTAATATGCTAACTCTGCGTTGAGATTGTTGCTTGCGTTGGCCAATGCCTTCAATATATAGTAACTCGGAAACTCCAGATAGATTCAGTTGTTTTGCCATCTTGTCCGTCATGAAGTTAAGCTGGGAGCCGGAATCCAATATGGCTCTGCATTCCACGCATTTGCCCTGGTTATTGACCAGATTTACCATGACTGTGCTAAGAAATATGTAGCCCTTTGGAGCTTGAAGGCTTTTCGTTGTCAACGAGATTGATTTAAGTTGGTCGTCGAATGATGTGGATTGATTTGATGCTGATTGTGCCATCGTACCTGTCATGTAGTTATTCCTGCTAGGCTGCTGTGCTGAGATGGTTGATCTTGGAGGAGGTGTCTCTATATGCAGTAATGTGTTGTGTCGTTTAGAGCATTTTGTGCACGTTCTTGATGGACAAGTGTCGGCCCTGTGTCCGGCCTTGAGGCAATTAACGCAAATGTTTAAATCTTTAATTACGCCGAAGCGTTTGCGTGGCGTTAGTTGAATAAATTTCTGGCAGGCAAAGATTTGATGATTGCCTTTGCACAGAATACATGTTGGTCCAGCCGAGACAGATGTGAAAGACCTGGATATGGTTGTCCTTTTATGAGGATCTTCCATTGATTTACCCTTATTTCCTAGAGCTTCCAAAGACTGAAAGCGCATCTCTAAGAAGTTTTGGAAGCCTTTGAGTGATTGCAATGCTCTGGGCAAATGTTGATCTATGTATGTTGTAATGATGAACAGCTAGTATTCCTAAAGATAAAATAATCTGAACCAGTCTGATAATGGAAATAGAATAATATATGTATTTCATAATAGGAACAATCTTAGATAATTTCGACTACTACTTCAGAGCATAGTTTATCTCTGCATGTTTAGAAGATTTTAGTAGGTATTGTAAATAACATATATGTATATCATTTTACATACATATACCTAATCTATTTTTTTTTTTTTTTCTTATGTTTAAAAATTTTAAGTATTTTTCGAATATCTAATCAATATCTTACTCCTTAGCAATAGCAATTACATATTTCCACGATTTCAAAATAAATCATCAGCAATGGAAATTTTTTCCCCCACTCCATTTTACGGGTATATTCGATAGCTTTCATTTTCTTTGATTGCAATTTTATGCGTGAACGGATAGATATATATACATCTACTATAAGACTTGGTCGCTGAAATGAATGTCATTCCATTCCTCACCTCTTCCTCCTTTTATTCTTATATGTCTACAGTAAAACGTAAATAAATTTTTATTGTATAAGCTTACACTTTATTATTAGAAATTTCTCTAAATTTCTTCCTTATAACAGTGTTGAGTATTTCAGAAATTCCCATCAAAAAGCGTGCACTGTGTGCAGGTATGTATAGGTGTATATAGTATGTACTTATATCTAAAACACACTTGGCATAACCATACATTCACCGAAAGCTATGACAATATTACACACGTAAAAGATGCTTCCTTCCAAGTACTTTACGTGCTATGAATAAAATATTTTACGAGTCAAGTGATAAATAACAAAAAAAAAAAAATTTATGAGCATGCTTTGAAAAAAGAAACATCTTAAAGGGGTAGAGGTTATGAAAGTACTTAAACCTCCCCCTCCCCCCTTCGCAACCATCCCAATATCTTAAGCCAACATTCCCACTCCATTTTCTCTCCTGTCAACCACTAAGAGGTGCGCTGTAATTCAAGTGACGAAGTTTTTATCGGGCGGATCGGAGTCATATTTAAGTTTTTGAAATTTATTATTTTTTGTTAAAGCCACTCGTATATAGATACCTAAAGGACAAATTGTACTTCGTAGACTTAAGTTTCTAAGTGTTTAAATAAAAATTATTACAAATGGAGATATAAATGGAGATAGAAAATATTTAATGTGTGTTCTTTGCATACCTACACAAACTGTATAAGATGTGCTAAGTTTGAACATATCTACTGCCATTTTCTCATATACAAGATGTTCGTTGACCTCACTACTCAGTGCTTTTATTTATCTATTTTTATAATTTTAGAGAAATTTTTCTAGTTTTTGACGTAACAAAAATTATAACAACATATAATTCCTAAATTTAAGCACAACCTTAATTTATCCATTTCCACTATCAGTGATCCATGATCAGATATCAAAATTTACAGTGATATGTGACAGTTTTTATAGGTAATCTTCCTCTTCGACTTCCCCTCCAAGTCTTCTAATCAAGATCATCATTTCACGAATACATTTTTTTTTCTAATAAAGTGTGCCGATAACTCGTTTTGTTGTTGCGTGTTATTTCGCACTTTTAGAGTTTTGTATCGTATATGAGTACGCGCTAGGTCTGAACTAACTTATTTTCGTCGAAAAATCAATTATATCCAAAACGTAAAAATTTCATTGAAAACTAAAAATTTACTCGAGCACGAAGATTTTTTCTACAGAAGTTACAGCACAACTGATTGTTATTTTTATGTCGCCTTTATTATAAATATATTTCCTATTTATTATTTAAACTGTGAAAACTCGTATCGAAATGTACGAATTGATTTTTCTTCAAAATAAATGTACTGTCCTACGCAAATGTCAAATTGAACTGGGATACGGAATATATGAGTTCTCTTTTGGATATATTGTTTTTATTTTTATTCCTTTTTTTTTTGCTTTTTTTTTATATTATTAGGACAAGCTCAGAGGGTACCCCATGATGCAAATCACAGCATGGCTGGAAGAATATGAGGAAAAACTATGGGACATGAGGAGAGTGGCAGAGGTTCTGTCGATAACAACCCAACTCAGTTCGCAATTATTAGTCTAAATTTTTTTTTTTTTTTCAAAGAATTGAACTATAAAAATAAAAACACTTTCTGTTTCATTAGCCTTATTTTTCTGCTTTCTATTCTAGCCCATAATATAAAAGTTTACTCTAAGTTAAAAAGTTATCCCAGTAAACATAACATGCGCATCCAAAAGTTCACTTTTAATATGCCGTCAGAAGTTATCAAAACTCTTTACCTTTTGAGTTCTGTATAAAACCACCATATACACTTTATTCAAAATTTAATATAAGAAAAGTGAATGCAGATATACGTGTGCAACGTGGTAACAGTCTTCTTGATTTCCTTCTTGAATTTTTTGAAGAAAAGCGATATAACCTATATATGTATATGAAGATATGTAGTACATAACTAGTAGGTATGTACGATATGTGGACCTAGCTGATATGTACATAGTAAATATGTATGTATAAAAATTTAAATATGCATTTCCCATTAAACTAAACTTTAAGTACTTCAATCTTACCACATTGAAAGCTCTAAACTTTCTTTTGCTTTACAAAAGAGCTTATTCGCTACATATGCATATCACCAAAGTTGGTTTTGATACCTAAACGACTTGCTGTCATAACCCTTGGATGATATCCAAATTGCTATACCTACTGACTTTTATTTTCTGCAATATTCACCTGAACGACAATATGCATTCCACCACATTCAATTTTCGTATATATGTACTTTCATATTGGTTATCTAAAGATACTCATGTCTAAATACTTCTAATTCAAAGGTGAAAAAAGTCTTATTATATAGATTGACTGGCTATTGCTATATATATGTATAGGTACATACGTAAAGTAGGTACATCTGGACTCCTATATAGATATCGATTGAATCATGAAATCACCTAGGTATATACCTGCAATTTTGTTTCCATCCATCGAGAGAGTAGGAAAGAAAAGTTCTCAAAACATCCGGTGATAAAAATAAACATAAAATCTTTTTGCCATAAACTGGGCATCCATGCACAGGTTATATAGATTTTTGATGGGTATTTTATAGGGAAGGGTCAATCCTCTTGGGTTGAAGACATTTGAAGTTTATTAAAATTTTCAGGGTGATTTATGAGACTACTAAAAGATCATGATTATTGTGTAAGTATTTATTATGAAAAAATAAAATCGAGGAAGAAGATGAATTCCATGATTTACATTTACACCATTTTCATATTATATTATGGATAAAGGAAATTGATGTTGTTCTAAATGACTTATAGTCATAGATTAACTGCCAGTATATTTATATACTATATAGTGGTTAGAGCTATCAATCGACTTTGCAGATCTAGTTATTTCAGTAGGAATTTCCCGCTTGCTACGCTGCGCGATGGAGGGTGGGGATGAGTGAGGAGGGGACGACGACTGGCGTGGGATGAGGGGATGGGTTAGCTACTATATGAAAAGAATGAAGAGAAACGGAGCAGAGGGAGTGAAATTATGAAGAAAAGAGTAATGCAATGTGTGGATTTTATTTTTAAATTTTTCTATTTTCCATTTCCCTTTAAAGCAGTAGGAGGGGCGAAGGATGGTCCTATTAGCATGAAATAAATTGTGAAAAATGGCAGACATCTCAAGAATTAATGTGGCCACAAAACATATTGGAATAGTTGAAGAAAGCCCCGAGAGATGACATAAGTTAGCAAAAATGTGGATTCAGCAATTCAAAAATAACGGTTCTTTGGGCCAAATCGACGGAAAAGTATGGTGGATTGCAGATTATTATTGTGATCCAACTTCATGTTGCACTAATCACTGTATGTAGCGGAAAGCCTTTTGCTTATCGGGGCTCCACTTACCCCTTCCAAAATGCTGAAATTTGCAAATTTTCGCGGGAGTTGCCGCAGTTAATTTGGCAGGTAGGTGGCGTTGAGTGGGCATGCAAAATTTGTATATTTTTTATTTTTTTTTTTTAAATAAGGAAATGAAAATCCGATTCTCCTGAAATTTAGTAAAGATAATCTCCTAATAGGAGCGCATTAATGAAAAAATAAGTTTCGAAATGACCGAAATTTTGCCCGTCGAAAATTAATTTTGGCAACGTAACCGGGAGGCTAAAATCAGAAAAAAATAAAAAATAAATTAACAAAAGCAATTTTGCAAATCAGATGATATTTAGCAGATTTCTGGGTTGGGGGTGGCTTTGCAGGTATTAATGTAATCCAGTTAGCATAGAGTGGTGTAGAAAGCGAAGCAAGTTTGATAATGAAAGGTGCTTCACATATGAATGTTTGTGTGATAGAAAGTAAGTGTAGGATAGCCGCTTTCCATTTCATCCCTTATTCCCCTCCCTCCCATAAATGGTTTTTTTTTAAATTGAAATTTCCGGATATATGAGAAATTCCGAATATCCAGTTTTTTAAATTTTTTGGCGGATAATTTGTTCCGAGTGGACCTTTGATTGATGTTTGTTTAAAATTTGATGTACTATTTATTGATGATAAAAGAATAAAAAAAAAGTTAATTATTACGTAATTTTATATATGCGTTCTTATCAAGTACCTCGTGAAGTTGGAGAAAAATGGTGATAGCAGGATCTGAGTTAATGGTAAATTTGGTTAAAACAATTTGATCAAACAGAAATATGCTGTCCATGGAAGAAAGAGGGTAATAGCAGTTTTTCGTTTCATTGATCATTTGTCTCCTGAGTTGCTTTAAGGTAACTTCGAACAGGGTAAATCTCGAAATGAGAAATTTTGACGAATATCGCTAAATGAATGTATTGATTTCAAAAATTGTTTTCTCCGATAATTTGTTCATAATGATTCTAACTGTGACTAGGGTCTTATTAGGAATTTTATGTAGTATTTAATTGTAGAAACAAAAATTGTTAAAACGTAGTTAATAATAGTAATTAGTCGGTATCCGTAATTCCCGGACTATATGAAATTTTAAAATTACAGTCATTGTGGAGTTAATAACTCCTAGACCGTTGAAGGTAATTGAATACAGTAAATTTTTGAATGTCACATGTAAGTAGCGGAATTCTTTGAAGGTAAGAAAATTAAAAAAAAGTTTCATGTAATATTTATTAGATGGAGTTGTATGGCCAAACCGGGTATCGGTATATAAGGATGAGTTTTAATAATAGTATTCGCAGTCTGATTTCAATAAAATCCTGTACAAACACTCTGCACAGATGGTAGAATATTAGAAAAATTCTCCCACCCCCCAAAGGAAAATATTTTATACCATTTAATTTTTTTTATATTAATATATGGAGCAAGTGGGAAAATTCCGAATAATAAAAATGATTTCACTATTGTGGGAAAACCTGAAGAGTAAGGGGGGATGTTGTTCGGGGTAAATGTTTGGTGCTCGGATGCGCAGCCTGTGGTGGGGGAGGGGGAATTTCGCGGGTAAGTATAAGGGTGTCGGGGCAGAATAATCATGTTTTTTCGCAGTTTTTCTTCTAGGAAATTTTTCCCCTTACCCCGTGGGCACGGGAAGACTACAACAAACAATCGGGGAGGGTAGGATACATAGGATTGGTTAAAAAAAAACTTCTAGGATAGTGTGAAAATTTTAGGAGAAAAATCGAAAAACCGGTTTTGGCATGATCAATTTGGGAGTAGTTTCATTTTACCCCTCTGCGCCCCCCCCCCACCACTAAAAGTAAGAAAATGCGAATTTTTTTTACAGATTCTTAAAGATGATGCTTCGTGGGCGCCTTTGGCGCAAATACTCCAATGCGCAGTTACATTAGCACCCCAAACCGGAAGTTATTGGCGGCTCTTAAAGCGCATTGTTCTGTCCTCGAAGTAGGCGAGTTCAGAACGACGAAGTTGTGCAGCAGTTGTATCACGTGTAACCGAGACGTAAACGCCGGCGTTAACATTCTGAAAAATGACCTTGCCAGAGTGGGTGGCAGGCCATTACGCACAAATTTTTTGGGAACAACCACCCTTTAGCATAGGGATGGCTGCATAAATGCTTCTGCTTAACAGCAGATGGGATTATGAAGCCAAGGCTTCTCCAATGAGAAGTTTAGGATGGATACGGCGGGATTTACCCATACATATCCATATATATATATTTATATATATAACGCATATGTATGGCGGTAATTCCCAAAGCTCAAACAGCTCTAAGAGTATAGATACTTGAAGAGGATTGCAAGGCAACAATGCTTATGAATGTTAAATTTGGTACGGGACAAAACAGGGGCCTAAAAAGACAAGGAGTTACAAAACTAATGCGATACAACCTAAGGGGCGAGCTGTCGAAATAAATTGCCGATCAAACGCCAAAGTATGTGATGACAATATGTATATTTGTACTATGAAGAGAAGACACAGCCAAGCCTAATAGAAAAATTAAAATATTTGCTACAACTTCTATGGGATATTTTGAGAGTGAAAGAGAAATTGTAAAAAGCCTAACAGTACCTAACAGAATCTGTACCTGAAATCTCACTGGCAGTCTACAGGTGATCGGATGAATCAACTTTCAAAAGTATCTATATAAATTTTAAATATTTTAAAATATCTTGATAAAAGTCACATAAGCATCTTCGAAGTTCTAATTGGATATTCAAATATTCAGGTTTACATGCTTTGAATTGTTCCGATTAGGAGTATCCAGGTCGATATCGAGTTAAAAATGATTTATCACATGTGGTATCCCACAGGGCTCAAATATGGGTCCTATTTTATTTTTTTCTAATATCGAATTGACTAATCAAGCATGTAATTATAGTATACAGATGAAAGCGACGAACGAAGGAATCGGACGAAATTGAGTCCGTTCAATACGGGTTTTGCGAGTGCCCCGCTTTGATGATTGAAAGAGGTAAGCTATTGAGTAGCTACTTTTTTTCAAGTCTGGGGGAGCTGCAAATTAAAGAGTTCAGATATATCTTAAGTTTTCTGGTAGAAGCAGGCTGCATCTAGGGAAAGAGTCTTAGATATATCCTGAGTTCCCTAAGGGAAGCAGGATGGATCTGGGCCGGCTTAAAGGTTATCCCATGAGGTCTGGGGGTACAATGGAACCACTAGCTGTCTAAGTGAAGCAGGTTAGTCTCTAGCGGAACGCCTCTTACGTGACCTAACATAACCTATGTAAGTAATTGTCTTGAGAGATTTATGCATGATGAAACTATAGCAGTAAATTAATTTGCTCTAAATTGAAATAAATTCAAGTATACACATGATCTCTTGATTTTTTCCACATATCTACTTTTCATATAGGTATATTAAAACTATTAACCTAAGTAATATTATTTATTAACTATTAATAATAAATATAAATCAAATAATTTTTTTATTAAAATATAAATCAAATAATTTGAAAAGCGCATATATGTTGGTTTTTTACAGTATCTATCTCTAAAAAAAACATCAATATAAAAATTACGGAATCGTTTCTCGATTTTTTAGACAATGTTTTTTTTTTTTCTTTTTTTTTTTTATAAATCATTCCCGCTTTTCCAATTAGAACAAGTAAATTTTCATAGAAAAACATAAGTAAAAGCTTCATAACGTAAACATAAATTAGCAAAATCCTAACAGACTTAACGCATCGCTTTTGCATCTCATGTCATCATGCATGCAATAGAATCTATTATGTGTATATTCAAGCTTTACAACAATCTCCCCGCTCTATTCAAAGTTTATTTAAGTGCTTTGCGCAAGTTGCTAACTTTTTCAGTGCGGCACAATTTGCTGCAGTGATTGTATGTACATAAGTGTACAGTAACGTGAGAATTCTTTAACGGAATCGAAACATCTTTCTCAACCAGAGAAGTTTTTGTGTCAATGTTTTACAGCTTAAAAGTAAAGACGAATTTATTTTCGTTTTTTAAGTAAGTATATAATTATATGCATAAAAATATTTGAAATTCTTGAAATTTTTAACATAATTTTTTCTACATGCAGTTTGGCTAAACACTTGGATTCGATCAAAGGATCTCGACGTGCAAATTCTGGTAATCAATTAGAGCTTTTAGTTCTTTTGTACATTCAACACGTACCCTGAAGAAGTCTGCTACGCCAAAAGCGGAAGTACATACTTTTGTATATATAAATTTACTTAAATTATCAACATTTTGCAGCAGCAATATGGTAGTTCAAAGTGAAAATTCTTATAATCGTGACAAAAATGGGATTGGTTTGAAATCGGACACATCGTCATCATCCGTAGTCCTAAAAAAAGGCTTTTCTATCAATAATGTTCATTGTCAAAAGGCGCCTTCTACCATTGCCATGGCCATCCCGTGTAAACAGCTGGACAACAAATATAAATTCAACGAAATGGTTACTAATAATCGCCAGGCGTTTAACAATTTGCATTTTTGTTAGAAACCTTGATGAATTTTTTATTGATGCTTGTCACCAAGAGTAACAAACAGAGTTGATCAATTAAAGTTTACGTTCTCATTTGTGTTTACTTTAAAAATTCCCACTTCGCAGCTATGGAAGTTGATTTCCGTAAATACTTTCAAGGAAATATTCAATTTGTATGTACTATATATGTTCTAACTATGCTGCCTACATACATACATAATAAATATATTTAAAGTTCTAAATAGTAAAATTAATAATAATCAATTATCTTGTTTTAAAAATTAATAAAATTATAAATTTGATGCTAAGCAGAGAATTTTCTGTGGAGTCTTTCCTAGTGATTTAGGAATTTTATGATTTATCAAAGGTGTGTTTTGGTAATAGTACGTGTTATCTATGATTCTACTAAAACAAAAACCCGCAAAGGTGTTGAAAATGTTGTTTTGTTATGTGAGTTTGATTTAAACTTTACAACCAAAAGAATTTAAACAAATTCTAGCTGATATTTAATTTTCGTTTTTTTTTTTCGTCCAAAAGTAAGAGGAAATGCTTGGTTAAAGGAGCTCCTACAGTAAATCCTCTTTTAATTTTTGTTCTTTCATTCTAATTCATCGTCTATCTATTGGGATTCCTGAATATGTTAGTTTTGGTTGATAATAAGATAAGAGTCTAACAAAATTTGAATGAGCGTGGAAAAGAAACAATAATAGTTTGTTTAGTTTGTAATGTCTGATCAGGACTTCTGTAAAGATTCTGAGTTGATTCCTAGATAGCCTTAAAAGATCCAGGCTCTTCTTCAGTGAAGATCCTTTAATGAATCTTTTGGCTTGTCTGGAGCCTATCATTGAAGTCCATCTCTGGTCCATTCGGTCTTGGATCCAGTTTTGCATGGTTAGTTTTACGGTGTTGTAAAAGATACCGCAAAATGGTTCCAGTCCTATGAGGGGCATGGATACTCTCTTTTTGGCAAGTACGTCTACGTTATCATTCTTATCAATTCCTGAGTGTCCTGGCACCCATTGAAGTGTTAGATGGTTCTTTATGCCAAGGTTTGTTAATGCTTGAATACATTCCCACATTAACTTCGTTTTGACCTCAGGTGATAAGATGGCTTTCAATGCCGCTTGGCTATTTGTATAGATATATATTTTCCTGTTAGTATTTTGTAATATCGGAGGTTTTTGTATGCATTTCTAAGATGGCATAGACTTCTACCTGGAATATGGAAGTTTTCCTAGGCTTTGATAGATATAAGCTCTTGTCTTTACACCGTATATTCCTGCTCCTACTCCCTTTTCGGTTTTAGAACCGTCGATGTACCAGATTAGGGCTTCATTTAAAAAGAATTCTAATGTATAATTTAGAGAAAAAATTCTATATTTTGGACAAGATACATACACATATAGATCAAATAACAAAAAATGATGGAGAACTCAAAGAAATCCGATTTTTAAGATCCAAAAAGTTGATAATTGAGTGGAGCGGACGGTATACAAAACTCAAGCCTAAGTCACATCTTGGATTTAAGCTAGAATTATTGAAATGGATCTAAGTGCTTCTATCTAACCAAAAATATTAAACAGTTGAATTCCAATGTATAAATTCATTTTCATCAAATCATAATGATCCTCAGTGAATTTTATTACACTATGCAAAATTTAGAGAAATATAAATATAAATATTTGTAAATAACTAAAATTTATCATAAATATTTCCAGTCGGTGTTATTCCATAAATTTATTTTTATTCACATAATTCCTCCAAGATATCCCGCAACGAAAACTGGATATTGCATCAGAAAAATTTTGCATTCTTGGACCGGTAAAAAACAAATTTTTTAGTTGTTTAATCACATGAAAATTAATTACTCAAAAGCATTCGCATACATTAAGATATCAATGACATGCTATTATACATATAAATTAAATAAATTTCAATTTTTATTAATCTTCCTGGTTTCTAAAAGACAAACTGAAAAAGATATTTATGTATGATATATATTGCAAAAACTAATCGATAGTAGCGCTACTATACGTTAAATTTCTGAACTACATACTTCATTACAACAAGGAATGATTGAAAAAAGAAAATAGCCAACTCTTTGGATATTCGTTATCGGGGTCATTTACTAATTGGATGAGAGGCTATAGTATATACCTACATAGTGAAAGACCCGTAGACTCAATCGACACAATCAATACCATTATCCAACCCAAGAAACGAAACTATTGAGTTCTACATCAGGGAAAGCATCATAAGAAAAGGATAAGGGAACCACAGGATTCAGAGGCGGTGTTAGGCGTGGACGACGTGGGTGACCGCCTACGGCCTCGCGGTCCGAGGGCCCTCGCGCCTCAAATATGCATAACTCGGACGCAACATAAAAATTTATTCGTTATAAAACGATAAATATATTGACATACCAAATTTGTTTTCTTTAGGCTAGCAACATTTGTTGGCGTTGCGTTGCTGTCGCGAGAAACGAACGAGGAAGCCCCTCTGACAAATTTTGTTTTGATTTAGTCTAGCAATGTTTGTTGGCAATGCGTTGCTATCACGGGTAACGCCTTGTGGCCAGACTTGGGGATTTCCCTTTCTGTTTGGCGCTTGTCTATGTAAGGTACTTTCAAACTCCAACCGCTCCTCAAGGGCTAGAAACATTGTTGCCATTTTAGCGATTTTGTCGCTAGATCTAGCGGATTTTTGAGGTGCTTAGCGACTTATTTTCAAGACTTATTGTTAGACCCTAAACAATGTTTTAGCGACTTTTAGGGACGTTTTCATTACCATTCTTGTAAATATTCTGAATAAAAGAAAAGAACATTGAAGAATATCCATTATTGTGTGCACTTATTGTAGGCAATACACAATGCAACACTAAATTGACTGGGGAATTCAGTAATGATGAATTACTGTTCAACGTCGGAGCATTTCAATCCCGTGCATCTCACTTTTTCTCGTAAAACATTTATATTGCTGTCTTGCTTTACGTGCGTTAGTAACTATTAATAGGTAAATAAATTCACTCATGTGCTCCAAGTTGTCAAGAGAACATGGTTTTTTATAATTGTGATTGATTTAAATACACCTGCAAGCTACAAGAACTAGTATTTATTCTATGATCAGGGAAACGAAAAGCTGATACGTGAATCTGAAAAACATTGGCTTGACTTGTTTGAGAGATTAATCGATATCATTAATTTCTTAGCCTCTCATATTCTGGCATTCATTTAGAGGTCACACAGAATGTCTTAAGTTAGACGACGACACTAAAAATTCTGGTAACTTCATAGATTTATTTAAATTAATATCCAAATTTGATCCTATTTTATGGGAGCACATGAAACGCATTAATGATAAATATCTTACACACTATTAAGCCACGATATTCAAAATGAATTGATAACATTAGTGTCAAAAACAGTTACCGAAGGAGTGATTCGTGGGGTAAAAGAGGCAAAATATTACTCTTTTTTGCTCGACTGCATTAGAGACTGTAGTAAAGTTGAACAAATGTTAGTTATCTTAAAATATTGTGATACATCAACCGGCATAATAAAAGAAAACCTTATCCGATTTCTTGCTGTCCCTGAAATAACTGGAGAGTATTTAACTAATGCAATACAGGGAGAGCTAGAAAAAAATGGCTTAGATATTCAAAATTGTCGTGGCCAAGGATACGACAATGATGCAAATATGGTTGGCGTAAATAGTGGAGTTAAAACTCGGATATTAAATATTAATCCCAGGGCATTTTTTACACCTTGCGGTTGTCACAGCTGGAATCTGCTGTTGGTAGACGCAGCTAGTTCTTCTGTGGCAGCAAAAACAATTTTTGGTTTTATCCAGAAAATTTATGTCCTATTTTAAAATTCCAGTAAAAGCAGGGAATTAACCAAGGGCCAATTAAAGCTTACTATTAAGCTATTATCGGACACAAGGTGGGAAAGAAGAATTATAAGTATAAGTTAATTAAAGCATTTCCCTTGAACATTTGCGTACATTCTGTGACTGGATCAAAGAATATCGACAAACTGGATTTGAAAAATGCTTGTCTGACTCTCGTCAATTTATTGAGAAAAGCAGATATGATCTGCCACAAGACTTTAAAAATAAAAGGGTATCCAAAACGAAAAGGATGTTTGATTATGCAGGCAGATATCAGTCTCCCAAAAGTTGATATGAGTCAGGTTTTTTTTAACACAATGGTTGATTCTATAATAAGCAATATGCAGTCCAGGTTTATGTCGTTTTCTCTTCGATCTAAGAAAATTAAAAAATATACCAAAAGAACAAATATTCAAAAACTGTCAAGATTTACACACAGTCCTACGAGTGGGTTAAAAGTAGTGACTTCCAACCTTACGAATTATATGAAGAATTACAAACAATGATCCTAAATGTACCAGACTGCATTAAAGATGTGAAGGAACTGCTTCAATACATAGTAGAAAATAACTTTAAAGAAATTTACCCATATATTTACATTGTGTATCGAATTTTGCTAAGGATATCGGCAGGGGTGTGCTGGAGCCGGCTCGTACCGGCTCGCGCGAGCCGGTTGTTATGGTTTTGGAAAATTGGCGAGCCGGTTGTTAAATTATTACGCGAATAAAAATTCAGATCGTTTTCATATTAGAATAAAAATGGAAAATTAGGTTGCAAGGATTGTTCCCAAATAAAAACTTGGGCATTGAAAGCGAAAAACACATACATGTTTCGAAAGAATGGATAGCAGAATTGATTGTTCCTAGCGGATTAAAAAAAGAATCTAGACAAGCTTCTCTTCACAAAAAAATTAAAGAGCATTCCCTGTGTCATGCACATCTTGAAATTCAGAAGACCATTAGTAAATGTGAGAAACAGATTTTGCCTACTGTAGTTGACGTTCTAAATTCAGAAGCAATTAATACTGCAATTAAAATTTTTAATACCATTTATAGTCTTGTAAAGCGTCATCGCCCATTTTAGGATATAAAAGGTGCTTTAGAATTACAAAAAAAAAAATGGGATTGATGTTGGAAATTGTTTGCATTCCAGATTTAGTGCCACACGCATCGCAACATATATTACAAACGAAATTAAAGTAACGGTATTTAAAAACATTATCAAATAAAATTCAAAAATTTGTATAATAATCGATGAAGCATCGACGTTTCTGTAAAAAGTACTCTAGTCATATGTTACAATGCGAAATCGAATCTGCAGGTGAACCGGTAATGATATTTGTAAATTTAAAAGAACTGACGTTTACGACGGCAGAAAATATTCCTAAGACGTTAATTGACTGTTTGGATGAATATGGTTTTAATAACGATTATTTAAAAAAAAAAATCTAATAGCATTCTGTTCAGATGGTGCATCGACCATGTTAGGTAAGAGGTCTAAATTGGTTGAAATGTTTTCTAATTTAGTGGTGTGGCATTGTTTAAACCACCGTTTACAGATGATTCTATAAAAGAAAGAAATCAGGTCAACCACTTTAAAATTTTTTTAGACATAGTGTATTCGATATATCATCAATCCAACAAGAACCAAACTGAATTGGAAATCGAAGAAATTAACCTCGAAATAATTAAGATTGGTCACGTGTTAGGTCCTCGGTGGGCAGCTTGCAGCTTAAGATCTGCTACTGTGGTCTGGCGAGCATATCCTGCGCTACACACGCATTTGGCCCACTCTGTATCACATTCCGGAATGGAAGATTAACCAATACACATTTTATTAAAGATTTGGCATTCATGATAGACATATTAGAAGAACTTTCCATTATTTCAAATGCCCTGCAATCGAGAACAATAAATACCTCAAGAGCCGTTAAATTAATTAAACGTACAATAAGACCAATAGAATTGCGAAAAAATAATTTTGGAAACCATGAAAGACAAGTTGCAAGTTTAATTACTTAAAATGAGTTTAAATGTATACCATTTTAAAACAACAATAAATTTAAATCTATACCAAGAGAAAAATTATTAGATAGTGTCACGCAAAATATAAAACTACGACTTTTATCTGCTATCCATATAAATGTGAACAAAGAGCCTACGGATGATAACAAAAAGTGTAATAATTTTATAAAACTTTTCGAAATTTTAGATCCTTGCACGTGGCCAATAGATAAAATCGTTTCACCTTGGTTAGAAGGGGAAGAAAAAGATTTATAATTAGGGGAAATTCTGAAGCATCAAATTGATATTAACTAATTCCGTGATTCCGTTGATTCAAACTTAGAGTCTAAAAATATTGATGTGTCAAATATAATTTTAAAAGCCAACAGAATAGCAAACACCATTGCAATTAGTAATGCAAAAGCGGAAAGAGGTTTCAGTTTAATGAATATAATTCTCACAAAATTGAGAACAAGTTTAACAGTCGATCATGTTGCTGATTTAATGACAATTAATTTATTGGGGAAGCCAATAGAAGATTTTAATGCTCCTCCATATGTAAAGTCTTTAATAAACAAAAATCATAAATTAGCAACCGAAACAAGAATTAGAAAAAGTGCCCAGAAAGAAGTAGGCATATGGAGCTTATATTAATTCTTATTAAATATGTATACTAATGTACATATTCCATCAAAATATTACTTACTTATGTTTATTATAACATAAAATTTTTTTTATACTTTTAATTTTGAGTTTATCTTGTCTTTACTGTATTTTTTAAGGAGCCGGTTGTTAAATTTTTGGTATCACACCCCTGGATATCGGTGAAAGGAGCTTTTTTTTATCTATTGAAGCAGACATAGCATCTAAGCTTAATTACGGTACATCATTAAGGAGTTTAAAGGCTAAAAGCAGGAAATTTCTGTTTCTTTAATGTTAGTCTTTATTATAATAAAGTAGTGAAAAGCTATTTTTCAACTGTTTTTAATTTATAAAATTGCTTCTTGCGCTACCAGAGGGCCTCGCTAAATGTACCCCGCCCACATCAAATTTTGGTCTTGCCCCGCCACTGACAGGATTTATATCTTCTCTGGCAGTAAGGCTGCTTTTCTGACCTTCGCGCTATTTATAAAACATAAAAAAACACGTAGGGCACTCCAAACATTGTCACTCTAATTTGGATGGTAATGACGAAGCAGATCAAGTTGGTATATAGTAAAATAATCAAAATTAGATTAATGTTTCAGAAAAAAGATAGGGAAAATCACTCACATTATCCATTTCAAAAACACTAACTAAATAAATAGAGTAGCTCTTCCTCAGAAAACATCTAGTACGTACCTACAAGAAATTGAAACCTAACGAATATTTATGCAAGCTCTGTTTAGAAGTTTCGTAATTATATTATAATTCTATTTCTTGACGAATTTTTTAATTGTACACACAATTTTGAATCTAATTATTCCATGATCTCGATTCCTTCAAATTGAGTGTCCTATCATTCGTACAGACTGACTGACCTATGGTAGGTACCATGAAATAATGTGCTTATTCACTATATCATCGGCTTTTCCTCCTCTTTCCTGCATAAACGGATTAGAGAAGGAAACTTGTCATTGAATGATTCAATTCTCATCCCCCCCCCAAACTGATATACCATGTACTATAATAACCATCTAAGCGTAAAAACCACTCAAAAGACTCAAAAGAAAAACTAACTCCCTGGTAGATAGGTACCTAATACTAATACAACAATAACACTAGAAACATCACAAGAAGCACATAATCCGCTTAAATTGAATGATCTCCCAAAGTTGTTGTTGTTGCTGCTGTTATTTCGCATCGATTGTGTTTCCCTTTAAGTGTTTTCACCAGACTCGTTACTCCCTCATGTTTTACCGGAAATGTCTTTGCAAACACAGAGATTGGAATGTATTGTCTAGATTTGTGTAATCAACCAATTTCCTCCCATAAGACCATACCAACAATTTACACAACAATCAAGTACAGGGCAAGGACAATCGGATAACCAAATGGCTCAGCTTTCAATCTAAGTTACGTTAGAGATGTGGAAAGCTGGAGAAAACCAGGAAAACAAATCCAACAAGTCTCAATAGTAGAAGGACGCTTTGAATTTGTAGTTCCTCTCCTTTTTCAGTTTATAAAATTCCATCACCGTATGGATTGGTTTGATTTGTAGAAACGATGAAGTGGAAGACGTATTAGCCAATAAGATTATAGACAAAATATAAATAAATCATAAACCGTTTTTAATCGTTTTTAAAATCAATATCATTATAGGCGATAGTGTCGAGTAAAAGACAACTTATTGTCGAAATAAAACTCATTTATTCGTCCTCAACCTTCAGGCCTAAACACAATTGGGACGACAGGCGACAACTACAAGCAACAACCACTGTCAAATAATTAAAACCTTCCCTTTGATATCCAATCGAACACAATTGAGACTACCGGCGATGACTACATTTTTGCTCATCGCTGCGATTGGTAAAATTTCTAATTTCATCGCCAACTGCAGAGCTGCCAACTACATAATGTTGAACTTTGGTTACTTATGTAGCTCTTTAAGTTTATCGCACTGATTACTGGCCACTTGTGATTGTGGCTTGGTCAAGCAGGAAAAACGCGGAAAAATAAGAGAAAGTTAACAAACAAAAAATGAGTTTTGAAGAGCGGTTGATTGAGTGCGTGCGTATTCAACTTAAATCATCGACAATATCGGAGAACCGATAAAAAGAAGAAAACGTTTAAAGATATTTCGCAAACCTTAAACTCAAGAAGTAAATAGAGAATTATTGAAAAGTGTTGGAAACTTGTTAATTAAAATTATATTTCAGCAGATCTTTGTAAAAAAGCACTGGAAATGGTTGAGGGATTCATATAAAAGCCTGCGAAAAAACGACTCACTATCATCAGGGGGATATATCTTCTTCTTTTTCGTTGTCGCAGCAATTGTGTTTCATGTTTGTCCACGGAGGACTTTGACAGTGGTTGCTGCTCATAGTTGTTGCCGTTCGTCGTAATTGTGTTTAGGACTTTCTACTGACTTTTCGTATCTCATTTGTTATCCTTCACATTTTATTTTTTTCCAGGCTCCTCGATTTCATCAAGGCTACTTGATTCTCGAGTAAATACATCGCGGGTATATCGTGACGTATATACCTCTATAATTGCCAGTAGATATCGACTTATGATGCTTACACGAGTTTGTTTATTTTATAAAATAAATATAAAAAAAAAAAAACATTTAAAGAAATTTAGCATTGAGTCAGCAGGGATACATTTTATTCCAGCTGTTTTTTTTTTCTTAAAATCCAATCAACCTTAATAAAAATTAACACCACTTTATTCTGAGAATATTTTAAGGATTTTCGTCTATCGTTGGGTTAGAGAACATGACATACGAATCGAATTTTTTCAGTAAAAATTTAAATTTAAAAAAAGGAATTTTTGAAAGTTTCACTTGGCAAGAAATCGTATCGCCATCTATTAGTCAATGTTATCAAACATTTATGTCTGATTCAAATGTACACACTAAATTTAGACACAGAACAGCACAGTATGAAAAGCTTAATATACACGCAATACTTGTTACATACTTCACAGTAAACTTTTAAACATCAAAAAGCTTTTAGTTGTTTTTATACCCTCCTAGATGAATCTATAGGGTATACTAAATTTGTCACATTCTGTTTGTAACACCTCGAAATAATGATGGTAGAGCAAAATTGATTGGACACGCACGCATAATATTAAAAGTTATTTTTATTTTTGCATGTCCGTCCGTCTGTCTGTCTGTCCGTCTGTGCGCACGATAACTCGAGAGCGCGTATTCTTAGAGAGCTGAAATTTTGTACACGGACTTTATAAAAAAAAGTAAAATTATGTTCGAAAATGAGATAAGTCAAGCAACTCCTTCGCAGAGTTGCCGTACAAAAATTTCATTTTCCACTACATATTTGGACACTGCCTGAGAATGCGTCGACGTAGAGAGCTGAGATTTGGTACGTGGTGTTTTTATAGTAATAACAAATATTATTTCAAACGTGGAATAAATCGGGCGACCCCTTCTTGGTCTTGCCATATAAAAATTTAGGTTCTTTACATATACTGTGAAAACGATCAGTCCTAGACATTTTTATTGTACTAAAAACTTCTTCAGAATACAAAATCCTATAAAATTGGTTATAATCATTTTTTCTGTCCGACGAAGCGTTCTAGAAATATATGCGAAAAACCACTTCAAAATTAAATTTCTATACGAAATTTTATACGGGCATTCATCTAATCTAAGGTATCATAAGAATTGGTCTTAGACCAATTCTACCTTTTTTATTTGTTTCTATTATCTTGGGGGGCAAAAACAATTCAAAGGAGATGACCGCTTGATAACTCAGCTAAAAGCTTTATGAAAATTACAACCAGGCAGGAAAAAAAAAGATGCTACTGATTACTTTGACGAATTGCCATAACTAGGTAGGGGCCAGAGTAGGCCAGGCCCCCATAGAATGCGGACGGGCCACCCCCAGGAAATTATGAAAATTCCCAAAAAATAAGTTTAAAAATCTACTTTTGGCACAGTGAGTTAAATCATTATATAGCTGTACCACAGACTATATAGTCTGTAATTGTACCAGAAACATGGAGAGGCATTTGTAGAAAATTATAAAAATGTTGTCATTTCCACCTTACAGGCTGAAACAAAAATAATAAATAATATGTTCTAAAACAAGAGCATTGTAGTAAATTTGGAAAGACTGCAAAGAGAAATTAATAAATACTTCTGCCCAAATTTAAGTGGGAAACAGAATGTAGCGCAAACTGTCAATATATAACAGTACGATTTTCGTATGATAAGGACACAATGCGTAGCTGGCGCTGTAGCACACTTTTGCCAAATTTTAATTTTGGGTGCACGTCAAGATTGACATTTTTAATTGCGAAGCGGTTTGTTGGAATGAATCAACATGGAAAATTTTGATATAGTATGAAAATAAAAGATATACTGTGGGATCCCCTATCTAAAAATTTAAAAAGAAAAGCGGAAATATGAAATGAAATATAAAATATCAAATTAGTTTTGACAGAACTAACCCCACGGTTACACCTGCAAGTACAGCTTGCATGCAAGCCTCCCTTCCAACACGATTTTTAACTTGACAGCGGAAGGCAGTTTGGTTGATGTCTTATCAGCTTGCATGCAAGTTCATTTAAAAAATGGCATTGAGACGTAAACTCTTGCGTATATTGGAAAATTATGGCAATAAAGGAAGCATCACAATGATAAAAACCCAAGAAAAAAGGAAAATGAAGGTGTTGTATTGCAAATAATCCCAGAAAATTTCATTTTCCCGGTATAAATTCATGAATTTCTCTCAAGCATTTCGTTTCCGCCATTTTGAAAACTGTATAAATGTCAAATTACTATCTCCCAGCTGCCATGGTTTTTCAGCATGCAAGTTCGCTGAAAGCTGTACTGCCAGCATGGCAGTAGAGGTTACACGTGCAAGAAGTATGGCAGTGCAAGTTGCATGCAAGCTGTAGTTGCAGGTGTAACCTCGGGGTTACAGCATTGTATCATACCTATGCGCCAGCGCCAGCACCAGCGCTATTACAACATTCTGCTCCAGCCTTTATACAAGTAGCTGCAAACAACTCTGGGTTTTCCTGTCAGCTCGAGTTAAAACTTTGCAATCATAAATATTGATAATGAGATAATTAAAAACAAACTAATAGCGCAACAGGTGTTAAATAAGTTTGCAGAAAGAAAAACTCGTAAACTAAAGTGCCAACAGACTTTAACTATCTCTTTATTAATGCTTAATAAAAACGTGAATAATTGATCTAAAATGTGTACCTAATATTGGTATCTACTTAAGTATTTGTACAGTACCAGCACCTGAACTTACATTTTTTTAAGTACAAGTGCAAGTCCCGGTACTGGTACTCAAAAAATTCTCAAGTACAAGTCCCGATACTGATACTTAACGCACTTATTACAAATACCCCCATAGCACAGTATATATCATACAGTAGCCCAGCTCTGTCAAAACTGTCAAGTGAGTAGGATGCTTCTATAAAGAGACTATACTTTCTCTTTCAACAGTTTTAACTAACACACTAGTCAATTTTTAATACATGGATTCCTATGTAAATCTAAAGTGGAAGAAAGAGAACTGATGGCATTCTTAAACTTTTACTAGAGGGAAAGAGGCAAAATGACACCACTTTACCGTCAAACTGAAATAGCTGTTTAGTAATGGAACAATACATTTGTCGCCGATTGCCGATATGTGTACATACATAAAACTAATACTTCCGTCAACGGTCGTGCAGCTAGCTACTGTTCGCCCATTTATGTCCGTATCATACTTAATAGTTCCCTCTTGTGGGAGAAATTTTAAGGTTATGTTTTTTTAATTGAAATTCTAAAATTCACTTTTCAGTAGTTAGTTCTAAGCTATTCTACTGTATGATATATACTGTGCCCATAGCATAAAGTACTTCAGCTCTTGTAAATTATTTAAATACGCCTTCTAATAATAGAGGTTATCTGGATCTCGACAATGCCTCAAGAAATCTTACCGCCTTCAGTAAAATAGATAGAAAATTAGCGCAATAGATGAGTAACTGTAGGACAGAAAATGACATGCTGACGATATCCTTTGTTGAAAGTTTGGCAATCAAGTGCCATAATCCGCTCTCTTCATCCGCACATGTAGAGCGTGGATTTTCATTTGCAGGTCTTGTAAATGCTACACAAAGGCATTCATTATTTGATGTGACAATTGTTTTGCTCAAGGCAAACTGAAATTCTGTATGAACAACTTCCAAAATTATGTAGAAATTAAAACAGCAAAAGCTTATACGATATTTTATGAAATGTCGTAAGTTGAAACCTCATCCAGTTATTTAACTGGCTATAGATTTTTCAAAATTTCTGATTTGAGTTTTCGAAAGCTCTTGAACCTTATAATTACCAGAACCAGTACTTGGACTTGTACTTGAAAGCTTTGAAGTACCAGTAACAGAGCTTATACTTAAAAGATTTGAAGTATGGGTCCTGGTACTCGTACTTGGAGTAAATACTGGGCATTAGGCAGGGCATCACTATCATATCAGTTTCGTATATGGAACTTGAGAACTCTGATTTATTTTCCTTAATATGTGAGATAAGCAAAGGAGGGATGTGGAAAACAAAAGTCTCTGTTAATTAAACGACACCACTTTCTTTTATTTTTTCTTTTAAAATCGTGGAAATTTTATTTTATTTTTCAAATAAACACCACTTCCTATTATTTAAGAAAAATTTAAATCGGGTTGGATGTTTCGGGTGGACAGTAGGGAATAGATGAGTGTCGCGTGGGTTCATTGGGATTAAAGAAAATGCACTTTCACTCTAATCTATTTTCACAATAATTTAAATGTCCGACTAAAATTATTTCGTAAATACTATATAGATGCCGCGCCGTTGGTCTCGAGAAGAAATAAATATAGCGCGATCGCCGAATGTTGACTGACTAGTTATCCAAAAATTTATTGAATGCTGATGAGTTACACTAACTGATAAGCGATGCACCATGTTTTTCTCTCTACAGGTGCTCAATAACGTTCAACGATAATTATAATAAAGAATGACAAACAATTGAAAACTGTTCATTGTTCTTCTGACCTTTACATCGTAATGCAACTTCCTATTAAAATCGCCCCGAGTGTGCACACGTACCAGTAGATTAAAATTGCTGATCTAGTCTTTTGCTTTCTTGGAAGCGGAGTTAAGGTTTCACGTAGGAAGACTACATATTACAAAAATAGTGACACACACGATGTCTACGACATGTAAAATGAGAATTACTTTATGAAGAATTATTTTATTATTTTATTTTTATGAGAATTATTTTATTTTTCGTATGTAGAGCTAAACTAGCGGAAATTATGTTCTAGAATTTAGATTATCTTTCTTGTGGTTCTGTAACTTATAGTCTCTCACTCTATGTACCTAAGTTTATAAACTTTATCGTTTATTTAATTTATGCAATTTCATTGGCTCTAGGATTTATATCAACATCTTGTAACTGCTCAAAGCAATGCATACAAAATGTCGGTCAAAAGCTGGGAATACTTATGAGCTGGGATACTTCGCAAGCAAAATGTTTATTAAAACCTATGTACGAAAGTTGGGGGCCTGTCCCACCCCAAAAAAAGTCCTAGTTACGCCAATCGTTGCAGAACGAGTACTGCATGCAAAGATTAATTTATTAGTCTACAAGTGAGATTGGAAATATTTAGCAAAGAAGGCAGTGTATTAAAAATCAATGCTGAATTGAAAGAAAGAACAGCATATACTCTATCTATAGAGTCCGCAAAAGAGTTATTACACATTTAATAAAGGTATTGTTGTTATTCGCAAATAATTTACCCGTTTAATAACCGGTTAATTAACTGGTAATTCAACCGGTAATTTAAACGGTAAGTTGATTATTATGTGCCTTAAACCAATTGTATAACTTTTCTCCTAGTAGTTTTTTTCAATACATATGTATATGCCTATACTATATGTGTACAACTATATACTATATACTAAATACTATATATGTACTATATATATACTATATATATATATATATATATATATATATATATATATACTATGTACTATATATGTACAAACTCATTTTGTATGAGAAAAATTATATTTAGGTATAATTGTTTTGTGTACTACCGATTTATTATTCTGAGCATAATCCGATCCCTTATGCCTTTGTCAATGTCACCACCCGTCAACGCCCACTATTCAATCGAAGTATAGAAACTTAATTATGCGGTAGGCAAATCTATATTGACAGCAAGAAATAACTGGTCATGCTTTACGGACACGAAATATTAAAATTGGTAATTATGAATGTATGCATATTGAATATTTTATAAACTCCGCATTAAAACTTTCTGTTTGTAGTGTAAGTTCATATGACAACCGCAAAATCTCATCAAAATTTCACTTTTTCTAATTAAGAAATTAAGTTCGGGAACAATTATCATTGCCAAGATTTTCCATTAATTTAATTATAATTAAAAAAGACAAGAGATTTCAAACGAGGTGGATATAAAAACCTGCAATTTTAAATTTATTATAAAATCCACGCAGCGACATTTGTCGCGAGAGAATTTCCATTCCATATATATTTGTCTCACTACACTATCTACCTACCTACCTACATACGTAAGTTACTGTAGTAGCGTCTACACTACAATATAGACATGATTCCTTTTATTCCATAGAGTCAGTCATCGTGCTAGCCCCGTTCAAGTGGGTATAATTTATCTCGACGTGCTCTGGTTCGCTTTAGTATGTAACTATATAGATAGAGAACAACTGTTGGTGAGGAATTTGAAAAGACAGAAAAAAAAAAAAGAAATAGGTAATTCAGTAATTATTAAGTGAACGCAAAAACGTTGGAGTGTTTTGTGAAAGTGCAAGTTCCATATCCACATGAATGGAATGTATACAAAACTTATGTTGTTAAATCGTAAATAGAATTGTGCAAAAAATACTGGCGCGCAACCATATAGTGCCATCAATTATAAAATTTTATTTTTACTACGACCTCCTGGTCAGCAATAGCAGCTGACTTGTTTACTTAATAATTAATAAAAGATTTTCAGATCTTCCGACTATTCCAAGTTCAAGTTGGATATCATCATCGCCCGCCGGTAGGCGCTAGGTGAGTTGTAGATGTATTATAGTAACCTTGTTTTTCACAATGTGTTAATTGTAAATACATCTCATTAGCATCCGGACGGACATAGACTTATTAGGTAGTAATATATATACGTAAGCATTTCGGAAGTTACAAGTTACATATAATTGACATGGACATAGAATAGCTATGTAAATTCAAATTTCAATTGACATAACGCAAACAAAAATCAATCTACCATAGCAAGACGACCAAAATAAAGATATGTGAGCACTTGGCTTGGTGTTTTGATTTGTTCATTTTATAATTATTTTGTCCACTTCCATTCCCATTCCATCCACCAGGGGCAATGTCAATTCAGTACGTTTTCTAGTTATATTTAGTTCGTCTTATCAAAGAACTCGTTTCAAGTAACCCTGACCTTACGTTTATACATATGCTGGAGACAGCGGCTGAATACGAATTGCTCGAAAACTAAAAAGATGAAATCCGAGTGCGACAAGCTTTTGTGGTTTGAATGAATGTTTCATATCACCTTATGTAGTTGAGTTCCCTATGCCAATAGTTAGTTACCATGCCAATAGAATAGATAGAATAGATATAGGCAGCCGTGCTGGGTCAGTCAGTAAAATTGCTTATCCTGTTACATCAACTTCAGTGAAAATTTAAATGTTGGAAATTATGCTGTTCTTTGGCTTGGAATTTTCTATTTTGCAGATAATTTCATAGCTTAGATGATAGCATAGAAGATAAAATGAAAAAACCTCTACGTGAAATATCAACCTAAGCATTTTATTATATCTAAAGAACGAAATCGGGCAACTTCTTTGCAAGATGATACAAATTGTCACCATTCATTTTCATTCTAAAAAAATGCTGGGAATATTTGATAAGGGACATAGAGACGTTTATGAGCCATAAATTTGCGTATTGGAAGGAAACTGTGGTCAAGTACGAATACTATAATACATATATACAGACATACAAAGGAACTAGTTGGCCTCAGATAGTGTGGACTGCTTGCCACACTTTTCACTAACTTCCAATTTACTTCAGCAATTGCTACTTTAATTGTGCATTGCCTTTATTGATAAATAATCAGAAAGTTATCGTTCCTATGTATTTATATCGTTAGGTTCCACTAGTTTCAGGAGTACCGTAGGGTTCTATACACGGCAATTTCTTTTTCATAAGTTAATTTATAATAAACGGTCAACATATTCTCAGTGACAAACTAACGAGTATTTACTTAAATGCTCAAATTTTTCTAGATTCCACCTTGTCCCCACTTATAAAGTCTCTGTCTATTTTTAAAATACACACTGATTAAATAAAGGATAAAAGTAAAATTAAATTAAATTAAAGACTTAAAAATGCCAATCAGTAGTCATTGAACATCTTTTTTGGCGAACTCCGCTGTTGATAAGAATGTTTTTGTAGAATTTCATAAAAAATAAATATATATGTTTAAATTTATACATAAATTAGATTCTTCTGATAATGTCCCTCAAATCTTTTCGGATCAATGTTTTACTGTGTTCCCATCTTTAAGCTTTTGCTAGCTCTAACGATATTAGCCATCATAATCACTCTACTTCGATTTCGTTAATGACACTTAGGAAGTTTTCTAAATTATTTATCTATCTATTTTCCAGTTTTTCGCTTCGGTGATTAATTAAAGCAAACACGATTTGCAAAATCCTATTAAATAAATCTGTGGGCGCTAATGAATTTTTCATTTCACTGAGCCTTATAAGTGTGATATGATATCTCCACTGCTGGAACTCCATTTCATTCAGTCAAAACTCTTTTGATTGTGTGAAATTTAAGACCGACAACATTGAATCAATTTGATTTCATTAATAAATTAGAACAAGGTAAAATAAATATTATTTATTTACGGAAAGACTCTGATAACGCGTCCTACAGGCAAAACTTATGAAATTTTTCTTTGTGTCAATAAGGAAATAATTTTTTTGTATATATATATTTATATACATATATAAATGACACCAATTACAAGTAAAAGCAATTTACTCGATAAGAAGAATTCTTTTGACCTTACATAAAATTGATTAAAAATGCAGGTATGCATGCTTAAAATGATGCATATTATGCGCAGCTTTATGAAATTTTGTGCAAAACTCTCTGATATTAAGTCGACGCTTGTTTATAAACACGTAGGTACATAAACGAGATTTCTGAAATCAATATTTTAGATAAATATTTATATAAGTATTCGTTAAGACAACTCCAAACTCTTTCGTTTATTGTTTTAGAGAGCTCTGTTCAAGGATATTTTCCATGAAAAGCAGGAATATTCGATGATACAAAAACACTTCCATGCATTTAAAACTCTTTTTAATATGCATCGAAAGACCTATGGGGCATTTCTAAATCTAGGTAATACTTTTCAAAATAACCTAACTTTAAAAAATTTATGTTGTTTTTATGGATCACCCTTTAACTTTGGCTAACTTTTACATTGTCCGAAAATTCATGCCTATGTATACAGATTGTAAAATGCGTGGTGCATTCCGCAATGGACTACAACAAGTTGTAGTGCGTACCAAGAGCAAATATTGCTTTAACAGTAGCTTTGTACACATTTTATCAACCTCCTCAATAAGGCAGATGCGAAAAAATATTAATCACTCGATGTATCTCCATCATTTCTTATGTTGTGGTCCATTCCGGAATCTACCACTAGCCATATAAAATTTGTATACTCTGCTCTGGTATTGCATGCGATATCTAGTTCTTGTGCTATCTATCTACAATACAATTCACCAAACACCTTTTTATATTTCGCATACGGTTTGATTGATTTTCAAGCTTTTGATTCCGAAGCTCGATTGTTTTCGTTGGATGCTGTTTATAGTATGGTTGATGTTAATGATCAAGTTGATTATATTAATAACTCATTGAACTATTTTCATAACAAATATATACCCCTCGTTACAAAGAATATTGTTAATCCGCAATGCCCCTGGTTTACATCACACATTAGACAATTAATGTCTTCTAGAGATATTGCATATGCTAGGTGGAAGCGATTTAGGATTACGGAATTTTGGGAGGACTATCGAAGCCTTCGTAATAGGGCAAGTAGTGCTATACGTCTTTCAAAGAAGAAGTACTACTCAACCAAGTTCAGAGTCAATTTGCCGTCTAAAGTTTTGTGGAAGAATCTTAAAGCTATCGGTATTAAGTCAAAAACTATTACAAATACCTTACCTGACCCTGATGAGCTTAATAATTTCTTTACTTCATTCACTAGTTCTTCTACTTCTTCCACATTTTCTGCTTTAAATTACTCCCTAACTCACTCCACCCGCAGTTTCTCATCTTTCAGTTTTTCCAGTGTATATCCTAATGAAGTACTCGACGCCTTTCTTCGTGTAAAATCTAAAGCCACAGGAATTGATGGAATTTCTCCTAGATTCATAAAAATGTGCTTGCCCTATATTCTTGTTCCCCTAACTCATATATTTAACCTTTGTCTTACCACTTCTCGCTTCCCTGATGCCTGGAAAAAATCCAAAATCATCCCAATACCTAAGACCCCAAATGCCAACCTCCGTGAATATCGTCCCATTAGTGTATTGCCAGTCTTATCAAAAGTCTTTGAGAAGTTAGTTTCCGTCCAAATCTCTAAATATTTACATGAACACGGTCTTATTCATGAGCTTCAGTCCGGATTTAGGCCCGGTTACAGTTGCTCAACAGCGCTATTAAATGTCTCCGAAAATATACGGCAGGCAATTGATGCCGATTATATTACAATTTTAGTTTTGTTGGACTTTTCTAAGGCATTTGATGTAGTCAATTATAATCTCCTTTGCAAAAAGTTAATTACAAAATTTAATTTTTCGGCGTCCGCTACACATTTGATTTTTAATTACCTCACTGATAGATTTCAGAGTGTCTTCTGCAATGGTTCTTCTTCGTCGTTGTTGCGAGTAAGTTGCGGTGTCCCCCAAGGATCGATTCTTGGTCCATTACTTTTCTCATTGTTCATTAACGATGTGTTTGAATGTGTTTCACATAGTAGGCTACACCTATATGCTGATGATGCTCAGCTATACCTGTCAAGACCACTTGGTCTCATTGAAGATGGAACTAGTTGCATTAACGAAGATTTACAAAGGATTTTTCACTGGACTGTAATCAATGACCTGAAGCTTAATGCCAGTAAATCTAACTGTTTGTTAATAAGCAGAACCAATATTGACAATTCTGGGTTCTCTCCTATTACTATTGGAGGGGAAATAATTCCTTTTGTAGAAACTGCTCGTAATCTTGGAGTTATATTTAACAATACTTTAACCTGGGACAATCACATTTCGTCTATAATTCGTAAAGTCTATGGTTCTTTGCGGTCTCTGTGGGCTTCTAGCAAATTTACACCTACGGCAACAAGATTGTTCTTATGCCGATCACTTCTTGTTCCTGTTCTCACCTTTGGTTTTGAAGTATTTGGTCATCTAGATTATATTAATTCACATAAACTTTCCATGGCTTTTAATGCTATGATCAGATACATATTTAATTTACGCAGATTTGATCACGTGTCGCCTTTTATTAACTCCGTATTTGGTTGTAACCTTTTTTGTTACTTAAATTATCGGCGTCTGTTGTACTGGTCAAGTTATTGAAATTTCGCTGTCCAGCATACTTGTTTCGATTTCTCAATTTTGGTAATTCTAACAGAAATTGTAATCTAATATCGCCCAGATTTTCTTGCTTAACTTCTCAGCGTCTGTTCTTCGTTCATGCAATCAAGCTTTGGAACTCCTTACCTGCTTCCATTAAACGATCCGTTTGGGCAGGCTCACTTTCCTCGATCAAGCAACTCATCATTGAGCATTTAAAGTCTTCAGAATTACGTGTATATTAATTGATTTACTAATTTTATGTATGTGTCCGCTATGTCCCTCGGCAGTTAGTGTAGATTTAGTTAGTAGTATGATGCATTGAAACCATTTATGATTTTTTGTAAATGCTTCATTGTAGTTTAGTACGTACTGAACTGTAGTTATTTTTTTTTGTTTTAATTAAATTTCATAGATAAATGCAATGTATTTAATTATAGTTAGCTCTGAATTTCTCTAGTTCATAGGAACATATAATTTTATTTTTTTCGCTTAACATGTGCCTAATAAAAGATTCTTGTCTTACTGGTGCATTGCCACTAATATATGTATACTAGTTATATGTATATGTAAATAAATAAATTGAAATTGAATTGAAATTGAAATTGAAAATATGTAAATTTACATACAAAAATATGATCAAATGTGTAATATTAGGTACATCAGAAAATTACTGCCAATAAGACAGAAAAAATGAATGATGAATTCATTTCTTAAAACGATGTAATTGATTTCAGTGAATTTCTTCGTCCTCTTTATATAAGTCACTTAATTTCATTATTGTCAGTCACAGTTGATTTTCACATTATGATGATAGCAATGTTCTTATAGTCACGTAATCCTATTATAATTGAGTAAATTCTAATCCGGAGAAGTATCTTTGTGTTGTTTATATAGGTACTTACATTAAAAAAAAACGCTTACAATAACGCTGAAAGTAGAACAATTATCTTCTAGCTTTTCTGTCAACACAAAAATCAGTGAAACATTTTGTTGTAAAGATTAAATTACTGCATTCAATCAATTTCAGTATCTTTTATGTCAAAGATCTATGATTTTCTTAGATAATTACATAACGCTCAATAAAAACATTAATTTGATTTCTTATATGAAACCTGTTTAACAAAAACAAAAAAACTCCAAGCCTCATGTTCATCGATTGTCAGTTTTTATAGTTATTTACTTCAAATGTTCTCGTTGGAAATTGTTGTAATTGATTCATATAAAGTTTGATTTATTTAATGATTTTATTAGAAGTTCTTAATTACTCAAAAATTTTAATTTATATCATAAATGACATAAGCATGGTATACCAGACCCAGAGTATAGTATACAGATTGTGAAATATGTGGTGCGTTCTGGAATGGATCACAACATGTTCTAGAGCGTGTCGAGAAGAAATGTTGCTTTAACAGCATTTTTGACCGACATCCTCAATATGGCAGATGCGAGAAAGTAAGAATCAGTCAGCGTGTCCATTATTTTAAATGTTGTGGTCCATTTAGTAATATATCAATCAATAGTCATATAAAAGTTTTATATGTACTCTACTCTGTTATTGCATGCGACATCTAGCTCTTGTGCCACCGGAGCTGTAATAAGCTGAGGCAAACAGTGAAACCCGTTTTCTGATCAGACATAACCCCACCGAGTTAGAACCGATCTAAAGTGCGAAAAATCTAGTACCTCAGTTCGAATAACAGAAGAAAAAAAATACAAAACAGTGAGTATGGGGATGTCTATTTAAGCCTCCGAGTATAGGAGTGGGGGTACTCAAACTTCTGCACAGAACTTAAAGACTTCGACGCATTTTATAAAATGTACTAGATCAAAGTTCGACCACCCAAGCCTTCCCCCGCTTAATTAAAATAAACATTGTTAATAAAACATGTTCAAAGTATAATAATGCATCGTTTAAGATAAATTTTGCGAGAAATTCTTATCCCAAGGAAAATTAGGGAAATCAATCATTATTGATATTATTTGATTTTCAGGGAAATTATCCGTCAATCATTACAAAATTAATCTCAAAACAAATATTAATATTGTTGAATACTGTTGCACACACACCGAATTTCTTTCTGCCCGAAAGAATCATTTCCTCTCATAAAATCCCACATTCTGCTACTATTTTATATTGAAGAGACTAATGAAAGTATAATAAAAAATCTTCCTTTGGGGATTCAAGATATTCAAGAAGAAGAAAAAAAACTGTTTCATTTTTAATAATTTCTCTATTCTTAATACTATAGTTACCTAGGTAATATATAAATATATATATACTACACTGTAAAAAGGCACAAATTGTTGCCACAAAGTTTAGGGGAAAAAATCCATAAAAATGTAGGGAATATTCCCTACATTTTAGGCAGTATTCTCTACATTTCAGGGAATATTTCCTACATTTTATGCAATATTCCCTACATTTCTGCCGATTTCCTAAACTTTGTGGCAACAATTTGTGCCTTTTTACAGTGTAGCTCAGAACTTATGATGAAGTCACACCTCACATCTTTCACTTATAATAAACATGAAAAAACTTTGAAAACGGATACGAAAGGTGGTCCTAGGTACAATGTAAAAATGTGGGAGTAGATGATATTTCAAAAACTAAATAAAGAACGAACAGAAAAAGACGGCACTGAAAAAACTAAAAAACAAATAGAAATACAGATAAAAAAATAATAGTAAGTGA
Source organism: Dioctria rufipes (assembly GCA_963924295.1). Classification (NCBI taxonomy): domain Eukaryota; kingdom Metazoa; phylum Arthropoda; class Insecta; order Diptera; family Asilidae; genus Dioctria; species Dioctria rufipes. The sequence continues at coordinate 14,144,751 of OZ002745.1, forward strand.
AAAAGTTCTATTTTAAATAAAAATACATCTGATCTATCTTTCTATCTATGTCTATACTAAGTAGTAGATCACCAAAATTAATCGATTGTATTTTCAGACTTATATATATCAACGTAAAAAATGACAAAAATGGAGAGTTTGATATTAATTGGCTTAGTTTTAACAGCATGGTCACATACGGTAACTAGTCAATGGCAACAACAATCCTCAGACTCACAGTATCCACAGTAAGTAAGAAATCTCATTACTTTATGTCCCATTATAGACAACGTTAATAATAAATGCCAAAATTATAGATATAGTCAGACTTACCATCCCTACCAATACAATAACACATCAATAATACAAGGACGATATCAACCAGTACAATATCCTCAAGAAAGAGCAAGGAACACCTTTGAAGCGAGTCAATTATTTATTGATCAACGCTATGATCCACAATATTCTGATCTTATATCAAATAGTGTTCTAGAATTGGCACATAAGCTTGGAACACGAATAGAAAGCCACGGTGGTACATCAAATTCACAAATATTTTCTCCAGTTAGCATTGCATCCGCTCTGACATTACTTTTACTTGGCTCAAAAGGGCAAACACATCAAGAATTATTGCAACTTTTTGATTTTGATCAAAGTTCATTGTACACATCCAAACCATACAAAATTCATGAAGAATTCGGTTTAATGGTAGAAGATCTTCTCGAAAATACGATTCATCCAAGTCGAGCTAGACCGCAACCCTCATGGAAGTATACCAATCAAAATGAATATTTGTCATTCAGGCAATCGCAAATGTATGTGAAAAATTTTACACAAATCTATCTACATATAACTATACATAATATTAATTACAAGTAGGTACTAAAATTGTATATTTTTGTTTTACTTTTAGAACAGGATCAACTGAAGATGATCATGTGATCAGAATAGCCAATGGTATTTTTATTCAAGATGGAATCAGTTTAAGACCGGATTATAAGACTGTTGTTCAAGAAGTGTATAAAAGTGAAATTACTCCACTTGATTTCCGTGGACATGGTCGAGATGCACAGTATTATATTAACGGTTGGGTGAATGAGAAAACTCATGGTAAAATACCAACGATTATTGCGGAAGAGATCACTTCTGATACGAGTGTGATTATTGCGAGTGCCTTATATTTTAAAGCTCTTTGGGAAAAGGAGTTTTTAGAAGGTGGCACCACACCGTAAGTAATTATTGTGAATTTTAAGAGTAACGTTAGGATTGCTGTTACTCACTTGAATATTTAAACTAACAGAAAAGACGTAAAAATTAATTTTTATACTGGACAAAAACCAGTGATCCCACATTAGATTCTTGAAATACACCTCAACAAATACGCAAAAGTAGGACTTCCATGCTTAATCTTATAGAAGGCAAATAAAATTGCATTGCATGTGTCACTTTATTAAGAGATTTCGTTGAAATTTAGAACAGTTTTCCATAGAAATTGAAGTTATTTTAATAATATGCAATTCTGACTTAATATCTTGTGATACTCTTATTTATTCTAGATCTGCTTTCTATCCCGAAGGACCAAATGGCCCAAGCGTGAAAGTTCAAATGATGGCAAATGGAGGAGTTTTTCCTTTTTATGATGCAACAGTGGAATACGGTATATTTTATTTTTACTTAAAACAAAATAAATCTGTTTTTCTTCTTATCTTTTTTTTTCAAACAGGATGTAAAATAATAGGCCTACCATATAGAAAGAATCTATCTACAATGTACATTATCATGCCAAATGATTCGACTCGATCGAAATTACGTGAATTACAAGCTCAATTAAGTGCAGATAAAATTGAATATATGATTTCAAGAATGATACGAAAAACAGCTATTATTGCCATGCCTAGGCTACATATTCAAAATAGTATACACCTCAAACATGTTCTAGCTGAATTGGGAGTGCGATCTATTTTTACTAGAGGCCGAAGTGATCTTTCACTTATTACAGATAGACAATTAGGAGATGTACAGGTGAACACATATCAGCAAGTCTCAAACCCTATGACAACAGATGCTCCATTGATATTTAATCGACTTGGAGAGGCTCCAGACATGGGGAAGTTGAATATCACAATGAATCGAACGAAACGTGCCATTACATATAAAGTGGAAAGTTCCATTTCTCAAATTGAACCACTTCGACTTAAAGATTTTATCCTTAATAAACGTATTACGAAATTAAACCCAGAAAAAAAACGTAATCGAAGGCAAATAATTGATCATTCCAAGAGTATCCGAATTTTGGAAGAGCTACGAAAGACAACATCAGAACTGGCCGATTTACAAGATTTCGTAGACGATGTGATTCATAAAGTCGATTTGATTGTTAATGAAAGAGGAACAGAAGGTGGGGCCGCTACTGTTGCATACCTTAGACGTTCCGGTCCCGAAGTACTTTTTCGAGTGGATACACCTTTCATGATTTTAGTGAGACATGATCCTACCAAACTTCCTCTATTTTATGGAACTGTCTATGAACCTACAGACTATTCAATCACATAAAGAAAATTTTAATTTTTTTTTTTTTTTTCATACAGAATTTGTGCTTTTTGCATATACGCTCCCACACGCACACACACACACACACATCCATATGTACGCTTATTTTATTTTATATGAGAAAATTTTTATATGAGAAATTTGAGTGAAAACAAAAAGTTTATACTAATTTGCGGTATATCAGATAAAATGAGAAAAAATACTTGCAATAAAAGCGTTTTAGTAATGTTAAACTGTAGTAATTATTTTTAAACGTTCCTTCCCCAAATCCTCGGGGCTAGTGAGGACTTTTCAACAATACATAATTTATGGCTGGAATAATTCCTCATGTATAGATGGATTCTGTGGCTGATTCATTATAAAGAAAGAGCAATAGTATATGAGAAAACGGATTGAATGATATTATCCTCAAAAACAAGACTCTTTATCATCCATCAGTAGGCAAATTTCAAGTTTCAAGTGATCTTTCATTATTCATTTTTCCAACGAGGACAAAGAAGAATATGAATTTACTCGATATATCTTCCTTTTTTAAAGTTTCAAACGATATAATAATTTTCCAATGTTAAAAAATGGTGATAATTGAAGCCCATACAGTTAATAACTAGAAATAACTTACCTAAACAAACTAGACACTAAAATTACACTTTTTAAAAACTTAAAACATAAATTTTCTACAAAACTTGTTCACTTGTTCACCGTACACAGTTTGACGCCTTTACTTGCTATTTTAACGAAAAACAACGGTTTTTAACAAAATGTCTCACGAGTTCGTTCATATTTAATTACCATTTTAACCACAATTCTTTCGTTAATTGTCGCGGTCGGATAACAGTTTTCAGAACTTTCTGAAGATGTCACTCTCTCTTTTGACATTTCTATACTCTTAAAAGTCAAAATAAATTCTACTGTGCATTGAGGGGCCGAGATATTTGTTATTTACTGTGTTTTTGATCAAAATAAAACTATCAAGATGCACGAGTTTATGTTAAATATAGACAATAAAGAAATCCTAAACGAGGTAAGATTTTTATAATAATAAAAATAATCCATAAATATTAAAAATATCAAAACTTTCATTAAAGATTCTACATCATTCGATCGATTACATGATTGGTTCATGGGGAGAAGATGATAATTCAACGCTTATAAAATCTTCTCATAAATATGGTTTTGCTAATCCAGAAGATTTTGAGTCAGCTATTAAAACAATTGCTGATGCATATAAAGTTTACTGTTTAAATTCCTTGCCAGATGATGAGTTACTTGCATGTTTCTCACATGTCAATCAAGAATTTCAGCAATCAATTTTAACTGTCTTTAAATCTCGAGCACCAGAAATTGCAGCATATCTTTTGCGAGAATATAATTCTCGAGATTGTAAATTACTGGAATCATTCGATTGGGATGTCCGTTTTGTAATGGGTGATAGTAGTTTACCATCATATCGAAAACAGATTGTTACGATTGTATTTAATTGTTTGGAACCGGATGGCAAGAAAAGTACTGTTCACTTCGAATTAGATAAGGAACAATTACAGCAATTCATAGCGGTTCTGGAGGAATGTGATAAGAAACTAAAGGAAAGGTCGTAATGGTTTTATTTATATAAATTTTTTTTTTATTTACATTTTAGAATTAGATTTTAGGATAAGTTTCAATAAAAACTCAGTTCTAATTGGATTATTTACTATCCTAAACATAAGTTCATTCAGCTTGTAAATATGCTATGGTTATAAAGACAACATGAAAATGTTCAGTCCTTCAAGTAAAACTTTGAAAAAAATTGTTATTCCATATAAATCTAAAGTACATTGCGTCATCAACAATACGACCATTTTCTCATTGATGGCTCAGGGATGGCTAGCTCTATTTAACAAGAATTTCTCCATATTTTTAACCAATAGAATGCTCAAAATTTATGCAAAGTGCGCGTCACTCTAGAGAAACTTCAGAATAGATATGTTATAGGGCACAGTATTTGAGCGGCATAAGGTAGCAATTATTACCTTCATTCAATCAAAATTAATTAATTAACTAAATTAATTCAGTTAAGACAGATATTGTATGAATGTATATGTCGTCTTAAAAACAGATATAAGATCTTCCTGCATAGTCCAGTCGTATGATTTGCATCAGCGTGCGTAGCGCAAGTCGGAGCTTGCTCAACTCAAGCTGAAGACTACCATGAATGAAATCTGTTGAAAGTATTGTGTACAAGCAAACAAACTTTGCTGTAGGAATGAATTAAAGTTTGAAAAAAATTCTTTGCGAGTGGAGGCAAAAGCTAATATCTGGCTTTACCTAGTTCAATTCCATAGCAAAATCATAAGTTTTGCTTGTACGCAATAGTTTGCCGATTTCACCCCTGCTCTCTCAATTCAAATTCCGACGTTCGCTACACACGCTCATGTAAATCAAACGACGACCATGAATAAGTCGCAAGATTTGCTTGTGCGTGCAGCAGTCTTTAAGACTCTTGGCGAACTAAAGGCTGATACACACGCTCAAGCAAATCACATGACTATGAATGGCCCAGTTGTAGGATTTGCATGCACGTGTGTAGTGAAAGTCGGGAGACTGAAGTCTGGCATGAATGAAATCAGCCGAAATTATTGCGTACAAGCAAATTTTATGACTTTGCTATAGAATTGAACTAAAAATCGGATGTTAACTTTTGCCTCCACTCGCAATGAAACATAACAATGTTTCTGGAAACGATGTTCATCTTGGATGCACTAGTCAAATTTAATAAAAAAAAAAATTCTTTTGAGTTTATCCAATCAGTTTCATGAGTATTTCCCTGAAATATCACCAGAATGGAGTTAGAAAAAGAATCCATTTTCAAACGATATAACCGAGTAGGAGGAGATAATTCAGATCTCAAACTAAACAGCACTTAAATTCTTAATAACGTATCTTTGTGAGTTCGGATTTTCGGCAAATGAAAAGTAAATATATAATTTAAGGTTGAAACCTACGGGTAAACATATAGAGATGAGGTAGATAAGGGGTATTTGGAACTACTGACCTACGCAAAAAAAAAAGGTTCTTCACCAAAAATGAAGGAAATGGTGTATGTCTATACTGAACCACATACAACGTGCTATTTATACCGTCACCTGTGTGACTAATGCCAAAGACAACCTAATAAAAAGATAGAACACAGCCGAGCAAAATTGAAAATTTTCCTTGTTTTCTAGAAAGAAACAATTAATGTCATATACTTTCGTCTTTTGCATGAATGTAGTGCGGCTGAGACAACGAGTTTAAAACAAAAACTGAGAGAACACAGAATTACCCGAATGATAAAATCTTCTTGAATACCTTCAATATGCTTTCAAACTATTCATATTAATGTACCATCAGGTCACACTACCTCAATTTTTTAAGAAAAAGATAAATTTCGCTTTGGCCAAGGTGCTGAAAGGAGACATAAAACTACTCTCAAATCCAGGGTGAGATTCTCCCACGTATTCTCTACAGGTCAAAACGAATGTAAACAAAAGCACGTGTTCTTCAAATATCATAGGATTACTGCAACAAACATTGGGATTACAAGAATTGGGATAATTCTTTCAATATTGCAGAAAAACGTTTTCACAAAAGCGCGGGAGCATTTTATGAGAGTAAAATGTGAAAACTCCGCCCCTTCTCATTTATTTACGAAAATGAATCACTTGCACTTCTGTTTCGTTGAATATAAACTGCGCTTTTATATTTTTACCTTTATTCGTAAAAGTTTTAAAGAGTTTTATTTTTTTTTTATTTTTTTTCTTCTTTCTTCCTTTTCTAGCCGTGTACATTTTAAATGTAAAACAAGCGGAAAACTATTCTAAGTTGTCATTAAGTTAAATTTGCTTAGCTTTAGCGAAATACAGTTCTGCAAATCTATCCACCATTAAGTCCCGAGCTAACGAGAAAAGTTTATAAAATAAATTTATTTTTTAAATAAACAGAAAAAAAGTTCAATTGCTACATATGAGCATGCTCATCCTCAAATTTGTCAAGGACTTTTGCGGGAATTTGCCTGCAGTAGAACTACTTTTGCAGGAATTGGCCTGAAGCAGAACTAAACATCTGACGATTTACACCATACGCCCACGTTTAAAATTCACATAAAATTGAAGTTAAAATTGTGGACTTGCTCTAAAAAGTAGAAAAGAGTGGAACAAAATTTCCAACTTGTCGCAAGTAAGCATTTCGACCTACGAGAGGCATAGGGAAGTGGTGAAGAAAGTCTCAAAAACTAATTAAAGAACGAACAGAAAAAGACGGGACTGAAAAAAACTAAAAAACAAATAGAAATACAGATAAAAAAATAATAGTAAGTTAAAAAGTTCTATTTTAAATAAAAATTCATCTGATCTATCTTTCTATCTATGTCTATACTAAGTAGTAGATCACCAAAATTAATCGATTGTGTTTTCAGACTAATATATATCAACGTAAAAAATGACAAAAATGGAGAGTTTGATATTAATTGGCTTAGTTTTAACAGCATGGTCACATACGGTAACTAGTCAATGGCAACAACAATCCTCAGACTCACAGTATCCACAGTAAGTAAGAAATCTCATTACTTTATGTCCCATTATAGACAACGTTAATAATAAATGCCAAAATTATAGATATAGTCAGACTTACCATCCCTACCAATACAATAACACATCAATAATACAAGGACGATATCAACCAGTACAATATCCTCAAGAAAGAGCAAGGAACACCTTTGAAGCGAGTCAATTATTTATTGATCAACGCTATGATCCACAATATTCTGATCTTATATCAAATAGTGTTCTAGAATTGGCACATAAGCTTGGAACACGAATAGAAAGCCACGGTGGTACATCAAATTCACAAATATTTTCTCCAGTTAGCATTGCATCCGCTCTGACATTACTTTTACTTGGCTCAAAAGGGCAAACACATCAAGAATTATTGCAACTTTTTGATTTTGATCAAAGTTCATTGTACACATCCAAACCATACAAAATTCATGAAGAATTCGGTTTAATGGTAGAAGATCTTCTCGAAAATACGATTCATCCAAGTCGAGCTAGACCGCAACCCTCATGGAAGTATACCAATCAAAATGAATATTTGTCATTCAGGCAATCGCAAATGTATGTGAAAAATTTTACACAAATCTATCTACATATAACTATACATAATATTAATTACAAGTAGGTACTAAAATTGTATATTTTTGTTTTACTTTTAGAACAGGATCAACTGAAGATGATCATGTGATCAGAATAGCCAATGGTATTTTTATTCAAGATGGAATCAGTTTAAGACCGGATTATAAGACTGTTGTTCAAGAAGTGTATAAAAGTGAAATTACTCCACTTGATTTCCGTGGACATGGTCGAGATGCACAGTATTATATTAACGGTTGGGTGAATGAGAAAACTCATGGTAAAATACCAACGATTATTGCGGAAGAGATCACTTCTGATACGAGTGTGATTATTGCGAGTGCCTTATATTTTAAAGCTCTTTGGGAAAAGGAGTTTTTAGAAGGTGGCACCACACCGTAAGTAATTATTGTGAATTTTAAGAGTAACGTTAGGATTGCTGTTACTCACTTGAATATTTAAACTAACAGAAAAGACGTAAAAATTAATTTTTATACTGGACAAAAACCAGTGATCCCACATTAGATTCTTGAAATACACCTCAACAAATACGCAAAAGTAGGACTTCCATGCTTAATCTTATAGAAGGCAAATAAAATTGCATTGCATGTGTCACTTTATTAAGAGATTTCGTTGAAATTTAGAACAGTTTTCCATAGAAATTGAAGTTATTTTAATAATATGCAATTCTGACTTAATATCTTGTGATACTCTTATTTATTCTAGATCTGCTTTCTATCCCGAAGGACCAAATGGCCCAAGCGTGAAAGTTCAAATGATGGCAAATGGAGGAGTTTTTCCTTTTTATGATGCAACAGTGGAATACGGTATAATTTATTTTTACTTAAAACAAAATAAATCTGTTTTTCTTCTTATCTTTTTTTTTCAAACAGGATGTAAAATAATAGGCCTACCATATAGAAAGAATCTATCTACAATGTACATTATCATGCCAAATGATTCGACTCGATCGAAATTACGTGAATTACAAGCTCAATTAAGTGCAGATAAAATTGAATATATGATTTCAAGAATGATACGAAAAACAGCTATTATTGCCATGCCTAGGCTACATATTCAAAATAGTATACACCTCAAACATGTTCTAGCTGAATTGGGAGTGCGATCTATTTTTACTAGAGGCCGAAGTGATCTTTCACTTATTACAGAAAGACAATTAGGAGATGTACAGGTGAACACATATCAGCAAGTCTCAAACCCTATGACAACAGATGCTCCATTGATATTTAATCGACTTGGAGAAGCTCCAGACATGGGGAAGTTGAATATCACAATGAATCGAACGAAACGTGCCATTACATATAAAGTGGAAAGTTCCATTTCTCAAATTGAACCACTTCGACTTAAAGATTTTATCCTTAATAAACGTATTACGAAATTAAACCCAGAAAAAAAACGTAATCGAAGGCAAATAATTGATCATTCCAAGAGTATCCGAATTTTGGAAGAGCTACGAAAGACAACATCAGAACTGGCCGATTTACAAGATTTCGTAGACGATGTGATTCATAAAGTCGATTTGATTGTTAATGAAAGAGGAACAGAAGGTGGGGCCGCTACTGTTGCATACCTTAGACGTTCCGGTCCCGAAGTACTTTTTCGAGTGGATACACCTTTCATGATTTTAGTGAGACATGATCCTACCAAACTTCCTCTATTTTATGGAACTGTCTATGAACCTACAGGCTATTCAATCACATAAAGAAAATTTTAATTTATTTTTTTTTTTCATACAGAATTTGTGCTTTTTGCATATACGCTCCCACACACACACACACACACACACATCCATATGTACGCTTATTTTATTTTATATGAGAAAATTTTTATATGAGAAATTTGAGTGAAAACAAAAAGTTTATACTAATTTGCGGTATATCAGATAAAATGAGAAAAAATACTTGCAATAAAAGCGTTTTAGTAATGTTAAACTGTAGTAATTATTTTTAAACGTTCCTTCCCCAAATCCTCGGGGCTAGTGAGGACTTTTCAACAATACATAATTTATGGCTGGAATAATTCCTCATGTATAGATGGATTCTGTGGCTGATTCATTATAAAGAAAGAGCAATAGTATATGAGAAAACGGATTGAATGATATTATCCTCAAAAACAAGACTCTTTATCATCCATCAGTAGGCAAATTTCAAGTTTCAAGTGATCTTTCATTATTCATTTTTCCAACGAGGACAAAGAAGAATATGAATTTACTCGATATATCTTCCTTTTTTAAAGTTTCAAACGATATAATAATTTTCCAATGTTAAAAAATGGTGATAATTGAAGCCCATACAGTTAATAACTAGAAATAACTTACCTAAACAAACTAGACACTAAAATTACACTTTTTAAAAACTTAAAACATAAATTTTCTACAAAACTTGTTCACTTGTTCACCGTACACAGTTTGACGCCTTTACTTGCTATTTTAACGAAAAACAACGGTTTTTAACAAAATGTCTCACGAGTTCGTTCATATTTAATTACCATTTTAACCACAACCCTTCAAGCAAGGCGAAACAAAAACGTACCGAAAACGTAAACATGCTTGCATAGAAGTGTACGCAAAAGAAACGCTTTGGTGTTGTGAATGCGTAACAGAAACGAATCATCAGGCCAAAGAGAAGTGAAACTGAAAAGCGTAGACTGTCAGTGTAGTGGTAGTTGACATATTATTTCGCAGACTGTACTCTAAAATGTTTCGTTTTCGGAATGTAAATTATGTGACGGTTTTGCATCGTTGCAGGAGAGTTCATAAAGAATTCTCAAATTGTATATAGTTTACGAAACGTTTTGCATGTGGTCTGAATGACGAAGAAAACATCAGACTTTTCTAGTTTAATTTATTTAATAAAAAAGCATCACAATTATATTATAGCGTTTAACAATTTCCGGCAATAATGACCTGATAAATATAAAAAAGCTAAAGTTAAGTTTTTATTTTTGTAAATATTTGTACTTTAACTTATTTTACCATTTCTACTAGAAAAATGAAGTATATATTAATAGTATGTTGGGCGCAGAACAAACCTTAATAATAAGTATACCTACTTAAATTTGTTGACACTCCAAATTCATTAAATAAAAATCACGCGGCGTTTTGTTATTCTAAGAATATCAAATAATCACACAAAACACAAAACAGCTGTCAGGTTCTATGAAACACAGGACACAGGCCAATAAATCCAGAGGTGTACATTTTCAATACGTTTTTGTTTCGCTGTTATTATAACGCTGAAGCTGTTCGCAAAGTTTACGTTTTCGTTTCCCTTAAGGTGTACACTCTCAAATGCTTAGAGGGTGATACGTTTTCAATACGTTTTTGTTACGCTGTGATATAGTGTTCATGTACTATACGGCCTTGGGTGTATTAGTGAAAAAGCTGTTCGTCGTAAGGTTCACGTTTTCGTTTCACTTAAGTGTATACTCTCAAATGTTTAGAGGGAATTCTTTCGTTAATTGTCGCGGTCGGATAACAGTTTTCAGAACTTTCTGAAGATGTCACTCTCTCTTTTGACATTTCTATACTCTTAAAAGTCAAAATAAATTCTACTGTGCATTGAGGGGCCGAGATATTTGTTATTTACTGTGTTTTTGATCAAAATAAAACTATCAAGATGCACGAGTTTATGTTAAATATAGACAATAAAGAAATCCTAAACGAGGTAAGATTTTTATAATAATAAAAATAATCCATAAATATTAAAAATATCAAAACTTTCATTAAAGATTCTACATCATTCGATCGATTACATGATTGGTTCATGGGGAGAAGATGATAATTCAACGCTTATAAAATCTTCTCATAAATATGGTTTTGCTAATCCAGAAGATTTTGAGTCAGCTATTAAAACAATTGCTGATGCATATAAAGTTTACTGTTTAAATTCCTTGCCAGATGATGAGTTACTTGCATGTTTCTCACATGTCAATCAAGAATTTCAGCAATCAATTTTAACTGTCTTTAAATCTCGAGCACCAGAAATTGCAGCATATCTTTTGCGAGAATATAATTCTTGAGATTGTAAATTACTGGAATCATTCGATTGGGATGTCCGTTTTGTAATGGGTGATAGTAGTTTACCATCATATCGAAAACAGATTGTTACGATTGTATTTAATTGTTTGGAACCGGATGGCAAGAAAAGTACTGTTCACTTCGAATTAGATAAGGAACAATTACAGCAATTCATAGCGGTTCTGGAGGAATGTGATAAGAAACTAAAGGAAAGGTCGTAATGGTTTTATTTATATAAATTTTTTTTTTATTTACATTTTAGAATTAGATTTTAGGATAAGTTTCAATAAAAACTCAGTTCTAATTGGATTATTTACTATCCTAAACATAAGTTCATTCAGTTTGTAAATATGCTATGGTTATAAAGACAACATGAAAATGTTCAGTCCTTCAAGTAAAACTTTGAAAAAAATTGTTATTCCATATAAATCTAAAGTACATTGCGTCATCAACAATACGACCATTTTCTGGCTCAGGGATGGCTAGCTCTATTTAACAAGAATTTCTCCATATTTTTAACCAATAGAATGCTCAAAATTTATGCAAAGTGCGCGTCACTCTAGAGAAACTTCAGAATAGATATGTTATAGGGCACAGTATTTGAGCGGCATAAGGTAGCAATTATTACCTTCATTCAATCAAAATTAATTAATTAATTAAATTAATTCAATTAAGACAGATATAGTATGAATGTATATGTCGTCTTAAAAACAGATATACGATCTTCCTGCATAGTCCAGCCGTATGATTTGCATCAGCGTGCGTAGCGCAAGTCGGAGCTTGCTCAACTCAAGCTGAAGACTACCATGAATGAAATCTGTTGAAAGTATTGTGTACAAGCAAACAAACTTTGCTGTAGGAATGAATTAAAGTTTGAAAAAAATTCTCAGCGAGTGGAGGCAAAAGCTAATATCTGGCTTTACCTAGTTCAATTCCATAGCAAAATCATAAGTTTTGCTTGTACGCAATAGTTTCGGCCGATTTCACCCATGCTCTCTCAATTAAGTTCCGACGTTCGCTACACACGCTCATGTAAATCAAACGACGACCATGAATAAGTCGCAAGATTTGCTTGTGCGTGCAGCAGCCTTTAAGACTCTTGGCGAACTAAAGGCTGATACACACGCTCAAGCAAATCACATGACTATGCATGGCCCAGTTGTAGGATTTGCATGCACGTGTGTAGTGAAAGTCGGGAGACTGAAGTCTGGCATGAATGAAATCAGCCGAAATTATTGCGTACAAGCAAATTTTATGACTTTGCTATAGAATTGAACTAAAAATCGGATGTTAACTTTTGCCTCCACTCGCAATGAATTTTTTATGCAGACTTTAGTTCAATTCTAGAGCAAAGTCCTCAGGTTTGCTTGTTGTACGCAATAGTTTCAGCCGATTTCATTCATGTCAGACTTCAGTCTCAACTCAAGCTCCGACTTTCACTGCACACGCTCACGGAAATCGTATGATTTTGTTTGTGCATGCCAAGTCATACGATATGTTTGAGCGCGTGTAGCGGCCTTTAGAATCTCTCACTACAGCTTTCTTCCATCGAGCTTAACCCTGACATTTTCGAGAGGATGTAATGCAAGCTACAGCTTTTGTAGCAATTCCTCGAAAAAAAAATACTATTTACTCATTACTGTATTCCATTTCTACAGGTCCCTTCAACTATCGGTTAAACCCGCACTACACATTTCACCCTAACACTTCCACGAAATATTCTTTCCGTGACGTTCTAATCAGCTCATTCGCTGCTTGTAGATTTTCTAGTACCCTTACATCTGATTTTGTAGAAACGTAATCCTAAGGGATTATTATGGAAGGCCGGTGGAAAAATGTTTCACCGACAAACGAAAAAAAACACAATCTTATATATATATATAATTTACCAATTTATTTAAAATATATCAATATGCAAATAACGGGAATTATTCTTTTACATAAGAGCAAAGAGGAAAATTTTTCGTATATTCAAATATTCTCCTTTGGAAAAATATTTGACAAGACAATAATATTCATTATCAAAAGCATTATATAAAAAGAAAAACACAAAGAACAAAAAGAAAAAAAAACTTATTTCATTTTCCTCTACGAGGTTTTTTCTAATATTATGATGAATTGCCCTACTATTTATATGTTTCCCTATCCTTTTTCTCTTACGAGTATTTTTTCATTCAATTTGCATTTAATTACGTGCTTATAAGCAAGCATTAAATACAAACATTATTTTTTAGTAATGTTTTTTTTTCATGTCTCGTTCCATGAATCTGCGCGCTTCAGGATATACACATACATCTTCTTTCGAGTTTTTCTTTTTCTTACATAAAATATAAATTTAAAAGCTGTAAAATAAATAAAAATATCCAAATATAACGGTATTTTGATATACATCTAGTTAGCGTACAATATATATATATATAAAGATATACTTCTTAAGTTACACTCAAATTCCTTATTTTTCTCTAAAGTTTTGAATATCATTTTGTAGGTGGGGTTTTGTGTGATACAAATTTACGGAAGAAAAATTTTCGTTTTTGATTTTTTCTTATTCGTTGCTTTGTAAAAAATTAAAAAATATATAGTAAGAAAAAGAAAAATATTTAAGTTAAGTCTAAAAATTTACTTAGATTGCAGTCTCTGATACGACTTTGCTTTAAAGAGCTCAAAACAACACCAGTGTGGATGCATTCATGCAAGAAGTCTGGCTGCGGAAGTGTAGTACAACACAAAAGAAAAGCTATTAGCATTAAACGTAATTCTAGAACTACTTCAAAAAAAAAGATTCACTTAAAATTTCTCAAATGTTTTCCAACAGACTTCCCTCCTCCTCCCTCAGGAAATTAATACAGAATTAAACAAGTTGATTTTCCTACCTAATATAAAACTCAATATCATTCAGTTCCAACCATGAAAATCAAATCACATATTTGGGCAGATCCATCTCGCTTTGGCAGTCTTGAATACACTTAGACGCACAGATTATGTCGTGATCTATCACGGAAAATTAGGATACATTTTTTGATTCTATTACGAAGCATATGGACCCAGAAATTGTTAAATATTTCAGACACGAGTGAACGAGCTAAAATTCTAATTATGGAGGAGAAATTATATTAAAGAGATTTTACCTGTGAGCACATAGGAAATGAACAAACACATGCTGAATAGAATAAAAAGACAGCTATCAAAAGATTTCCATTTGTTAATAAATGGGAAGAAGTATATGAAGTATAGGAAAACACGACTATGAACGGTGTACGAAATTACAAACCTAAAGTAAATAGTCTTGGAACATTTCCACCAATACCAATCACCTAGGCCAGTGTTTTCTAATTGGTGGTACACAAGAGCCCCTATAGGAGAGAGGACATTTTTGGTATTGTGGAGGAAAATAAATTAGATTGGTCGAAATGTATGGATATATATCGAATGAAATGACCTGCCGGTTTTCAGAATTTGTAAAGGGCACAGGCGCAAAATAAACTAATAATGGAACACATTGAGAGCCTCTAGCTTATAAAAAGATACCAGTTAACGTTGACGTCACTATGCAATAATGATTGTGAACTTGATTAAGGCTAGTGCCACCAACTCAAGAATTTTTTATTTGAAGCTGAGCTACTGTTTATTCACAGGAAAAGTTACATCAACGAGATATTTCAGTTGAGGCATAAAAAAGTGGCCGGTTTTTGTTGAATAAACTAATGCAAATCCGAGTTGAAACATATAAAGTTGCAAAGATTAGCTTACTTTCAAAATATTTTTACAAATTTAAATGAACTGAGTTTAGGATTACATTGACCTAAAAGTACAAGCATTTTTAATATGCTGGAGAAATTTAAATCTACTATGAAAGAGCTGCTCTCAGGACAACGCATTGATTAATAAATGCAAACATGATCAGAACATAACAATGTTTCTGGAAACGATGTTCATCTTGGATGCACTTGTAAAATTTAATAAAAAAAAAATTCTTTTGAGTTTATCCAATCAGTTTCATGAGTATTTCCCTGAAATATCACCAGAATGGAGTTAGAAAAAGAATCCATTTTCAAACGATATAACCGAGTAGGAGGAGATAATTCAGATCTCAAACTAAACAGCACTTAAATTCTTAATAACGTATCTTTGTGAGTTCGGATTTTCGGCAAATGAAAAGTAAATATATAATTTAAGGTTGAAACCTACGGGTAAACATATAGAGATGAGGTAGATAAGGGGTATTTGGAACTACTGACCTACGCAAAAAAAAAAAAAAGGTTCTTCACCAAAAATGACGGAAATGGTGTATGTCTATACTGAACCACATACAACATGCTATTTATACCGTCACCTGTGTGACTAATGCCAAAGATAACCTAATAAAAAGATAGGACACAGCCGAACAAAATTGAAAATTTTCCTTGTTTTCTAGAAAGAAACAATTAATGTCATATACTTTCGTCTTTTGCATGAATGTAGTGCGGCTGAGACAACGAGTTTAAAACAAAAACTGAGAGAACACAGAATTACCCGAATGATAAAATCTTCTTGAATACCTTCAATATGCTTTCAAACTATTCATATTAATGTACTACATCAGGTCACACTACCTCAATTTTTTAAGAAAAAGATAAATTTCGCTTTGACCAAGGTGCTGAAAGGAGACATAAAACTACTCTCAAATCCAGAATGAGTTTCTCCCACGTATTCTCTACAGGTCAAAACGAATGTAAACAAAAGCACGTGTTCTTCAAATATCATAGGATTACTGCAACAAACATTGGGATTACAAGAATTGGGATAATTCTTTCAATATTGCAGAAAAACGTTTTCACAAAAGCGCGGGAGCATTTTATGAGAGTAAAATGTGAAAACTCCGCCCCTTCTCATTTATTTACGAAAATGAATCACTTGCACTTCTGTTTCGTTGAATATAAACTGCGCTTTTATATTTTTACCTTTATTCGTAAAAGTTTTAGAGTTTAATTTTTTTTTTATTTTTTTTCTTCTTTCTTCCTTTTCTAGCCGTGTACATTTTAAATGTAAAACAAGCGGAAAACTATTCTGTGTCCTAAGTTGTCATTAAGTTAAATTTGCTTAGCTTTAGCGAAATACAGTTCTGCAAATCTTTTTTATCCACCATTAAGTCCCGAGCTAACGAGAAAAGTTTATAAAATAAATTTATTTTTTAAATAAACAGAAAAAAAGTTCAATTGCTACATATGAGCATGCTCATCCTCAAATTTGTCAAGGACTTTTGCGGGAATTTGCCTGAAGTAGAACTAAACATCTGACGATTTACACCATACGCCCACGTTTAAAATTCACATAAAATTGAAGTTAAAATTGTGGACTTGCTCTAAAAAGTAGAAAAGAGTGGAACAAAATTTCCAACTTGTCGCAAGTAAGCATTTCGACCTACGAGAGGCATAGGGAAGTGGTGAAGAAAGTCTCGACTTGTGCAAGTAACTTGTCGAGTCTGATTGACCCTTAACAACCGCCATGTGCTACTATTCTGCCAGACAAGACATAAATATAATTTCCAAATAATAATGTAATGTTTTACACAAATGAAATATGAAAAACTAAAATTTTAAATTTTAAAAACAAAAATCTACTTACTTATTACTTTCAATATTGAGTTAAAGTTTTTCTTCCACAAATTTCCCCAAGTTACAAGGAGGACAATTAAATTTCACTTTTTTTTTTAAATATATTTCATATTTAATATAATATTTTCCACATAATATAATATTTTCCAACAACCTTATAAGAAAAAGGTTTCCATATTATCATTTCTTACCAACATGTATAAAATTTTCTTAATAATCGCATAATTTATGTATAAAAAAAATCAATTTTCCTGTTTTCATCGAAAAAAAAACTTCTAAAATTTTTTCTTCTTTTTATTTATTAAATTTGATTATATTTGATCGAAAGTTCTTATAAAAATTTGATATCGACACGACGACGACGACGTTACTTCTATTTAACGCGAAAGTACTATAAAAAACAGCTGTGTATATGCAAATGTAATATAAAAATTGTATAAAATGTGTGTAAAATCGTAAATCTATAAAAAAAACATCAGGACCAAAAGGTAGTATGTATTATATATAAAAGAAAAGTAAAATAGAACTATATTCCGTTGTTTTTTTGTTTCTTTCATCTTTATATTAAAAATTTTCCCACACACTCGACATTATCAGGTGCCTTGCTACGCACTCACATTCATCACATTCGTAAATTGTTACAAAGAAAAATGTTGATACAAAATGAGTTCTGATATTTTCTTTTTCTTTTTTCTTTCTAGATGAAAATCACACAAAAAAAATTAGTCGGCAGCTTTAGTTAGTTCAGTATATTTATTAATGTACAATTGATTTCAAGAGATCAGTTCAAATTTTTATTCTTTAGACCTAAATAATAAGTGTCAAAATAAAATAGTCAAACAATAACGGTTAATAAATAAAAAGAAGAAAAAATACGTATCCTACTTACGATTTAATAAAGAACTATCTTCACTAAGCTTTCAGTTACAAATACATGGGATTGGAGCGAGAGGGGGGGGGGGCGGCTATCATGCAGCAACGTCTCCAACACAAATTTGGTTATCACACTTTCCGTCTTCTTTATACATATTCTAAGATCGTTTCCATGATATGAATTTGTGGTAATTATTATTATTATTATTTAATTATTCTACAATAAGCCTAAATGAGCTTGCAAAAAGAATAGGTATAAAATACGAAAAACACTAAAGCCTATCAAATTCGTCAATATCTCTGTCGCAAGCTGTACAGCGGCTAGCACAATATAGCCCCATTTTAACTGGACAACTGGTCTAATCTAAAATCTGTGGATACAATTCCTCAATTAAATTTGATCAGGAATTAGGCGAGTGTAATAATTATGAACAAAAAAGTCAATCGAAAGTATAGATCCAGTACGAAAAAATAAGAGCTATAAGCCAATTCTCAAGGAAAGCCTTTCCAGCCCGATTTTTTTCTTCCAGAGAGAAACTAACCTTCTCTAATGAAGTTAATGCGTTACTTTAAACAAATAACAATTTTATCATAATTCAGAAAGTCGATTTGATTGTTAATGAAAAAGGAACAGAACGTGGAGCCGCTACTGTTGCCTACCTTAGAAAATGGTAGCATAAAAAAACTGCTGTTAAAAAGAGAACAGGTTACTGAAATTTTTTCTTTATAAAAACGTAGTTTTACTATGGACGATTATCTATGACACTGCTCTTCTTAAATCTAGAATAATGATCGAAAAGATTTACCTAAATTCTTAAAAGAAACATTTGATGTTCTTTAAAATTCTTTTATTAAAATTTATTTGTAAAAAATAAAACAGTTCGACGATGATTTTGGAGAAATTAAGGAATTAAACGAATCCTATTACCTTTGCTATCAAACACTACCAGACGGTGTTCAACAATAACATTTGGATGCATGCGTACGTAAGAATCAAATAATTCTTATATCGTTTCTCAAGAGATAAACGAGAAGTTTGTGGAACGTTGCATTATTTGTTCACACACCGAAGTACATCTGTACCGACAACTGATCTCTTGCAACAAATTAGTGAACATCTTGATTGTGTTGATGATGCTGAGAAGTTTTACAACATAAAGCAAAAACCGCACAATTATTTGCGGATATTTTATAAGCTACAACGATACAACGAGGCAAATAACCTGAAAAATTTTTCGTTCATACCGTTCTGGTCACGTCTATGCAGACTGCAATTGTATAAAGGTACTTTTGCGAAATTTCAGCCAGAAACAGAAGAACAATGACGGAAATACTTTAAACTACCGACATCGGAGCGCAAAACGTTTGATTGCAGCATTTGCACGGATGGTGTAGCGCTCACAGAACAAGTCAATATCAATATTTTTATTTTGAACATTCTCAGTAAGCTGAACCCCTATAAAAAGTGATTACTTATTCACCAAAATCAATGCAACGAAGGAATCTAGCAAAAAATTCGAAGTGTAGATGAATGTTGTCTCATTTAAATTGTAATTCCGATATCAGATAAATGAAGAAATTTCGGGAGAAATTTTCATTTTGAGCTTACTTTGCTAAAATCTTTGCAGGAATCCTACTGATTTGCCACAATAGGTCTGTTTAATGAGCTGCTCTATGTTACTCTAGAGCAAAAAAGGACAGAAAAAAGCACAGAACCGTTTCATGAATTCAGAATACTGCTCTAAACTGACACTGAACACTGATATGAACTGAACTGTGTTTAATGAGTCTGCTCTAAAGGGAACTGGAGTGACAGTTCTGCTCTAACTTTTTCGAAGGAGCAACTTAAACTGTAAATGTGTTGTTATTTCTGATAAATAATTCAAATAATTGTGGTTTTCTGTGGAAAAAAATAAGTTTCTTGATATTCCTCTTTCAGAAATTTCAGAAAAGTGTGTTTCAGGAATTTCTTGTTGGGCTTTTCTGATCCACTTCTAATTTGACAACTAGCCTAAGGTGCCCTGAACTTTTCTCGACTTCATTGAACAGACCTAATATAGAGGTAACAACGTATGCCACACATTAAAACATCATTCACCACATTGGAACAAGCAATCGCAGAGTTGTTGCTGATTTTGTGTCGAATTGAAACCTTTCACGTGTAATTGTTTTTGTCATTTAATTTTGTTGTTGCTATCCATATGGAAATGGATGTAAATTACATCATGGCTGTTTGTAATGCCAAATCTACAATGCATGGTATAACCACGCCGTCAAAACGATATATTTTGCTTAAGAATGCATATAAATACATGAAATATGTGAGTAGTGGTAGGCTGCCAAATTAAACAGCTGTTGACCTGTCAATTATCATAAACGTAATTGCTTTCTCAATTTCATTGCAGAATTACATCGTATTTGGTCTCAATAATTTATACTATACTATTGTAAACTAGGAAATTATTTGGAACAAGTCGAATAATATAAAATATTGTTTTCAAGACTGAAAGTACAAGTTCCACTTTACAGCTGTTTTGTTCTCAATTCCCCTACATGTTTCTAAATTTGCTGAATACACCTAAGGTATTACTACATCGTTTTGCTGATTAACTGCTACACATAAGCTCGTGCTCATGGCTTCAAATGAATGAAAGAGAAGACATTTTTGGAAGCATGAATTTTTAAATGCAAAAGTGGGAAGAAAACACAAAAATCAAGGTCGTGTGGTTTTAGCATGTATTGTAGATTAGACATAACATATTATATACCATGATCTTGCTTCCTCCAGGTCTACCACTCTTTACAGGAATTAAATTCACTTTCGATTATTTCATCTCAATAATTCTAATTTGTAATATCTTATAAGTAAAGAGAAATGCAGATTCAAAAATAAATTTTTACGCATATTACTAAATTTCCATTGCATAATTTTGAATTAACAATTTTTATCATTGAAGAACAATTTTTTTTGTAACGAAGGCGAGGAGCAAGGAGATGTTATTAAGTTGAGAGATATACGATTCACGAATCATTAATATTTTTCAAGGCTTATTTCAAAGAATTCAAAAGAACTAGCATGAAGAACTTTAATCTTGGTTATATTTAACTACTTATTAGGTGTAAGCTTGTCCTTAAAGCCATAAAAATAATCAATTAGATTAACAAAACTTCAATCATATAATTTACATACATATCTGACGACATTGTTTCTAGAAAATTTTTGTTCCACTTCAAACTAAGATCACGAAAAATGGCAACGTATAAACACTTTCGATCGATATTGCCGGGTTTTAAATTTTCTTTCTTAGAACAGTAGAACTGCTAAAACAAATAATAAAGAAATATGATGCACAAGTGTATAACAATGTTTCAGGTGTAAATTTGATCCGAAGATCGTAATCCGATTTTATAATTTGAAATATATTCAAAGCCAAAATATAAATAATATGAAAATAAAATCAATTTACATTTATTGCATGTTGTTTGTAGAAAATAACATTAAAAAAAAAAGTAATGCCATCCAACAGTACTTTTACTTGTTGTATCGACGAAATCTTGAAAACAAAATCATTTACGATTTAACCACTTAAATCGTTAATGATTTTGTTTTTAAGGTTTCGTCGACACAACAAATAATTCACATAAGAAGAACAGTATTAGTCGGAAGACAAGTTTCACAGAAGTTGCATACATGATGGCTAACAAAGACATTGTTTTAAGCGGAAAATGTGCTCCTGAGTATGCTTATGGATCAGCGGGTAGCCCATCAAGTATTCCACCAGATTCTACATTGATGAGGTAAGAAAGGAAGACAAATTTTTGGATTTTTAGCAAAAACAATAAATTTAATTTTTTATTAGTTTGAACAGATGGGCTGGAGAAAAGAAGATCTAAGTCCAAACAAGGACGGAAGCAGAGAGGTTCGTAATAAACAAAAAGGGAAGAAGGGTGACACCAAACGATGGAGCTCATGTTAAGAGTAAGTAAATTAAAAATTCAAATTTTAATAATATAACTTAACTGAAAGTTCTTGGGGTTTTTTGCATACTTTCTGATTTATCTTTTTTAAGACGTTGAAGTAGTTCCTTGTATTTTTACTAAATTCTGTATGCTAAAGTCATTTCATTTAGAAAATAATAAGGTATACCTGTCTAAGGCATGGGAAGACTGTGACTTTGGGGAAATTAAGTTTTTAGACTATTTTTACGCTCTGATAAAGAGCAGCAAGATCAAATATAATTCTGACCCGGCATACAAAAGTTTACGTGCCATTCACATAAAAGATGGTTTCTACGATTCGTCTCACAAAGGGAATCTTGTTAAGTTTGCTGCCAGGCAATACGAGACGGTCTTCAACAATAACTTTTGGATGCATGCGTACGTAAGAATCAGAAAATTCTTATATCGTTTCTAAAGAGATAAACGAGAAGTTTATGGAACGTTAGGTTATTTGTTCACACGCGGAAGTATATTTGTACCGAATGAGGAACTTTTGCAGCAAATGACTGCACATTTTGGTTATGTTGATGATGCTGTGAAGTTTTACAACATTTAGCAACAAACACACAATTATTTGCAGATATTTTATAAGCTGCAACGTTACAATGAAACAAATAACTGTAAAAATTTTGCTCCCATACCAATATACAAGCATGACCTGCACCATGTGCGTTACGATTCATATGCGCGCTGGCAATGTCTATGCGGACCTAAATTGTTTAAGGGTCGTTGCTCAACCTTTGTTCGTGAAGAAGAATGGCCGAAATACTTTAAACTACCGACATCGGTAGACCGTAAAAAGTTTGATTGGTTCATTTGCACGAATGGTGTAGAGCTCACCTTTTCGATGAAGAAGGAAGTATCAGTAGCACCATCACTACCACCGGTAAAACGCAGGAAAACATAAAATTGTGAAGTGGACGATGGCAAGACGATGCGCGATATCCGGGCTAAATTACAATCCGGCTATTTCAAATCATTTGTTGGATTATATCCTGGTTGTCGGCTAATCGCTGGCGGTGTATGAACACCGAATTGAGAAAAACCTTTTAATCGAATAAAAATCAAGAGTTCGACATTCCACTACAGCACGTCTATGTATGCACGCAAAGTTTTGTTGGCGAAGTACACGAAATCGCTTCCCGAAAGTGCAGTAATGAGCACGCAATCCTCGATGCAACTAGATTATGTGGCGTACACCAAAGAACGCTTGTAATGGTTTTCGAGACGTCAAGAGGTGTATGGGCAGCGCAAAGCTGCGCGCTTGCCCTTCAAGAATATAAAGAAATCACGAACAATACTCGTGAAACATATATTGGTTCCACCAAAATTGCCGTAAATTCGCCAATAGTGGCTACGTGCGGATGCCACACATGAAATTGTTGCGGGCGCTACAATCACATTGCTCTGTCCTCGAAGTGAATGAGTTCCGCACAACGAAGCTGTGAGCATTTGTTTTCAGCCGGCAAACCGTCTCGGTCTCCACATCGGTACCAGTTTTGTACAAACTGTCGTATCACGTGGAGCCGAGACGTCAACGCCAGCAAAAACATCCTGCAAATTGGCCTGACGCAACTCCGGGGTAGGCATTGCATCAAAATTTTAGTCGAAGTGCCAGCCTCCCTTGATAGGGATAGCCCATTAGTATTTCGGCATTTGCCCAAACACACAATGTAGCCATGGCTCCCATGTGGAGTTTACCGGAGAGTGTCGTGGGCAATGAGCGTGCAGTGCACGACATTGCCCGCCGTTCATCTCCGGTAATCGATCGCGATATTTTAATGATGAAAAGCCTTTATACTACCACCACCACCCAAGCTCCAATGATTTCGGCCAGGACACTATTCTGAACTTATGATATACTTATGAAACAACTGCAAGTTCGGTTATCATTACCGCAGTAATTTTTGCATATTATGCATGTACGAGTATGTGGCTAGATTGGGATATATGTATGTATGTAGATAAAACTAAACTCTGTATTAAATAGTGCTCATCAAATTTTTTATAATATTATCTTGGCACACGTATATTAATACTGTATATCATGGTCCCTAATTTGTTGTTTTAAACTTATTAGAAATTTAATTTTATTATAAACCAAAAAGAAAGAAATCTGATAGAAAATGAAAATACGTTGTAAAATTGTATTTGTTATCTACATAATTATCCATATTCAGTCATAATTGATTACGTCGTTCTTATCTACAAACAAGCCTTGATTGCGTAAGAAGAAGAGAAAACATAGTTGCCTCACAATACGAAATTAAGTAAAATATATATAAAGACAAAAAAATAGGTCCAATAAATGTTATCTATTCTCACTTTGAAATAAAAATCAAATCAAAACAAAAAAATTTGAACTAACCACTTTTAATCGTTTCGGAGTCTTTTTTTTTTATCTACATTCCTAAATATTGTTTCACTTTAAAAATTACACCAAAAAATTATCAAAAATTCGTATAATATTTATATAATATGTATAAGGTGTGTGTATATATATAATATGTATATATTTAATATTATATAAATCGGTATCAAAAAGTGTCTTTCTAAATTTCATCGCAGAAAGCAAAATATGAGCTCATTCGTGTAAAAAACAGAAAGAAAAGGCTCCATACTTAGTACATATGCAACTTACAATAAAAATAATAATATTAAGAAAATAAGAACTGAAACAAAAACAAACTCAAAACTTTTTTGCAATAAAACTTTAAAGTCACATATATATTTAATTTTCGTACATAAAAAAGAGAATGTGAATTGAGAAGAGGAGGAATATAGAATCAATCGAATCTTCCTGATTTCTTTTTTTTTTAAGTAAACCAATTTTAACAAAAATTTACATTTTAAATTTATATTTTTTCCTCGTATTTATACTTTTACTTTTTTGTTTTGAAGGGATATTTTTTTGTTTACTTTTTTTTGTATTCTAAAACCAAAATTTTGTTTAATTTTTACGCTTTTGTGTATAGGGGTTGTTGTTGGTTGTTGATTATTATTTAATTTTATGTAATATCTGTAGGTTGGTTGCTGTTGTTGCAATTACTGTTCCGATTTTGTATTATTTTATGCACGTAAATTGGATATTTTACGTTTAATTGTTTTTTTTTGTGTTTTTTTTTTAATTTTATATTATATATAGAGTATTCTATTTAAATATAATTTCACTTTTACTCCGCTACTTCAACTATTCCTGGAGTCATCTCTGGCATTTTTTCAAGTTTTTTATCTGTTTGTTGTTCAGATTTAACGTCCTGAAAAAGATAAATTAAAATTTGATAAACATTTTAATGTCTATGAAAATTTATAAGAGTAAGGATAACTTAAATCATAAATAAGTTTTTACAAATTTTAGTTTTGATGCAATTCTCATCATATGTAATTAAGTTTTCAGTGTTTTTTTTATATATATACACTTCATGGAATGACTCTCCATCTCACTCAAGCTAGAATCTTAAAGTTACGCTCTTAAGGCAAGCTTTGGGTACACTAGATTAATTTTTAGTAGATGAAAATTTCTTTTTCGAAACTGGGTTTTTTGAAGAAAAAAATTTTTTTCCCGTATTCTAAGATATATTGTAGCAAGTGTTATACCATTTTAGAATCCTTATTAAATGCGTCAACTTTTAAAGTTACTTGCCAGACTGGTGTAGTACATTTTTTTTTTCAGTACAGTCAGTTAAAGTTCAACGAATTATTAATTTTATATTCTTGGTTCGTCAAAATGTGACATTTTCTTCCAAGATGGAGCAGTTGGCTTAGAACTTAAAGCAACAGGTTACATAAGCACTATTCGGGATTACATAAGAAAAATAAAATAAAAAAAAAAGTAAAGATTTGTAGCAACAGGAGCTAAAAAACCATCACAAGGTGTGCATTTTCTCGAAAACAAAAGAAATACCTATAATTTGAAAAATACGTGACTTAGATTTTTTTTATATTTTTCTGGTAACTGTTACGATTTGGTCTATCACCCGGTTCCGGCTTGACGTCGACTTACGGAAACCCTGTATATATATAATGCGTCATTTTTAGCATATTAAAGCCTATTCGCATTCCATTTTAATATCTCTCACACGTGTATTGGAGTTCTGTTAATTTTTGAATATAGAATGAAGTAAGGATAATTTGCACAATTAAAAAATAGCTATACATCACGGATTCCAAGGCGGACCACTGTGCTAATTTGCTATATGGTACATCTCTAGTCCCTAATTAATGGTTAGTTGCAGAATGTTGATTTTTTAGTTCCTTAATTCGCTTGTTTTCAATGAAAATATTTTTTTGATAAAGAAGTTGTGCTCGCCCATGTACAAATTCTACGTTCCCAGACATTTGTGTGATACGATAATGATGAGCATCGTATGTAGATGAGATAGCATTAATTTGTAGACCTGGTAGATTTTCAATTTTTAATATGGATACGAAGATAATATTCTTACATTTCAAAAACGTAACTGTAATAGAAAGTACAGTATAATAGAAAATTATAATTATATTTTCTTTGCTTTAATGTATATACATAAAAAAACTGTACTTTATGGAAAACGATAGGTTTTTCTTAAGAATTCAAAATATAAACTTATTTATGAGACACACACTACTATACATATGCGACGATTCATGGAACTTACCGTGGGAGTTATGTAATTGTGAAGGAACAAGAAACAAGGACTTGACTGTGTTAGTGATAATATTTTGTTTATTTCTAACTTTGTAAAGCACTTATTGTATATTAATTTTTAAATTATATAAAAAAAAAAGAACTTATGAAAAACTATTGAATTGTTTAAAAACACTTGTTAATCCTTATTTAATATGAAGGAATTACTTTTACAGGTTCCACACGATGCATACAAAATATATACTGAGTACTCAATTACTCATAAAATATATTCAAAGGCATGCGAGTTATTATTGTGTCCAGAGCCATAATGGAAAAATATACTGGAAAAACTACATATGGCTCATACAGAAATATTACGGATGAAAGCTCTAGCAAAGACTTGTATTGTAGAAGATCATTCACAACAATAACTCGGCTATTTATGTAGACAGTGTACCAGAGGAAGATTCCGACTCTGGGAATACTGAAAGTAGTCGTAGCAAAGGCGAAAAAAAAGGACCAGTTTTTGCATTATCATGAATACTTAATCTAACTTAATGAATGGAGGCTTTTTCTAAGAAGAAGAAAACGTCTGCTATAAAGCCTTCACACAATTGCTACTCCGACGTTGCTTGATTAAACAATAAAAAAATGAATAGAATGAGGCAAGACTGCGGCTTCAGCGACAGCACGGCCCCACAAATATCGAAGTCGCAATTTTGTTTAGGCCTATATGGAATTTTAAAGTTGTCAGTTGTAGTTTGTTCATTATATATGCCTATATTCAGACGACGCGACCTCCAACTTTATCTTGCTAGCAAATAGGTTAACTGTGATCTTTCTATATCCAAAATATTAGTTGCACTTATAAAATGGTTTAAATTCGACTCCATTTTGTACTATATATTCCTTGATTTCAACGGGAATAACCTCATATCAACTGTTATTTTGTTTTTATAGGTATAGTACACCTGCTTTGATAATGAATATTGAATAGCAACAGAATCTAATAACCAACTTAGCTTTCTTTCACCAAAAACCATTTTGCTTAATTTCAGTATACACGAACACACATTTGCACATGTGTTATCGATGCTAAGATTTATAATATTAACATTAATAAAATCAAAATAAGAGAATGAAAGCTTAAACTGGTTGATATGAGCACATTACTGTAGTTCAAGGTTAAATTATTCGGTAAAAAATATAATCTAAAAATACAACAAATTTATATAGCCCCCCCCCCCCCCCCTCTATCCATATACACCTAAAATTTACAGTGCAGAGCAAATTTGTCGTCATTCTTTTTCCATTCCATGATATATACATACATACAACCTGCATTAAGAAAAGAAAATTCTTAAAGCGGGAAAAGCACGGTATAAAATTATAAAGTAAAAAATAAGAAAGAAAAAAAAAAAGAAACGCCTCCTAAAACTGTATTCACTGAAGTAAAAATAGCACCAGCAACAACAAAACACGCTTAAACGCATTTTATTATAATTGCGTCGTGTTCGTTCATCTGCTCAAAAATACGTAATATTTTCTGATTTCACCACACCAAAAAATATTAAGTCCTTGGACTTTGTCTGTGAACTCTTAACACAGAATGCATTCTACCGGACAGGACAATGACCCAAAACAAAAGCTCTTAAAATTATCATGCGTTATCTATTTTAAACAAATTCTCATCAGGTTTGCGTTTGATCAATATCATAATATAAAGGTGATTAGTTACAATGTGTGCCTAAACATTTGACATTAAATAAGACTAATTAACATAATTATTTAAGGGTTAAGTGTTTGCTCTCAGTATAGAAAGTGCATGTGGAAATTATTGAAAATGGGAAAATTAATTAACAGATTATAATAACAAATTTACCTCAATAGTTTTATGTTCGTTGACTTCATGATTTTCACCGACACCATTTTCCTGAAATTACAGAGAATATTTTTATAAATAAAATTGCACCGAGTATCCAAAATTTTTAATATAATATAATTGAAAATGAAAAGAAAAAATTATTATAACATGTGAATGTGATATTCTTAGAACTTCGATTAGCAGCAGAGAAGAAATCATACACACCAAATATTATTAAAAATTGTACAAATTTTTGTTACGAAGGAAGACGCACTGATGAACAAGAAGAAAAATCTAACAATAAAAAAAAAATGTGTAAATTTATATTTTTAACATCTTGCATTTTTTTTTTTCTTTATAGATAAATGCATTTCCTTTTCCTCGATATTCTTTATTGTGTTAACGAAAATTTTGCATATGTATATCCATGAATTGGAATCTTATATTTTGATGCCATAGATTACATCCTTTAAATCATTCAATATTTATTTGTGAAACTGCCATTCCAAATGATTTGTCCGCGAAATCGTTCAAGATTTTAAAACTGATTTACGTTTCCAAAGCTCGCACAATCATACAGGGTACCAACAATTTTTCTTTCAATTTTGTTTCTTCATGTAAGTTCTCCTATTGTGATGTTATTGTCCTTTACTCCACAAATTAAATTTACATTAATATTATGTATGTCTTATTCCCCGTACTTATTGTTATCCTTGTGTTATTTCTTCGGGAAAATTGAATTTTTATTATAAAGAAGTCTGATTTTATAAACTCAAAACATCTCAAATCAAAACCTGTTGGCCAACGGTGGCGACAAGAAATTTAATTAAATATTGTTTTATGAAAAAAAAAATAAATACATCAAAATAGAGGGAGATAGGTAATATCCAACATAACAATCATGGGTCCGTATATATAAAAAGGACAGAGCTGATTGGCCTTAAGAATCAGCTACATCAACTACACAATGTTCATATGGACCTATGTTAGTCGCACATAGATTGCGAAGACAGGTTAGAACTTTTGGGGGGTATATTGAAGGCAAAATCAAGTGCATATGTGACGTTATTAACATATGACCAGAATATGTAGGCGGATAGGCAAGAATGAGTCTTGGGCGGAACAGACGAACAATGGCGTATCTTGAAGGGACAGACAGGGACGTTTAGTACAGCGGCAGTCATGACGACATATAATGGATAGCTAGTAGCTACCTTTACCGCTACGACGGATACAGTAATTTAATTATGGTAACAAGAATTTGCAAGGATTAAACATAATCAACCTTATATAATGCGGATGAACTAAACTACGTGGTATCCGAAAGGCCTAATATATTTCAGTGCAATCAATTTAAAGAAAAAAAAAAAAAACCACCCGTTGTTGGTAATGAAAATTCATAAAAGCTGGCAGATTTTGGCGTTGTGCAAATGCATTAGGTTCGTACAGGATGGCTTGGATGAGATTACCATTCGAGTAAACCCCTCAAGGGGGTCATGGCGGCATAGTAGGCTTCGGCTTGTTACAGCCGAAGCCTTTACGCGCTATTCCCTGGGTCAGGGAAGGTGGGTACTTCTGTTGAAATTCCTGTGCAATGGCCTGCTCTGTAGGTGGGCTAGGCCAATGCACAAAATGTTCTTACCGGCGTTGACGTCCCGGTTCCACGTGGATGAAATTACAAGTCTGATCCAGATAGATCCATGTATGAAATAATCGCGCGTCTAAACATGCCAACTAACTTACTCCCCAATATGATTTTGACCGTACCGTTATATGATACCATTATAATCCAAACCGTTCGCGGTTGTGGAACAATTTGAGAAGCATAGAAAATATTGATAGTTCATACACAACTATTTTCCTGAGTTGCGAAAATAAATGCCAGCCAAGATCGAAAAACGATTTGGATGGATGGATGGATTGAAAAGAGGTTGGGTCCTCGAAGTTTCCTGGAACGTAAACCAGAACAAGGCAAATTGTTCACCCACCAGACTTATGAGCAATTGCTGAGCCAAAGAAGTAACGCTTTTCTGAGAGAGCCGGACAGTGACAAAGAAAGTGAATCTCAGTTTCGGATTCCTCACCGCAACTCCTGCATATAGCACCATCAACAAGTCTCATCCTGTAAAAGTGACCCCTGAGAAGTGCTCAGTGGGCGCGTTCACTGCCACTTCGGTAGCGTAGTCGTTGTCGTAATGTAGTTCTGTCAAACCGACTACGATCGACTATCCTCCTGAGCGTAGTCGAATGTAGTCGACTATTTGGTACATTCAAAGTGCGGAGTGAACGATAGTCATAGTCAAGCGTAGTCGTTTACTGTCAAAATTGGCGGAGTGAACGCTCGGTAGTGACTCGTAGTCGACAAAAAGTCACTATTTCGGTGGCAGTGAACGCGCCCAGTGAGATTTGACACTAGAGTTCTCAGTATTGGCTTGCTTAGTCCCAAGAGCTTATTCGTCAGGTTTACCCCACAGTTCCTTTGTAGTTCCACCCGAAGGTTCATCTAACCGAAGGCGTCTGTGATGGCGGTCAGCCTAGCTGTTATTCCAAGTTTTATACTCTAGTACTAGTGTGGAACTTGTAAAGGGTTTAGATGCTTGGAAAACGATTTGCTATGACAGAATTCCGTCGTTTGTACAGCGAACTCACTTATGCACCAAGAATAGATACATTTAATTTTCATCATAAATAAAATGGAAAAAAAATTGAATTGAGCTTTGAAAAAAAAAAATAACCCTTAACCGATTACACAAATCTAATTTTAACTTTTTCCAACCATTTCAAATACTAGAAAATTAATTTACAAAACACTTAATTAATCTGCGTTTAAAATTCGTGTTTTGACAAAAATAACGAGTCACAAAAACTTTACGTCGTTATTCAGTGTGGGGGAGGAATAAGTAGAAACAAAGACCGAAATCCAAGTCACATTAAAGCGAAATTCAACGTAATATATGTATGTATATTTATGAAGATAAAAATGTTATTGATGCATTTTGGATGTTAGCCAAAGCAATTTCACAAATTCACCCAGATTACTATGGCAAACAGGAAGAGAACGACCACCAAATTGCAATCAAAAGTGTTGGAGGAGGAACACATAATGGACAAATTTAGTAGAGCTCAATCTCAGCGCAATTTTGACGTGAAAATACATGCATACGACCAAAATAGAACATCTGTTAAAATCGAGACCCAAATGCAGAGCAGAGTCCGGTTACAGTTTTCATCATTTTGATACAATCATTACGTGGAAATTTATTGAGTGAAAGTAATTTAAATGGTTTGGGGCTTATCAATTTCTTTGTACATGGAACTAAATGTCATTTTTGAAGCTGATACAATACAACATCTAATCCAATAGCGCTAGGGATTCAACTGAGTTGGAAGCGGAAGAATAAGGTCCTAATGAACTAATACCGCCATCTATGAACGAATACTGCCAACTATATACTTTTACACACATTGACACAAGTTATTGACAGCATATAACTCTGTTCTTGCATTATTGGGATAACATTATGCATAGTTATAAAGTTTTGCCAATGCCGCCATCTACAAGTATATGTGGATAAACAATTGAACAATTGAAATACAACTTTTTGTCAGCATGTATAGAATCTACAATAAAAAAAAAAAAAACTAAAGATTGTTAAATAATATTCCTGAACGCTGTTTTTTTTTACGTAAAAAAAAACAACGTAATCGATTTTTGATTAGTAAAAGTGTAAGTAATGCAATTTTTCATGAAATTTGTAAAAAAAAAATATTGAAAAAATTACTAATTAAAGAGAATTTAATAAATTTTAAAAATAACAATAGTGTAAAAAATAAAAGCTGACAAATGTTCTGCAATGTAAAATTTGGTGGTGGTGTGGTGGTGTACACAAAGTTGTTGAAGTTATCAGAGTCACAACTGAGGTTGAGAGATCAGGAAAGTACTTCTCGTTCTACATAACATTTAAACTTCTGCTACCCCCATCACCATATTATTCGCCAAAAAATTTTAATAGAGAAGAGCTAGATATTTTTCTTCCTTTATATAGTAGATTTAATTATTTTTTCCCTTTTTTCGTTTTAGATTTTGACGCTGGTGCCTGTTCACAGAATGAAACATTAATTAATGATAAATTTTTCAAAAACAAAATTTTGCCATAATCACTTAAATCATTCACACGATTTTTTTTTATATCACTCAATTCTTCTCAGCTTAAATATTAAAATTATTTTCTGCTTTTAGTAAACACTAAGCTGAAAAACATTTCTTGTTAGTTACAAGGTGCGCGTTGAATATGACATTCTATGATTAAGGGATGTGGGAAACATATTAGGCTTTTGTTGAAATTGCATTTTTGGATGGTGGAAATATGAATCTTGTTCTAAATACTTTCAATAATTAGTTTCGCATTTGATAAAATATTAGGTAGGTATATGTAGGTAGGTATAGGTAGGCTTGATGGCGTCCAAACAATATTACAACAACAAGCATAAATTGAAATTTTGTTAATATCACTTCTGTGTCATCAGAATAACCTGAATTTTAGTTTACATTTAATTTGGAAAAAAAGAAATAAAAAAAATCTAAAAAGGAGATATAAAAAAAAATAAAAACTTCATTCCAAAATTCATTGGCAAACAACAATTAATGAAGAGGAGAAGTGAACGAGGTATCCTCTGACATAGACAATTATAGTTAGTCAAAATAAACCAAAAAACAAAAAGGTTGAAATTCACTATTTAGGCACAGCTACACAGGAATTAAATATTTAATGGAGTAGTAGTTTTATGGTTTCAAGCTTTTAAAATGAACTAAATTTTATAGAGGACACAGAAGACTATACTCCAAGAAATTCAGTTCATCTATTTTTCTAAGTCCACTAAGACCTTCTTGCAAGTAGTAGTATTCACCTTTGATGCTGCCGTCGACGATACAGGTTGTACTTTAGCTCCTTCTGCTGCCGCTGTGTCAGCCTTTGTTGTAGGTTCATCTTTTTTTATTTCAGCAGTGACCTTACTTTCTTCAGTACCCGTTTTCGTCTGTTCAACACCCACTGCGGTGGCAGCTTCTGGTTTTTGTTCTATCTGTTGAGATTCAGTTTGTGGAGCAACGGCTTCAGAGGGCTTTTTATCCTCCTCTTTTTGTTGCTCGGTGGCTTGTTTACAATCACCAACTACTTCTGTTTTTGCCACAGTCTCATTTTTTTTCTCTTCTACTTTCTCAACTTTTTCTACAGGGCTAGGTGCTACTACCGGAGGGAGTTGTGTATTAGTAATGGAAACAGTGTTCTCGGGAACCGCGGGTTCTGTGGGTGGATTTGGTGCATTGCATGAAGTAGTTTCTATTTCAACAGGTTTTGGAATTTCAGGCTGAGCTCCTTCTTTCACTTGCTGACTAGCAGGTTTTTCTTCTGTAGGAGGAGCAGGAGATTGTGTTATCTCAGATTCTAATTTTTGTTGTGTAATTGCCACAGCTTCTTGGGTTACCTCATCTATTAAAGCGATCGTCTGTGCGATTTGATCCGGATTAATCTCACCTTCTAATTTTACAGTCTTACCTAACAATAACTGGTCTATTACCTTTTTCTCTTCTGCGACAGGAACATTTGTTCCATCTTCACTCTTCGGTAGTACTTCTTCTTTAGGAGCTTCAGACGGGGGGAGGAGGACAGCATCACCTACTTCTTTTTGTTTAACTTCTTCTGTGGGAACGGCTTGCTGTTGCTCTTGAACTGTTTCTTTTGGTTTGTTATCACCCACACTTTCTGAGGATTTTGGTTCTGCACTAACTTCAGCAACTTTTTGAACATCAACAACTTCTTCAATTTCGATTTTTTTCTCTTCGGACGATATTACTTTAGCACTATCTGCTGGAACTTGTTCAGCAGTTGGTTCAGCCACCGGGGCCGCCACAATATTTTCACCTGTACTTGCAGGTGGTTCAGGTAGTTCTGCTAGTTTTTCACCTACACTATCAGGTTTAGGTTGTTCTGTTGGTTTTTCACCTACACTATCAGGTTTAGGTTGTTCTGTTGGTTTTACACCTACACTATCAGGTTCAGGTTGTTCTGTTGGTTTTTCACCTACACTATCAGGTTTAGGTTGTTCTGCTGGTTTTTCTTCTGTAGCTACCTTAGGTTCAGGTTCTGAAATCTTTTCGGTAGGTTGCTCTGTAACAGGTGCAGGCGCTACAACTTGTTGTACTGCGTCAGAAGGTTTTTCAGTATCACTTAATGCAAACACCATCACCTGTGAGGGAGGGAGAGTGGAAGGAAGTGGAGGTGGAGAGAGATTTTGTGCGATATCACTATCACCATCGCCTTTTTGAGATTCTGATTTCTGAACTGATTGATCAACGGCAACATTAACATCAGTTTTAACATCTTTTACCTCAATTTTTGCTGGTGGCGTTTCAGTGACAAATTCTTTTGGAGCTTCTTCTTCAAGGGGCTTAGCTGCTTCGTCCTTTTTCGTCGTTTCTTCTGTACCATTGCTAACCGTTGGCGGTTCAACAACTTCTGTCTTATTACTTTCAGCAGTAGTTATCGTTTCAGGAGTCTTTGTGATATCTTCTTTAGCTGGTTCTATTGGATTTGTTGCCGGTGGTATAGTTTGTTCTGCTTGTGCTGGTGCTGGTGATGCTGCGGATTTTTCTTCAGGTTTAGAAGCCGTAGTATCTGTAATTGTTGCTGGTTTATCTTCAACTGGGGTGGGTGCTGCTGCTGCTGTTGTTGTTGTTGTTTCTGTTGTTGCTTCTACAGATTTTACTTCATCTTTTGTCTGTTCCTTTTGTGCAGCGGCAGGATCCTCAGTTGTCTGAAGAAAACGAAAAAAATATATATTATTATGCAATTCAGTGTTGTAATTTAAAATCATATCCAAGATAAAATTATTGACTATATTTCATTATAGGTACAGATTCCATTGCTAAGTCATCCATACAAGAATAATTTCATGTTTTTAACTGTTTAGCAATTTCTTATAACAAAAGTACGCTGAAGCCACTCCTTCGAAGAAGATTGAGGAGTAAAGAGCTTAGAAAAATCCAGTAACAAATGTAAATATTGTATGTGCATATATTGCACATAATAATATAAAGTGCTGAATAAAATATGATTTCATAAAAAAAATCATATTCGCTAGATAACCCGGATGAGACACAGAGAGGTTAATAAAAAAAATGACTGCGATCTAATATTAGACTAGAAATTATGTGTAAAAAGTCTCCGCCCAAAAAAATTCCTGCAATCGAAATATGAAGATAAAGCTGCTTTCATTTCATTTTCGACTGCAGCACTGCCAACATATCATATTAATTGATAGTCAATTATTTACTGGACTGAAGAATTCGACCACAGACAATAAAACATATTCGTCTTAACGCAGTATTAGACGCTATGCTAGATTTACTCCCAAATCCACACTTCCACTCACAAGTTAACATGGGAACAGCACTTTACAAAAGCTTTGAGAACATTACCAACCATCTTCTAGGCAAAAAAGTAAGTCAAATTTCATCACGAATTACCTGAACATGCTAAATTAATTGGCATTGAGACTATTGAGAGTAATGAGGCAAAATTTCCTTGTGAGGGGTGGGGGAGCAAAACAAATTTTTCTTTTGATGGTTCATGAATCAGTAAAGCTACGAAATATACATATATACATACGTATGTATTATGTATGCACATTTTTTAACTTAATAAGCCTAAATCACATATAATAAATCATATATGTCCCGCTCTCTCTGGCGAATGGTCTATTGGAAACGTAATACAGAGCTTTTATTATTAATTATCTCTTTCAGTTTCACTCCCCGAACTAAAAATTTGTAACTCAAACTTTCTCTCAGACCGCTATATAAAAGCTTTCATGTCGTCACTTTTCTATATTGCCTGCACTAAAGCTGAGAAAATCATTTATGGATGCATGTAGCGCCAGAAGAGAATAAGTCCAACAACTTATCCCTGCGGAACACCCAAAGATGTAGGTAGAGGATTTTTATTCAAGATCTATAGGATTGAATTCAGATATGTAGACTACTGCATCTTTAAATATCGAAAATAACAATTTCCTTTTTCCGACAATAAGCAGCTTATTAATAGAAACTATTACAACAATAAATTACAAGATAATTTAATAAGAAATATGGGTTTTGTTTGCTGAATATTTAACTGAATTTTAGATTTAGCCTTATACGAAAAGATTGTCAATGATATTTCATGCAGATAATCAAATTCAATAGAAATTATGAAAATTAAAACTAAACTAAAACAATCAAACTAATTTCATAATTACATAAGCAAACGAAAAAAAAAGATACGAAAATTCAAATTCAAATTCCAATGCAATAAATCACATCACCATGACCATGAAAAATTGAATATCACTTCTTTGCCAAACAGAATTTCTGTAGTAGGTATAAATTAAATGGTCTGCTTTTATTTTCAACACTGAACTTTAAATGGTCGTTTTAAATTAATTTCTCTAAAACTTTTTCGTCAAAATTTGGATATACTATTTATTTTCTTCATAATATGTATATTCAAGAATTATAATATCAAATTAAAAGTATGGATGATGATGAAAATTTAGGAAAATAATAATTTCACGCAAGTGTTTAAGGAAAAGTCAGAAAAAAAATCACAAAATTTTCACGTAAATCTTCCATAAAGGAACATTATCCAAAATTTAAATAGTTCAGTATAAGAAAAATAAAAAAATTCAAATCTTTTTAGCACTTTTGTTTTAACAATTAATGATTCACCCGATATAATATTTTCACCAGTAAGAATAATAAATCACAGCTTCTTTGAATCACTGTTACTTGATACAACAATTTCACAAGAATATTCCATATAAGATCGTCGTATAATATCAAAGAAATATTTTTACAACAAAACCAAACCAAAAACAAACACATACCGCGGGTGTGGGTGATGCAGGCACTTGCTCTTTTGCGCTTTCCATTTTTCTTATTAATTTTAAACAAAAATTATAAGAAAATTTTAATTTTATTAAATTCTTCTAAAAAAAAAATATTGTTGAAGAAAGAACCGTTATATGATCAATTCACAACTGAGGTGTTATCCTTAGGGTGCACCATTTATATATGCACAAACATTTTCGCAACTGTTTTGTGGTAAACATTATCAAAATAAACTGAATACAAGAGGCGACGGTGGCGTCGTCCGCCCCAGAAGACTTAAGACGCTGCTGCTGCTGCTAATGACGCAGCCCGCGACCACCACCACCCAGCCAGTGTAAGTTTATAAAAAAAAAATGCTTTTTTCCATTATTTTTTTTCTTTTTCATTTATGTTTTCCTTAAAACTAAAAAGTCGCCAAGTGTAAGACATTTTGTTTGTATTTGCGACTCAAGTACCTTTGACAGTTTTCTACTAAAGCATTTAGCGCCATCGCCATATATAATTCTTGATAAATTGATAATAATAACGCATTAATTTTAAATATTTTATATAAACAAACATTACACACATCTAGTAAAAGCTAAATATTCTAATTTTACCCGCAGATTTTATGCTATAGCAGTGTAATTTTTCTTTTAATTTTATATAGTGCCCGCCTCTCTACACCCGTAGATATAATTTATATTAATTTCATGAGATGTTCTTCTTGAACGATAATTTTATAAAATATGTATATACATACATACATATATAGATGTTATGTATTTACATACGTAATAGCGCAAGAAGATTCTTTCTATCCATTGCTTTTCATTGTCATGTCATATTAATAAAAGGCGGAGAAAATATCAATATTTGCGTCGTAATTACATAAAAAAAAATCTTGATCATTGGCCAAATTATTTGTGAGGCGCATTGAAAACATTTTAAACTTCCGAACAAATTCCTTTTTTAATTGAAAAATGTATCTTTCATCTGGACTATATGATTGAAAGAGCTTTCCTTACACCCACGACCTACCGAGAATATTTTTCAATCGAATAAGAAAAATTAGATTCTCAAAAAAGAAAAGAAAAATATTTTGACGACACAGAAAACTGTGATAAACACCGTTCAAAATAATTTCCGTACAATGTCCATCCCCACTGTGGAATAAAATAAAATATTTTTCGCAGTTTGGTGATTAGTAAATATAAAAAAAATACTATGTGGGAAATTTGTTTTTTATGATAATTTCAACAAAGAAAAACGTTTTATAACGCTGTTGGATGATATTACTCATATTATTTGTCATAATTGATTTAAAAAGATTTAAAATATTGCAGAGAAAAATTACTGTCAAGTGTTAAATGTAATAAGTAGGCGCTAAATGAATTAATATAAAAATTTATCATCAATAGAAAATTAATACAGTTTTTAACTCGTATAATTCCTTGCTTGCTTTAATCGTTTACTTATGTGTTTAAGGTGATTTTATTAGTTTGAAACTTTAATGTAGTACAAAGCAAAGCAAAGCTATTCAATGCTACATTTGTTTTTATGCATGGAGGAGGATCTTACACAGAGACCAACACATACTTTGTTCATATAAAGAGGATTAGTTTTATGGAGAAAAGTATCATCACGCTCTTGTTGCAAACAAAAACCTATCATAAGGGTATATTCCTTACTGAAAGAGCATCATAGGTTTGACTCAGTTGAAATGATTTATGGTGAATCAGAGAGTTTAAAAGAACAAAGCCAACTCTGCGAACAATCTGTAGAAGTGTTAAATGAATCCCATATTATATTTTGATATTCTATAAAAATAATGTA
The DNA here is from genome assembly GCA_963924295.1 of Dioctria rufipes. Classification (NCBI taxonomy): domain Eukaryota; kingdom Metazoa; phylum Arthropoda; class Insecta; order Diptera; family Asilidae; genus Dioctria; species Dioctria rufipes. The sequence goes on from OZ002745.1 coordinate 14,184,143, forward strand.
GGAGGATAGCTCATCAAATACATTTGAAAACATCGAACTAAAATTTATGTACATATATACACACATATAATTACAGCTTTTGAAAAGGCTTAAATCATCGTTTTCTCGTAGGGACCGTTCTCCTTGTTATAAGTTTTAGTATTAATTTATTCGAAAATCCAATTTTAATGCACCACTACAGACATATTTTCATATCATCCATAATAATTATTTTCTCTATGAATCGTAGTCTTTTTCGCAAAATTTCGAACATTTGTATACTGTGAGACATTTTTCTTTCGAGACATTTCCTGCCTGCTACCACCACCAATCACTATTCTACCCTGATCATATTAAATTTTGAAACAAATTTAAGAGAAAAAATTATTGCAAATAAATATTGAATTAATAATATTAAGAGCTACTTAACACATGCATCTTTTATAAATATTATTAATTCTTCTCATCAGCTAGGTTAGTAACCGGAAGTTAAAAATAGCAATTTGAAGAGAAAATGCTATCATCACACGTGAAGCGAATAGTATTTCTCAAGCAATGGAAATTAAAGAAAATGAAAAATGCATTAAGACATTATTTTTAAGAATAATTTTTATATGTGCATCATTAAAGAGACAAAAACAAAACCAACGAGATTCGCAGATTGGAATTTCTCTTTTGATAAATAGACTAACTATAATACATTAAAAAATGTTTAAAAAAAGAGTAGGAGTGACGGAAAGATGTTGACGTTCCATAATAAAATAAAACAAGTTGAATAATAAATATAGATTGCCGTTAAACCTGTAAAATTTACACGTGTTTCAATGATGCGAGAAAAGTAAATCTGGGGTTAATTCGAGCATTTCGTAGCTCGTCCAAATGTCCTATCAACAAATTTTCATATAAAAATGTCTGTGAGTTTCTCAGCGCGAAGTGTTCAATGAACGTAATATAGCTTGTATAAAAAATATAGATTCAAATTTGAAAATGAGCAAAATCCTTCCTTAGTGTTGCGATAAATTTGGACATTGATTGAAAACAAGTCGTTGACGTAAAGAAATAAAATTTGATACACTGCTCTTTTGTAATAATCGTAGATTTAATTCCAAAAAGGAGCGTAATGAGCTAACTCCTTCGTAGAGTTGCCATAAAAAAGTACCTATTTTGCACATTAAGTATTTGGAGTACTCGTTGAGAACGCGCTGACTCAAAAATCTCAAATTTTGAGTGCAATAATTAAATTACAATTTCAGATGGACTAAATTGAGCAACCCTTTCAGATTTTTTTTTGCTTTTTCAGAGTAATACCTGATACTATTATAGGCATTCAACTTCCTGGTTCAACTAGGCATGCATATCCTTGGTTTAAATATTTTTCAAATTTGTATGTTGTAGTACGACTGATATTTCGATCAGTGTATATCATAATTTACGTTGATGCTAGAAAATTGCCATAATTACATATATTTATTTTTTAACGATCGCAAAATATGATAGCACAAGATAAAAGCTAATCTAAATTGCACGAAAACACAATTCTTAAATATTATACTTATGTATCATCACGCATTCAGGAAATAGGACGTAAATATGTTTACTTAAGCACGAGAAAAAATACGATTCAAGCCAAAAGATAATTAAATAATTTATATCAACGACGACTAAAGAGAAAGTCTCAAGTTTCAATTCTGACTCATTATGGCGATGCCCTTGTTGCCCTGATGTTATTGAATCCTGCAATCTTTTAATTAATTTTAAACTATTTTCACTCTTGATAAATATTCTACTTGCGCGTAAAATCAACTATGCGCATTAATTGACGTTGAGAAAGTTAAACAAAAAATAATAATATAAACGAGATAATTCTGAACTTGAGTGCTTGTAGAAATTAATAAAAACGTTCTAAGAATTTCATTTTAATAAATCAATTGTTTTTTATCAAGAATTGAAAAGTTAGGAAGAAAAAAACAGCAAGAAAAGGAAACTCGAACATGAAACCAACCAAGCCATAATAACAAAATATTAAACAAACAAACAAACAATTTAATGGTGTCTTCGCTACAGCATTGTTTTTTTTTTTTATTATTATTTACAAAACATGTGTAAGCTGGAGAATTTATTTGCCTTATAAATGTACATACATACACACATTCATGTATATACAGAAGTCAGTTCTTGTTTGATTCGGGTAATTCTTTTGTATTCTAGTCTTGTATTCGAAATTTGTTCGAGATAGAATTAAATTGGTTTTATTTTTGCCGAGTCAATGTTTCTGATATTACACAATTTACATAAATCGAAAATTTATTTCTGATCAAATCGACTAAAACAAGAAACCAAAAACACTACACTCCCCTTCTCTACCATTTTACTTTCAACTGCGTAAAATAAGGTACAGGGAAGCGATGCTGGCATATACTTTTCAAATCAATTAACTGAATTGAAATATAACACTACCCGTCCCGATCTCAATGCATTAAAGGGCAGAAATATAATAAACTTTGCATTAAAATATGCTTTTAGTAAACTGCCGAGCAAGAATTAGGAATATGGCCAAATTTCTCAAGGCCGAAAACAAAAAGCTATTTCCTGAGTTTCATTATTATGATGTCCCTAAACAAGTATACATCAGCTGTGAGCTACAGTTACTTTAGCCACCATAGATTAATTACAGAGTTTAGATTATAACAGAATTTCATGGATAAATTACACCCAGATTGTTGACGTTATGCGGATGATGGGATCTGATTTTTAATTTAATGATTGGAAAGTATGAAGAGCCTGGTTGAATTTAGTAGCAATTGACGATGTAAGCTGGTTGACTACTGACCAATCATAAATTCTATCTAGATCATATTCACACGAGCATAGCAGTTCTCGATTAGGAGCCTAGTCGGCTTAGAAAAATTTGAATTATCTTTTTATAATTTTTTTATATAAGGTATAAAAATTATAAACACCACTAAGAAACTAAGGAGCCAAGATCGATAATTTTTTTCCGAATTGACGATATTTTAAGCAGTAAAGCTAGTTGCAATACATCATTACTTACTTTTCAATAAGAACACGTGAAAATTTGGACATAAAATAGGACTACCTTATGCTATCTATCATTTCATTATCAGTGGGAAGTGTTTTTCACGCTCTGGGAAGATTTTCCGTCAATGGTTTTCTCATTGGTAGTTTTTTTGCCTCTCTAACTTCAATATTTATAATCGGGTATGAAGTAATGCCAACGTTTATTTTACGTTGCAAGTTTGAAATTAGTGTCCATGACGTCTTCAATGATAATTTATTGTATGTACTTCAAATTCTGAAGAAACAAACAATTTTGTTTTAATACCTTTATGCTCGCTCATTAATAAGTTTCTTATTATCACACCAATTATTTTGAAGTCTAGGCTCTGTGACACAAAAGTTATTTCCATGAAATTTGTGTGCATCTTGAAAATTATCTCATTTCTTAAAATTTGAATAATTTATAAACATGAGGACCTATAAGCATTTGTAAACAAATTATTTACAAATAAATTAATGGGATCAAGAAAAAATTTTAATTGGCAATAATCCAAAGAAAAAGTAAAAATAGTCAAATAAAATTAATTATTGATGTTGTGATGGCAATGGTTTATCGTTTTGGATATTTTGTGAATCCGTTTTTGTATGCATACATACATATATAGAAAATGCACTTAATCCGTGCACTTGCATGAGTTAATACCCATAAATTTATTGGTGCTCATCCGTCATATGTTTAACAAATTGCAGGAATCCGATAGGTGCCGATGCCAAAATTGCATGTGAAAACGGAACCACAAAAAGTCTGCTTATACTCAAAAGAATTTGTATGGATTCATAAGAGGGTAAGTGGATATCATGGGTAATGCTTAAAAAAACATTTTTTTTTATTGCTGAATGAATCCTTGTTATGTAAAATAAAAAAATTCAAAAAAATAAAGGAAGTTATATGTAGTGAAATACGTACATATATATTATATATAAATAGGTACATCTTTATTATGACGACTAAAGAAAATTCAAATGCCCTTATAAACGGACGGAAATGAGATTTGAATTAAAACCGTCCCTTGTGCAAGCATGAAAATTTGAATTTATGGAATGATAAAATTTAATTCGAATTTTGACCTGACAAATCAAATTGAGATTTTAGTTTTTAATAAGTACCTGCTAATTTCTATACAAATATCGATTGATCTTACCTCTTCTGGTACTTTTTCACATTCTCCATTTACGGCTGCTCCTTCTTCCTTTTTCGTTGGTTTCTGTTTATCTTTTCTTCCAAATGAAATACTCCGGAAGGACCATTTCTTTTTACCTTTTTCTTTTTTCGTCTTTTTACTACTATCACCGTCTTCTGTAACACTTGATGATGTTTCACCTGTTGTTTTACTTTCATTTAGTGTTTCATCATCTCCATTTTCAATTGTCTTATTCTCATCAGTATTAATTTCACCACCATCATCCCCACCACCAGCAACTTCAATATGTGGTTTTTGTTCCTTTTCTGTTGACAAATCCTTTTCATTCTCGGTACCTTCCTCAGTCACTTTATCCTAAAAAAAAAACAAAACATATGAGAAGTACGCACTACATACAAACATATTTAATAAAAAGATAATTTAATACAAGCAAAGTATGCGTTCATTGGCAATGACTTTTAAGAGGATGTAACCGTTCACTGGCAAAAGGTCAAGTAAAATAAATTCTTAAAAGATTTTCTTAATTCATTTATAATAGCAGCATATCTGGGCTCAAATTTCAAGTGCATTTATGACAGAGTTTAATGGGACCATTGTACTTTAATCAACGCCGCATTATTGAGGATAGAATTCGAAAATATTTTCCCAGCCAATGTCTGGCTTTTGCCTATTTATAGTCATCATTATAATGCAAATGGGCAATAATCTATAAAGAGTAAGATGAATAAAGAATATATTTACTTCAAATCAGATTTCTTTTTTTTATTTAAATGAGAGTCCTTATAATATCAAAGAGTCATGATTCATGAGTTAATTTGCAAGATAGCCAAATATAGGTGAATGTATGTATATACATATGTTTATATACAAATGGTACAAATTACAATATTAAGACCCTGGATTAGTAGAAGTAGAGTTGATTTATTCAATCCTATAGAATAAGCAGTCGGGAGCTAAATCCAAATACTCTAATTTAATTTGTTTTTTGTGCACTTGAGATTAATGAACCGAATGAACTTTCAATACCACACGGGGAGTAAATATTGGAAAGTAAATATAAAACATAAGTTCTTCTCAGTTAGTGAAAGTGGAGAGTATGTATATAGTAGATAACCTATTTAATTAACATCAGGGCTGGCATTTAAGGCATCGACATTAAATCTTTAATTTACTTGCTGTGTTACGTTTGAGATTCCAAATTTTTAATAAGTATGCCTATTAAAGGGAAAAGATTGTTGATGAACCGGTCAAAATTTATGGTGGTACCCAAATGGCAATTCAGTACAAAATGTGATATTAAAAAACTCGTATATCCATTTTGGATAAACTAATTCTGGGGTACCATAAGGTAGCCACATCGGCCCTATCCTTTCTTCCGATATTATGATTTTGAATTCTTAATTTATACAAATAATTTGAAGATGATCTTCATACATAAAACTGTTGATTGGTGTGTATTTGCGGGGAAATCTTAATTTTCATCATTTGAACTGAATTTTTGTATAAATTTTTGTAATTACGTGGTGAGTGAAGTTACGGGACAAATCTAAGAATTACTCTCATTACTCTCATTTGAATAGTAGTTTAACCAAAGGACGGTTACACTTTTCCGATTTTCTATAGTCCCAGTTTACCAGACCGGTCAGTATGCTGGCTCTGCCACACGAAAACTTGTGGGTAAGATGATGGTTGAGGGGGAAGGAATAAAGCATCACCCTACCTACAGCAGCATACTAACCCGTCTAAACTGGGTCATAAGAAACAACATTGGGAAATTAGGACTAGCACAAACACGTTTGCATGTAGTTCTAAATTTTTAATGCACGAAACATACATCTACCCTTGTGAAGTTATAATAATTTTGGCCATTGCATGAATACCCTATCCTCAAGTCTTAAGCTTTTTTTCGCTGCATGGACACGTTTAATAAAATAAACGGTCAACAATACATGCGTTTCATCACTTAGTCGGTGTTAGTATTAGTATGTTAAACTAAACATAGCCCAAACACCGAATGAGGTGACATGCAATGCGACATGGAAATAGAAAATTAAGTATTAAATAGACGTTTTTTTTATAACATGCTTGGATATGCCAGCGTCAAAATGCTCAGCCTTAATATTAACAACAAGACACATGCGATTGATGGGTTCATACATACTAAAGTTGGATCTTGCGGAGTTAACATGCAACAGGTAACCTTCTCAGATTGTGCCCACTATTGCGGAAAGAGATTTTGCTAAGTAGTACGGGAGAATCAATATTCGCGTTTAAGAGTTGATGCACAAAAGTTACGTCGGCAACCATGCGACGTTTTTCAAGGGAGAACATATTCAAAAGCTTCAAGTGATCCTCATAAGGTGGAAGAATTAATGAATTATTCCAGGGTAGGTGCCTAAGAGCGAAGCGCAGGAAGTTCCGCTGAACAGACTCGATGCGGTCGATGTGTGTACCGTAAAATGGAGACCAGACCTGGCTAGCGTATTCAAGGAGGGGTCTCACAAAACAAGTGTACAAACGCAATGTTAGGGTGGGACTCGAGAATTCTCGAGACCAACGTTTGATAAAGCCCAGCATAGAGTTACTCTTAGATACCATGTAGTTAATGTGAGAGATAAAATTCAATCTATGGTCACATTTGACACCCAAGTTACAAACAGCACCCTCGCGACGGCGAATCGTGGAATCCGAGAACACATAATCATAATAAGTGATAGGTTTCTGATTCCTGTGGAAAGTCATAACCTCACATTTGTCGATATTGAGAGCCAAATTATTGTTTTTGCACCAAACGTAAAACTTGTGAAGTTCATCCTGTATCAGTTCACAATTGTTAACAGATTTAATCTGAGCGAAAAGTTTAATTCGTCAGCATAAATCAATACTTTGCAGTGCCTCACTCACAACAGAGACAATGTCGTCAATAGATAGAATAAAAAACAACGGGCCCAAGTGATTCCCTTGAGGTACGCCGGACGAAGCTTTCAGGACTCTAGAGATGGAATGACGGAATAATATTTGATATGTTCTGTTATTCAAATAAGACTGCGTCCATTTTATAAATGTTGGGTGAAACCCATACTTTTCCATTTTAAAGAGTATCACAGAGTGAGATAACTTGTCGAACGCTTTACTAAAGTCAGTATAAATACAATCTGTCTGATAACCTTTTGCAAACCCGCCAATGGTATCCGAGACAAATTCCAACAAGTTAGTGGTTGTAGACCTGCCCGAAATAAACCCATGCTGGTTTGAAGAAAGCAAATTCTTGCAGGAAATTGATAGCTGAGAGTAGATTCGAATAATTTAGGCATACAAGACAATTTTGCGATAGGCCTATAGTTAGAAATTTCACTTTTACTACCTTTTTTGTGGATAGGTATGATAAAAGAATTTTTCCATAGCTGAGGAAAACAACCATTATTAAGTGATTTTTGGAAAATAATTCTCAGCGGAGCTGTAAGGGCATGGCAACATGACTTATAGAAAGCTGGAGGGATGCCATCAGGGCCCGTTGTGAAGTCATTTGGAAGGTCGTTAATATGATCGAGTATATCCTCTTGCGCAATTGTAGGGATAGTGAATGAAACATTATGAGAATCGTTCATATGACTAAAGTTGTCATTTCGAGGAAGGAAATTTGACGAAGAAAATGCATTGTCAAAAAATGAAGCAAACATATTGCAAATTTCGGATGAATCATCACTAGCAGAATCTTTGTACCTCATGGTATTGGGGTAGTTGTCTGTTTTTTTCTTCATATTAATAAACTTAAAAAAGATACGTGGGTCACGAAATAATTTCGCGCGCATGTTTTGAATATACTCATCATAAAGTGTAGAAGAAAGTTATTTGAACTCATTGTAGGATGTGAGGAAATTGTTGTGACTTATAATGCCTTTGTCACTCATATAAGTCTTTGTCCCTCATGTAACTTTTCCACAATTTATTCTTTTTATTTTTGAGATGTGTAAGTTCTTTATTGAACCAAGGCGGAGATGTTTTCGAGGACCGCTGTCGCTCGCGAGGAACGTGAGAGGAAAATAAATCGAAAATAATTATGTAAAATTTAGAAACGTCTTCGTCAACACTGCTGCTGGATAGTAATGTGTTGAAATCAATAGACATAAGTCTACTGGAAAGTTCCGGAAAGTTAGCCTTTCTAAAATTGAAGAAGTATTGTGTTTCATCACAAATAATAATGTTTTCAGTTTCATAACAATATGAAATTAGTAGAGGGGGGTGATATTTGTCAAGAGTAGACATTATAACTGGGCTAGGTTCGACTAAAGAATTACCCGCGTCAGTAGAGAAAAGCAGGTCTAATTGCCTACCCATGTCATTCTTTACATTACTGATTTGACTGAGACCAAGAGATGACATATTGTCCAGGAATAGTGATTCCTTTGTAGGCAAGTTATTAAGAGGAAGATAGTCATCGTCATCTTCATTAAGTACCCATTGTATATATATAGTAGTTCGTCAAGAGGTTGCATCTTGCCGTGAATAAAATTAGATGTTGAAGTGAGTAGGTCGTAAATATTTTGACCTTTGTCATCAACGCTGTTTATGGAGTCTGAAGGAATATAGCAACATAATATGTATAAGTCGTGTTTTAAGAGAGACAACTTAAGAACAATAAGTTCAATTTCAAGAGTATTGGAAAAACTGGGAACGTCAATTTGGCTGCAATTAAAATGGTTTTTGCATGCGAGGAGTACGCCACCACCACGAGCCTCAGAATCTGTATGTCTATCTTTTCTAAAAATCTGGTAAGAATTGTCTAAAATCTCGGCATCAAGAAAGCCATGATGCAACCAAGTTTCAGTGAAAGCAACGATATCAAAACAATTTGCAACAGAGGATTTGAAGATATGTGCAGTTTTTGTCCGAATCCCCCTTACATTTTGATAGTAAAAGGAAAGCGACTTCAGTTTTTTGGAGTAACGTTGCTTATTTTAACTGTATTCCTAGGTTGGCGCCCAGAAGGTAGGTACAAATAATTTAGTAAAAGCACCGGAGGGCCAGAATAAGGGATCTAATAAGTTATCCTGCACATCTGCTGAAACAGTTAAGACAAAGGATGCAACCGGTTTCGAGGATTTACTAATTTTACGACAGGAAATACTCTCTGTTGCAATGTTTTTGGATTTTAGGTACGTCAGTATGTCATCACATAGCTTTTCAGGCGAGAACCGAGTGACAAAAACACTCGAAGGTTTTGGTATTGTTCTCAAAGAGGTAAAAACACTATACTACACAAACTTTTAAGGTAGTATGCAGGATAGTAGATGAGTGATTTTCATATTGTTAGCCTTATCTAAACAATTATAAACATATTAATAATATACTTACAGTTAGTTCATTATCATTATGATGTGTATCACCGTTTACTTGTGGCTTCAGTTGATCGACATCATCAATTTTTTCCATTTTTCCGGTTACTTCTTCGACATTATCTTTCTTCACTTCTGTGGTTATATCTATAGATCGCTTACTTTGTGCTTTTCCCATTTTGTCTGTAATATATATATAAAAAAAAAATCCCTAATTTAATTGTTGTCATAGAAAAGAGATTCAAATAAATCAAAATATTAATAAATATTTTTATTTATTCTAATTTAACATAATCTTTAAAGAAAACGAAAATATAAGGTGTGTCAATCACTCACTACCTGTTACAATGCTAAAATTGGTATTATCATTTAAACGGAAAAGAGCTTAAAGACAAACGATCATCCATCAACAACAGAGTGAGTGAAATGCTTTAGATGCTTCATCGATCAATGATCCTAAAATTAGACCGTATGTGCTTGTGCGCGCGCGCACCCTCTGCTGCTATCTATTATAATATTCTCTTGAGGCCATACTAGCTATTATTGAGGAACAAATAGATACTTTTAGCATTGGAATAGGCCATGGATGGCGTCTTCAATTGATATCTATTTTTAAAATAAAAACCAAAATATAAATATGTTCAAGAAATCAAGCAACAGGCAGCAGCAGCAGCAATTTAAATAATATCAATAAAATTCTATACACCGATCGCCGCGCGCGACGCCAACCATAATTAAAAGATCACATTTCAATAATAATTTGTTATCTACCCAAGTTCCATATAATATCTGAATCAGCCGCGCTGTTGTACAAGAAATACGAGATCTCTTATTATAAGAGAGTCAGTGGCCGCACTTTGCTGCAATCATGAGACATTTAATCTGTGTTCTGTTTACTTGAGGATTTTTGCGCATGAATAACACAAAATATAATATAAAATGCGTAGAAGAAGTAATATCGCTTAATATAAGTATAAAAGACAAGCTTACATATGTACATATGTACGTATAGTACCTAAGTGGAGGAAAAACATTATTTTTCGGATTTATTTTTGTTACTTTTATATCTTTATATCTATTTATGCAAACTATGTTTTCTTAAGATAATCTTCTTTAGCCAGATAGCGCGTATCGCGGATCACTCCTAAAAGTCATTCCATTTACTTTAAATTTAAATGCTATAATAGAGACCAAGAGTCAATTTAAAAGTGAATGTCTTAATTTTGCCTAATTTTTTTGAGATTAATATCTGGTGTCTCAATTGAACGGCGGCGGTGGCGGCGCTCTCAATTTTATGTGGATATTACCGCAACTGGCTTGCTACAAAAGTGACAATGAACGACGAGATGACGCTTCTAACTTGCCTAGTAATAATTAAACAATTAATTCCCAGTGGCGGCGAACAGAAAAGTGAATGACCCCTAGAGAGTCGTAATGGATACGTGTGGTCGGTCGAGCGGGCGGTCGGTCGTTTTTTCAACAGTGTGACTTTCGAATAAACGACAACCCATATAATTTTTTCAGGGTAAAAGCATTCTGAAATATGATGAAAAAATTGTCATTGGTATGTGGTTCTTTACTTGCTTGTTGCATCAAACAATTGGAATTTACATATAGATGAATGATGAAGAGAGGGAAGTGAAAGTTTTTTTTTCCTTTTTGAATATTTATCATATGAGTAAGCTACAGAAATTTATGGATGGATTACTTTGAATTTGTTGGTGGTCATAGGACTTCTTTTTTATAGTATGTACATTTATGAAAAGAAAAGTGTGATTTTTTTTTTCACCTGTAAAATATGTCTGTAATTATATATATTTAAAAATTAATGTTCTATTACTTGGTGTTGAATAAAAACTGTATGTAGGATGTATATGCATTGTGGCTGTTCTGGAATGCTCTTTGTAGCGATAGGTTCCAAAACCATAGGCGAGCCCTTGGCGAGCCTGAACTGAAAATCGTTGAAAATCATACTGTAGAAAAGGCAAACATGTAATACTTCCCATCCTCATCGATGAATATAACCAGACACGAATTAGTAGTGGGGCAAGTCAGTCGTTACTCATCGATTCTTAAATTTGGCGGGAACATTTCAATAAGCTTGCGAATTATCACTGTAGAGATAAAAACCAGCTTGCTCTAGCTGGCGAATACACACCTTACGATGAAGACTTGGTGAGCGCGATTCGACGAGTCATGAGAGTAGTGATGGCTAGTGTGCTCAAGTGTACGAACAAACCCGGACGAGACTTTACAGATTCGACAAGCCATGCGCAGTAGTAAGCTAATAAGTTTATTATTGAAAATTGTTTTTTAATTATTGATTTTAAAGGCACTAAAGAAAGTATCAGTAAAAATGTAATAAGTAAATAAAAAAAACTTATCGCGCAATAAATCTTAATGTGCGAAATTAATTCAAACACGTTGAGAAAACACAGAAACAGAGAGAACATAAATATGCAATGCCGTACCGACTACGCATCTTTTGTGCTTGGATGCTAAGTCAATAGTGCTACGACTTTCCTGCGAGTTTGATGTTGTTACCGTGTGTTTTGTCAAATTATTTGAATAGTATGCAATTTGATTTAATTTATTACTGTGCTTACTGTTTATGTTTTAAAGTTTATAAATATACACTCCTTCTCTTGTACCGAGAACCTAACTAAGCGCGGCTTTATATAAAGATAGACCAACTATTAAAAAGTTGATTCAGTTTACATATATTAGTGATCTACTTCAATGAAATGGAATGCATATACCATGACTTCAACGTCTTATTGAGATCTTATTTAGTGGACACATCTATTACTCCTATTTAATTTAAAAACATATATATATATATATATATAACAATTATATTACCACTAATATGCTTCAACATAAAGTTAAAAAAAACACAGCAAATGTAAAATACTAGAGAGTTTTATATGACCCGACCGAGGAACTAATATCAATCATCTAAATCTTTAAAAAAAAAATCATAACTGCTATGATTCTACAAGAATTACTGTTCTTGTTCACTATAAAAGATAGCAAGCACACTAAATAATTTTCTTTATTTTTCTTATTATAATTGCACTTAATTCAGGCTTTTAGTAATATTCTCTCTATAAATTTCTCTTACTACTCTTAAATGCAAGCTTAGCTATGATAAAATTTCATAGCGCACGCCCAACAGGATACATAAATTAAAAAAAAGAAAGAAAGAAAAAATCCCGACTTTCATGTTGATAACTACAGCGTATAATTGCCGGAGTAAAGTTTAATGTTTATTGCTCATTTTCATAAGATTAGAGGAAAAGTTACCGTAAGCCGGTTAACTGTTGTATGTATGTAGATATATTTATACACCATACTAAATCGGATGGGATGCAATATCTATCCAAGACTTTCTAGTTTTTTTTTTCTTTTTCTTTTTTTTAATAAAATTAAATGTGAAAAGTTCACCATTTGCGCCGGTTCAATATAATTTCATTTCATTTGATGCAGGTGTTCAGGATCATGATAGTATCATTTATGGAAAGAGTGGATGGCACATAGTGTTGTTGTTGGTGGTGGTTCTTCTTCTGTTCAAGGGGCGGATGACAACAAACTATTATGTTGCTGTCCATGTCCGCGTGGTAGTAGCTAGCCCATCTATCTATGCGTCTGTTACTGTATAAACTTTGTTGTATAAGAAAATTAACGAAAGAAGAAGAGAATCATATAAAAATGTTTGCAAGTTACTTGAAATTCAGAGAGAGTACATGAATATATACATATATATTTGTTTTCTTGAAGTTCCATGTCCATAAATTCATTTTCTTCTTTAATGGTTCCGGGCTTGGGGGTCTTGGAAACAGATATGAATTACAAAGGCAGCATGACGATATAACTACATAATTGTTAGTACAGAACTTTTAAATTCTGAATAAGAACCGCACTTATCTAAGATTAATGTTAGCAGGAAAAAAAACTATTTGTTTAAGAAATTGGTAATTTACTTCCGGTTGTATAGTTGAATAGTCACAGTCTACTAGCTTTCCATTTTTTATTTAAAGCTACAAATATTAAATAAGCTCTTTTCCTTTTTTCCTTTTTTTGTAATCATGTTCGTATCGTTTCAAGTACACGTTCATGAACAGAGAAAGAAACATAATAAAACACAAGAAATTGTGCTGCAAAATTCAGCAACGCTTTCCAATACTACCATGTCGTAAATTTTATGACGATTTAACCACTGTATCTTAACCATTAACCAAGTTGTTAAGTAGGTACATATTTACTCTACTACCCCCCTTGGACTTCACAATATGATAGCATTTACGATCCATAAAAATCATATTATAATAATATCAATAATAATAGAAATTTTTTGTTTAGTTTTTATTATATTTCATACAAGTTATACTTGCAAATTAATACAAAAAAAGAAACACATTATTTTAGTAAATTTATTGAATTAACAATATACCCGGGAAATAATAGCAATCAAATATAAATTTGCGGCCCATACGTGAAAATAGCGTAAATATCAACATCCAGGTTTGCTGCATGTATTTAATGCATGTTTAACAACTTCACAGTATCCATCGCTCTGGAAGAAGGCTGTTATCATTCCTCTTCCCAAGTGTCGCAAGTGCTCCGAAATGGCAGATTTTCGTCCCATCAGTTTACTCTTCTTTTTGAGTAAAATACTAGCTTATGCATTCTCAAATCTTCACCTATTTAAATCAAGGACGTATGCTGTCCTGTATGCAGTCTGGTATTAGGCCACGACACAGCTGTGAATCAGCCTTACTTAAAGTTGTATCCGACCTGATAGACTTTCTACTCCCCTAGCTCTCAGTCATGGTATACCTCTGGGTTCTATACTTGGTCCGCTGCTCTTCTCTTTATATATAAATGATTTACCTATGTCCGTGAAGGATTCGTCCATCCATCTCTATGCGGATGATGTCCAGATTTATTTGGATAGACCAATAGGTTTGATTGAGGATTGCATTGTTCGGATCAATGATGACTTGATTAGAATTAACAACTGGGCCAAATATAACCATCTAATACTTAACCCAAAAAAGTCTACCAGTATGCCTATATATTTAGAGGGAGTTATAATCAAGAAGAGCTGCCGCCCGTTAAGATTAATAATACCGTCATTCCTAATGTTACTTACGTTCGGAATTTGGGCGTTGAGCTGAATGAAAAATTAACTTGGTGTAAACATGTATCCAATTCTATTTTGAAGGTGTATGCCTGCCTGAGACAGCTGAGATTATCCGCCAACTTGTTGTCTCGTCAAATGCGCTTGAGATTGGTCCAAGCGCTAATATTACCACACTTTATCTTTGGGAGCTTGATTTTCCCTAAACTTAATTCTCATTGGCAGCGGAAACTAACCGTCGCTTTCAATGACACAATCCGATTTGTTCATGGTTTGCCCAGATCTGCTCATGTTTCTCCATATATTGACTCTTTCCTTGGGTGCTCGTTAGAAACGTATCTTATGCATAGAAGGCTAAAATTTTTATAAAATCTATTCTACTCTAAAGAACCGACGTACCTTAATGATCGGGTTCAATCCCTCAGATCTGAATTTTGTTCTTTACTTTTTCTTTTTTTTTCTTTTAAGTTTCCTTTTATATTTTGTTCTTTTTATACTCTAGATGAAAGTTTGTCATTCCGTTTGTAACACCTCGAAATAATGACGGTAGAGCAAAATGGATTGGACACCCATTCATAATACTAAAAGTTATTTTGATTTTTGCATGTCCGTCCGTGCGCACGATAACTCGAGAACGCGTATACTAAGAGAGCTGAAATTTTGTACACGGACTTAAAAAAAAAAAGTAAAAATAAGTTCGAAAATGAGACAAATCGGGCAACTCCTTCGTGGGGTTGCCATATAAAAATTTCGTTTTCCGCTATATATTTGGACACTGCTTGAGAACGCAGAGCTGAAATTTCGTACATGACGTTTTTACTACATTAGCAAATAAAATGTCAAAAATGGACTAAATCGGGCAACTCCTTCTTGGTGTTACCATATAAAAATTTAGGTATTTTACGTATACTTTGAAAACGATCAGTCCAAGACATTTTTATTGGACTAAAAACTTCTGCAGAATACGAAATCCTATAAAATTGGTTATGATCATTTTTTATGTGCGACAAACCGTTCTAGAAATATATGCAAAACAACTTCAAAATCAAACTTTAATAGATCGGTGACCATACGAAATTTAATACGGGCATTCATCTAGGGTATCATAAGAATTGGTCTTAGACCAATTCTAGCTTTTTTACTTGTTCTTTTTAATATTATTTTTATCTTTACATAATACTAAATTTTGTTATTAGTAAGTTATATTTCCACTCATTTTTGTACGTTTATAAGTTTCTAAATCTTGTGTACCTTGCAGCAAATAAACATATTATTATTATTATATCTACTATTAAAAAGAATAATGTAACTTTTGTCCTCTGACAAGTATATAACTATTTGCGCATGATGATAGAGTAAGAACTTTATATACATACTTATAGTATGCTGTTAAGAAGGGAAGTTGTATCACGAGTACTGTTAATTCTTTTTTTCATATTCATTATAATTCCTAAGTAAAGGAACAGATCTAATGGCAAAGTAAGATAACACCCACTGACATATATAACATGGACGCCTGATGTTCTATTTCCACTGAACTGAAACTGGAATATGGTGGATTTTATATAGAACTTATTGTTTGTAGTTCAGCGGAATAAAATAGACCAAAAAGAGACAACTATAGAAAAACGTGATCCCATAATAATGTCAATTAATGTGAGCAATTTCAGTAGTGTCAGCAGTCGATTTTATATATGTCAGTGATAACACCTAACTATTGAATAAATAACTATTAATTGATAAAACTGAACTATTAGAACTATTAGTTATTTTTTCAATGCACTTAACGAATTGATATTTCAAAATTACAAATCTTTTCTTTATGTTCTTGTTGGTAGCATTTAAAAAATGAAAAAATGTAGATGTACGTGTTTTTTGCTCATATTCAAATATTTTTCTGTAAAGGAAACATTCAAGATAAGAATGTAAATCAATCGAACGGCAGTAAGTTTGAATCTCTGTAATCAAAGTTGGACAAGAAATCGTAGTGTTAAAATTACACATAGTGATACATATGCATGTGTCACTAAATGTAAATGTATGTGTATGCCATAAATCTTTTAAAAATGAGAACATGCCACTGAATATGCTGAGATTTCTAGAATATTACCTTACATAGAAGATTAACGCCACTTAACGACTAAAATTCCTTCCCGCCTTAATTTCTCGAAAGAGTTTAAGTTAATTCTTACTTTGTGAAGCGAGCAGCAGTTAACAGCAGTTGTCACTTTAAAGTAACAAATACGCAGTGCAAACAATTAGTGGACAAAAAATTTATAAACAACCTAAATAAATACATTTGCCATCTAAATTTCATTTTCACCTTTTCCATTCTTATTTCTAGGCATGTATTTCCTGTTCTTTCCCAGAAGTTAGGAAGAAACGCATTAAAAAGCTTCAACAGCATCTTCTATGACACGCCTGGATACATGTCCTTTAAAGCTTCCAGTTCTTAGATGAATCAAGCACATCTTCATTATGAAATTACTCACTTGATTATCATTTACCCTTCTACTAAATATTTAACATTATATAGTCACTGCACATCTACACTCAAATTACACTGCTTCACATGTCTTTTTATTCTGTTATTTTTCGTAATTGTCAATAACAAAAACAAACAAAAAACTACTTTAATCGAAAAAGGAGATTGGAATAGAAAAAAAAAATAACAAGAAAACACCATTCAAGACCACACTTTTAACATTTACATTTTTGTGTGATTCACACAGCAAGTATTTCAACAATACAACAAACAGGAATGCAATATGCGAAAACAAAATATGTGTACACAATTTTCTATAAAATTAATCTGCGTAACATATGTGCGACGACGGTGCCAGTCAGTAGTAAGTCATGCGACGTCTACACACTTTAATTTCAGGGAAATTTTTTTTTTTTTATATTTTAATCGTCTCGGTATGACTTCAAAAATATCACTGAATTTTCATATATGTATGTTCTGTCTGGTTCACCTTTCCCCAGATTTATATTCCTTCACTAACCATAAAAAGTATGGTTTTATGATAAAACGTAATGAAGTAGATATGTAGATAAGTAGTCGAATTTTTTTCTTACCTCTTGCAAATTACAGAAACTCCGGAAATTTACCCACCAAATTTTGCAAATCTTTGCACAACACAAGAAGTTCACTACCACAACTGTAATTGCTCCGCAGTCATTAAAATATTGTTCACAACTTTTATTTTTTGTATACATACAATTTAAACAATTCTCATTTAATTAAAATTAAGAAAAAAAAAAACAGGTTAATAACAATTTATTCCGTTTCAATCCACAGTAGCTGACATTAAATGCAAAACAAACTTTGTTTTTCTGCACTTGAATCTACACCCGCCCCGCTCCCAATTGGATTTTTCGATACGCGATTTAATATTTTGTACAAAAATATATCGAGGGTAAAAAAAAGAGGAAAAAAATGAATAAACGTTTTTCTATTTTTTTTACACTTTCAATTTAGCTTTGTAGTGTGAAAATCTGATGATGATAAAAACGCGGCTTATCTGAGTTTAGCGCAAAACATCTTCACTGAATGTACAGAGCAAATATTGGAAAAATTTTTGTTAGATGCGCGACATTTCACCCTCCAACTGAACGCCGTTCTTTTCGAATTCTGAGCTCGTAATGAAAGCTGACACTGTGGTAATTCTTTATTCGTGGAGGGTTTGTGTACTTAAGCTGTATATGCTTGCCTGCTTGCTTACTTACTTGCTTGCTTGCTTGCTAGCTAGCTAACTAGCTCGGATTTCTTGCGATGAAACGAGGAGACATTTCTATGAGAAATAATATATGTATGCAATGACATATACCCAACATACATACAACGAGAAGTGCATTAAACGAATTTACAATTCACACTTATTCCAACCAGTCCATTTTTCGAAACATGATTTCCTATCAGATATTGAACTGGGTGATTGTATCCAAAATGGGAATGTTTTTCTTTTAGATTAGCTAAACAGCATGAAGTTTGTATGTACATAGATAAAATGAAAGGAACTGCATATCAAAACTAAGCAGTGAATGTAAAATTTCTAGAGTAGAATTATTCCCGTAAAACATAATGTTTACATTTACTCGAAAATATTTAATATATGGAAGCGAAAAATTAATTTTTATAATTTATCTAGACGAGGGTTTGTTAAGTATCCCATCTCTGATCAGTAAAAGTTGTTATCACAGCTGTAGGTACATATGCATATCGGTTATTCACAATGAAACTGATGCAGATAGTATATGATATCTGGATTTTTGCTGAACGTCTCTTTAGCATTGTTTATCATTTACAAAGTTCGCTCGCATATTGAAACAATGATCTTCAGTTTTATATTTTCTAAATATTAACTATGTCATTCCATTGTACTGCAAACTGTAAGCTATTCTAAATATGATATTTCGATGGATTAACATTTGCTTTCTCTTGTTTTATAACTCACCCTATATGATGATCGTTAGAGTGGCGGCAATCGTAAAAACATGTACGACCAGCCACTCTTAGAACATCTATGATCCATTGTGATGCCATTTTATTGGGACCCTGCCTGGAAAAGATAGCTTAGATTTAGGGGGTGTGCTGCAACCAGCCACAAGAGTTAATGAAACCTTACCAAGTTCTCATAGTTCGCAGAAAAAGGAGTATTCTTCCTACAGCTTCTGCAGAAGTCATTGTATGGAGCTTGCATTCGCTCAACATGTTTGCCAAAGATGCAGTGTTCCGTGATAAGTAAGATTTACGCACATCACTCCGGTTTCGCTAGATTCAGTCTTTATACGACAAATCTAGGACCAAAGCTGTTTTGAAATCGTGCATGAAGTCGATTCTCCCCATCTCCGATTTGCCAGCTTACAGGCTTATACATCTAGAAGCCTCTTCACTGATTCTAGGAACCAACCTATGGATTCCCTCGCTAGACATATACTCATAGCGGACGAAACGCTTTCTGGTTATAGCATGAGCTGCCTCGTTTCCAGGTAAGTCACTGTGACCAGGCACTCTGTTTCCCCACTTAACTTCATAAGTTCGAACAAAATTCTATGTTCGCTGCCTTGTATGAGAACTCCAATTTTTATGTAAATAAATAAATTTTACTTTTCATTATCTTTTATTCAATTTCTTCTCGGTGTCGATGAGTATCTTTCGAAGCGGAAGAATAAGGGATAATAACAAATGCAGCCTTTCATTAGTTCTCGTGTTATTCATGGATATGCCTAGGGGTCAAGTTTTTGGCTATTTTTGTTAAGAGTATATAAAATAATGATGCGAACAAAATTTTGAAAACTTTTAGATAACATACATACATATACATGTCAAATAAGTTAGGACGACGAAATAATTATTCTGTATAAAGGAGATATTTTTTCTATTAACTTTGAACATTTATTTCTATTGCTGTGTTTAGGCCCTTTTCATTCTTAGGAATTTTTCATGCCACTCTCTCACACTGGGTTAAAATCCCTAACAATCTCATTTGAATACGACCTTGAAGAAGTCTACACACAAGAAATAATCAAACAAACAATATTTTGTTATGAAATGTGAAGTACGCAACGAGGAGATGTAGGAATCTTCCATGCCAATCTCTTGCAATTTCAAAAGTTGAATTTCGGAATTGTTAAATTATCGTATATATTATACAGCTAGTAAGTACGCAAGCAAGTAGGTAAGTAAGCAAGCAAGCAAACAAACAATAATCTTAAGGAGATGCTAGAAGAATATTCAAATACACAAAGAACAGAAATTTTACACATACAAAACTACTACAAAAAACCTCATATAATAGCAGTACACAATATGCCCTAGTGCGTCGTCCAGCGCCACCAATAAAATTATCTTGTATTGAAGAGAGGGCGGAGGGGATCTGCAATCAGCGTATACAACAAAAATTGTCTCCCGGACGATAAATAAATTGTGCAGTGAAAACGATGGCGATCGTTGTCTTCTTGCACTTAAATTTTCACAAGCTGACAGACTTTAGTCTGGGATACTTAATAAAGTTCGAGGACGGACACGGTCAGGCTAAGCCAAGTATAGTTTTTTTTCGTCTTTTTTACAAATACATACTGACAGAGCTAGTGAACCCTCAAGAATGGTTCCTTTAGTTAGTGCATACTACATATGTATATATATGCGCACAACTTGCATCTTAATGGAGCGAAATATGCTTGTCGAACGAACTGAATAAAATGGAGGAATAATTATTATTTTCTTTTTAGTGCGGACCAAGCATGTAATCTTACCGGTATTTAGCATAAGAAAGATATAGTATTACTGACACGAACCTGAATCTTGACTTGATCCGTGAGCGCGCGCGGTGTATAACTAGACGAAGAGCGCCCGCTTGCTTTGCAAAGCACAGCGACAAAACTGGTTTAGTACTGATAGAATATAACAGCAGCAGCAGCAGCACTAGCAGTACCACTCTGCCAGAAGTCTACTTTTATATAGTTGAAGTCGTTATTTTGGATAAATTATCATCAACTCAACATGAACTGAAAATCAGTAGAAAGTATTTTTATATATGTAAATATATATATACATATATATAACTGCATCAGCATCCAGCATGTTTCCGTTGATAGATGGGTCGTTCAAGTACAACTTTTACACAGGAAGGAAATATTCCAATGAGTCATCTAGAAAACTTTCACCCCAACGACGACGAGCAAAGCTTAATTTTCCCTAGAATGAAATTTCCATGAATAAGATACTGTGCTGTGCTTGCTTGCACAGTCTTGTGTACAGAATCAATTCCTACTGGGCTTCACTTTGTAGAGTACAGATGGGAGGATTATCCCAGCCTTATAATGGAATAGACGGGATAATTTTAAGAAAAATGTCAATATTGACTAACTTTATTAAGTGTACACTAAAGATATAGAGAAAAGCTTTCATACATACGACACGGAAGAAGCAGCCAAAGCAATTGAATTACGAGGTCAGGAGTGTACAGTATACGTCTAAATGACCCGTTTTATATCATACCCCAAGAGGAAGAGGAAGTATGTAAGGAACAGACTGAATGATGCGTTTGCATAATACAAACATGTATATATATTTTCACTATTCAAGTAGACATTTATATAATCATTAGAATTCAGTTATTTGTTGGATTTTAAAAAAATGTATTCTTGAAAGTAAAGTGGAAAATAAGAAGTATGAATTTTAAGAGTCTAAACCACTGACATATAATAAGAATGGAGTGAGCGTTCTTGCTTGAAAAATGGCACAAATATTGAACAGGCTGTGAAAACCCTAAATTGCGTACAATTATACACCGATTCATAATTTATTATTATTTGTCGATTAGAAACACTAAAGATGTTGAAAAATAGTATTACATTACATGAAGTTAAAATTGTTTTAATTAACACAAAAATTAATTTTTAATGAAAAATGTGCTCCTCTGCAGATTTGATGTCAAACTTTATTGAGCTTGTAAGAGATAGACGTATATAAACAATATATTTGTCTGAATTTTTATGTCAATTACAATGCATTCCAATTAATACAGCCGTATTGTTTCCAAATTTGGTTACAGTTCAGTATACATATTGAGCTTGAAAGAGACAAAAAGATTTTAGCCAAAATTTGTGCCATTTTTGACTATAGGAATTAGATAGGATGGCTCAGTCCATTCTTATTATATGTCAGTGGTCTAAACAAATCAGAAGTTTAATGGTGTTAGTATGAAGATTATTTTGGAAATAGTAAACTTATTTCTGCAATTTTCGCATAGGCAAATCAAGTTATCAACTACTTTAGATATGGGATTTTAGAAAAATCTCAAATTTCAAGATGTGGAGGAGGTTACTTAATATATACCTTAGCGTACCGACTCCAAACTTTTTGTAATAGGTCTTTGCGTCATATTCTAAAATATGCTGACAATTATCGATTAAGAGACGGTAGGAGGATGTGGAGAAAAATAAATGGATGAAGGGAAGTTAGCTGTTGGCTCTGTGAAAAAGTGCGAATGTCGGGTAATTAGGTGAAGATAAAGTTGTGCGGATGTTGGGGAGGAATTAGAGTTGGATTGGAAGGCTTAAATAGTAATTAACAACGTTTTTGGAATGTTCCCTGACTATTCTTGACTAAACTGCCAACTAATCTCATAACAATTTTAGGAAAAGCAATAACAATATAGGAAACTCCTAAAGTGAAATGAAAGAAAGCTGCTACATGATCTAACAAAGAATCATTAATGCTAATAATGTACATTACTATTAAACCTCACTTCTTTTCTCACCTACAGAAAATAGGGTTCTTTTTTCTTCCAGCTCATTCAGAATGTCGTTGTAATCAATCCCTAAAGATATGGATTACGTTTGTTTTCGTGGTATAGCAAGAACAAAAATATAATTTATTATAAGACAAGAGAGAAAAAAATCAGTTATTATTTAATTACAAGTAAAACCAAAAATTTCTAGAAGTCCAACAAAATAATATTAAACCCAATAACAAGTTCCTTGATTGCCTTACGGTAAATTCACATATACACATTGAGAAAAAGCAGAGATAATAATAAATAATAATAAATATATAATAAATATCATATGTTTCGGAATTGCGTACAGAAGATTGTATAATCTTTTAGAGTACATTTATGTAGATGGAGCTAGATAGTAATCTAAGGAAACATGGAAAATTAATTTAAACTAAATCCAAAACCAACAGAGAGAAAAACAATAAGGATAAGAAAAAATTCTGATAGTATTGAATTATTCTGTAGCCTCAATTGTAAGAGATTAAAAAAATAGATAAAAGAGTTAATTCGTGTGTGCCTTAATGATCTTTCTGAAATCCCTGATACTCACGGGGTTATTTGGACAGGATAAGAACACTCTATTACTGACCTATTGAAGAGAGGCATTATTAGATTTCAAACTCTTTGGGACGCGGTGAATTGGAAAAATTCTCTAAGATAACGCGGGTTATTGGTCTGTAGTAAGACATATAGGAAAATTAAGCCCCTTTGCTTTAGGCAGCTGGAAAGAGAGCAGCCAAACAGGTTAGTCCTGAAGAGCGAATCGCCTCAACCCAAATATAAATCGTACGCAATCGTTAAATGCATCCTCTAGCTTGCGAGCGGATAGGCTACCCAGCTTAGGATAGATGATGCTGCAAAATGTGAAATGCGGTAAAATAAGCGGCTTTATCAGCTCAGATCGCATGCCTCTCCATAAGATGTGGGCCGAAAGCCATAGACGCTGCAATCCTGCATATATCTTGCTGAGCGAAAAACTGACATAATTGCAGCACTTCATATCCTAGTTTAATACAATTCCTAGGTTGGTTACTTTGCTTAAAATAGGTAACGAGCACCCATTTAAGATCACGGGAGGAACTTCCGATAATACTTCGTTATTATTATAGAAAGTAATGCATTTCGATTTTTGGGGATTCAATAGCAGTCTGTTTTTTGAGGCCCAAGAGTGGATTCGCTCTAAGTCGTCGTTTAAACGAGTTGCGCAGTCCTCAATAAGTCCAATAGGCCGACTCATGTACAGTTGTACGTCATCTGTATATAGGTAGATGCTCACATCTTGCATAACATTTGGCAAGTCCTTAATGTATAAACTAAAGAGCAATGGATCAAGTAGTAGACTCGCAGCTGTATGGCGCACGAAAACTAGATTGCCAACATGTCAGAAGATTATTGATTTCCATGTACTCAAGTAATTGCCTGTATATAAGCTTCTATAGTACCTTCGACAAAAAACATAGTATGCTCAGAGGAATATTCTGGAGCTGGTTTTTTTAGTATAGGTAGGACTATAACTGACTTCCAGTTACTTGGGAAACAGTAGTACGTAATTTAAGAAGAAAAGCAGAGATCAATCCGTTATGGATGTTAAAAAGATATGACATCTAAATCTAATTTGATTGTCACAAAAAAAAAAAAAAAAAATGATTGAATCTCATTCATAATAGACAAGTTATTTCCTTACAAAGAGCTACTTAATATTTTAATTCCTTCTGCAGCGAAGATTGAACAAAGTTGCAGTCCAGTCAATGGTATGCATACACAGGCAGTGTAACGTTCCATTTATTTACCTTCGCATAATTGCTCTACTCTGGATTATTAGCATTATTCAAATGCGTCTATTTGCAACTGATTAGCGCTAGTTATTGCCACAGGCATAAATAAGCGTCAATCGTGATGTTAATTGCTCATTTGTACACTGAACTTGTTGTTTTCCTGCGGCTTTTCAAAATTTTATTATCTATCTTAAGTTGTAATTTGTTTGGTGGTACTGTCGCCTACGTGACCGAAATTCTCTAAATATTTGCTCTTTTCATATTGTATATACATAAATGTATAGCGCAAAGTTTATATAGTGTGTTGCAGTCGTTATTATCTTACCATGAAGAGATTTAAGGCGTCTAGATTGCGTCTATTTTTAATTATTTCATCTTTTTTTCTTTTTTATATCATATCACAAAGATAATTTTTTGGAAGAAAAAAGAACGCATTTTTAGAAAGAAAAACGTCTCTGAACTTATATCTATACAGAAAAAAGTTTTTTTACAAAACTTTATAAAAAAGTGCAGATCTACAATTGTACATGTTTTGTTTCCTCTTAGTTTAAAAATTTAGCATTGGATATATAGTCACTCTATTCATACCAAAATACCCAACTATATATATAAGTTATAAAGCAGTCCGCTTTGCATGTATGATAAGAGAGTACACTATGAAATAAATATATATATAAAAGAAAATAGATATTTATATGTATATATAATATATATATATTAAATGTCCTGGAGATAGGTTGAATACGATGTTCGTTGCCCACGTGAGTTGTATGTTCGTTATTCGGTCTCTCAATTAAAATTCTAAATTGAGTCACGTACTACGAACCGATAACCTAAGGTGGTTTTACAGATAACTGCGCTGCCTGCCTTTTTGCTTAGGTGTGTGCTAGTACGAATCTATGTACAAAGGCTAAGTACTGACAACCTGCCCCAGACCGGAAGTAGTTAACCGGTGACTCATACAAACATGAATATACTTAATACTAAACCACGGATGGTAAGCGGTAAATTTGCAATTTACATTACGAGGGGAATCTATAGAGAACAAACTTTTACCCTTCGTTTTCATTTAATTGTAAAACATCGATTTTTGTTAGTGTCAGTCACCATAGCATAGCACTGGCTCTGTCACACTTTTTGCACAATTTAGGCAAGTAATATAAAAACAAATCACAACACGAATGAAAGTTAAGTTAACGCATAAATTCTAATAATGAGCCACCATTCAGTCGATCATATACAGTTAAATAGTTAACTATGGTAGAACTATACATTCACCTGAAGCGGAGAATAAAAGCGCAACTAATTTATGACCTTTTTGCCCTGGCTTCGTAGCTCTTGGTATTTTGTACTCAATGCAACATTTTCCATGAAATAATTCTCTTTGCCTGCAGGTTTTTTTGTGCACTAGAAACTCTGCATCCACCACACACCAGCATTTTCTTTGAATATTATTTTTTTTATTTATTTTTATTTTTTAAATTATACATACATAAATGTAGTGATACGTGATATGAAACTGAATTTTCAAATTCGTCTTTTTGTCTTGCGTTAATTTGTATTCCATTATGCATTAAATTTGAGAATATATTGTGTCCTTTCTAAGATCAATTTATCCTTACTACATCTACATAGGACGATGACACCCGACGGAAATTAATTTCCTTTATTTCAAGTGGATGGCCAAATTTATATTTTATAACAATGTTTATTTCAATTAAGCGGAGGGAGACTTCGGAGTCAGTCTGATCTAGTACATTTTGGAAAATGTAGTACAGAATTGAATTCCTTATGTCCTGAAAAGAAGTTTCAGTTCCCACACTAGTATACTCGGAGACTTAAGTAGCCATTCCCATACTCACTGTTTTAGTATTTCCCTTGTTTTATTCGAACTGAGGTACTAGATTCTTCACACCTTAGATTGGCTCTAACTCGGTAGGGTTATGTCCGATCGGAAAACGGGTTCTGTTCTTTTATGGTGGGGGTAGAAGCCCCCGGCTGGGTGGTCCAATACTGTATGTTGCATATCAAATTAAAGGCCTCGCCGTGTACTATCGGCTGGTGTACATTTTTTCAGAAAACTTTCTTGGAACATTTTTCTCATAGGAAGTCATTTTCCACGACGTACCAATTCTGCACAATCACGAGAAGTAGAAAGGTTCACTTTTTCACCAAAAAAAGTAGCTCAAGCTTCAAGAAATAAACATTGTAGGGCCTAAGGTTGTACGAAAAGTGGACATTCCCCTTTATGTTTGTATATAAATAATAAGAATCGAATACATTTATTTATATATTTTTAATATTTATGTTATGAGATACCATAATCCAAAAATTTATAAATTAGTAGAGCCTTTCTTTGTATTTTTTATCTTTTATTCTACTTTAGCTCTTCCTACTATATTTATATGCTATCTACTTTAGGGGGATGCAAGTGGAGATCGAACCCAAGCTTATAGAGCATAAGCAATATTATCTATTACATCATAAATGATTATTCTGTTGAAAATTTATAACTTCAAATTCTTTCAGAACAAAAAACAAAAGAATTCTGTGTTACAATAATTTTAGTATAAATATTCTAATTTTAATATTTAATCTTAAATATTGATATTAAAAAGTCACTTTTTGATATTTAAAATAAAAACAAAATTAATTTTAATTAATTTTGTGAGAAATTCAACAAAAATAAAAGTTTGATAAATTTCCATTCATCTAATACAGCAATTATTGCATTCATTTTTTACCTTCAACCCAAAACGATCATCGTTTTTATTTTTCCTCAACTTCTCATCTTTCATCTAAGCCATTAGTGCAATTAATCAAATACCTTCAACCTAGATATCTGCCCATAAAACGAAAAATAAAACTCATTGGTCATTCCACTGTAAAAAAAATTGAAGTGATCTTTTTGATTTATCAGAGTTAGGTACTACAAAAACAAAAAAACAAAAATTTAGATGACACGCAACTGCCACACACAAGTCATTGAACTTTACAAACAAAAGATTTCAATACCTTTAGAGAGAGAGAAAAAAAAAAAAAACAAAAAAAAAAACAAAATCACAAAAAATTCTTCTCATGGTTCGTTTTTTTTCTGCGCTTTGTTCATAGGCAACATAGTCTAACTAGACCAGCAGGTAATGATTTCATGTGCCTAGTACAGCGGCACAACGTACTTTCGATTCGCATGTAATGAAAAAAACAAAAAAAAAAACCAAGATGAAGGTGGTAACTACCACTGAATTATTATAAAAATATTGAGCACAGCTTTCTTGACCTCATCGATAATTTACTCGTATTGTTAGCTTCGAAGCTGAAAGTAATTTACGGATTTATGATTCTCGAGATTAAAAAGTGCCGATATGTATGCATGTAGTTGTGCAATTCTAAGAAAAGTACAATCAAAGAGGAGAAAACTAAAAACGTGTTGTGTATCTTTTGTTGTAGATCTTTTTTTTTAGCTTTTTTTTTATGGATATTCAAAGTCGATACACTCATCGACATTATAGTATAGATATGTATATTATATAGAAAGAAGACGAATGTTGGGCATGATTTCTCAACTTATATAGCTTAGCATCATAGCCATCATCCACGCAATCAAAAGAAATAAAAGAATGGAACTTTTAAACGTTATCAATGCTCTCTCTCTCTCTCTCTGAAAGTCTATTATAAC
This sequence comes from Dioctria rufipes, assembly GCA_963924295.1. NCBI lineage: Eukaryota > Metazoa > Arthropoda > Insecta > Diptera > Asilidae > Dioctria > Dioctria rufipes. The sequence continues at coordinate 14,212,557 of OZ002745.1, forward strand.
TTTCCTCAGTTAAATGCAGTTTAGTGTGCCAATAAGATTGGAGTAAGCCAATGATATGACTTTAATGAGAACATTTTTTGTCCTAAATTTTTTCCAACATTAAACATTTATACAAGAAGATAGCATTGTTTACTGGAGAATTTCGTTAATCAGTAACTATATAGACTTAATGAAAATAATATTCTCCTTATTGAGTCATGTACAGGTCTTGTATCAATTTAGGGTGTGAATTTTGTGTTTTAAATATTTAAGTTGTATACATTCTCCTTCTCTTACTTTCCCCATCCCTTAACTTTTCAAGGTCGGTGACGCAAGCTAAATGAAATGCTAATGAACTTAGGTAATGTGTCTGATGTTAAGTGTCAATAACATGTTTGTAGTTATTATATCGGTAATATCTGGACTATTGAACTAAGTATGTAGTAATGAAAACAGAAACCCATAAATTGCTCTAAATATGTTTCTCTTGTTCTTGATTTTCAATTTCCAAACAAGTTTTTATTATTCGAATTAATCATCGTTACAGCACACGTGCTTCAATTTAGCATAGAGCAGAGCGAATCAAATTACTGTGGACTTGGCAATTTCTATATTAGAATAAAAAAAAAACTTAATGGGAATAAAGTTAATTATCAAAACATAACGTTTGTACATTGGTAGTAAATATTACTACTATATATTCTACTGTATTTTTAGAAAACATATTCTAATTGATTGGTACCAGAGGTACTAAGTAATTAATTGCATTTATAATTAGCTGCTATTTTATTACTGTATGTTTGTTTCATTGCTTTTCGCATATTTGCTAGCCAACATTAAATTCTCATCGTTTTGGAATTCGCGCAGATTTGAGTAGCAATGTTTTATATGGGGAATTATTTTTACAGTCATTCAATGTCCGTTCATAGAATTTTTACCGTTGACTAAAATATTAGTAAGACGCGTGTGGTGTTTTATTCATAGCACATTGACTTCAATTCATGCGTTTGAAATATTAAGCTAACTAACTTTTTGCGAAGATAATGAAAACTGTTAATAAGTATTTAATCATTTAAAAGCAAGTTACATAAATTACATTCAATTAAATACTTTGCTCTTATTGTTGGCATTTTGATTACCATTTCTATTATCAGGTACTGGTAATCGACATTTTTAATTAAAAGTACCAAATAATGGTAATGAAAAATTTTAATTACATATCGTTGCCTTAATGCCATAACCACGAAATTGTTTTTTTGGCTATTTTGAACTACCGTACTTATGCAACTCAAGAAAATCAAATTTATATTTTCTAAAAATATTATTAAAATGCTTTACTAGCGGATAAGTTATACCTGCCCTTTTTCGTTTTCACAAATGAGCTCAAAAACTTACAAAAGGTTTACTCATAAAAACTTTAAACAGCTACTCGTAAAATATATCTCAAAAGATTAATTTCTGAGTTTCGTGACTATGGTGACATGAAGGTTACGATATTTATATTTTATTATACTGTTTGATAATAACTGAAAAATAAAGACCAAATTGTTCTCAATATGATTACCTATGTATATAGTACTTCCTTAATGGACCGATTCAAAATTGTCATTAAATGTTATTTACCTTTTCGACCTAAAACAAAAAGAAGAAAAATATATTAATACATGTTTTTCATTCAATCAAATCTATTTGTTTCATTTATTCATTTTATAAAAATACGTTTTTTTTTTTAAGTTCGTCATCGAATTGAGAAAATTAGAAATTTTAAAAGTGGAGGGGTGTCGACGTGGAGAATTTTAAGAATCAATTCAAAAACAGGTGAAGAGAAAAGTGTAAGGTGAGGAAAAGAGGAAAAAGCCATTCAGAGCTATCGAAACTCCAAGTACTCAATTTTCAGCACAGGGATAATTGCTTCTAATCGAATTTCATTTGTTTTAACGTAGTTGTCTTGTCTTTGTTTATCACAGCAATAATAGACTTATTTCAAGCATGATAGTGATTGGCTATTATATGTGCCTCGACACACAAGATGGAAAGTTCCGGAAATATCATCTTTCCGAGAACCACCGGCAAATGGTATGATCTCTGCATACTTTGTTGTAAATATTCCAATTAAATATATCTGTTATTACTATTTAGATTACTATTAACTGCTAAGAGCTGCCTATATTTCATGATAAAGCGTAGTACAATACACACGTTTTGTTTTCATAAAAAGAAAACGAAAAATATGGCACAGTCACAAAGCTGGCATAAAGTCGCCCTCTTTGTGTATGTACATAGCATGTATCATTAGCTCAGTTCTTTATATTGAATTGAAGTTTGACGACAACAAGGCACCAAAGCGGGCGCGGTGATAAGAATTATGGCACTTGATCACAGTAACTTTTAAGCGTTCCTAGAAGGTTGTCGGTCATACACTGTAGCCATTGGACGGTAACTTTTCCAGACGCAGGATTTTCATAATAATTTTACTTTTTGGTTTAAATCGCTTGAATTCTTCATAAGCAAACATCACCATAAACGAATGAAGGTATTAAACGAACACGTGATTTTTTTTTTTAGAATCGGTAGCTCTTTGGAGTGTGAGAATGAAAACGAATGACCCTGTGTGGAGGTATTGCACGGGTTTCATATTATCATATCGAGATATTGAAATATACAGCTTAACTCAAAAATTTTGATTAGTAGGCCGTTAGTTACTGATCAATTTTGGACTATTGATACATCTTCATCCTGGCTGAGTCAGAATTCCAATTACATGTAAATACAAGTAGGGAACCAAAAGTTCTTTGATAAGAGATAGGCATACAAGTAATAAAGAACTAAAATGCTTGAAATTCTCAAAATAAAGTTATATTTTTTTCCTCTATCACACTGCACACAGTGGATTAAAGCCATTAGACGAAAGGAAAACGAAAAACTAAAATCGTGAGGAAGAGAAGAATTAATAAAACCCCTATTTATCGAGAATACAATAAATGAAAATTGTCAATGATTTTACAGGCAAACAGTCAAATTAATGACAACGATTAAACTCTGCATTTATTGCAATGTTTCGCCCTCCCGTTCTAATGATGGCTTCTATGTGTACAATGTTGACAACATACATACGTTGATAAACCAAAGTGGAGATAATTCTTAAGCTTCTTTCTTAATTTAAGAATAGGTACGATTTTGTACATTTTCCCATACACAGACTCATTATGTGGACACACAAAGAAAGTAAAGGACGGATAAAATTACATCAGTGAAATTGAACGTTCTATGTATTTGTAAACATTTGCAGATTCATACAATCATGCAAATTTCTACAACTTTGTTTATTATTATTTTCATTAATAAACAAGATTGGCTTGTTACAAAATATTATGATCGAAACGAATTGAGTTTTAGATAAGAATTTAATTTCAAACTTATCAATAGACTGATTATACATAGTCGGATCGACCGACTCTTAATTGTTATTTTTCGATCTAAATGTGATACTTTTTTGGAAATCTTTTACCTTTACGGTAAGAAGACGGCAGGCCTAAATGAATTAATCACCTCTATTTATATCCACCAAAAAAGAAACGGACCGAAATCTAGTTTCATACGTTTCGATTGTTTTTTGATGATTATCAAATGAAATTTGATATCGGCTTAAAAATACGAACGTCTGAAGTCATCATGTTTTGTATACACACACACACCAACACACACATCCACAACAAATTCCTCAATAATTTGAATTTCAGCTTATCACTTATTTATCAATTAATGTACATATATATAATGAAAAAAGGATACGTTATCCAATTCTAGAATTGTTGTTGATACCAAGATTTAATAGATAACAGTAATATTGGAATGTGTTGAAGAAGAAAAAATAATGACTCATTTCATTTCTTCAGTGTTTGATTTATCTTAATCGGAAGCACACTGCTATGAAAAGAAGCAGCAGCAGCAATAAAAAAAAAAAGCCACCGATAAAATTTGTATTTTTATTTTGAAACCATTAAACATTTGGGAGACCCGATTCAGAAGAAGGAAAAAAAAAAAAAACTTCATGTATCTTGAGCTCATAGACAAACATTTGGAAAGTGATATGGTCTGGTCCTCTTACATATCTTGTGGAATAGAGATATAAAATACGCGTCCGGAAGGGAAATCTCAATCATTAGAACTTGTTACTCAGCATTTTTTTAAGTTTGAGTAGATATCGATAAAATAAGCCACACATGTGTCAGTGGAAGACAAGACATGTAAGTGAGCAACCGCTAGAGATGTTATTTCCTGTTAGAATTGTTTGGTAGGCAAATACATAATAGAGAAATTATTTTTCTAATTTCTTGGCCCTATATGAGATTTAGATATTATCTATGCACAGGGAATACACTATCTATCCTACATTGTTTATTATGTGCATCTTAATTAATCAACAAGAAATGCTTTAATTGTAAAGCAGTAAGACTTCTCAGTTGTTGCTAGTAAAGTGTTCAATGGAACAAGCTTTTTTTCGCCTTTCAGAGGATGGCTCAATACTCGGCATCAGCATCAAGGAATCGTATTGTAGTCAGAGCAAATTTTTGGTCAGATAAACCATATTTGTGGAAAGTGTCAATTTTATGCCGAGAGTACACATTGAATGAAATTAGCTTGTTTTAAATTAATGTTCCATTTATACTCACTTCAGGCAAAAACCCACAAAAGTACTGCATGAACTTGCTCAAATTGTATAGAATTTTAATTGTACAAGAAACTTGCGATTAGTCTGAACGGACCCATCAATATATTTGGAACTGCTTATGAAATTTTATATATTTCTAGCTTTTATAACTACATTATGTAGTTACTCCATAGAATAAGCTTAAATAACATACATATTCCCTAACATAAAACAAAATCTGTCATAATATTGGGATCCCATAGATTTCTACTCTGGGCTCATTACTTTACTATGTACATATTAATTTAAAAAATTTCTGCATAATATCGTTGATTTTTACTGACTTACGAAACACCACCATACAAACAACAGTCAGGTCAAGGCCTATTTCTTTTGTATGTGTATGTCTATACTTCTTAAAATTCAAACAAGCTTGGTTCTTGATAGGATTGGTTCCCATTCACTTCTTATAAAACTTCTCCAGCAAATCCCTCGTAAAATAAGACATATAATTTTCTATGAGCTTCAATAAGTACATAGTCAATTGTGTTCAACTAAATTTCAATTAAGTACAAACTACAAAAATACATGACAACACATATTATTTCTAGTCTTCATTATTGTTAATTCGATTTCTTAATGTAATATTTCAATTCAACTTCACACAATAATTTACTTAAGTTTTAACAATATTCTACTCATAGGAATAAATTGTCCCCAATTACAAGCATAATAAATAGCAAAAATTTTCTGGTTAAATTCATTTTTCTTTTGAACAAGTAAATGAGTCGCATCAAACATGTGCAGTGCATCTTGAGTAGTTGTTTCCCTTTGAATCACATGGACTATTACCTCCCACGTGATTGCAAGAAGCACAATAGCAAAAAACATAAATAAATAAATTAGTTATATCTTTACTGCGCAAGGAAATACAGGTATCAGTTTTATGTCTTATGGAGGAGCCCTTGCATTGAAATCAAATGAGATTTCTTAGTGCGGTTACCTTTGGGTTCTATGTGTGCTGGTCCTATCCAAGACTAGAAATAAAATTGATTATGTGCTTCATTCGTCGTCCCACGCTTGCGCATATGTATGTATATATTTTTTTCCCATTCCCCTATATATGTAGATATGTATATAATGTACATACATATAATAGTTGAATATGGTATGCATCTTCGGTGTAAATTTAAATTTTTCCATTTTCATATAGTGCCAAAGTGGTGATAATGGAATTTAACATTATAACGAAGAACTGAGCTGCAGCTAACTGTTGTTGGTTCCATTCAATAAATTTCATACGTCATTTGGCTTTTAAGTGCACAATCGTATTTGAAATTATGAACGCAGTAAATTATATGCCAAGACCATGACGACCATCATCATCATCAGCAGGCAGCAGAGATATTTACAAATATTTTTCAATTGATTTTAGAACCTTGACTACAGTGATATTTTTTCATGGTCATTGGGCTGATGATAAGATATAAAATAGAATTTACAATCACTCATTAAATTTTCGCTTTTCTGTTTAGAAGCATTTGTGTTCATGGGTATCACATAATTAGTTGTTTTGCGATGGGTGTCAATATTCATTGAATCAACTGTTGAGGCAACAATTTGTCACCATCGGTCGCCCAATAATATAAAAGACAACTGTGTATGAAATTTAGATCAATAATACAAGAAAACTAGTCTAATCTGGTGATTTAATCCTCAAAAGTTGAAATCCAATTGCATGCCTAAAAAAAAATATCAAAGATGTGCCTTTGTTGTTTCTTCAATTATCAGAGCAAGAGATTTATTATTAATCGATCTTATGTACAGATTTAAGCTATGGCAACTTAAAAAGGTTTGGAAAGAAGAGTTTATACGTTGTAACCAAGGCTATAGATATCACACGCATGAGTTAAAAGCCATATTAATTTTACGAAAGCTTTCCGCAGCCAAGCATGAATACCGCCTCCACCTCTTACAACTGGGGAATCAAAAGAATTTTATCAATGTAATCCATGTCCATCCAGGAAAGGTGTTGATAGACATAAGTTACACTTCGTTTCCTCTATAAATTTAACCTAGCACCGAATTGACATATGTATGTATAGAGTAATAGATATATACTTCCATAAGTGTGATATAATTAAAAAAAAATATATATTAACGCAAAGAATAACAATCTACTGTTAAGGTGTAATTGTGGTAAAAATTAGTGGAATTTTATAGCTATAATTACAGACTAGACCATTTCCACATTAAGCAATTTATAATTGCGAACATGTTGATAATTACTAATTGTATGAACGTGAATCTCAAATAGCTAACATTATTATTATTATTATAGGTCTCTTCATATGCCATCCATCAAGATCCGGAAATCAGACGATCATAAAAAATATTTTATAATGCATTTAAATCGAAATATACATGCCCTATTTATGAGATCAGCAGCAGCAGTCAAATGTATATTGTAAAAAATTTTACGTCCGATTGACTGTCTATTGGAAGCCTGATGAATAGTGTGAAAAACATCATATAACTATTTATGTCTCAGAATATAAAAGAATATTGAAAAATGTTAACGGCCATTATCGACTAAATGGGAAAAATTTAAATATATTTACTCATTTTATTGCATGGGAGATGATTGTGTGATAGAAGTCATATTATTCTGGTCCAACTTACATTTTGGTCTCACGACCACAACATTACTATGGAAAAAGGTTATCTTTTGGAAAATTCTTATTGAGAACCTATCTGAGCACCAATTAGTTTGACCTAATTGCAAAGTATATGTCTTTGAAAGTGACTCGCACATCATCGAGATACTTTTTTTAACACTAGCAAAAAAATTCACACTGGGTCTAGTTTTGATGTAGGAGGTGGGGTGGTTTCACTATAAATATTGTATATATATATATATATATTTTTTTACCTTTTACCGCTTTGAAACACTGTGTCAATATTAAATTCACAAATTCATCGCGCTTCGACCAACATAAATTATTCAATAGAATATCAGATCCATATTTTTATTAATTTGCTAAATATTGTGCTATTATTAGATTATCTCTAGCTACATTAGGCTATCTCAGTTAACCTTTTTACAGATATTTTTTTATATAATTAAAATAAATCATTCCGAAATTATTTTATTGCGATCACTGAGATTACATATATCTTATTTTTATTTCTTTTCCAATTTTTTTCTATTTTATTACGAAACATTTGATATACATAATTATATTCAAATGAATCATCTTAGAAACATAAGCACGTGCATACAATGTTACAAAGCTTTCTCAATTTCGTACTGAACGCTGGCGCTTGATTGAGTAATAATAATTTTCAAGTAAAGTTAATTGATTCATCATTTTTTTTTTTTAATGGTAATAGTTATACATATCACACATTTATATTTCCATATGTATGTATGTTTATCATAGTTGCTAACCCGGAGTTATCAAAAATTGTCTATTCATGTTTTTTTCTATGCGATAAAAACTTTGTAAGGAAGCATCAAATCGCCATAATTCTCTATTACAATACGGATTGTATAAGTAAGTTATAATTTTGCTTCACTAACATCATTAATTTGTTGACGTCACCAGATGTTATAAAACAGGACGAAAGAAAAGAATATTGAATTAGGAATGGTTACCTTAATATTCATGACTGCGCGGTTACCAATTTGCAACATTTGTAATCAAACTATTTAGAGCAAATAGAGTTTAATAGAGCTTGAAACCTACCACGTTACAAGGCATACTCCTATATATATATTATATAAGCATCTACAGGTTTTTCTATCAGAATTATAAAAGGGATAACAACTTTTCGTATATTAAGTTTACCTTCATCCCAATTCATGCTGAATCATAGATGGAAAAAATTTACATTTTAAAGGAAAACTAGGATATATAAGAGGTCATTAACAGTCAAATGTATGTAAAAATACTTATAGCTCGTAATTACACCACTAACGCTAGCTAAAATGTTAGTATATGTCTATGTTATGTTTCTTACTAACATTTTATTTACATAATCTTATAAACCTGCAAGCATGCATGTCCGATATTGCAGGCAATGATGAAACGATACATGCTCCTAAATAATAATGTATGTCGCATGCAACATAAAAGAAAATTATTTCATCATAGGGTAGAGGTATATGAAAGAAGTAGAAAATATTGATTCATTAACAAATAGAATCCTTTCTAGAAAAAAAAATGTGGATTTATTTTCATATCCGAAACGATTTTATCTTGACAAATCAAAACCTCGCAAACATAAAACCGCCAAGACACAAAATCCCATCTGTGAATCATACGCATGCGATTCCATTGGATACTTTTCTTCTTGACGAGTTCGGCAGCTTAATTTTTATTAATCATACTTTCTTCATATACAGAGTTTAATAAATTTTATGTGCTGTTCACTGATGGACAAAGATGAAAAGTTTTCAACAATGAGACACAATGACCGATGAGTTATCTCTTCCGTAGTCTTCCTTTTTCTTTTTTGTATATTTTTAATTTTTTAATTTAATTTCTGTCTTGTTATTAATTTTTACCCTTAAGCTAATTTGCGGCTGGACTCTTTTATAGGGTTAAATGAAGATTGTGTGTTGTATCTGGAAATTTTGTACCTTGAAGATTTCGAGTCTAGAGATTTATTTTGTACCTACCTTGGAGACTTGAGTATGGCGATTATGTTCTTAGGGATAAAAAAATGTTTTTGGGTATATGTGATGTTCCCAAATTAAAAGAATAGCAGAATAATTGAAAATTTAATGTAGGATGAGTTAAAGAATTCAGACAGTTGTGATGCAGCAGTGTGTCATGTATCTAAACAATAAGTAATTAGTTCCAAACAGAAAATTCTTATAAAATTTAGTCATCACAGACTCAACAAAAAACTAAAGAACCAATTATACTGGACTGCTGGGACTGAATTAAAAAAATAAAATAAAACCTGACTGATAACTCCGTTTGTTACTTCACAAAAAGGTTCATTATATACTTCAATTTCGAGAGCTAATAATTTGCCAATGCAATTTTTCAGTACCTACTCAACACTTTTCTGTAAAAACTAAAAAAGAAGTATAATAACAAAATTATACTACTATCTTTCCTAGATTATCAGCCTACCAGTTAAATGTAAAGACAAATAAAAATTCAATTCAAAGTAATATTCTTTCCAAAACTTCACCTTATTGGAAATCTTATCTAAAATACTCATCTCATTATAAGACCATAAATCTATTGATTTCCAATTCTGATTAGAACGCATAAAATTTCTGAGAATACATAAAATATAATTCAATCGCACAAGTTAATTAAACAAAAATCTCCGATAAAAATATTTTTGTTAAGAAGAAATATGCACACGTACCTACGACAAACTAGACTAGTTATATTCCCGTCGCCTGCCTAAGGCATGCTATATATAATTTCGAACTATCGACGATGGCGCCAAAAGAATTTCAACGAATCAACAACAAAAACAGCTGCGTAATTGATATGTCAGTAAATTACTAGATTTTATTGTATCAGGTTAATACTGACTAGGTATACATAGGGTAGATAGGTAGGGTGAGTAAACTTTTAATGCCAAACCTTAATTCGAACAGTGAAACTAATTCTATGAATCAAGAAAGCTTTGAACTAGTTTTTAAACTCAAAGAAATGTATTTAAGTAAATTTACCAGTGCATTTAAATTGCTAGAGCTACGTTGTTGTTGTTGATATCTATGAAGGCTATATCCTATCAAAACTTTAATTTAAATGTTTGACTCCAAAAGTCTAAAACGATATGCATACATATAACAATAATAATTTATGACTTCATGAACTGCAATTTATTTTGTTATCAAACAACAACAGGAAATATCTGAAGCCTAGGGCAACTGAAAATCTAGTAAAATGGAACAGGTTCGATTGCTTGCCTTAAATTGAAATTTCCTGGAATTTTCATAGTTGGAATATTTGGACGAAAATAGATTTGCTTTTAAGTGATTTTTTTTTATACATATTTTAAGAATTACATGATAGCGACATATTTTGTGAAACAATAATATTTTTTTCATTTTCGTAAAAATGCAACCGCTACTACTATCAATGTAATGTGTGTAATGTGCGCTTGCATTAACAACCTTGATAACTTTAATTCTATGATATCTTTTGAACTGCACTTGGCTTGATTACAACATTTGAGTGACTGTCATCATGAATCACAGTAATTTCTTGGCAATTCACTTTTTATTCATTCGAGTTAAGCTTATTGTCACCCGTCGTCAAACATTTTCAGTTTCACGAAAGAGAAACAATATTCATCTTGGCCGAGTTTTGCCTTTTTTTTTTGTTTCTAACAAGATAGCGATAAAACTTTTCAATGGCTGGCTACAAGAAAATGTTATAGCTATTCACTGTCAGAAAACAAGATTTACTAATGATTGCACCTCAAAAATTTAGTTAGAAGTTTTTGTAGAGATTGCAAGATATATATAAAATATATAGATATGCACCTAGCATAATAATTAAGAATAGTTAAATAGTTAAAACATAATAAAAACCCATACCAATAAAGAATAGATTCATTTGCTATTAGATTAAATGTCGGTGCAATTTCTGGCAAATCAATGGAATAACTTCGGGACTCCAAATACTGATCCTAGATTAAATGCCAAAATACTACATCTGCTACATTTAGGAAACTTCAGAGATTTCAGAAAATATACTCTAATGACTAAAACACATTGCCAACATTAACAGCATAACAGGTTTTGCTGTCCTACTATGAATTACATTAGGTTAGGTAAGAGGGGTGGGTGCCGGTAGAAGTACCTGGCCTGCTTCACTTAGACCACCATTATGCCCCTCGTCCTTGTGTGATAACCTTTAAAGATTACTCTAGATCCATCTTGCTTCCTTTAGGAAACTCGGAATGCATGTGAACTCTTTTCTTTGCAGCTCCTCCAGACTTGAAAAGAAGTAGCCAGTTAGGCTATTAACCTTTTTTTCCATTAGAGCGGGGCAATCACAAAGTAAGTGTTGGACGGCTTTGATTTCCTCCGAATCCTTACAACTCCTGCAGAAATCATTCGCCGCTATTCCCAGTCTTCTAGCATGGTCTCCTATGACCCAATGACCCGTAATGACCTCTACTAGATCCCTGGTATATGTTCTGCTCCCATTAAGCAATTCTCTTGCCCTCTTCCTATCATATGCAGGCCACATTTGTCTCGATATGACAGGATGAATTACTCCACATTACTCCGATAACACTACAGCCCAGATTTTTTTTTTTTACATTTAACAGATTTTTCAATCAATTTTTCCACTAGTACTGCAACCAAACCAAAATTTGAAATATTCGCAATGAACTTCCACAAATACTTTTGTGTGACAACACTATAAAAGAGTCACCCGATTTCACCCATTTTCGAATTTAAGACCTAACCACAATTTTATGCTAGCATATACAAAGACGCGAAATGAGCAAGCAACCCACAATAGGAATAAAAAGCCGTTCGAGAAATTTTAATTCTTTTCGTCAACTTCTGTCTGTACGCTCATGTTTGTACCTAATTTACATAAACATGACAATTTGTATAAATATTATACAAAAGTTAGTCATGCATAAGGAAGCATTCGTGACATTTTCAAGTCTTACATATGCAAGGTTATGTACATTGTAGTTAAGCCTTTTCTAGCTTAACGCATTCTCGAGCAAATTCGAAGTATATAGTAAAAATCCAAGCTTATGTATGGCAACACCACACAGAAGTTGCCCGTTTCTACCCACCTACCAGCTTAACGAAAAAAATACGAATAGAACTAGTTTGTGAGGAACTCCATAGTGAAATTACTCCTAAAGGGCCATCCCAGATGAGTATTCTTGTGCAGTATGCAAGCCGGTTTTTTAGGGATGGCCCAATATAAGCTCTGTGTTGCAATCCATGTTGTGTATCGGTAGTGTACTAAATTATGATCAATAGACGCCTGGATAATAGCTTAACTATACAGTAAATTTGCTCTGCAACATGTACTATGTCTTCATGCGGAGTCCACTCCGAATGGAATCCGAATTAGTGCGCATAGAAACGAGAATTGAATTGAGTTGAGTTCAATCCACGAAACCAGTCGGGTTGAGTTTGGTTTTGTGTAAGTATTAGTTAGAATAGTGCGGATAGGTGTTTTATCCAGCACAAACCCCGATACTTTCTATGAAATATTTCATCTGTCAAATCAACTCAAGCCGTTCATGGAAACAACGTCGAGTTAAGTCATACAGTAGTACTTAACGCTAACTCATCTCTACTCAATCCTGGCTCATGGAAACATAGTAATGGTGAAATCCAAAAACATATTTCTGATAAATGATGACTGCAACACCCCGGTCAATACTGCAATAGTTTGGACCAAGCCCGTAATATGTCAAGCGCTTCCAAAGCGAAAAGCTTCTAAAACCTACACCATAGCCAGAAAATATCTTTTTCGAAGCTCTTTCTAACATACCCAGAGGAATCTTTCCGGACGAAGATGGCTTCACTAACTATATGAAAATATATGACTCATGCATCGGCAAGCGCAGAAAAAATTTCATTCTTGAGTAGTCAGTTGAAGTGTGTGGTTTCGTTTAATTAATAAATTCTTGACAATATTTTTTTTCTTTAACATCCCCTTGCAATTCGTAGTCTACAATCAAACGGAGCGCTTCAGAACAAAAATAAAAATGAAATAAACTCTTGATTCCCTCTGCATTCCCTATTAGGGCACGAAGAGTGCTTCCCTAGAATCTGCACATGTCCCCTTCCCTCTACGGACAGAGGTATATATTCTAGAAATATAATATATGCGAAAAACCACTTGAAAAATCAAACTTGTACAGATGGGTGACCATGCGAAATTACATACGGGCAATCATCTGGGGTATCATAAGAATCGGTCTTAGACCAATTCTAGCCTTTTTACTTATTCCTATTTGGAAAATCATACTAATTGCCTTACCCAAATAGCAAACTTTGTCCTCTTTCAGAAAATTAATTGAATAATTTATTGAAGCAGCTATTTTTATGATGAAACAGAATTTTTTTTATTAAGTAGCTAAAATTACCTAAAAATTACAACAAGGTTCCGCCAAAAACAAAAAGTTAATTATTATATTATGCTCTCCGTTGCTGTAATGAAACGCAATTTCATTTTTAAATGTGAAAGCCCAAAACAAGCCATAAACTTTTATTGGGGTAGTTGAGTTAACTTTGTGGGCCAATAATTATCTTTCATTGGGTAAAGCGGGCTGGTAACACATATGCACGTATAGATAATATATATGTAAGTACGAAGTTGGAAAAAATTGCCAGTAGATTTTTCCAGCTGAATATCAGACCTGGATTGGTGCAGATCTAGATTTTAGATTTTTATGTATTTACTAATATCCTATTCTACTTGCCGATTTACTTACATGTTCAAAATTCAAGGACATTGTGAGGTTGATACATGTAATCGTCAAAAACAAATTATGCTTTTCACTGTGTTTTCCCCGCTACCCATAATAACCTCATCTAATTCATTTCAAAACAAGTAAAGGAGTGCCTTTTGAAATGCTGCTGCACGACCAGGAAATCTTTTAAGTTGCAAGAGAATGGAAAATAAAATGAAAAATGGTGTATGTAGTTTTCTTATTTTTTGCGGAGCAGATACAGAATGGCGACGCACCAATGATATTACAAGGATTTATTAATTATGATTTTTGTACATGTATTCAAATTACACAATAATTAATTATAACCTACAATAGACTGCAGAAAAAAATATTCAGAAATTCATATTATGTAGGAACCTTACCAAGAAACTTTTGTCTTCATTGTAATTCGTAACTTTTGTTTAACCCTTTTGACGACTGTGAATCATTCAATGTATCTTTTCAAATGATCTTTATGATGAACACATTAAATGATTCGAAAGCATTTGAATTAAGGATAAATTAACCTTGAATTTAATCAATTACCAATCGACTGCTTTCTTTCAATATAAATATTAACAATTTACACTATCAAAAAAAACTCAATTTAAGATTCGCTCTACCCAAAGCAACTCATTAATCAAAGGGACGAAAACTTCCGTATTGCTATTTGGAAGTTGGTAACTTGAGTAAGTTTTCATATTGAAGAGAGGAGTGAAATGTATTAATAATAGTAGCATTGACCATACATAAATTCAGCACTTGTAGTAGCGAGTGTATTACGTGTTCGTGGCAGGTAAGCACAACAATGATTTAGTTAATATACTGTTATCCAAAGAGGAGCAAAGTAACGATTAGACAGATTACTTTAATGAGAAACTGGAGAAGGTCGATCGTGAATAGGATTTATATATTCGACAATATTATAGTCCCCTTTAACGTTGATTAACTTTGCTGACTCTGAACAGCTTTCTGAAACTCAACCGAAATGTGTTATACTGTCTTGACTCTAATAAATGACTATTAATAGAAAAATAGAGGAATTGATAGCTCAATAAATTTTTGCCGTTTGAACCATCTGCAAACTTTTTGTTGGTACCTAAATAAATTTCTCCACTAAAGTTAAAAGAGAATAGCTGATTTCTGACATCTCTTAAGGTTTTATGCAGAATAGCAAGTACTCTTCTAATTGCCTTTTACAGCCCAGTTAAGTGAGAGGTCTGAACGTGAGACCAAGGGGGTGGAGCAAATGAAAAATATCAAAACCAAAGTTCAACAAGTTTCTAATAGTGTTATATACCTACATGAAATCAGTTTTCTTAATTCAAAATTTAGCCTTAATTTGCCATTTAGATGGAACACAAACAAAAACAAGGCATTTTTCATTCCTTGAGTAGATAGATATTCATTTGTACACTCGTGTTCACATTGTGTGTAGTAACCATATAAATAAATAATAAAATAATTACGGGAAGCATAACCATCCAACCATCCAATTATACATATACATACATAACCTATATTCATACGAAAACTGTAGTGTAAACATTTTGATGCGTCAAATGTTTCTTCAGAACCAAACGACAAAAGCTTATCAACATAACCAAACGGATTGGAACCTGCATCATTATTTGATTGATGGATAAAGCTCATTTTAAATAATCAATCTGAGCAGGTTCTATGTTAAAACTAAGCTAAGAATAACTAGGTACCAAGAAAACTAATGGGATATACTTTTAGATTGTAAAAAAAAAAGGACAAGGCTTCTAAATTGATACCTGACTCTACTGTGCCAAGTATTATGACCGATGATAAAAGGAGTATGGTTACATAGTTCTCGAAAAAGAAAAATTCATAATTATTTTGATTGTTTATTAGTTAGGTATGTAATGTGAGATGGATAATAAAAATGAATAACAATACGAGGATTCTCTAAAACTTAGGCCAGAACAATGCCAATTGTTCATTCTTCCGACTTTGGTATATAAGCTAATGCTAAAAAATCCCAACCGGACGCTCTCACAAAATTCACAATTGGCCACCAAACCAACCCCAGCTCAAATCTCCCTATCCCTACCCGCAGCATACAGTTCATCTAGGTGTGAACTAAGGAATCTGTAACGTCTACCAGAGAAGGCCGTAGTCACAGATAAAACGAGTAACAGCTTTGGATTCTTCTCCGCATCCTCTGTATACGGGGTTATCAACAAATCCCATCGTGTGAAGGTATAAGGTGTGACCCCTGATAAATGAATGGCCAATAAAAATCGACACTAGGGTTCTCAGGATTATGTTAGGTTGTCATAGTAACTATTTCGTTAAAATTTGGTTAAGTTTAGTCTACAGATCCTTTATTCGAAAGGTCATCTAAGCAAAAGCGACTGTGCAGGCAGTCAGTCCAAGCCGAAATATTTGAAGATGTGTTTTGGTGCAATCCAGATTGTGGAGAAAGGAACCTGCCATGAGAATGCACCAAAACGAACTAGTTCGTCCTCCTTTCTAATTCCGCTTACATCGTTTACATATATAAATACCTAAATTGTTGTTTTACAAAATGAATACAAAATATTTTCACGAATTGAATTTCGAATGGGTCACAGAGAAGTTAGGTATACCTCTCTAGGATAAAAAAAATTTTCATATTGGTAGTTATAAAAATTAATTCCTAGAAACATGAATGATCTGTGGTGTGGGAGGTGAGGGAGGCGCAATATTCAACAAGACCAGAAAAATTTGTCGAACAATATTGTGGTCTTGTTGGATATTGCGCCTCCCCCACTTCCCACGCACAAATCAATTATGTCTCTAAGAATTAATTTTTATGTTACTACCAACATGAATTTTTTTTTTATCCTAGATAGGTAGGTATACCTAGTTCGATAAATTTTTCTTCTACTATTAGGATTGCTTAAGAATTAATCAGAAAAGGTCCTGGCTAGTCCTTCTTTAAATCTTGCGCATCACAATTCAATTTAAATCTGATATGCGCGGAACAGTCCATAAATTGAATTAACTGTTTTTTATATGTTACAAATAGTAATCAAATTCAAACCGGTCTCATCTGTATGAAAAATTCTCACTTCAACTTCATTCGAGTAAAATTCTTTAATTAATTTCCATAATAGTAAAATTGTGCTTTTGAGTAGATACATACAAATCACAGTAGGTATATAATTTTCTCAGCAGAAAAAATTTCGTGTCAGTCCAAGACTACTTAGCTGAACTAAATTCAACTTGGTCGGTCAAGCACGAGTGAACATTTTCCTAACAGAAGAAAGTGACTAAGAAAAAAAAAACTGCGGCAGACCTGCCACTAGCCAATTTGTCTCCGTCCCGTAAGTTGTCTCCGTCCCTATAAGTTTTATACATAATTTCTCCCTATTTCCATTATTAAAGTTGACACATGTTACCCATTTCCCTTAAATTTACTCCAATTAAAATGAGTCACCAAAAATTTCAACCATATTTGTCACATTTTCGGTACATGCATACATACTTAGCTCGCAGTAGTTGATCAACTGACGGACGACGGCACAAGGCACTTCACGAACGAGAAGTCTTGTTCAAGAAAATTTCTATGGAATTCTGAAAAAATTTAATTTAATTGAATCTGGTAAGACTATTCTAAAAGAAAACGGTTTTTTTAAAGCCCCGACAATTTGCTGCAACTACTACTACGGGGCGACCGGATGTCGCCTTTTTGACTTATTTTCCCACTTAAGCCTTTCGAAATGTTAATTCATAAAGGAAATAAAATCGAAATTATTTAGAAGCAAAAAATTACAAGTAAATAAGTAGCTGCCCATAACAAAACTCTTTGAAAACAGGCAGGAAATGCAATCAATACACTAGCAATAGCAACAACTACTAGTGCATGGCAGCAGAACAAGGGCTGGGTCAAGTCAATCCTGATTGAAGAACGAAACACAGGACAGGAAGGGAATTTAATAAGTCGCGTGCAAAAAGTCATGTTCCCGGAGGAGAGTATTGTCTGAACTCTGAACACATCGATCTGATTTTACGCTTCATAAAAATTCCTTTTAGAATGATGCTGCTACAAACAAAAGTACACGATGGTTCAAGAAAAAAAAACATCTTTCTCCTGTATGCGAAAAGGATCTCCAGTTCCAGTCAAATCCAGTACAGTTAGCGGGGCAATGAAGGTTGTGTAGATAGACTACGGCAACGCAACCCACACCCCTCCTTCTACCTCCAGACAAAAACCCAGACTATAGAGGTGAAATTCACATCTAGCTAGAATCCATTTTTTACACTAATTTCTTCTTAATAAAAAGTTTTAAACAAACAAACAGTATTGTTAAGAATCATTAAAATAGTTTTCTATTGTTCACTATCACGAAATTATTTTATTTATTGTTCAACCAGCAATGAACTGGCAAAGGCACAGTGCGAAATGTTTCCTTTGTTTCGTGTGTCTCATAAGAAGCGGTGCGGCAAATAATTTTCCATGTTTCAAAGGAGAGGAAGGCTGCTCATGAGTTGATGAAGAATCCCAAGATTCGATCTTACCTTGCAACTTTTTCCTTAAAATAATTATAAATCCGGTCGCAGGTAACAAACTTTTATTACACAAAACACTAAAAAACACTACTTGTTAATTAATTCGGAGTTTTTATGTTTTCAAAAAATCAAACACGTTCACGGTTCACCCTCTTTAGACATTGCTAACTGCTAACGGCAACAGAAAACTACCAATGCACAAACACAAATGAAAAATAATCCACGAATTTCATTTCAATATTCAACGTGAACGGAACGCTAGCGTAGGGAATTTAATTTGGAAAGAAGTGTAAGCATTGCCAGACTGAATAAAATATTTAAAATTAAAAAAGTATGTTAAATGTGGGAAATTTTTTTAAGTATAAAATATTCAATTAAACGAGAAGATCTCATTGTATCGAAAACTGATTATTTATATTAAATTTAATTTATTTTTACTTTTGAAGTGCTGTGCATTAAGAAACAGATTGTACAGATAAAACTCAATCTTCTCAATCACAACTTTTTCCAGTAACAGGACAATTTTAATAAATTTTAAATTTATTTGTCATCATAATATTTCAAAGAGAAAATTTGTAAAATAAAATATAACAAAACATAATGTAATATGTAGGTAATTTGATAAATATTTAAGAACTCAAATTAAATACCTACTTAAGGGTGCAAATTGAAATCAATTTTTACTACAGATTTTAAAATATGTTAGTTTTTTCTTCAATTTATGTACATATATTTATATATCCAGCAAAATTCTTTAACCAATTTCCTCTTGTATTATGATTTGATGTAGAATCGTTAAAAATAAAAGTTCTTAAAAATTCTTCCTTCTCCATCATTGATCGATTCTAACAAGTGTGGGTTCGAATCCCGAAAAAAAATAACAGGACAGAAAACTGAACAAAAATTATTCTTGATTTTAAACATTCAAAAAATTACTTTTCACCCCTAAAAGTATGCCAAAATCGAAAAAAGGAGTTTTCACGTAATCAAATGCCCTCATGTCTTTAATTAAAGCTATTTAGTTTTTGGCTCTAAAAAAATGATATTTTAATTTTAAAACATGTATATTTATTACTTTTATATTGCTATGTCAATTTTGCCAGTCGATATACAAAAAAAAATTACCATAATAACAATTTCAAAAACAAATAATAACAGGCGGCAGCACTATCAACACGCCGCGTATGTAAATTGTAAATATGCCGATTACGGCTTCAAATCCTCTAAATTCTTATTCCATTATCAGTCCAAGCAGCAAGATTTTTTGATTTCATTGCCGTCGTTCCATTGTTGGGTGGGTTTGCTTGCTCCTTAAGTATCGGGATCAAAGTATTTGTATCAGGGATATTTGATTTGTGTAGAGATTTCAATTCTTAATCCCTTAATCCTTTGACTGTGTGCGATTCCTGCGGAGCGAAGGTACGACTCGCTTTAAAACTTCAATCTTTCAGCCATTTTCTATTCTTCCCCTTCCAAACTTCCAATATTTGTGCAAAATTACCAATTCAACTTCAGGCAGCCAGGATAAGGAATTGATGGCACTGCCAAGCTGATACAGATATTTTAAATTATAAATGAGAAAAATGAATGGATAGGCATAATTCGATATAGTCCGCATTGCAACTAAATTTTGAAACTTCAATGCTTAAGTATATGTGTAACTTGCTGCTATTATATAATATATGTACATCTATACACAAAAAAAATTATTTTCTTCGCAAATAAATTTATTTAAATTAACAGTTTATAACAATGGATCAAATAATTGCCGTATAAAATGTTTTTAAGAAAATTCCCTTCATTTAAAAATTTTTATTTAAAATATGATTTTCAGTGTGGCAATCCCATCAACTATTCATGAAATTGTGAACACATTTATAAAGTGTGGAAGGGAATAAAAATGGTTGAAAGAACTGAAGTTTCATATCGAACGAAGTGAGTCGCGCCTTCGTTCCACAAGCATCACACATAGTCTAAGGTTAAAGGGAATTAAAGTTCTCCTCCGATGTGTTTTACATAAATTTCCCACTACATGGAACTACGGGACCCCCGGCACTTCAGAACAACCAACTAACATCGAATCCAACCGGTCGGATGGACGGAACGGGATAATGAAAATGCAACCCCGACACTAGCGCCAATAACTTTGATACTACTCGTAATCGCGCCATCTAAGTTCGGCGGAGTTCTGATACTAAAATACGCTGGCGCCCTCATTCGGATAAGTTTTAGGCCTGAATTACAATTACGACTGATCTGTCGACTGCAACTTGATTTTAAGCCGAAGTCGACGCTGAGGTGAAAATTGTAATTAAATTAAAGCTTCAACTGCTTGAACAAACCAGAAGACCCGACTTTTGTGATTGAACTGAAGTTGGCCGCAGCGAGCACCAACTTTGCAGTCATAGTCGAAGGGGAAGTTGCAACTATATCTTGCTACATGCATTTACCTTTTGGGCAAAGTCGCAGTTGACAGATCAGTCGTAATTGTAATTCACCTTTATCTAGAAAAACCTCATCATCAGTTCTTCAGCTAATTAGTTTGGAATTAAATTTTCTATCGAGACTAGAATCTACTACAAATACTGAATTCACTACAAATACAAACTTATTTGTCCTGAAATTTATTTCAATAAAGGATATATAAAATGTATAATGTATAAATGTATATAAAATTTTGATCAATTAACTAAATTTTTGCAGTTCTTTTAATTTCAACTAAATTAAATTATAAATTCTAACAATTAATTTTGTAATTATTCATGGCAATATCAAAGTTGTATTTCGAAATAGAGATAACACAAAATGACAGTTCTATCAGCTGATTGATTCGAAATTTGTTGAAGAAAAATTCCATCCATCCAGGTTGTGTTCTTTCTGCTCGGACGGTTGTGTTAATTATTTATCTCATAATTTCTCAATTATAAAATGCTTTGATCAGTGATAATCGGTGCGTCTAAAAATCCAAATTTGTTTCTGTGATGAAAGGCGTTATTGAATACCTCAAAAGTCCCGAATTAGTGTTAAAGGTGCAAAATTATTTCGGTATAGAATATTTGCTGCCCGAAGAGTATAACAAAAGGAGCACCAATAAAAGGATATTGAATAATTCATCAACGTTATCATCATCATCATGGGATTACACAAAATGTAGTCCACAAAGAAACGGAACCTCGTGTTCTAGACCATCTGTAAAACATCATCATAATCATATCACCAGCAGGGAAAGAGCTGAGAAACTCCATTCGACACCGTCGCCATATATTGTCCGGAATAAATTTTGGTTTTACCTATTTTTAATTGGAACAGAGCTTGGAGATGAGATTTTCTATGCAACGTTTATACCATTTTGGTTTTGGAATGTGGACAGCGCTGTAGGTAGGCGCGTTATATTTTTATGGTCAATTGTAATGTATATAGGTGAGTATCTTATCTTATCGAGATTCTGTCACATTATTACCTCGTTTTTATTTTATTTCAGGTCAAAGTTTTAAAGATATTATTCGATGGCCCAGACCTGGTCCACCTGTAGTAAGATTACAGAATAAGTGGGCACAAGAATATGGCATGCCGTCAACACATGCCATGGTAGGCTTATCTATACCTTTTTCGGTCTTAATTTTCACCATCCAGAGGTTGTAATCACATGATTTCCTTAAAATGATAAGATCTAAATGAAAATGTATTTTTTTATGTATATTTTAGGTACCAATATCCGGCTATGATTGGTTTATTAATTGCCATAATTTGGTGCTCTGTGATATGTTTTAGCCGAGTTTATCTTGGAATGCACAGCGTTTTGGTAAGTTATGATTTTTTTTTTTTTTTTTTTTTTTTTTTAAATTTTGTCGGATATCTTATCTAATAATGATATAGGTAAATTTTGAAAGAAAGAGCTTTGAAGGGAAGCATATAACTATCCCGATGTACCTGTCGTATCACTGACATTTCTTTAATAATGTTTTTCGAAGAAGTATTTCCTAAGCTTCATGCAAACCTGCATTTAATGCAATATTGGGCGTCACGTTCACATTATATCACCGATTGAACTTTAAACATGCATGTGCTACTCTGTAAGCTGTATGAGCTGAATTCGCAATTTAGCCATAATGTCATACATAACATGCTGACGGAATATATGTACATCAGTGAGAAGTTTGTATAGAGTCGCTCTTAAATGAAATAGGACAAACTTGGGAAGATTTATGAATATAGAATGAAATGCAGAGTTTTAACCCTGTGTTGTCTATTTATTGCCTAATAAATTCCAGAGTCACTATCAACATAGTTGCGAGCCTATCTATATCTATTTCTTTCCGCATTCAATAAATAATTAAATGCTTTTACCAACTATTATAAACTAACTAGTACTACTACCCGATTTTTACATCATCAAAGCTTTCGCTTTAAATTATGCCTTTCTCATTCAATCTAAAATTAAAACTACTCTTAAAGTTTTGTGGTCTGCCTCATTAAAAATTTATTTATTTTTTATTAATACCCTTACATCAAATATATCTAACGACTTTCTTCAATTTTTTCAGGATATTGTGGCTGGCCTACTACTGACATTCATTTTGATGATATTTCTTGTACCAATAGTTGATTATTTGGACTTCTTCATTTTGTCCAGTACATACTCACCTATAGTTGTCTTGTTTACTTCGATTATGTTAATCGTATTCTATCCGAAATCAGACAAATGGACACCAACAAGGTAAAAATAAAACAACCAAATTTTACGAACAACACAAAACTCCAGAATAATTTAAAATAATTTCGTTTTCCCTCTCCCAGGGGGGATACTACAATGACCGTTTCAGTTTGTGCCGGCATTCAAATTGGAGCTTGGATAAATTATCAACTTGGTGATATGGTACCTACTTCCATTTCACCACCGTATGTAATAATTTGGCCAAATTATCAAATGTTGGGCCTATTAATATTGAGAACTGTCCTTGGATTATGTTGTATAGTCGCAACCCGTGCAATTGGTAAATCGCTATCGTATGCATTTGTTTCAGCACTATTGGGCAAGGATAAAAATGAACTACGCAATTCTGAAAGCACATTGGAGAATAGAAATAAAACGATCGTTGAACTCAGCTATAAATACTTTACGTGCGGAATGATTGGACTGAATACACAATATCTTCTTCCAAACGTTTTTAAACTACTGGGTATTGGTCGACCCGACTTCTATACAGAAATTTAAATTAAAAAAAAAAAAAAAAAAAAAAAAATTTAAACTTTATGAAATCTTTCTCGAAATCTTTGCAATTCCGAATTTAAGAAGAAAATTAGACGCTTTTTCACATATACATCTCGAAAGCTTTTATGCATGTAGCAATAACGTTTTTGTTAACGAAATAAAAACGAAAGTTTTCCAATAATATTAATAACATGAATTTCTCTATAGTTTATTTTGTCCTGTATAGTTTTTCAGTTTTTTTTTTTTTATCTTGTTCTCTTGTTTAATTCGGGATTGAACAGAAAATTTGTTCTTAAATTGTGTTAGTTCTCAGTTTTTCAATTTAAGAAGAACAAGCCACGGAAAAATTAAAAAATTTCGTGACACTTATTTTGCTTCGAGCTTGCTGTTGTGTTTGGTGGTGTTGTGAGTAACTAATTTGAAATGATCTTTTGCTGTGCGGCTCTCCATTTGTATATTGTCTGTGGTTTTAGTTAATACTGTCAAAATTAAGATCTGTTCATTTCGACATAAGTCTTCTACATAAATTTTCTATTAATACTACCATAACCGACTGCAAAAGTTGGAAATTACCCTCCTGCTTGATGGGGAGTAGACTGGAGCCTATGTAGACTAAATTATGATAAGTGGTGTTGCTTTAACATTATTGGAATCTGTGTGATGGAGAGTGGGCGCCAAAGTTTGAAGCAGCATGACAGAAGCAAATTGGAGTATACAGCTGTATTCAAAGGAAGAAAATATTCATAAAAACTGAGAATACGGATTGAATTACCATCATTTTCAGAGAACATCGCGCACGTAGCAATGAAAAACAACTAAGTAATCAATAGTAAAATATGGGCAAAGAAGCTGAGTTTTTTTTAAACAAATTTTTAAATTAATGTAAATAGACTTCCTTAATGTAAATAGACTTCCTACTAAATTATAGAATTTATTTATAGGTAATTCATATCGCTGTTTAAGAGTACATCAAAGCATGAGCTATGCTTTGGTATATAACTTAACTCATTGACGGAGAGATCAAAGGAAAATATGTGATGTGAGGTGAGTATATAACAACAGCGTATAGGGCCAAGTATATCATTCAAAATTACTTCTCAAAGTTGAATTTCGTATAAATTCTCCCTGATTTTTTAACAATATTGGTAGATACACGTAGTCAGGAGCATATCCTTGATGAACAAAGTCAATTCAAAATAAAACCTTGTGCAGCAGCATTGGAAGTAAAACACAAATTCCATTTTATCAAAGGCTAGTTATAATGAGGACGATTGATTAGAAAATTTATTTCTTTATTTACGTCCAAATTAACAATTACAATTCTAACCAGATGATTAAGGACTGATTTAGAAAAAAAAAATCAACCACGTATTCCCTCCAATTATTCATCACTAGGTAGAAAAAAATAACGGAACGCTGGTAAGAGTGAAGCTATATAGGTGTGCAATTATAATTAAGTCAGCCAAAAAGAACGTCGGAAAATTAATTGTTTCCACACATATTGAAAATCCGAATATGTCTCAAAGAATCTTAGCTAAAAAGTAGAAAATCCTGAAGACGACCATCCAAAATGTTTTCAATGAATTTCGGGAATCTTGTAGTGTTAATAGAAAGTCTGGGTTGGGAAGAAAATCAGGTTCAGTAGACCAAAAATTGCCCAAAGAAGTGGTAGACAATATTAAACGAAATCCCAACATATCTTTGAGAGATATGGCTGCGGTTCATCGAACTAAAAAAAGAGAAGGCCTACGAAGTTTCCATGTTTAAATAAAAAATAACAAGCCAAGTGCGAGACGGATTCCCGCACGAACGGTTCCGTACCATCATACAAAATTTAACACTATGTATACTTTTTATTTATTTTTTCAAATGAAAGTACTTATGATATTAATAATGAATGAGAATAAAACGAGGAAAAAAAACGCCGAAAAAATCGCGTTTCTTGTATGGGGGTCCCCTTTAATTTTTAATTTAATTTAATTTTTATTATTTATTATTATATCGCCAAAAGAAATACACAGTCTGTGAAAATTTCAACTGTTACGGTTCATGAGATACAACCTGGTGAAGAACGGATGGACAGCGAAGTCTTAGTAATAGGGTTCCCGTTGTTACCCTTTGTGTACGGAGCCCTAAAAACAAAGCTGCAAAATCCAGGAGTCGGATTTTGTATGAAAATTGCCTAATGAAATTCGATAGCTGCATTAGTCTAGTACTCCAATAACGATACTTTGCTCACCACAATGGGAAGGCCTGGATTTTTTTTTTATTATTTTTCATATTAAAAGTGGTACTGAACCATAAATAAACATTATTAAAAACAAGTAAAAAAGCTAGAATTGGTCTAAGACCAATTCTTATGATACCCTAGATGAATGCCTGTATTAAATTTCGTATGGTCACCGATCTATTCAAGTTTGATTTTGAAGTCGTCTTTCGCATATATTCCTAGAACGGTTTGTCGCACAGAAAAAATGATTATAACCAATTTTATAGGATTTCGTATTCTGCAGAAGTTTTTAGTACAATGAAAATGTCTTGGACTGATCGTTTTCAAAGTATACGTAAAGAACCTAAATTTTTATATGGCAACACCAAGAAGGAGTTGCCCGATCTAGTCCATTTTTGACATTTTATTTGCTAATGTAGTAAAAACATCACATACGAAATTTCAGCTCTCCACGTCGACGCGTTCTCAGGCAGTGTCCAAATATATAGCGGAAAACGAAGTTTTTATATGGCAACCCCACGAAGGAGTTGCCCGATTTATCGTGCGCATAGACGGACGGACGGACATGTAAAAATCAAAATAACTTTTAATATTATGAATAGGTGTCCAAACCATTTTGCTTTACCATCATTATTTCGAGGTGTTACAAACGGAATGACAAACTTAGTATACCCCTATGATTTCATCTAGGGTATAATGAGGTAAAATCAAGGTATTTTTCACTAACTCATTCAAATAGTTATTATCAATTTATGATAAAAGCTACGTGAAAGGGAACTACAAACAGGTTCCAGGATAGGGATTTTATATGGAAAAAGAGAGGGGTGACGAAGATCCCACATCATCGTCGATGCACCGAATTTCCCGTTAAATATGTTCGAATTTATCAACCTGCCACTACGGCAGAAAAGCGAGAGATTTCTATGATGCCCAATGCATTGTATCCAAAGAAGCGAGTCTTTCAAATTATCCGGAACTCGAAAAATATTGGGCTAATATCAAAAGTATTAAAAGACACTTTTAAGAGGCAGTATAAAAGTGTGTCTCTGTACAAAATTGAATGAAGAACATAAAGCAAAAAGTTCACAAAGCATGTAGTAATTATATAATGTCAGTTTTGAATAATGTAGATGATGAACATAATTTGATAACAAAAACATTTTTCTTGTTGGGGTTGGTTTTTTTCTGAATCAGTCCTTGAATACGCCTATGAACTGCATCTCGTAGACAAAATGACATCATAAAAATGGTTCCTCCTAAAGTTAGATGATTTCCATTATCTAAGTTATTGGTTAGTGGGGATGTGATGCTCTAATTAATGTAAATATGAAAAAAAAAAAAACATTTTTAATCAAATGAAAATGCCAGTATTCAATAAAGAATCGACAGAGCAATTTCGCATACACATTATATCTCGAAGCCTCATATACAATTCTTATCAAACTGGAAAAAAAATGTATACTCCACATTGAGTGTCGACTGTCCCTCCACTTCTAAAAAAAAACGTTTCTTTCTTTTAATAATAATAAAAAATATATAAATTCATCCCCGCATTGTATTTCCGCCAGCAGCATATTGTGTATCCTATCCCTTCATCAATAAATAAATTTCGACAAATGAAAGTGCCAAACTCTCGCTCAATCGAATGTTTAACTTTTATGAATAAAACGAAAAAAAAAACATTGCACAGTTCGTAAATCACAAATGGGTGCCATTCTCTTATAACCAACCGGTCCAATCGAGTGACACATGTGATTCGGATCCCAAACCTGAAAAAAATAAATAAATAAATTGAAC
The DNA here is from genome assembly GCA_963924295.1 of Dioctria rufipes. Lineage (NCBI taxonomy): Eukaryota > Metazoa > Arthropoda > Insecta > Diptera > Asilidae > Dioctria > Dioctria rufipes. The sequence continues at coordinate 14,240,409 of OZ002745.1, forward strand.
ACATTGTTCCCTATACCCTTCCATCGAATCAATAATGTATAGCTTATGGATCTCTTTCCCAGACGAAGGCTTTCCATTATACACCCTCATACAACCCTAAAATGTTTAGTATGTTTCAAACCCTACTGCCTAATGTTGATCTCTTCCTGAAAGTTTTTCAATCGTGTTATCATCGAACCTTCTTAAAGCAGTTCGCATCGCCACATTTCGTCTATGAAGAAAAACAGAAATAAAAAAAAAAAAAAAACTTTTTTCTGGCTCACATTTGTCATGTGGATTGTGGAAATCCTTTAGAAAGGAGCATCATCTATAGATGACGTTGACAAATTTTCACTACTCGCCTAGGTCATAAATTTATTGAGCATTTGTCCGAATCTAACATTGGAATGCGATAGGCACCACACCAATAGCAGAAGAGCCACTAGACAACATAATCTGTGCGAAGTGCTTTTCTAAAAGGACCTGGATTTACACTGTACTCGAGAAGAATATCTATCCCCCTCCCCCGTTCCCTACTGTTTTGATAGGACATAAAACAAAAACCGTAAACAATAAAATCCCCAATGAGCACCAAACTGAAACATGTGAAGATTGTTAATAATTTATGACTACACATCCTGTCTAGAATCAATTCCTGAAACATTTGTAGTACATTCATATATACATAGGCCCGCTTGAAGGATATATAGCTAGCACGTCGTCGTGTAAAGTATAGTGGATTTGTGGGAATTTTTCTTTTTTTTTTCGATTGTATGAAGTTAGGACAATTTTGGAAGCCAATAAACAATTTGCGGTATTAAAACTAGATGAATGGGTCATGTGGTTCCTAGTTCTTACTAAATATACCGCTTACAGGATGTTTCCTTGTTTTCCTTAGAATTTCGATCGTTACAATGGAAATTTAAAGGGAGATATGATTTGTGTATTTGGGTTTAAAACTTACGACGTATCTATGTCGGCATAAAAAAAAGGAAAAGGTTAAATGAAAACCGGATTCTGGAAATTGAAGAAAGTGGTCGTGTGAAAAGAAGTCTCTAGACGGCAACTTCCACTTGGATTGGATTGGATTGAAAAAAGGTTGAAGGCTCGATGGGGACCCTGAAATGTAGGCCAAAATAAGGCCCATTGTTAACGTTCCAGATCCTTCCACTTAGTTCCACCAATAAGGTCTGATGAACTTTTAGACCCTATTTATATTCGCTTTGTTCAGCTTCATTTTTACTAAAGATTGGAACCAAAGGTGGAATCTATCAATTCTGTCCTGGTAAATTTAAAAATCGGGGTTCGTTCTCTGCTTCATACGATTTGTTGAAAATGTAGGACCCAAGGAAATTGTGTAGGTGACCACTGAAGTAAAAATGTGCCACATTCGATTTTGTTGGTTGTCAGCTCATGAAATGAGCTATCCATATTTTAAACTAAGTTGATAATGATTATGATAAGATTTATCCAAAAAGTTCAGTTTATGTGGAAATTTGTATGTCATTCATTTTCAATACTGTTCCCACAATATTAATTTTTTTTTAAACGACAAGGGGATGTGGGAACCCAAGTACGGAGGCCAAGGCGGCCCATTATGCTAACATACTAAAAACCCTCTCAATAAAACTTTTCTGTCCTCTTAATGAACCACATCAGGTCTAGGTGAGGTAAGTTTTTCAGCACATCCACAGATAGCGAGGGTAGACCCAAACATATCCAACGTGCTCCGAACGAAAGCCCGGTCAAGTACGCAGAAAGTGTTTGGTTGCCTTAGGACAAACACTCAAGGCTGTTAACAACTCTCATCCTTGTTAGATGAGCGTAAAGTTAGCTCTGGTCGGTGATGATGTCAAACACAGTTCTGCATTGTTTTCTTCCGGTCCTCTTAGGACCATCAAGAAAAAGTTTTATATACCTACAGCGGGTTCCGGTCCAAGGAAGGGAGAGCCAGAACCAGAAGGTCAACCCTTTCATTACCCATGATCCAGATGAACCCAGGAACCCACTGAAACATCTTGTTGTGGATACCACAATAGTTCTTGTGGAAGGATCTTCAAAACACAATTATGCAATTTGAATAATTACAAAACAAAAAATAAAATAAATTGGTATAAGTGGAGCAGGAAAATAATGCAACACTTTTTCTACATTTTTAATGTAAACACACACATTACAGTCACAAATCACTGCCATATTCAAAGTAGAGATATTAAATACTATATAACACCGACAGAAATATTCCAATTATATTGAACTCATTTTTTTAATTTTTTTTTTTATCTTTGAGCCTGTCCATCCAATTTCTGCATCTCACAACACCTCATTAAATTTGCCACTTTTCCCAAAGCCCACCCAATAATTTTGGGAGGGAAGTGTGACAGTTAGAAATCATTAAATTGCCAATTACCCACCACCATTTTTCCACAACATTATCGACTTTTTTCTGTTTTGATATGTCTGTCAGAAGTCATCCAGAAATATTTTGGGTATCGGCGGATGGGTATGAAATTTTCTTTGATATTGAAATGACAATGATTGCGTTGCTATCATCATTCACTATACTCAAAAGATATTTCGTTCTTATCTTTATCGTGATTTTGTAATATAATTGAAATCAAGGTCTCGGTCTTTATTTACGGAGGCAAATAAGTGTAAATTTTCAGGAGAAAAAATTCGACATCTGATAAAAATCATTTTTGTTATGAGAGAAGTACGATAGCGGCGAAGAGAGCGTTTATATGATTTACATTCCTTTGGAACATAAAATGTTTACGTAAAGGATTTTTGTTCGGGTACTTTGAGTGTTATGTCTGGCAAATTTAGTGAAATTCTTTATGGGTCCTATAACTATACTTAAATCAAAGTTTACGACTTTGTTCATGAAGCAATTTTCATGGAATCAAATAAATCACGTCTGTTTTTTTTTTCTTTCAATTTTTATTATTATTTATTATAAGCTTTAAGCCTTGTTCCATATTTTTTTAAATCCTTACGGGAATCACATTTGGAATTATATATTTTTTTATTTATTTGAACCTGAAATGGAAAAAATATCCATTTTGTAAATTGTTACTCTTCATAGTCATAGGCATGGTTCTATTTTTTTTTTAAAGTAAATTTTAAACTACATATTGCGATATTTTTTACCGTATTATGTTCATAAAAAAAAAAATATATATAAGAAGAAGAAAATGGTAATGAGACCATATGGAAATTTTTTGATTAATGGTAATACAGTGTTAGAGCTACTTGAGTATAGCTCATATCACCAAGAAGAAGGAGGTTAAATGTATCAATAATGTTGGCTGTGATACAATTACAAATTAATTTTGCAGCATCTACCAGTAATAAATATAATTCGGAATTTATTAACTAATAGCGGACCTAAAATAGATCCTTGCAGAAATCCGCAAGATATTTTTTTTTTTTAATTTTACAAAAAATTCAAATTCTATAGGGTAATAATTTTTTCAAAAGGATAAAAATGCGTATTGGAGCAGTATCATCTGGTAACTGTTTAACCTGGAATAACATAAGAGCACTTTAGCCTTAGTTTGAATGCAAAACTGTACGCGACAGCAATCTGATGTTAGAGACATTTATAAAACATTGAATCATATGTTCACTCCAAAAAGTAACTTTGTACCGAACGGTGGACCACTGCATGCAGCATACGTTGAAGTTGAAACATCAGTGTTATGAAGATATATAGAATTTTGTGGTTTCATTTTTCTTCTAGTGATGCTGTCTGTATATTGCATAAGCTTATGAATATTTATCAAAAAATGAACTCGGTTTAAAATTGTTTTTTTTAGCAACAATAATAAAAACCAAAATATTTTACATTCTCAAAATTTAAATTAATCCAGTGATGCATTCATTTCGAGACATACTGACTTTCTAGTGCCTCTCTCTATGTTTAGCTATGAAATCTTCAGGGCAAGATGCCCATGCGGGTAGTTTCAAATCAGGAAGATCTTCATGAATACTTTTAAAAACTATCGGATCAGAAAATAATTTTGGAATACATTCATCTGGTGCCCATTCTTGTAACCTTTGAATCGATACAGGATATTCCGCTGGAACCCAAGTCGGTCTGACATGCTGACAGAGAATATGTCGGGGTGTTCTTCTAGCCATGTATACAAAATATGTAATCTCAGATAAAAAAAGTCTGAACATGATAGGGTGTTTCACTTCCCAAGGAAGATGATGTGAACAATAAATCTAGATGTGGATCACTCTTATTAATTTGAACTTTTGATTTAGATAAATCACGCCAGCTCATTCCATTACGTTGGGTGATCACTTACTCATGTCATTGTATGATGACATTCCGGATGCACCGTCCAGCAGCATTATTTAGTATCATCAAGTAATCAAAACTAGAGAGTTGACCGTTGTACCAAATCTCACAGTATTCGCGAAGAGAGAATTTCTGTAAATCATACGCAAATTATAATGTTAGACTCTAGGTTTCGAATTATTTGCAACCCACAGATTTTCCTTTAAAAAGATATCATGTAACCGTAAATCTCCGACATTAAGACCACAATCATGAATGTATTCCATTAGCTGTAAAATTTGGTAAATTATAAATAATGGTTTATTGTGTGACTTATTTAAAACTGCAGGACTGTATGTGACACAATCATGTAGGGTCGTCTCTACCTTGGTGGGATAAAATATTACAGATATATGAGAACTAGTTTCGATAGCAGCTAAAGCTGCTAAAACGTTTGGGTGAAAGTCACTTTGAATACCAGTTAGTCGATGATCAATTGGTGATTTGATTTTGTCAAGTTTTGCGTGAATTATGTAGCAACCGAATAATCGCTGGATCGCCTTTCGGAGTACCATATCATGTGAAACCAAGTTGCCACTCTGTTCAAAATTCTTACGGTCATTTTTAGGGTTCCGTAATCAAAGGGTAAAAATAGGAACCCTATTACTAAGCATCCGATGTCCGTCCGTCTGTCACCGGGCTGTATCTCATAAACCGTAATAGGTAGACATTTGAAACTTTCACAGAGTGTGTATTTATATTGCCGCTATAATAATAAATAATGAAAATAAAATTAAAAATTAAATGGGGCCCCATACAGGAAACGTGTTTTTTGGCGTAACATAGTGTTAAATTTTGTACGATGGTATGGAACCTTCGTGTTCGAGTCCGACTAGCATTTGGCTGGTTTTTTATTTAATTTTCTTCCAAATTTTATATGTGCTTCATCGTATTTTTTATACCTGCGAGTATGTCAAAGGAGAATCAATGTATAGAATGTCAGCCTTGTTGTTTTTTGGCAGTGGAATAACTTTTTGGTCATATTTTTTGAATATTTGAACGTACACTTTAGTCCACGGGTGATCTAAATTTGTTTAATCCTGAATAGACAGTGATTTAACCTAATTTTTTCAGGTGTTCCAAGCATTTTAATCAAATTATATCGACAACAAGAATAAATTAATCGCAATGTGTTGTTTCTCGAATATGTTGCTTAGGTATTCCTAATTCTTCGCAAATAGAATCGAAATGTTTATATAAAAACGAACTGATGTTTTTGTTCATTTGAACTGGACCACTGTCAAGGCGACAATTGTCATAACACACAAACCATTTTCAATTGTGTTTCATTAATATATTCATATTAGAAGTAATGAGGAAAAATAAAAGAAACTTTTCTAATTCTACTTTTCACGATTCAAATTAATATATACATATATTCAATCACAAAAATAACAAACAAAAGTGATGTGCTGGAATAAAAGTAATGTCTTATGGCTTAAACACAATTGCGACGACAACGGCCGACGGCACTGCAGATTCCTTGTAATACACGCTCCATAAAACGTTCCTCGAGAAATTTGTTCCTATTACTGCAATAGCTGCTGTTTGACGTCGCCGTCGCAATTGTGCTTAGGCCTATAGTCTGCCGTTTGCCGTCCCCGTCACAATTGCTTAGGCCTTTAGGTGTATATTAACATCCAGGGAACCAGCCAGTCAGACAGACAGAAGTAACTGCACTTTGCTCAACACTTGCTAAGAAGATTTGTTTCGTTCCTATTAAGATCAGACCTATTCTTGAATTACGAATGGTTTTTACGAATTCGTTATATAACGAATGGATTGCATACGAAAACAATACGGATTTCAAGAATACCATATGCACATTTGGAATGGTTTTGACTGCTTAAAGCGGAAAGCCATTAGCGTTCATAAGCCCAGATTTCATTCTATTCTATTATCAGCCAGCCAGACAACGTCCGCTCCTGTGTTTTGTCCTGTGTGATGTGCTTCGTTCCTTTAATTCTTGTTCAATTTTTTTTCAATTGTCACAAAGAGAAGACGTGACGTGCGAAGTTAATAAGTTTTTCCTTTATTTAATTTGTGAATTTAAGGGTGAAATTTTTATAATTTTTAATATTATTCAATTATTTTAATATTAATAACTTTTATTGCATCTCATAAAATATACCTTTTAGTGAAAGTCAAATGAAAGTGGATATAGCAATTAGAAAATAGATTGTGCGGTTTGCGATCATTTTTTGTGTATTTTGTGTCGCGTGTGCGTGTGTGTGTACAATAAATTTTATCGGCGATTACCGTTTAATGAAATGCATTAATTGAAGTTTGGATGTTTTTTATTCGGTAAGTGAAATTTAAGGATTTTAGTATTTTACTAACTTATGTATGGTATTCAAATATAAGGAGAATATCAAATTTATCATTATAAAGCGGCCATTTTAAATAATTTATTTCACAAGCGCTTGCACACTAATGCCACCTGTTCGTACCTACATATATACAGAAATATAAGTTTATCATCATGCTTGTTTGAATATGGTTTGATGGCCTTGTTTGCCTGTTTGTTTGATTGCTTTAGTTTGATGGCTTTCGCCAATGTACGGCTTCATTCCGCCGGTGCAAATTGTTTATTCCTCACTCTTCTGATGAATTGAGAAACTTGATATATATTTTAAGGATTATTGGATTAAACTACAGGTGAATTTGCTGAAATGATTTATATGATAATTACGTTATATGCAATACGTACGTATTCATATATCGTTGTACATTATGTTTAATTCTACGATATCCTTGAAAATATTTATTATAATAATTTAAGTGAATACACTTTCTTCGAAAAACGACGAAATTTATACACGTAAATTTTAGGGAGAAGAAATGATTTTAGAGGGGAGCGGGGATTCTAGATATACATAGTGTGATCAGGAAACTACAAGGAAGGAATCCATTGCACTACTCTATTCACCTTATTCACCTAACACCCATCAGAATCAATTTGTTTTCTGTAAATTTCTGGATAATTTGATTGAATTTATATTTAACTCATAGGGACCAATATAATTACTTTTTTTTTTATTTTATTTTTATTTTAACATTTAGCCAATTGTGCGATCAAAATATGCTATTGATATTATTATCGTAAGATTTTTGAGTTTTTCCAAAAACTTGTAAAATTTTTAGTTCCCGGTCAATATCCAATTTCTGGCCAAGATTAAGGACTCTTGTCGTTATTTTTAAATAATTTCGTAACGGAAGTATGTATACTTATATTTTTTGGCTGTTTACATAATAAATTGTAATTTAATTCTACATTAATTTGACAATTACTTGTTTTAATATCTTTTATTGGTATATCTGATCCGAAGGGTGTTAAGTCGACGAGTTGTCTACTGGTAAGGAAGGAGAATCATTAATGTCAATAAAATTATCTAAAATTCTCACCAAAGAACCCTTTGCACCATTATGATAGTAAATGATTGAAATTGATTTGCATTCGTGTACTGTCAAAATTTTCGTCGTTTCGTCGTGTTAATTTAAGACATCTAAGGAAACCCTCTAATTTTCTAAGTGCTCTCTCTCTCTCTCTCTCTCTCTCTATCTCTTCGTTAATAGCTTCAATTACTGTATCAAATATTTTACACGGTACATTTTCAGAAATGTTTTCTTGATTTGCTTGATTAAGGGTTTCGATTGAATTCTGCACACATTTTGGGTAATTACCAGCAACTGAATTTATTGGAAGCAATCCACAAGCAGAAGCTTCCTGCGTGAAAAAAATTTCCAAAAGTGTGCAAAATGTTATTTTTACTAGAGCTTTATGTGCATTTTCAGGTTGCTTTTCACAACTGCACAGTACTTTTCCATCATTCCATAATTTAAAACGTTTTTCAAAAACATTGGAATTAGTATTAGCTAACTAGACAATATTAATTTCATGAATAAATATAGCACAAATATAATATCAATTACCTACCTGCTAAAACGGGGTTCATTAAATTTTTGAAACTAATTTTTTTAGCACTAATTTTAGACCAGTGAATGATGATTATCCTATAATTACTTTCTCCTCCTCTTCGTTTCACAAATAGAGCTAAAAATTTCTATTCTAAATTTTAACTCAACTTTTTTATTTGACAACTATATTTTTTAAACTCTTCAATAATTCTAACATCTAGCCCCAACCTCTTTTCAATCTATCTATTTATCTAACTCTAGTTTCTAATATCGAAAGTCTACACTCTAAAATGCAACCCTTTCTACACCTACCGTTCTAAAAGCCCGCCGCTTTTAACATAGGCATTTCCGCAGAAGCAGACGCTTAAATGCTGCTCTTAACGCTGCATAAATTTGCAAGCTTTTTGTTCCCCCTTCTTATTTTCCACAATTTTTATGATAGCTGTGCTCTTTTGTGTACCTTGTTCTAGAACTCCCATATACTGGAGAGAAAAAATTGTTGGTTTTGTTTTTTTTTTTAGAAAATCAAAAACCTCAAAAAACCGTGTTATTTTTCTCTCCCCCTAATACTTTTTCACGTACACACCAATTTTTATTATTTTTCATACATAGATTTTTCAAAGATATTTGTAATGCTACCGGAGCTGTTTTTCCAAATTTGTTAATATTTGTCATGTTACAAATACTTTTATAACATTAAAATTGAAACCCTTCTAACTTGAATAAAATTTATTGCTATATGTTTACTTTAACATGAGAATGAAGATTGAGATAATTTTATTCAGTAGCTCAAAAACCGGATAAATCCCGTGAGTAGTTTATTTTATAAAAAAGCAATTTGTAAACTTCTATCTCGTTAAAAAGTGAATGATTTATTCATTTCAATTCCCAAAAGCTCGTAGTGACGACACGATCCAGTAGTCCAAGCAAATTCTCGGTTTTGTTTATATGTATGTAATTTTGAATAGCACTTTATAGGATTATTGGTAAGCAATGGTAATGTGATTAGAACGGAAGCTCACGTTACTACTACATAGTCAAAATTTTGGAAGCTCGGAACCGAGAGCTTTATTTTCTGGCATTCAGCCTTAAGAAGCGCTCCAAGAGCGCTCTAAATGATGGCCGAACAAGTTTTTTGAATGTGTCTTTTTGAAAGCTTTAATGAGCTTTTTTGATAATCATCGCAGTGCTTCACTTCTTCCTTAAACTCATAAAAGGCCTTCAAGAGTGCTTCCTGAGAATAGAATTGCAGCGCTTGCGCTTGCTTTTGATTATTTGTGGTATTAAATTTTATAAACTTGATTAAATATCTTAATATATAAAAATCCAGTGTCACTGTGTGTATACACGCTAATCTCCGAACCCAAAACCCTCGAGAATACTTCACAAGCCATGAAAGGGACTGCCTCCCTACCACATGCGAGGCCCAACGTAGTCCTTCCATTCTAAAATATTTGCAATGTTCTTATGTAAAACTGACAAAAGTTTGATTTGAATAGCTCCTCCGCCCTAAACTACTATTCACACAGAAAAATGGTGTTCTGATAATCTTAAGCTTGCTTTCTTATCTTCCGAACTGTAATAAAATTTTCATACCTTTCCTAACAGAATTATTTAAAAAAAATTATCTTAGCCAAATGACTACGATTTCTCAAACAAAAATTCTCAGCTGAGTAATCATTGTACTGTCGCTGTGCCGTCATGCGATGCCGTGGGCTGATGAGTTGCCTACAGATTCGGACTCCGGCTGCACATACACATATGCACAGCTGAGAGGTATTGAGCGTAAAATGGTAAGATTACTTTGTAATCAAAACTATTTTATTATTTTGTTAAGTAAGGTATATACTAAGGGTAGCCTTTGGAAAGGTGAGGAACCAAGCTGTAAATTGCTAGAAGACTATTTTCCTGTATGGATAGTAGTTTGGGCTCTATAGCATTTATAAAATCAATGTTTGGTACTTTTCCATAAGCATCAATATAGAACATTTTAGAGAACGGACTCCGAACGCACACATGCAGGTTTCTGTTTCATGGCTTGGGAAGTATTCTCGAGGGTTTTGCCGAACCCCAACCGATTTAAATGAAATTTTGTGAATGTGTTTGTTTGGCTCCAGCTTGAGAGATAGGATAGTTTTGCACACGATAGATGGCGCTGTTGTCGAAACGTAAAAAGTTGCCTGACAACGCGTAGAAGTGGAAAGCTGAAATTTGTACACGGCGTTTTCATAAAAATTGCAAATACATGTTCAAAAATAGACTAAATCTGGCAACTCCTTCATGGGGTTGCCGGTTTTTAGTATATATTTGGACACTGTCTGACAACGAGTACACGTAACAACCTGAAATTTGGTACGAGGTGTTTTCATAGCAATAGCAAATAAAATTTAAAAAACACTAAATCGGGCAGTCTCTTTTTGGTGTTGCCATACAAAACTTTAGTTTTTCACTATATATTTGGAAACTGCCTAAGACCGCGTCGACGTGGAGAGCACAAATTTTGTACGCGCCGTTTTTAAAAAAAATTAAATTTAAGTTCAAAAATGGGACAAATCGGGCAATTCCTTCGTGGGGTTGCCATACAAAAAATTTGGTACGTGATGTTTTCATAGCAATGGTAAATAACATTTCAAAAAATGGACCAAATCTGGCTATCCCTTCTTGCTGTTGCCATACAAAAGAGAGCAACACTGTCCCGCACATATGAAAGTATACAGAGTGAAACTCTAGAGTACGGAATCGCGCGATCGAGTCAGATAATAGCTTAGATATTATGCATCTCTAACCAAACCACACCCATCCGCACCCATCTAGTTACCTATATTATTGCCGGGCCAGGCAACGCCGACGGGCTCCTCCTAGTATTATAAATATATATATCGGGTTTTCCAATAAGAGGTGTTATTTTAATTAGCCCGCTATTTCGGTAGATGTTACTTTTGGAGCTGTCATTTTTTGACATTTGACAAGTAGAAACTACGCCATTAATAAAAATGGAACGATACACGATTCAACAACGTATTGAAATTATTAAAATTCACTATAAAAATGGTGGAAATGTGGCAGAGACGGTTCGTAAAACTCGAAAACTTTTGGGTCGTCGTGAAGCACCTTGTCGGACCGCAATACAGAAATTGGTAGAAAAATTCGAGCTGTCGGGACAAGTTAGTGATGTGAAGAATAAAACCCGTGCACGTTGCTCAAAAACAGCCGAGAATATTGCTGCTGTAGCCGAAAGTGTTGAAGAAAACCCAGGTTTGTCCATTCCTCGTCGTTCTTTGGAATTAGGCATTCCACAAACGTCATTACACCGTATTTTGCATAAAGATTTGGGTCTTAAGGCTTATAAAGTTCAGTTAACACAAGAACTCAAGCCGGCCGATCATCAACAACGTCGAGTTTTTGCTGATTGGGTCCTTGAAATGCATGAAAATGATCCGGAATTCCATCGAAAACTCATCTAGAGTGATGAGGCCCATTTCCACCTCGATGGCTTCGTCAACAAACAAAATTGTCGCATCTGGGGTTCGGAAAACCCAAGAGTTATTGTTGAAAAGCCTCTCTATCCTCAACGTGTGACTGTTTGGTGCGGTTTATGGTCCCGCGGGGTCATTGGACCTTACTTTTTCGAAAATGAGGCTGGAGCAACAGTTACGGTGAATGGATTGCGTTATCGACAGATGATTAATGATTTTTTATGGCTGGAATTGGATGGTATTGATCTGGACAACGTTTACTTTCAACAAGACGGCGCTACGTGCCATACAAGCAACGAAACCATTGATCTTTTACGGGAAAAGTTTCCGGACCGTGTTATCTCTCGAAGAGGTGATCACAATTGGCCACCGAGATCTTGTGACTTAACACTTTGAGACTTCTTCCTTTGGGGCCATGTGAAAGAGAAGGTCTACGCCAACAGTCCAGCGTCGATTCAAGACCTCAAAGATGGAATTCGTGAGGCTATCGAGGACATAGGGCAGCCACTTTGCGATTTGGTTATGGAAAATTTCATGAAAAGGATATGGTCCTGTAGGCGTGGTCGTGGTGGTCATTTGGCTGATGTTATTTTCCATTATTAACGGCATACCTTCCTCTTTATAATGAAATAAAGATCCGATCATTTATCTCAAAAAATGGCATTTTTCTTTGAATATCAAAATAACATCTCTTATTGGAAAACCCTTTATTATAAGCCAATATTCTCCCGTACTGAAATTATTGTAGATTTTGGAAACAGAAAGAGTAACAACTCTTTGGAAAGTTAGCGCCTCACTCCACAAATGAACTTCACTCAAAATGAGAAATGCGTTTCTTCGCACAATAGTGGAGAAATCCACAGCTTAAATTCGTGGAAAATTAGATGAAATAAGCCCTTTTTGCTTGTTGTTCTGCTGGAGGCAGGAGCTCATCATATAATCTTCTATAGAGCTTCCAAGCGATGAGTATAGAAGCACTTGAGTTACTCAATTGCGCCTTTGCTAACTTTTCTGGATATATCAGTGAATATTCTTCTAAAGAGCTGCCAAATGATGGCTAGAGAAGTGTTTAAATTGCGCTCCTTTCAGGAGCGTTGGTTTTTCGTCCCAATGGGATCCAACAAAAAACGCCAATACAAATGTCTAAGAGTGGGAATTTTCTTCTTTTCAAGCAAATTTCACTGGATATGCTTCAGAAATAGTGCAAGGCTCAAACGGGATTAAATTTTGTGTAAAATATAAAAAACTGGTTTTGAGGAGGTGTTTCCAAAAAATTGTTAAATTTTAAAATATGTTCAGGCCCAACTTTAAAACGATGAGAAAGACCAAATTTGGTACCTTGGTATGACAGAGTTGGTAAGCTATTACTCTTAAGAGGAATCCTGTATTTAAGGTGTTCAATTTTCATTAAAATGTACCTACTATTTATGCAAGGTTGTCGTATAAAAAATATAAATACACCTTCCTTAAATTTTAAACTATATTTTAAGGGATGACTATTTATTATTATTCTAACAATATAACAGACGTCTTATGCATGTTGAAAAATATCGGCATACAGCTAATTCAAGAACATTCTCCGTGGAATAAGTCCAGCATAACTCAATACGGAATAAATCTCTGATCTTGGAATTTTCTTAGAATGTCTATCAATAACCTGAAAAATATAAATGTAAAAAAAAAAATATTTTTAATCGGATGTTTAATAGAATTATTTACTGGGTTCTTTCCGGGTCCAAACCAACTATAGTATGCTAATGCTTCTCGAACTCTTGGTGTTTTATAAAAAATTTCTCAATTCACTTCGAAGTCTCTGTTCATATGCATCGTTTTCGATAACAGCTATATTTTGTAGTTGTCCAGAAGTTAGAACATTTATAATAAGCAGTTGATAGAGAGCTAGTTTTACCCTAAAAAGAAGAAGAAAACAAAACATTAAATAAATAAGAACTAAAAATTATCTACTTATAAAAAATGTAACAATGCTCCCGGCTGCATTGTTTTGTAATGATGAAACGTGCAGATGACAATTACGTGAATTGGCATGAACAACTTTTTGGTCGGATAAATCAGCAAAAATATTTCGAAGACTATACTCTGCCTGCTCGTTCCGCGGGATCCATATCAACTTTGAATGGATATATCAACATCAATTAGCGATCAACGACCGTCGATCAACGATCATCAATCATTGATTAATCATAATCATATTGCTTATATAAGATTGTTTTTTGCTTTAGACCACATGTTCTGCCAACGAAATGCCAGATGTGGAGAATGACACCATGCATTGCTTCGTTTCCCTAGACGTAAGTTTATTTTTATTTTTATTTATTATTATTATCAAGAATATAAGTCGCAAATATTTTTGACTTTGATAACCTTAGTTTGCAAATGTTAGTTTCTTTCTTTATGTAAACGAAACAATGTCTAATCGGAATCGGACATTTACTTAACTTTTAGTGGTTATTTTCATAATTTTAATTATGGAATTTTTCATTTTAATTATGGAGGCCTCAAAATCCGTCTCCACAGTGGCTGGTTTAATTCCATTGAAGAACGTGTCGTCAAAGGTGATTTTGTCTTGGTTTCGTTACTTACTCAAGAGGATTGCATAGCGTGAGGCTGTGACTTAGTTAATAATGTGTGCCTAAGTCAAGGATTTTTTCCTATAGATTTAAGGAAGAAAGGTGGACAACGACTTAATTTGGATGGTAAACCTTTTCCCTGCTTTTGGTATAAAAAAAAAAACACCTTATATCTCTGAAGCATTAGTGAATATAATGTAGAGAACTAACTAACTAACTAACTTGAATGATTTCAATTAAGGATTTAAATATGACAATGCCTAATATAATTTTATTTGGAGTAAATATTCTTCTTTAAAAGAGAGGTGCAGGATGCTAAAGCACATACTATGTTTATGCTTGTATAAATATATATGATAAATGCGGTGAGATGGTGCAGGACTCTGCATTGTATATGATTAGGTGTGATGTAGTATCATCTGAACTACTTATTATGTTCAATTTATTGACTTTAATTATTGATTTTAATTGTTCTGAAGTGATTTAGTGCTTGTTATTTATTTTTTATTTTTTATATACATATATGCGATATTAGCTATAGTCTCAAACATACCATCATGTACGTTACCATTATTTTCCGCAATAAATATTGCTAGAGGTTCTAAAATTATTTTATGAAGCGATGTATCACATTACTTTCCCGCAACTGGTAATGGATTAATGAGTGGAATCATAGTCAGCGGTCTGAATATGTTCGATGGTTGGATTTGTTAAGAAAATATCTTTGATCTAAGGATAATGAGTGCCATTTAGGCTGGTCTTTTCCGGACGTTTCGCTCTCGCCCCGGAGCTCATTCAGCGGTTTTTCTATAAACTGGGGTTAATTATCAGGTTGTACATATGTGTGTACAATTCGTAAGTGGGTGTAGATATAAGTTAGAGATCTGATTGTTAATGGGTCTGAGAAGACCTCGTCTTATTTCATTCATCAGGGTGGCATACTGGACAGAATACAGAGATAAAATTCCAAATTAAAAAAGGAATCTCGGGTTACGTATATATTTCATTGGGGTCTATTAAAATATATAAAGCCAAATGCTCTTTTCATTGATGAATAGATACTTGCATTACGTAATCAAATAAACTTCGACGAAACAATTCAATATTTACCTACTTATCAGACAAAAAAAAACGATATCATTTCATTTGTTAAGAGATCTCTTCATTTAATTAGATGCCACCCTCGTTCTCTTCTCTTTACTAAACGATAGTGAAAAAATAAATCACTTGCGTAATTAGTCAAAAGTCATTAGTTTAATAAAAACACTTTGAACTATAAAAGCAATTAAGTATTATTTTTTATTTCACATAACTTGGTATAGAAACAAGCCACACAATTTTATTATTTATTAATGATAAAAGAAATTCACTGATTTTGCTTAAGATTTGATAAGAATACGTTAATATCGCAAAGTTTTTCTCGCATACATGTTCATAAAAAAAAAAATGCTATCCGATATGTATAGATAACACAACTCTTTCCTATAAATATAAGAGTGTCACACGATCTTAAAGATATTCTAAGAAATCACCTGTCTTCCGAAAAATGAAGATCGTTCTGTGCGGGCTTATTGTTCTCGTTGTCATCACAGCTGGTGGTGTCTTCGGTTATCCTGAAAATCCGGAAAAGTTAACAAGAAATTTGTTTGAGGATGAAGATGATGAATGGTCATATGTTCCTCAAATAGACGGTACTTTTCGGTTGATGAATCATAAACAAGCCGAATTGGAATATCAACAATATCCGCAACCAAGATCAGATTTTGTTATAATATTTCAACTATTCACCAGGCTAAATCCAGATGAACCACAAATTGTTCGAGAAAATAATACATCAACATTATTGGAATCTAATTTCAATCCTAAGCATCCTACAAGGTAAATAACCCTCCATATGTACAATGTGGAACTCTAATTATTTATTCTAGGCTAATCGTTCATGGGTGGATGGGTCATGCTAATGCAACAATAAATAATCTGATTCGACCGGCATTCCTGGAAAGGGGTGATTACAATGTATTCGTGGTGGATTGGAGTTCAGCAGCTAGAACTATCAACTATCTATCAGCTAGATATAGTGTAGAAGATGCAGCAATACAAATTGCTGATTTCATTGATTTTCTACATTTATTCGGTGGAATGAAATTCGAAGATTTAACACTTGTCGGACATAGTCTTGGAGCTCATGCATCAGGCTTAGCTGGAAAAAAAGTAAAAAGGGGACGTATACAAACAATTATCGGATTAGATCCAGCTCTACCGCTATTCTCCTATAAAATTCCTGAAGAACGACTCGCACCCGATGATGCTATTTATGTTCAGACTATACAAACAAATGGTGGATATTTAGCTTTTCATCAACCACTTGGACAAGCATCGATTTACCCCAATTGGGGATCTAGTCAACCGGGTTGCGGTTTTGATACAACTGGAGCATGCGCCCATAGGAGATCGTACATATATTTTGCGGAATCTTTGCGTCATAATAACTCATTTATACCATACGACTGCATAGAATATCAGCATGTGTTGAATAAAAGATTCTTTAGTGTGGATAAATCGATCAGGATGGGAGGTGAACCATCAGAATATGGATATTTCAAGGGTGCCTACTATGTACCAACTAATTCGGAATCACCTTTTGGACTTGGAGATGTTAAGCCATAATTTGGAATATGTGTTTTTGTGGTGTTATTTGCACACGTGGAAATAATAATAAAAGAAAAAAAAACCCCGTCCTAAGCATTTAGTTAAATTCATGTATATAAGTGTGTACTTAATTAATTTTAAGGTGACTGATTAATTAACAGAGCTCTGGTGCTTATACAAGTTGCATGAATGAGAAGAATGTGAAAAATGAGAAGGGAGAGACGTATAGAAAGTGTTGCACTAATATGAATCTAGAGTGAAATAAATTGGAGTTATTTTATGAAATTAAATTTTATTTAAAAAAATCTCAGGTTGCTAGGTATCTGTAGATAGGGGCTTAACAGAATACTGGAATTCTAACCTAAGAAATTTAGTAATAAGTGAAGATCCGGACTACACTGTTCCACAGCATCTCTACTCGTAGTCCTAGTAGAAAGGAGAGGAAGTGTTGCCATAGAATAATCATAAAATAAATGTCGATGTGGAAGGGGAAGTATGAATAGCCTGTCTTAATATATAATAGTATACCAATTACCGGGACTATTACAGTGGTAGTTTTTCATTCAAATATATCTCGAGATAAAAAAAAAAAACAAAATCCGCAGTAAAACCCCAATCAAATCGTACTTGGTCTAATGATGTTATAACAGTCCCTGGAATTTAGGTGTCTCTCATAGCATTCTTTTCTGCTGAGTATATGGTTACAGAAAGTTCCTGGGGTTTAACGTGAGCACCTGCCAAGTATGGTTTAATCCCACGGCACTCTAAATGCACGGAGTAGCTACAATACGACAATTAGCGCATTCATGAGACAGAGTATATCCTGTCCCTGCTGATCTGTGGGCAACTTCACGCCGAGAGCAAAATATCTGAGCATGCAATGCGTTAGCTACCATCTTTCATATCCTATGTTACAGTACGCATTTTATACAAGTGACATACTTCTCCCATTATGTCGAGTGTGTGCGACACTTTCTTTTCCAGCATATCGGCTACCACAACCACCACGATGCTCGCATCAAGGGGCCTGCTTCAATCCTTCTCAACCCTGTGGTACCAAGTTAGCAATGTAGGCTATCAGTTCCAGTTGGTATGGCTACGTTGTCCATGACCATACGGTCATGGTTCTTCATGCAGATTCCTTTTATGAAACGGGACTGGTTACTCCGTTCGGGCTTAAGATCTTGTTGTCACCAGCGAGGTGTCCGTAATCTTATAGCTGCCATGTATACTTGACATATAAGAACTACTATCATGCATACTTAACTTCCCCAATCTATCAACTATCAACGTTTTCGTCCCTTAGGACTATGTTTGAGACTTTTATTGTATCTGACTTACATGAACATTTAAATTCTTTGTACATGCACCGTTTTCACCGTACTCTAGTACAGTACCCGCAGAGGCAATAAATCTCATATTTATTTCGCAAGGAATCGCGCATGTGAGCAGATAACTTCTGATGATAGGCATCAGGGCATGGGAGATCCAAAAGCATTTAACAATTACAACTATGTTCCTGCAGTTGAACAATCTTTTGTCGTGATGCATGGATGATTTCCTCTTATTCATCTTTCACCTTACCCGCCCTGCGCGTCGACTACTTTTCAATGGCCGGGTATTTGGTTACAGCAATCTACGCTACCTCAATAGAAAAAAAAAAAAACATTGAAACATTGATAGCATCTATAAGCAGCCCCCTAGAATTAGTTAAGAAAATTCTTGACTAACAAGCTTATAGACTTGTTTTTTGTAGATGAGAGGAGTCAAAGACCTGCATAATCTCCAAGAAAGCTATGCCCAAAAATATATCTAAATAATAGCAGTGCTGTTCATGACAAGTCGAACAAGCATGCTCAAAATAACTGTCATCAACACTATGAGCATACTTCTGCATATTTGCAGTGCCTATTGTATGATGAATTTATGATGAGTTTTAAATGGGATTAAAAATAATCTTATAGACAGGATAGTTAATTGCGGGTCCATACCATACCATACATAAAGAATTAGATATCTTCATAAGGATACATTTTTAGTCCGATCTCGTCTGCTAACAATATTTATTGAAACTTAAGAAATTCCCAGACTCTAACGCGTTCGAATCCTAGCATCAGCATGCTATTTTTATAAAAATATTAACGCGTTCGAGTCCCAGCATACAGTTTTTTTTTTTAAATAAAAAATAATAATAAAAAAGTTTAAAAACAAAAAAAAAATTCAACAAAAAAATAAAAAATAAGGAAAGCCCCGACCCTGTAATTCATTTGAATCCTAACATGTTTTTGTTTTTTTAATTAAAAAAAATAAATAAAATAAAAAAAAAGCAACAAATCTTTTTTTATAAACTTGAGAGAGAATCCTGTTTTGAGAACGGAACAACTTTAGCTAGTATTTATTATATTCAACATTAATGACTTATGCATTTTTGGAGCAAGAATAATCCTACGGAGACCCAAATTCACTTGAAGGTCAGCTATCGTTTCCCTTATCTGGGAATAATAATAATAGGCGACTCTTACTGGATAGGTATAATGTAAAATTTCGCATGGAATGTCTGAAGTTTCGTTTTGTTATCACGTCTAGTCTTAAGTGCCTTCTATATATATGTATATACATAGGTATCAGCTTCTTCTGGATGTCAATTACAATATTTGGAATAATCGACGTGTGAACGATTGCCATTATCTCGAGATAAAATCAATTTCATAATCGTACTTTCCCACTTATGATGACTTGGAATGAGTTGGTTTATTTTTTATTGGAGACCGACAGCAGGAAGTTGATGGTAAAATTAAAAATTTTTAATGTTTTTCCTCGTTTTGAATTCGTTTGATGGTGACAGTTTTTTTTTTCAAAGTTTCAGAGTTGTTCAGAGCTCAAAATGTATTTTACCATCTTCCGAGACCAAGTAATACTGGTCTCATATCATTTCCTTTATCGCATTTAGGGATATGTTGTACATAAACCCAAAATATTTCCGTGTCATAAGCCTAACTTTATTTTTCTAGAAATATCTAGAGAAGCTTAAGAGCTTTTCCCTCGAACTACAACACACATAGTGAATAGTAAATGTATGCAAATTGCTATGACCAATGACCATTTGTAATGTCTGACAGAGTGTGAATGCAAAACGTAACTAACAAGTTCTGTACTAAAATTAGTTCGACCACAATTTTGAAGGGGGATAGTACCTAGTCAAAAACCAGATATCTCAATTTAAGTCAAAAAATCATCCAAATATGAAATTTTCGTCAGACATTAAGTTGACAACATTTATGCATGTGCAAGTATGCTGTACATGTTTGTCACATGGTGCATAATCCATCACAAATTCAATAAAGTCCAGTTCCTGTAGTTGGATCTAGTTGAGATCTTGAAATTGTATATACAGGTCGATGTTATACCATGTTAGCCTCGACGACATTAAGGCAGGTAACCAATTCAATTTATATGCAAATGTGAAATGGTTACTACACTTCGCTTATGTGTATCATGAGAAAATAACAAATGGAAACAATTTCAGGATGTTATTTCAATAAAGCCCCCCTGTACCATGTATAATATGACTAACCTAGACAACTTGAAACTTCTTCATAAACTTTCCCCCCCATGGGATAAATACAGAGAGATCCAAATGACATCGTAACTTTTCGCATATGTTGCATTTCGACTGAAATAAAAGTCGCATCTACATACATGGAAACTACAAAGTCATCTTTTCGTACTTAAAAAGGAATAAACTCTTATAAGAAATTGGTAACAGTGAATGTCTTTTTTGTCTGAACTTATGCGTTTCTCTGTCCAAAGAATCGTAGGTTGCCATGGGATGGGGACGTATTGATGTTTTGTCCTATAAAAGTGCTCTTTAAAGATAGCACATAAAAGTTGAAATTACTCCTCCTTAATAGGATGATTCGATTTCAATAAAAGGAAGAAAGAACAGGAAGTCAGATTATAGATGTGTTGTCTGTTGACTTGGAACTTCTGGTATGAAAATTTAAAGAAACAAATTCGTTTAGTTCGTTACATATATAGTCAAGTTAAAATTACATTATCAAACTACATTTTATATTTAAAGTAGAATAAAAAGCAATTTAGTAGTAATGTTGGGTCATGTATAGATAAATGCCTGTCCGTACTCTCCGCATTTACTTAGTTTTTCTATGGAAAGGAGATTTCTGATATAATTTCGGGGAAAGTCATTATTGATCTGTCGAACACGTATCTTAACTTCAAGTGTCATAGGGTGCAGCTCAACGTGGTTAAGTCCAAATTAAACAGTACGTAGAGAATGACCTTGAGCTTAGATCACTGGAAACCCAGCCAAATCTTATATATCTCTGTACATGGAACTAGAAGGTTGGCTGCCGAGCCAGAGAGAAAACCTTGGGTAAAAGTCATACTACGATTGGAAGGACTTCCGCCGAGAAAATATCTGAACTGAACTGAGCTAAACCCTTATCACGAGTGATTTGTTTAATGCCCTTAACTATCTGATAATTTTCTACTTTTGTTAGTTAAAAGCTATACTCATAATTTGGGTAAGAACCTGTTCGACGGAATCGGTTTTTATCGCTTACAAATTCGCCTATGCACAGCTAATTAAATAAAAATAAAAGTCCATTACAGCTGGTTAGACTCTATATGACCCCGGCTGCTATTTCCACCATTATACTTTCTAATAGCATTATGGTCGGTGCAGGATGGCGCTCTTGTCTTTCGCTGGTGATATAACAGGTCACAACACTATAGTCCACAGGGCTTCTCCTTCTTTGGAATCATTGCAAATGCTGTGGG
Organism: Dioctria rufipes; assembly: GCA_963924295.1. Taxonomy (NCBI): domain Eukaryota; kingdom Metazoa; phylum Arthropoda; class Insecta; order Diptera; family Asilidae; genus Dioctria; species Dioctria rufipes. Next base: position 14,262,167 of record OZ002745.1, read on the forward strand.
AAGCTGTGGGAAAGACAAACACTCCGTTAGAGATTGTCAGTTGAAGGGACGATGGGGGCAGTTTGTAGAGATCTATGTTACTACAGACGGGTCTCGCGGGGGATTCTATAGCGCTTTGGTAAAATTTTCGTTCGGTTTTTCGATATGTATTCCGGTTTCGGCCTTGGTGCATAATTTTAAAAATGATATGCAAAAAATGCGTACGTTTAGGAAATCACATTTTTTATTAGATTATTTGGAAATTTCAAGCCTCTGGAACTGCCACCTACTCTACTGTCAATATAGGAACCTTTTCTACTACTCGTTTTTTAGGCATTTTAAAAATTATTGTTATTTAATCTGTTATGTCGTTTTGTGTTATTTATAGTGTTTACTTTGTTTTTGTTATCCCTATTGACTCTGTTATGTTTGTGATTTTTTAGATTAGTTAGTGTCTTTTACTTTACACCTTTTAGAGCCTTTTGTCACATATTTTTAAGAAAAGAATGAAAGAGCCTATTTACATAAAAAAAAAATATTATTTTTTGTATATGTCGAAGAAAACATCTTTCCTGTGCTATTAACTACACGTATATACATTCTATTAAGTACACGTATTATTCTCAATGTAAGCCCCCTATGCCTGTGCACTTAAATATTTTTGCACCTGCTTAACAAAATAAAATAACTCCAACGTAGGTAATAAATAAATTATAAGCTTATAAAAGTTCACATAATGCCGCCATAATAAATCAACTTGAAATTTACCAGCTCTCTGTTTATACGTTAAACGCATTCACAATTTAAAGCCATACGATTTCGATTTAAAGTTGATAAAAAAAAAACAGATTAAGTTACACCGGAAAATTGTTAATATGTTCCGATCTATTGTCAAATTAGAGTCTTTCTTATAGATAACAGAAAGCGAAAACATTATGTTCGACAATAGCGAAACAAAGTATGTACAAAAGTTTAACCATATGCAGGCCCTTGTAAATCTTCCTTTCTGCTGGGCTCTATCGGGCGAGAGATATTAAAATACGCAGTATGAAAACAGCAGCCACAAGCAAAGATAATCGAATGATAATGATTTTATCTATATCTCTTAAGCTTCCGTACAATTTGTTTCGATTCTTCTTATGAGCCGCAATTTTTCAGTTTAAGTATTTCGGAATCACGTGCAGGTATAGTCTTCTGAACATATGTATGTGCGCGCGTTTGGGTAGAGTTGTAAGTGAATTATATCAACACAATGGGCCGCTATGGCCTTCGTGCTTGGGATGGGGTCTCCTGTCCCCCTGCCACAACGAAAAAAAAAAATAAATTATGTAATTTAGCTTAACATTTATTTAAATTTAAATACGAAAATCATTTATAAAGAAATTTGTTTGACCTTAATCCCAGAATACTTCTACACTGAAAAAAAAACGATTAGTTGCTTTACGCCAATGAATTTGTTTTATCAACAAATAATACCAGTTGATTTTCAGTTAACGAATCATAATCATTAAGAAAACTTATTGGCATTTGTTGATTTAGATAATCTTGTTTAATCGTAGTATTTGTGAATTCAACTAATTGTTTAGTTAGTTTTGATAATCTTTCGGAATTTCGTATCCGAGTATCTTTTGTTTTTTCAACTAATCCTTTTGTTGAATTAACTAATTTTTATATAACAAATTTCGAAAAAATAGAAATATCAGCTAAAACAGTCGTTGTGTAATCCAGTTCTTGAAAGCACTTATTGAAACAATCGACTAATTAATATTGCACTTTCAACAAATTCAATTCTTCAAATTAACTAATTGATTGGTTGATTTTGCATACTGCATTATTTAAAATAACCGATACATTAGTTTGAAGACATTAGTAATCAACTAATGTTAAAATATGTTATGAAATTGGAAAGTTCAACTAATTTTTTAGTTGATCATAATAAAATGCTATGAATTTAATTATTTTTGTGATTATTATTTTTATATGATTTTATTATTTGCCCGCAGTAAACTGACAATATCTTTAGTAAAGAGGAAAAACAAAACGTTCTGTTTGGGCAAAAATTCTGTGTGTACTCAATAGTACGACTGAGAGTTTCTGCCTAATGTAGACGCTGAAGAAAATATTAAGCAAACCCCATATATACACTCAGTCTCAGTTCTAGGTGTGAATTATATGAGGCAAAAATTTCTGATTAGTTGATTCATCGAATGTATAAGTCGAAATTACGAATTGGGTTTTAATATGTCCAAACGAAATTCAAATTGAAAAAAAGATGTGTCAAAGCAAAGGTTCAGATTTTTCAATTCCACAAATTATTGGTTTAATTTAATAGTTTTGCGCGTACGTTTCTAAAACGATGAAACGACAGTAAAAATGGTTATGATTCATTTTGCAGGTAATTTCTCAGTACAAAATAAAATATTGTAATTTTTTTTATGACAACGTCACGGGTTTCAAGATTTCTTCCATTTATGAAAATATAATTTTTATCTTTTCGAAAATGCCATATACAAACGGATAGACGGATAAACGGACAGATATGAAAAAATCAAAATAACAATTATGCGTGGGTGTCCAATCCATTTTTTTCTTTATCAGTATATATAAACCAGCGAAATGATATAAAAATAAATATTAATGATGCAGTGATTTAAAATTTAAAGTTATGCGAAAATTATATTATTCATATCAACTAATATAATTCGTTAATTTAGAAAATTGTGTGGTTACATCATATTAAAAAAACCTATCAATTTATTTGTTGAATTTATTAATTACATAAATTCGGTAATATAACAAATCATATTCTTAAAAATAAACAAACAGTTTTGTTGTTTCTGCGAAAAAATCATAATTTTATATGTTGAGTTGACTAATATGTCTTTTGAAATATGATTAGGTTATTTATTAACTGAACTAGTTGAATTCGAAGGTACAACTAAAGTGTTTTGCAAAACTACTAAGCACAAATCAACTAATGCCAATTAGAAATTACAACTAATTAGCACTTATAATTTTATTAATGACTTAATTTTTTTTCCAAATCAATTTGCAGGAATTACTAATGTACAATCAACTAATCGTGATTTGTCGTTTTAACTAATAATTTTTTTTCAGTGTATGCTTTTTCTTACATTTAAAATTATCATCCTTTATATTTGGACGACAGAAAAATTTGTCCAAAAAGTTTTTTGTTCATTTGTATTCCTCCCTGGATGGTTCTGTAGATTAGAATTCCATTTTGAAATACGTTACAACAAAAAGCACCAAAAACCTATTCGATAACAAGACCTTCTCAGTCTCGTTCTCTGAGGATTCAATAATTTTCAATTTTTTTCTTGTATATCAATAAAAGTTGACCTTCATTGCATTAGTTGCGCTCTTTATACTCACTGATTTGAACTGGTTCAGTTACATTTACATATAAAACAACAACAATATATCTTAATTTGTTGCTCACTCAGTTTTCATCTAAGAGAATGTGATTATAGATGTGATAAAATCTTCCTGAACTTGGACGGTAGATGAATTGAAGTTCACCCCATTATTAGACCAATAATAATGTAAGGCGATTAGTCTAATCTAATGGATTCATATCTTAAGAGGTGAAGATTGATATTATGTATTGGTTACATTTTGAATGTTACAGGATCTGATGCAAGAGATAAATTTTCTCTAATTTACATTGGAAAGCTATAGTAGCGTTAGTTGTCGAATCTACAGGGTGGATAATATGCTTCGACATGAATAATTTCCTAATTATCTAGTTTCCAAAGATTCATAAAGATAAATAATATGTATGTAGATATTGTTGTTTTTTATTAGATTGCATTGCATTACACAGGTGAAGCCGTAATTGAATAACGTTAAGGAATTGGTCTAATCTAATTAAATGTATTAACCAATTATTTTTTAATCCAAATGTCCAAAATAAACTTAATCGCATATTGACGATATTAATAAATAAAAAGTTAAGTGCTAGTAAAAGAGCCTTCAGGTATAAAAAAACATTTTTTATGCTCACTTTCATTCAACTATACTAGTAACAAAATTTTCTCAAGTACATTTTTTTATTTTTTTTATCAGCTCACAACAAGGAATCACGTATACAGGAAAGGCACCTCTAAATTGAAAATATCCAGTTTCTCCAGAGGATATGTAGATTAGATTAGATTGATTTGGGGGCGGGGGAGATCTATTGTGAGTCCCTGTTCAATTTACCCCTTTTCTAGGGTAAGACTGTTAATGAAGTCTAGAACCATTCTGGGACTTAGGTTCCACACGTAGTTTGGTGGAGGAAAATTATGTTCGAGGTGGAGTAATCTCCGCCTGGCCAATGCTTCACAGATGCAGAGCAGGTGATCCGAGGTTTCGTGAACATCCTGACAGGAGCGGCAGGATGAAGTCTCAGCCAAGCCCATCTTGTATAGCTAATACCTCAATGAGCAATGGTTTGAGAAGAGCTCTGTAATCATTTTGAGCTCTGTTCTCCTAAGCAGTGGGAGCTCTTTTATTTTTTTGCCAAAGGTGTCGACAAACTTTTTGCCTGGTGAAATTCTTTTATCATTTCCCAATAAAATGATTTTTGTTCTCAGCTATTTAGAGTAGCTCTAACATTATACTTTCAAATACCACCAAATGTCTCTGAGCCGACAAAGGGCTCAGTAGCTATAGGGTGATTCATAAAAATGTTGATGGCCTGTAATTGCTATATCAAGTTTAAGGACTGTAGGTGGATGTGGTGGGGTTGGGGGAGGGGGTCGGGGGTGGATGGGGTGATTTTGAAACGATTTTTTTATCAGCACATCAAGGAATTACGTAGTATACAGAAAAAGCACCTAATTTAAATATTCCGTGTCTCCAGAGGATATGCAAATTCCTGTAGGGTATTATAGTTCTGATATATGAGTAAAATTGAGTATAAGTATTTGTACTTATAATTTAATTAATCAGAATTTCAATGCAATATAAAAATAAATAAACATGTAAGTGTCACGAGATGTATGTACATAGAATGTTACTTCCATTAAATATAAACACTTGAGAGCATCTCAAGTACTATAGGTAGTCCTTCCATTCCATTATCACTGATTTCTTCTACATACATATATTGAATAACAGTAAACAAACCTTAGCTATGATACGTATTGGATACAACGGAATACCATTCAGATTAACTAAAGTAAACAAATATTCTTAATTGTTTCATTAAATATTAATTTTAATTGAATTACCATCCACACACAATCATTTCAACTGCATAAGCTTATTTTATATGACCTACATACATATGTAGATATATAGAGGTACTTGAAAAGCTTACATGTGTATTACGCGGGCAACAAACTGATTAAGTATAATTATGAAATTTAAATGAAAATATTTTGTTTTTCGATTTTTATTTATTATTGATGACATTATCATGTGACATATTACGTCAAACGACTCTTGTTGGTCGAGTGTTTGACTAAAAAAATTGCAGCACTATTATACAAGGTATAAAAACCAAATTGCTTTTCATTTACTTGGTTTACATAAGGATCAAAGTTCAGCCTATGTATATGCGTACAACTTTATGCCAAGGTTCAGATTATCTGCGTTGTCTAATTTGTGTAACTATAAAAATTAAAACTATAGCTTCCAGTCTAGATTTTGTTACAGTAAACTGTTGATAACATTCTAGATCAATGTAGAGGGCTTTAAAAGGAGTAAGCAAATTTCAGTAGAACCTATAATTGGTGATTATAGTTATTCCCAAAAAAATTTTGCAAAATATCCTTCAGGTATATCATTAAATTTCATAATCGTGTTCCCGTATGAAACACCCTGTACCCTGTCCAAGACCTAAATCGTTTATAATTTTTCTGCTTTTATTATCTACTAGCTAAAGTTGCCCGTTCTTAGATCGGGATTCCCTCTTAAATTTATAACTGTTTTTTATTTTTTTTATTCTTTTATATTTTTTTATATTTCATTTATTTATTTACTTTTTTCGTTTTTATTTATTTTAAATGATTTTTTAATTAAAAAAGAGTATGCTAGGATTCGAATACGCTACAGACAGAGTCTGGGCTTTTCTTAAGTTTATTTTGATTAATTATTGCTCTTTTCCGCCATTCCGCCACCGCGCTATGGAATTATATGCTTAGAATTATAAGGGTAAAGTTTTAAGGTTGAATTTAATCTCCATTATGTTGAAAGAATTTGTTTAAAAGAGCAAAAATAGTTCCCAGAGGTGTGGAGTGACATATCAAACATCCCATTTTAGTGAGCTTTTGTACTTGTTTTATGGTCCACTATTAATATCGTTATACAATTTGATAATTAATCAGGCAATCAATGCACGAAGGATATGGGTAAAGGGGGTGATAGGAGGGGAGCGGGGCCATTGAATTCTAAATTGTTACTTATATTACTGCATTAGAATTGCGAAGTCAAAAATACAGAAAATGCACACAGCTAAGTTTCATTTAGTTTTTATATGACGTCAATAGTTAACTGCACGGTGCACACAGTTAATACTAAAATAAAAACGAAAAATTTCTTTGCTGCTTCATATTGTACATATAGATCTCTTTTTTTTCCATTAAAATAATCACCAATTTAATTTGAAATGGATTGCCTAAAATAATACAAAAGTAATTTCTTTGCCCTCTCTCTCGTTCCTCTTCGATTTAGCCATTTAAGGCTTTATTTATATTGTAGGAAAATGATGAATTGATCCCACGGCCATTCTAAAAGGCAAATAATGATAAATGATTTTAATAATAACTTAAGAAAACTTTCATTAGTCTTATACAAAATAAGTGAAATTAATTATTTATGTTGACAAGAAAATTAAGCTTTTAATTAGACCAAAAATATAATGTTGATATAGTGTTTGTATTTGTTTTGTTTTTTTTATGGAATACATTTTTCCCACAAAGTTTTCAATTTCACTATTTGACAGGTATAATAAAATTAGTAATATTAGATAGAATATAAGTTCTAATACAAACCATTATACAATCCGGCTCGAAGGACCAATAATTTATATAGGTAGGTAGGTATGCATAATGTGTAACATAAAAATTTTTTAATCAAAAGTTGATATCCTAATATCTTTACTGCTTCAAATAAAAGGATAAAAAAGTTTAAATAAAAAAAAAAAAAAAAAACATTACGTCGAATGTTACAACATAACCTTAAAAAATTATTTTTTTATTAGGTATTCACCATATTCTCTTTCTTATGTCAATTTTTAACAATGTGAATTTTCTATGTAAATCAAACACACGTAAATTTTGCTCACACATGCTGATTTCATGATTATCCTTTTATTCATGTAGTATTGAAGGAATAATAGGGAGGGAGGTAGGGCGCTGCAATAATCAATTTCATTCACAATGAACACATAAAATATAGGAACAAATGAGAGACTATTACCATATTCAACTATTGCTTTTATCCATCCAATGTCGTTATATCCTCTACATACTATATTATATATATATGCAAGGGAAAATATTTTTCGGTTGATTTGATTCCGATAAAAATTCCTGTTCGTGCTATAGTGTTATATATATGTAGGTATGGTATTAATTCAAATGCCCTTCAGCTTCTTCTCAGTTAGTCGGAGACCTTTCTTTCCTAGTATCCTTGAATGTTCTGCTGAATTGTAATCCTGAAACAATTTCATTGTGTGATTACGTGAAATTGATTCCTTGAGTTTTGGGTCCATTGTTGGATGGATGAAGGTATGGTAAAGGGTGTGTAAGAAGATATATAGCTTTCTAGAATCTTAACTTAGTTCGTTATGTAGCGGAACAATTCCATCGGTAGATATTTCTCTTTCTCTATTTGTTTTATGGAAGTAGGTCTATCGAGTGTATCCCCTTTGGTTACGGTTCACAAATATATTTTGATGGTGTTAATTGAGATTTCTGCAGTATTTCCCTTGATGAAAGTGTTTTAATTAATATTTAATGGATGCATTTTATGTTTCTAAACTAGTATTTTAATTAATATTTAATGGATGTATTTTGTAAACTTGTAGTTTGTAAACTTTAAAAAGGTATTCGATTTTCCGAAGGTTCTCTGTTTCACAAACAAAACAAAAAAGTCCCTTTATTACAAAAACTGATAAATTTTAAGAAGACTGCAACGAAGCTAAACTAAGTTGACACAATTTAAAAGTTTTTCTTGAGCTATAGATACTTGCATATATATGTATGTCGAGAAACTTTCTAAAGGAGCTATAAAATAAATCCCGACTGCGTAGTTATAAAAACACATACTTGCCCCAAATAAAGAAACTTTCGTCTTTGAAGCAGTTGCAAAAATAAATGTGACTAATTCGCACACTCCTGCTGATTCATTTGGGGATGACAAATCTTTTTCTCTGATATTTACTTACGAACAAAATATTCTGCGTGAATTTGACAGTCTATATAGGGCTTATATTCTGTTGGTCTTTTCAACTGCATGAAAAAGATTAATTTGTCGTATAGGAAAAAGTTTTTGCCAGAAGAAGAAAGTTTTATCAACAATGAAAATGAAATTATGAAGAAGTAGCTGACTGAAAGCATTTTGCTGAAACACCACATCCGGGTTATTTTGTGTATATTTTTCCATGTCGAAATTATACATACATATATGGCTAGATTAATAATAATGATAATTGTACTATAGTAGAATACAACTTTATCAAAATCAAGCTAGAGATCATCAGAGTGACTTGAAGCATGTTTTTATTGATACGTTTAATCCAAATTTTTTATTAAGAGACTGTAGATTCGGATAAAGTCGGCAAGTGTGAGTCCAGTTTGTTTGATGGGATATCTTATTCGCTCTGAGATAGATTTCAAGGATTCCAGAAAAAACGAAAAACTTCTGGATAATATCTACTTATTACATTCTTACTAGTTTAAGGGGCCTATTCTTGAATAAACGAATAGTTTTTACGAATTCCAAAAATAAAAAATGGTTTGCGTATGATAATAACGAAAACGGATTTCTAAAATACCATATGCACATTCATTTCGAATGGTTTTGACAGCTCAACGTATACGGGATCTGTCTTCGTTTTGCATAAATAGGGATGCAGATGTAGAATCATTGTTTCTTCATCAAAAGTGAATAGGAAATATCGCTGGTGACCCAATTGGGCAGAAGTATAGATATGCATGTATGGAAGTTCAAATCTCGTTAGTTTTCCGTTTGTTACAATGTTACAATGTTTTATTTTTCAGTCGTCACGCAGTCGAACCTGAGACAACTTACAACTTGATGTGAAAAACTCCATATAAACCCAGATCACTTTTTGAAAGCTCTTTAACTTTTTACTCAACCAAAGAAAGCTATCATTGCGAAGAATTTATGTGGCATAATATAGCAAGAGAGAGAGAGAGAATGTATAGAGCTTTCTATTAGAAGACCATTAGTTCGTTTTAACTCGACCTCTTTTTTGTGAGTTTTGCACATCCAGATGAAAGATGTCTCAGGTTGTACACAGAAACTGGCCAATAGGAGGAGTATAAAAGTGATCTTTTTTGGGTTATTCTTTTGAACTTTTTTTTTTTGCTAAGAGATGCCTGATTATAAGGCCCAAATTGTAAACTTTGAAAGGATGTTGGGACATACACAGCTCTGTAAATATGATATGATAATACTTACAAACATTAAAATCGCATTCAGAATTGGACTTAAATAAAAGCTTCTTGCAGAGTTTTCCTTATTATATTCTCTGGTGATGGAAATGCAATTCCCAGGTATATTTTTTTAGTCTTTTGAGACTAACGAGGTTACTAGTTAAAGATAACACTCAATTAAACTCCTTCGAGGAGTCATAGCTGTGTTATAGTACTCAACACAGCCATACATTAACATAATGTCATAACTGGGTGGTTCTTCTGTAGTTCGCAATGGGGCGCCCATCAGCTTAGCCACTCCAATTTTCAAAATATTCGCGCCGGCGTTCACGTCTCGGTTCCACATGGTACCACATTTTCGGAAAAACTGGTACCGATGTGGAGACCGAGACGGCCTCATCGGCTCACAACAATTGGCTCACAGCTTGGTGGTGCGGAATTCGTCCACTTCTAGCACGGAGCAATGCACCTTAAGTGCCCGCAACAACTTTTGGTTCGGCGTCCGCACATACCCACGAATCGGTGAATTTGCTGCTATTTTTGTCGTCAACGATTAACCGACATCCAGGATCTAATCCAACAGCCAACTTGTAATAGTCCGAGTTAAATCTTTCCTGGATGTCGGTCATCGTCTTGTCATCATGTGCGCTACAACTCGCGGTCTTGGTTGTCTTCCGGCGTTTCTTCGGTGTTTCCGATGGTACTATTTGCACCTCCTTCTTCTATGGCTACGCCATCGGTGCAAATAAAAACATCGAATTTCTTACGCCTCACCGAAGGTACTTTGAAGAATTTGGCACATTGGTCGTCTTTTTCTTCACGGAATTTGCTCCAATCACTCTTGTACAATTTCAATCCGCAAAGGAGTCGTAGCGCACATGATGAAGTCGATAGGTACAAGCGCAAAATTATTGTGTTCGTTTGCTTCATTCTATGGTTGCATTTTATAGAATATTAGCAAATACTTTTGTGGTTGTTGTTTTATCTCGTAAAATTTTGTATCGTCATCGAACTATTCAAGATGCACGTTCATGTGGTACAAAAGCTCCTGGTTTGGTATATATTCACGATTAGGGGTAAATAAATAATGCAGTGTTTCGTATATTTGTTTGTAATCTGTAAAGAAATTTTTCAAAAATTTTCTCATTTGTGGATACGCGTGCATCCATAAATTATTATTGAAAACGGTTTCATATTGTCTGCTGCTAGATTAGATTTGTAAGACGAGTCTGTACCCGGGATCTAAAACATATTTCGACTTACTTATCAAGTGGTAGAAATAGTTGTGAAATATTTATTTCTGGGAAGTTATCCTCTTCCCATTCTTTGTTCAATTTATAGTGTATATAAATTGAGAATTCTATGTTGAGCGCAGACATTTCTTGGACGTCTGCTTGGATTTGTTCGGCCAGTTCTCCATTTAAGCATTTTGATTTAAACCCTGTGTTGACGCATGAATACGTTGTTTCAGTTTTTGTTGATATATTCCCTGAACGCCTACGTTTTGGGCCTGCATCATTTTTGACAGGGTTATTCTTAGTAACTAGTACTGTACTGCCACCTGTTGTGACAGTAGAAGATTTTTTATTAAGAGTTAATTTGTTCATTTTTGGTCCCACGAGTATGGCGGGAAAAACGGTCCGCTCCGACAGAGCCCCCATACCGGAGTAAGGCAATTTATACAATGGGGTGCGCCCGGTGCCCCAAGGAAATCGTTCGCGACAATGCTACAACTACCCACTGCCATGCAGCCCTCGGCACGATGACATTTCCACCTTGGTTTGGTTGGTTTTTTAGGGGGTATGCTCCCCCGGAATCGGGATGGGAGGGGAGGAAGAAGGAGATAGGGTGTGTTTGTATAGCAAAGGAACTCTTTTGTTCTCCGCTAGAGTGCAAGTTCTTGTACTTGGACTCTTGTCGTAGTTTAGATATGGCACCGGTTCATGGACCAGTACCTTGAGGATTTGCGCAAGGGTTCTTGAACTGTTACACTGTTGAAACTGCTGATTACACTGCCTATAATTAGCGCGGTGTGTGAAATAGAGACGACGCATAGTAAAACCACAATTTTCTATTGAAAATAAAAACTTAATGAATGCTTTATTTTCCATTATCGGCTTTTTATATGATCAATTTGCTGATTATTACAACAAAGCGATTGATTGTACAATTTTAGTCGCGCCGGAAAGAATTTCCAGACGAAATTTAATACTGCTAAAAATTTATTTGTGCGAAAAAATCCTGACATTTCCAAATCGAGTAGATTGAACTTATTACAATTAATGGAATATCTTTTATAATTGCTGAATATACAAAATTATTGTGATACTTTGAATTGAAGACATGCAAGAATGCAAGAAATTGAAAGAATTATATTATGACTAAATAAGCAATAAGTAGTCTAATGACAAGTGCTGAGTAGCCCAAGGTGAAATGATGAACATCGACTGGCTTGATTTCGTTTGGTAACTGTTGGTTTCATTGTAGTTCGGTAATACTCTTGCTTACTTTTTTGAGCTCATCCGAGTGAGTTTGATAGCGTATATGGCTGTGCTGCAATTCTTTCAGGCATTTTGATGAAATAAGATCCCCCAGATTCTCCATTGGCAGAAGTGATGTTCGCATCGCGCTCGGGTAGACATTGTGGGCTTGAATTGTAATGAGCTCTTGCTTTATTGCGCAATTCTTTTGGATTTTCAGAACTCCAGATCCTTCAAGAATCTGCGTTGATACAGTTTTTTGGCTTACCACATTTATTGACGTTTTTTCTTTTAATGAGTAAATCCATCGGTTGGGATTAAATAATTGTATCCACTTGGGACTGTTTTCAGTCTCCATTATCTGACAGTTTGGTGAAGGTGTCCCTGATTTATGAAGCTCATTTCACAGGCGCTGATGTTGGCTCCCCTTCTGTATATAGGGTGTTTCTGTTTACACATGTAAGTAGCTATTTCCATGGTTTCATATGTGGCTAATTCTTGTTCGCTAAGCGGGTAGTATTGGTCCCGATGCAGGTTAATTACTATTAAATCATCCGAAAGTTTGATAGCCATGAGGGTGTTATTAATTCCCACTGGAACAGGAATAACTCGAAATAGTTCGAATTCTTCATATCCAAACAGTGGCAGTTTGATTCTGAATATTACGTATTTGTCGGCGACTCGACTTTCTATAGTCATTAAACTGTAGATCTGAGTCAAAGTTTAGCGATTCCCTGGGAGCCTTAAGGTCGCTGGTAAATGGTCCTTTATCGTAATTAGTTCTTGTTTTAACTGTCTCGGAGAAAGTAGCTGAGCATTTATCTTGCCGTGATGTGTGTCTATGATCACGTCCAGTATGGTAGCTTGCACGCGTTAATTGTATGGCTGATGACATAAATAGCTGTGCTAGTCTTTGTTTCTGTGATGTTGTTGATGTGATTGATTATTTGGCGTAGCTGAAAATCTACCTCATTGAACTGGTGCCTGATGATTTCTTCGTCCTTCTTCAAAATGTTGGCAGTAGAATCAATTAAGAATGTTTGATTTTTTATTAAGCTCAACAAATAATCCTCGTTGTTTCTGATATTGTTAATAGTGGAGGCCATCGTTTCTGCATATTCAGAATCAAGGACTCCAAATAGATTGTTGGCTATATTCTCTACTATATCCAATGGGGATCTAGCACTACGTTTCTTTGGATTTGATAAAAGTAGTTCATTATTGCTGATCAATTCGTTCTGTAGGATCATGAATTGCTTCAGAATCAGCGAGCAGTAGAATGTGTCTGTTGATATGTTACTGATCTTTTGCAGTTTGTTGATGCCATTACTAATGCTGTTGAACTCCTTCCAATAATTGTCAATGTCGTAGTACACCACTAGATTCCACTCATTAGAGATCAAATGGGTAAAGCCTAAGTTTTCGAAATATATGCCCGGCTGAGATTTAAACGGCGATATTTCTACTAGTGAATGTCCTAGAATCGGCAATATAAGACACGTCATCTTTATCATCTACTGGCAAGGGTGCCAGTTTATGTATAGGTCTTCTAAGAGTTCCAGACGGAGTTTTGACGTCAGCAACTCGAACCAAGCCATCGTTCCCCTGAATTGCTTGGGTAATCCTTCCGAACTGCCATCTGAGGGGAGGCAAATTATCTTCTTTGATTTACACCATCATGCCAGGGCGAGCGTTCACGGATTGTTGCTTCCACTTGTGTCTTTGCTGCAGCTCACATAGGTATTCGTGAGACCATCGACGCCAAAATTCGTGCCTTTTGTGCGATACCATTTTCCATCTTCCCGCTGGACCCACTTTTTGTGTACTTGAATGTGGATCAATTCTTGCAGTCAGGGGCTACCCTACAAGAAAATGTCCGGGTCTTAATGCTGTCAGATCATTCGGATTGGATGATAATGGGGTTATTGGTCTTGAATTCATTATGGCTTCGATCTCAGATGTGACTGTAGTTAACTCTTCATATGTCAGAGAAGCTGCAGCGACACCCTTGTATAATAGGGATTTGGCTGATTTTACTGCTGCTTCCCATAATCCACCGAAATGTGAGGCGCGTGGTGAAATGGAACTCCATACCCTTTCCCTGGCACATTGAAGTAATCTTCTCTTGAGATCTATTTGAGTGTATGATGTCTTGAAGCTCATTCATCTGATTTCTGGCTCCTACGAAGTTTGTGGAGTTGTCACAATATAAGTTCAGACAATGCCCTCGCCTCGCTATAAACCGCTTAAGTTTCCGGAGAAATCATTCCCTCTTAATTTGCAGTGTGTCCAAATGGGGCCGCAAAAGTCCACTCCGGAATTTATAAATGGTCTAGCGGGTTGAACTCTGGCTGCGGGGAGATTTCCCGTTAACTGAGTCATGAGCTTGGGTTTGACCTTGTTGCAACGAACACAGTTCTGCACGATCGATCTGGCAATAATCTTCCACCAGATTGGCCAAAACCTTTGTCGTGTAAGAGCCAGTAAGGTTTGGGGGCCAGCATGAAGGTTGCTGTTATGAATGTCTGTCATTAGTAGCTTAGTGACTGGGTGAGCACAAGGCAGCAATATTGGATGTTTTGGCTCGTATGATAGATTTGAGTGTTCTAGCCTTCCTCGTACCCGTATCACACCTTCCTCGTCAATGAAGGGTGCGAGGCTATTTAATGAACTACTATTGTTAACCGTTCCAGTTCGATTTAGTTGGTTGATATCATCTATGAATCCTTCTTGTTGTACCTCTTTTAAGATTATGATGAGCGCTTCCTCCAATTCCTGAATGCTTATTGAAGCCTCGCCCCTTTTATGTTGATTTTTTAGCTTTGCATTATAAATAAATCTTAGAATGTATGCCATTATTCTCTGCAGCCTCTTGACTGAATGGTGAATGGTGAGCATTCTTCTCTTGAGGCGGTTAACACGATCTTAGATCCATAAAACCAAATGTTGCAGTTCTTCAATTTCTCTGGGGGTATTCCACGGGATACGAGGTCTGCGGGGTTTTCAATGGATTTCACATGTCGCCATTGCTATGTGTTCGTTTGCCTTTGAATAGAAGCTACTCTATTGGCGACGAAAGTATGAAATGAAGAAGACTCTGCATTAACCCACGCGAGAACGATCTCTGAATCTGTCCAATAGTAGATATTTTGACTATTCAACTTCATATCTCTTATAACACGTTGAGTCAATTGAGCAGCTAATTTTGCGGCGCATAGCTCAAGTCGAGGTAGTGTTGTAGTTTTTATGGGTGCCACCTTGGACTTGGCACATAACAATCGTACTACGACTATCCCATCTTGCGATATTGACCTGACATAAATTGCAGCTCCATAGGCTCGTTCAGATGCGTCGGAGAACGCATGAATTTGTACTGAGCTTGGCTGTTGTGTTGAGGCAATATGTCTTGGAATGTTGATATCGCTCAGTTGCTTTAGACCGTCTCGAAACTTAAGCCAACTTGTGTGCATTTCAGTGGGTATGGCTGCATCCCAGTCCAGCTTTAGCGACCATAGTTTCTGTATGAAGATCTTTGCCGTTACAGTCATGGGATTCACGAAGCCTAGAGGATCGAATATGTGTGCAATGTCGGACAGTAGGTATAGTTCGTTTAGTAATCCGTTTGGTGCCTTTCCAGGCTGTTTTTATTGTAAAGGCATCTGTTTTTGGTAGCCAGGTCAGGCCAAGCGTCTTGATGTGTTCTTCCGATTCTTCATTAAAGTTGAGCTCTAGCGCAGTGTCATCTTTTGGAATGTTTTGAAGTAATTGTGGGTGATTTGAACACCACTTCCGCAGATTGAAACCCGCTGACTGAAGTAAATTCTTTAATTGTCGTTGTATTTCCTTGGACTCAGATAAGCCGTTAGATCCGGTCATTACGTCATCGACGTAAAAGTTCCTTTTCAAAACTTCTGCGCTTAATGAGAACCATACTCTCTCCGTGTCTGCTAAAGACTGCAGACATTTTGTTGCCAAAAATGGAGCTGAGGTTAATCCGTATGTAACTGTGCAAAGTCTGAAGGTCTTGAAGGTCTGAAGTTTTGATCGATTTCATCAAGTAGAACTTGTCGATACATCTTTTTGATGTCAGCCGTGAACACGAATTTTGGTGGCCTGAATCGGACAAGAATCGAAAATAATTCATCTTGGGTAGTGGGACCCTTGTGTAGAATATCGGGTTACGATATATTAGATGAAGTTTTTGCCGATGCATCAAACACTACTCTGAGCTTGGTGGTGTTACTGTCAGGCACACAATGGTGTAGTAAGAAATAATGCTGCTTGGTGATCTCAGTAGGGTTTACTTCCTTCTACTACTACTACTACTGCACGAGAGATAGCATCACTTACTTGTTGCTCGTTGGATTGCGTTGTGTACTTGACCGTGCAGATTGGTCAGTCTTGACATGTCTCGTTATCGTATCCACGTGTGCAGCATGTGACTGAATGGCCTTCCTTCATGCAATTAATACACAAATTGTGTTTTTTTCAAAATGCTGCAACGATTTGTTGGATGTTGCAATAAGAACTCTTTACACGAGTACAGAGGGTGATTTTTCTTGCATATGACGCAAATGCTGACACTTGTTGAAGTTAGGGCTTCTGTTCTTGAATTGTTCGTGAATGATTTCTGTATTACACGACAGCCATGCCCAGATATATGTTTGCTTTTCCAAATGCTTCCAATGTTTGAAATCGCATCTCCAAGAATTTCAATAGCTGGTTGATGGTGGGTAGCTCTCTTGGCGATTCCAAAGATTGCACGTAAAGTGAATGAGTATCTTTATCAAACTTCTTTATTATCAGATGCACAAGTAATGGACTCCAAGATTCTGTAGCAATTCGCAATTTCTTCAAACCATGGATGCATTCCTCTGTGACATCATGAATACTCTTCAATCCAGCTTCTGATTCATGTTGAAGACTTGGTTGCGTTAAGAATCTATTGAGAAGTGCTGTATGTAACAACCTTTTGTTCTCGTAGCGTGACTGAAGAATATCCCAGGCTGTATCGTAGTTGTTCTCAGTTGCTGCAAGATGCTGTATTAATGCTCTTGCTTCACCACTTAAGCTGCTGGTCAGGTAAAACATTTTTTGTGCCTTGCTGATTCCTTGAGAATGAATTAGTTGCTCGTATATGTCGCGAAACTGTGTCCACTTTAGGTAGTCACCGTCGAAACTAGGCAAAGTTATTTTTGGTAGCTTGATGCTTGCATTATCTGTTGAAGTCGTCTTGGATGCTTGCAGGTGAAAATTATTCATTTTTTGTGTAAGCGAAATGATTGCCTGCTGTATGCGTTCCTCCCATTCAAGGTAATCCTCGATGATATATCCTACCTTGGCTGGATCTTCAGTTAGCTCCCATACCAAAGTATTGTATTGTTCGATTTGAGCCCAATAGTGATCGATTGTCTTTAACTTCACTTCATAATTCTGTTGAGACTGCTGTTGATCTTCATTGGTAAGGCTGGTGAGGAGTCGATTTAAAGATTGCATGACTCCCTTTTGTTTCCTTATTACTCTATGAACTTCTTGGGAGATAATTATTTTGTCTGATTCAAACTGGGCGTCTATCTTGAGTGCATCTTGGTGCTTATTCTGATCCAGAGACTGCGATGGTGCATTCGTTTTCTTCTCGATAATATGAAGCTTCGTGCTAGTGTTCTTTTGTATTATCGGCGTTGATCCCGCCTCCAATGCATCTATGTAACTTGCCATCTGCTCTTGGTAAGCTTCGCAGACTTCTTTGACAGCATTGTAATAATCTTTCACGTAGTATTGGTGATGCAGCTCTTCTCCATGCTGGATTCTGATAATGTTATCTGCACCTTCAAATTTATCCCATGCCTCTTGTAGTATGCGCAAACTTTCCTTGAGGTAAGGCAGATCTTTTCGGCTTGAGGAATCCTTCCTGTAATTCTCTATTATGGTCTGAATCTCTTTGCCAGTTGCTTGTTTCTGGTTTGCCAATTGATCCATGTTGATTGAGGCTGTCGTCTACAAAAGATTTAAAGTTGTCTTCTTGAAATGGCTGATTGTATGATACAGCAATGTGCCTGATTCAAGTCGGGGTCACCAAAATGTTTGTATAGCGAAGGAACTCTTTTGTTCTCCGCTAGAGTGCAAGTTCTTGTACTTGGACTCTTGTCGTAGTTTAGATATGGCACCGGTTCATGGACCAGTACCTTGAGGATTTGCGCAAGGGTTCTTGAACTGTTACAATGTTGAAACTGCTGATTACACTGCCTATAATTAGCGCGGTGTGTGAAATAGAGACGACGCATAGTAAAACCACAATTTTCTATTGAAAATCAAAACTTAATGAATGCTTTATTTTCCATTATCGGCTTTTTATATGATCAATTTGCTGATTATTACAACAAAGCGATTGATTGTACAATTTTAGTCGCGCCGGAAAGAATTTCCAGACGAAATTTAATACTGCTAAAAATTTATTTGTGCGAAAAAATCCTGACATTTCCAAATCGAGTAGATTGAACTTATTACAATTAATGGAATATCTTTTATAATTGCTGAATATGTATACAAAATTATTGTGATACTTTGAATTGAAGACATGCAAGAATGCAAGAAATTGAACGAATTATATTATGACTCAGTTATATGGAAATTATTGCATGGAATAAATGCGTGGTTGTATGTATGTATGTTATGCTGTCTAATCGGGGTGTCAGAGGGAAGGCAAGTATGGGGAAAAACGGTCCACTCCGACAGAGCCCCCATATCGGAGTAAGGCAATTATACAATGGGGTAGGTCCGTTGCCCCAAGGAGATCGTTTGCGACAGTGCTAGAACTACCCACTGCCATGCAGCCCTCGGCACGATGACATTTACATCTTGGCTTGGTAGGTTTTTTAGGGGGTATGTTCCCCCGGAATCGGGATGGGACTAATATCTTCGCAAAGATTTTGTTGCTTCTTCCCCTTTTTCATGCAAAACTGGAAAATTTCTCTCTGATGGGAACCTTGAGGGGATAGGATTTTTTTGCGACCGAATCCTGTAAAAAAAAAACAATTCAATCCATAGTTACTTTTGCGAATATTGAACTGAGTTCGTTCAGACACCTTCGATATCTATCATTACTCATTTATATGTAAATAATATTGATGGATACCAATAAATGTCCACCAAATCAGTGTAATTTATATAAGGATTACAACTTTTGTCTTAAGGCTTATGGACATTTGTACTTACTGAAATCATTGCTTACCACTTCTACCTTGAACATAAAAGCAAAGTAAGACCCCCCCCCCCCCTCCCCCCTTAAAACTAACTGTCTAAAATTCTTCCGTATACAACCAGTCATCCCCAGCGTAACATCTTCATCCTAAAAATATGTGAAATGCATGAATAGATCCAGTTTGTGAGATAAACCGTAGAGAAAAGAAAAAAAAAGTAAACACCGTTATTATATATCTTGCACAGAAAAGTAAACAATGTCAAGGTAATTTACGCCATTAAACTGAATCTCAAAGTTAACAAGAAACAACAACTAAAACAGCATGAAGTTCACTCAAGTGTAGCATCATCATCAAGGCCGGGAGCGAAAGGAATATTATGGAAAAAGTTTATTCCATTATTACCGTCACCTAATGTATTTTCGGGGGGGTTGTCCAAAGAAGTTGGATATCTTGTAGAAGAATGGTAAAGGTTGCCACCCTTACTTGGTCCCCTCAATCCCTCAATAATGGTCCTCTGGGCTGCTATAAATAATGCTACGTTAAGAGTCTAATCAGGTGCGGCCATAAATAAGAAATGCCTGTCCAACCTTAGCGCCAGTGTAAATCCTAAATGCATGAGTTTTTTTTTTTTTTCAGCATGTAATAAAGCCTAACGAACGTGGGACTTCCTGGCGGCTTCCAGAGTTAGATTGACCATCTTTTCAGAGCGAAAAAAAAAACCTTTGTGTTTTGGTGAGAAATTATTTCTGAAATTAATTCATTGCCGTGGCAATTTGCCCTCTTTATGGCCATGTAATTACCTTCCTTGGGAATGCGTATAACGTGGTACATCTGTAGTACTCCCTTACTACGGTAAAGCCACCTATCAAACTGACAAAGGATGAAATAAATTATGGTCAGGATGACTCGGAGCAAAAAGTAATCGCTCTACAAGGAGTTTGAAGTGGAAGTGCGAAGTGCTTATATCCTCTGGTTACGACCCTTAAGGAATACACTTTAAATCCAGCAGCTTTAAAGATCTTTTACTTTCGTTGTTTTTTCTTGCTTTTATTTTGTGTGTAGGTGCTTTTAAAAATTGGTTTAGTTTCTTCTAGTTTTTTATTTAAAAATTTATATAAAATGCAGAATTTTTGAATAGGAATAATGCAATTAAGTACTTATCTTACTAGAGCCATAGATACAATGAAATGTTTCGGATCTCTTTACATTTTTAATAAATACATCACAAGCCATTTATTATGTAGACCTAGAATAAAATAGAATGAATTTCACATCTGGTCAGAGGACTAGCTGCATTGTAATGTATCCAAAATAATTCCTTTTGATTGATAAATAAAGATATTATAACTCTCAATATTGACTATGTGGACTATCGGCGGAGTTTTCGTGATTCTCATTTTTTCTATTAGTAACTTTCATGATAATTGCATTGATAATTTACCCATTGGAATATTTTTAAGCATATACTGTGCTGTTATGGCCCAATATACGGAAGATTCTTCCAGCAGCCAAGGGCGCATTTTAGTGAAATAATTAGCAATTGCTAAACAGTAACCTCGCATGGTACTGTTCTGCAACTGTCGGTTATTTTGCTGATTAGCTCAACAGCTGGCTGCGATGAGCGCTTAGTGGAGCAATCGACGATTACAATAATACTTAACCTCGCATGGTAATTATTATGTAAAGCGATTGTTTACTACTGAGCGACTCAGGTGCTGCAACCGGTAGAACAAACGGCAAGGTTGTTGTCGTTTGTTTACATCCGCGTTGTTAAGTAAAGTCTACTTCCGAATATTGGTGCATAAAATACCAATGACTGGACTGGCGAGTGCCGTAAAGTGTACAGTCTTATCGTGATTAGAGTCGGTTCAGGTTACCTAAGCGCCAGGTAGCTTAGTTATTTTGTCATTAAGTTAGGTCAGTTCTCGGATAAATAAAGTATTGTATTAAATGCAATTCGTGTGTTTTCTTTGGGTTAAAGATTTATTGTTTTATTGATTCGTGAGTTTTATCATTGGGACACGACAATGCTACTGTGCTAATGTGAAACAATTTGCACACTTAGCCCCCCTTTCCCTTAAGTGTTATCAACATGCCACACACTGACATTTTTCTAGTATTGACACAATAAGATATTTCCCGAAGCTTAATGATTTAGAAAACAATTGCTTAAAAGAATAGCAATAGCCTCCCCCTCTCCTCCTCTCCACCCCTCCCATTAATTGAAATTGTATTTCAATTTTTATCTGGGGATTCACCTCTAACTGTGTGGAATTTGACCGCCGCAAGCTGTTTCACTATAGTATAAGAAAAATAAAAAAATAAATAGAAACACACACAAATTGAATGATCGTGAATCTGACGAGAGATGAGATAACTTTTAAAATTCACTTTGCCAACATATATACATGTGCGTTTATACACAGTTAAACTGTTAAAATAGGTACCTAGAATGTTGCAGTAGAAGATACTCGAAAATTTATTTCCCTTCTACCCGCCCCAGTTTGTAGAAATTGGTGAACTCCAAGGGTTGAGAGGGAGGGGCAGCAAACTAATTTAAGTCCACTTGCATTAGTGGACCGTGGACCGTATATATGTATGTTCGGATGTTGGGGAGTAAGGGCAAAATAAATTTAATTTTATGCAGAATTAGACTGGAAAGCTTGGGAAGCCCGTAAACAATTATGTTTATGGTGGGACTATATACAGACTGTGCTGAGAGATTCTCAAAAAGATTAATATCGTTTAAATGGTTTGAAAAGGGAGTATGTCTCGATGCTGAGAGTGGTGGTAAAGGGCACTTCTTTTAATTAAACATTTTTTTTTCGCGTAGCTGATTAATGTTTTATATAAAAAAAAACATTATTAAGAGTTGTGAGGCTGCAGATGTAGGAGTTCAATAAATGTATATTAATTTTTTACGTATTCAGCATTTGTATAAATTTTTTTGTATAGGTAGAATAAACCATTGCTAGCTAGGCTGGTGAGTAAATTCAAAACGATACCTTTTGACTTAAAGTTATATCTGGAATTAAAATTTCGAATGTTACGTCATCAAATTTGTCATAAAATATCGTGTTAATATAGAATGAAGTTCCTTAAGGGTCAATCCTATGACCTATTTTATTTCAAAATTTAAATTTAAAACTAATATTTGATATATTGCGTCATGAATAACGGACTAAGTTAAACGTACGCAAAAGAATAGATACTATAAAGGGAGGACAAAACTGACAGAAAAATGTAGGTATTACTTTCAAATTAAATATCTTTTTCTTGATATTTTAGTTCTCGCAGATTTTGTTTTTCATTTAAAATAATCGATTTGATTGGCCCGCTTCTTATTTTATATATATGTAGATACTATTAAAAAGGAAAAGATTAGAAAATTTGTAAACAAAAGGGAGAATATTCCACAGTATCTATGTTGATTCAACCTAGTTTAAATAGATAATGTAATTTTTAAGAAAAATGTGTCGATAAAATTGTATATCAAAATTATATTAAAAAGGAACAAATTTCTAGATCAAAACGATAACTTCCCTATGTGAGCCACAATATTCAAGAAGGTTATCTATCGACGATATTCCCTAGTCCCAAGTCGCAGGTTGGGTTAGGCTAGGTAAGAGGGGTACCGCTATAAGTATCTAGCCTGCTTCAGTTAGACCACCAGTGGGTCCATTGTGCCCATTGTCCTCATGGGATAACCTAAAGATTGTCCTAGATCGATCCTGCTTCCCTTAGGAAACTCAGGATGCCTTTGAACTCTTTGTTTTGCAGCTCTCCCAGGCTTGAAAAGAAGTAGCTACCCAGTAGCCTACCTCTTTTATCTTTTGTTCTTCAGAGCGGGACGCTGAAAGAGTACGTGCTGGACAGATTCGATTTCCTCCGAGTCGTTACAGCTCCTGCAGAAATCGTTCATCGCTATACCCAGCCTTCTAGCATGGTCTCCTATGGTCAAATGACCCGTAATGACCCATACTAGATTCCTGGTATATGTTGTGCTCTTTCCCTGTTGATCCACCATAGGCTTGCCATTTGATAGGTGTCTTTGCTGATCTCCTCTTTTAAAGTCCTAAGGTCATTGGAAATAATTTCCAACTCAAAAAATGACCCGTTCATTTTGAAAGTGGTGCAAGTAAATTTTTGGTTACGATGAAATATTTAAATATTTTAGTTTAAATAAATTTAAAAATATTTATAGGATTTAACAGTGAACTTTTGTGTGTTTTGAAGTTAAAAATAATGTAAATTTATTAACCAATTACGTTTATTAAAAAAGTCTGAAAGAATAGAGAATCCAAATGGACTTGCACCATTTTTATAATAAACAGCTTAAATAATGAAAACTACTTGTTTCGTTTTAAATTTTACATTCGAGCTCTGTTTATTTTGTAATAATTCAATTTTTTCATTAAAATATTCCAAAATATGCGACTCCAAATAACTTAATTTAATTGAAAGTATTAGTCATGACAATTATTGGATTAGGATTATTGGCTGTTAAATTTAATTTATTTTCTTCTTCAATCGTCGACGTAATTAAATTGTGTTTAGAAAATATGCCCATATTAGATTAAGAACTTCTAAACTTTACTCTGGAAATGCCTTTTACAAAAGTAATCCACCATTTAAATCGGTCGCCGGCATTTAGATACCTTATTCACATGAAGCGGAGTAGACTAGATTTTAGGCCCAAACTACATTAACGGCCTCAGGCCACGGGCCACAAGCCACTTGAGGCTTGTGGCCGACTGCTGAAGCCAAGTAAGGTACATTCACGGTCACTGGCCACAAGAAGCCAAGCTTCTTATTATGAATAAATGTATGTGTTTTCAAGTAATTAATAATTTTTTCTTCCATTTTATTTTTTTGCAGAATTATTACAACCCAGTATGAAATGGTTCTCACAGGTAAACAACTTTCTGACTGATAAAAAAAATTCTTATTAATTACAAACCTCCTGCCATATTGAATAACCTACCATTTTTATACTTCAATGGTGGTAGTACTGGAGCGTGGCTTGTGGCCTGTGGCCGCGAATGTAACTTCCGCAATACATTTACATTGGTTCAGAGGCTTGCATCCAGTGGCTTGTGGCCGTGAATGCATTTTGGTCCTTAGTTCTACCAAGTGGTCACCACAGTGTCCCATTCTCATTCCTGATCTCGATAATTTGATCCAGTCCGGTCCGCTTCTTGTAAGAGATAAGTTATGTCACATTCTGTAATGATGTAATTTAAACCCGTTTAAATATGGATATTGGAGAGTAGTAACAGAATTACAAAAACAATATTCACGTGGAAGATCCAAAAGCCGAAACAAACAAAACTACAATGTACACTGCTTTAAATCAGTGTTTGGCATATCTTGTTGACAGGCATTGCTAACCTTCTAGCTCGCAGTACATATACTGTACCGCGATGTGAGTAAACCACTGAACTGAACTTCAAATTCTTATTTTAAAATGCGCATAGGCAAAGCATACATAGTACAGTTAACAGTTTCTCACCAGTTGGCTCGATCATTTCAAATTCTTTGTTAAGTCAATCAACTTAAGTAAAACTAGCGCAAATTATATTGTAGAAAATTGATGTAAGTATAAAGAATTGTGTATTTATTATATAATTTTTCTTGAAATAATATCGTTCGGGTTGAGTGTTACTAAAATTCCGTTTTTTCGTGTAGCGTCTGTCTGTAAAGCCACCATAAAATTTGATTGAGGACACAGTATAGTGTGTTCATTCTGTTGTTAGAGGTTAACTAGAATAATGCAAGTGAAACATTTTAAGAACATCATAAAAAGCGCAAAGTCCCTAACTGGATGAAATTGAAAGAGACTTACGTCGTCTTTTAAAAGTGGAACACAGTTATTTTGGATATAACTCTACACCATGCGTAAGGTTTGTACCAGTTTTTTTTCCTCTAAGGTATGGGATAAATCCAAAACCGATCATTTTATCAATTAAAAATTAGTACAATTAGTACAATCACGTTAATTTCAGCGGATTATGATTAAGGTGATGTGTTTTGCATTTCACTCTATTCCTATTGTTATTATTTGTATATGTTTATAATTGGGTACTTAATATTGGTTATATTGGTTAAGATTACTATTGTTAAAGCAACTTTAAAGTTTTCAATTTTTTTTGTTTTATTAAACACCTTGTATCCTGCAAACTGTTTATATACTCTATTTGGAACTATGGGGAGCACCTCGAATTTCTCAAACCTCAAAAAAAAAAAAAAAAACGGAATCTTTATGTAGAATGTGTATGTTCATGTTCTTTAAATTGTCAGAACGATATATTTTATCCCTTGCTGGAGTAGTGCAAATAAATTTGCAACAGGAACTAGTAGTATGGACAACATTGTAGGTACTGCCTCGTCTATGCTATAGTAGTTAGGTGCAGACGTTTAAAAAAATGAACAAGAACGTTGAGAACGTACATTTTTTCCTGGTTCAATGCTTTTATAAATTACCAAAGAAGTCTGTATTTTCTTTTATTACATTGAACGACATAAATTCTAAGGTAATATCATTCCGAAGAATTCCGAGATTTTTAAAATTTCTAGAAAATTTGATTTTTCCTTATTCCGTTTTTTCAGTCTGCTGACTTACCAAACATTTATTTTCTTAATAAAATCTTAGAAAAGCAGAAAAACCGTATATACTAGTTGTAAAATTTATGATATCTTGTTCAAATACATGCTAACAAGCTGTTCTCCCTCTTCGAGTACAGGTGAATGAGCGCCATGGAAAAGTCACAAAGTAGCACTTTCGTTCACATACTAAACTGAAACACGGAACTAATGACTATTTTCACGAAGGACATACATACATTACATGGGACTAGGACGAGGAAGTGAAAAATTGAATAAATATTTCACAAAAATATTCTATGTTTGTTCAAGTTGAAGTGATTTCTTTTTGCCGTTCGAGATGATTCTGCCGCTATGGACTTGTATGGTATGGAATTGGAGCAGTGAATTATTAAGAAAATTTTCTCTCAAAAAGAGTACTTCACAGAAGAAGAGAGTCACTTGAGTACATTTGGTATGAATTATATAATAAACGAATAAAAAAACTGGCAAACATAGTGGAAGTAAAGGAAGTTAGCACATCATTTCTTATATGTTTCCCTTCACCCATTCAAACAATTCTTCTAAATTTGGTATCAATATACATACATACATATATGAAATATCTTGTTTAATTACATTTGATTTGTTGGCTTTTATTACATGTATTAGCGCACTTACACAGTATTCATTCAGCTTATCTCATTATATTTTTCAAGCTCATTACCGATTGGGCAAAATGCTCTAAATGGACCTTGTGGAAAAGGTACATTTGGCAGATCTATTTCTGTCATATCGTTCTTCCTATTATAAACCACGTTAATACTCTTCAAGAATATTTTATAAAGAAGGTCTTAATGCAGGCGTAAAGGTTGGTTGTGTCTGAGAAAGATAAAGACTTGTATGAGAATATAATGTGCTGTCACACTGAAAATAAAATCATCCGTAATGTCAATAAATGCAGTTCATTAAAACATTTTTCGTTGATTCAATAAAACATTAATTGACTCAATAAAAGTTTAATTGACATTTTTCACTCCCTATGAACAACTTAATTAATACTATGAAACTGCGTTTATTGGTTTCATTAGGCATAATAATAATAATGTTTTTTTTTTAAAATTTCATTAACAATATTGATTAATTCAATGAACTTTTCGTTTTTATAGGCGTTTGGTTCAAACAATACAACTTTTCACTTATTCTAAGTCCTTTCTTTAATTTATTGAACATATCTTTCTGTCAATGAAGTTGTTCATTGGTTTCATGAATTTTTACATTGATCGTAGGAACGTTCCTGATGTTTTCTTCTTAAAAGTATTTATTTCATGTTCAATAATCAAACAGTGTGCGTGTTTTTTTTTATTCAGTAGCGTTATCAAGCTTAAGGATATAGATCACAAAACTGTGCGACTATTTTTGGGAGCCATAATTATTGCTCGAAGGCCTGCCAGCTAGCGAAATTAGAATTAGAATGTTATTCAACATCAATGGCGGAAGTTTTCCACAAATAGCATTAATCTAAACTTCCAAACGGTTATTGACTGCTAAGTAACATCCACACACAAAACAACAAACCTAATGTTTTTTTTTTTATTATTATTTATTATTTTGGATAACTACGGCATTAACAAATGCATAATTAATAATTTACTTACTAAAAACAAAAGTGTAAAGGAACTATGTATGTACATTCTGATAAATAAAGACAAAAGAGAAAGATTGTGTACATAAAGTCAGGATGTATTTGTATTTTCTAATGTCAGTAAAATTTATACTAAGATAAGAAATAATTAAATTTAAAGGGGACTTATGAGGGGGAAAATTCGGAAGAGGCAGGAGAGGAAATACTTTTGTGTCCATGTACGTCACATACATTATTGAGGTGTTCATTGGATCAATGTATATAGTACATTGCAGCAAGAAACCTCGGTCGTAACATCTACGTACGAAATTTACTGCTCTAATGAATATAATGCATTGGATGAATGAAAAAGTACATTAAATGAAATATTTGACCATTGATAGAATCTATTAGTTTAGTTCATTGAATCTATGAACTTTTCATTGAGCCTAATTTTTAATGTATCTCTGTTCACAATGATCACATTCATAGGTTGAAAATTGATAAAAAGTTAATTTATCCAACGAACATTTTTATTGGATCTACTATACTTACCTTTTTGGTTCAGTGCAGAGCTAATTTTCCTTGCTTAGAGGTAGATGCTTCGGGCTGTGAGAGTTTGTTTTGAGAATGTGCTCGAAAATGCTCCCTCTTTGTATCAATGACGGATTTTTTACCAATGGCTAAGGGAAGACCACCTCTGGTTATGGACTTTTTATCTGTTTAATGAAGAACTTTATACGTTCCTTGGTCGTCTTTGGTGCAACCATGATGGTTTTCCTTAATATGTCTTGACCGGCTGAATCTAATTTTTTTAACACGTTTAAAAAAAGAACACCATTTAACATTCCCGGAATTACTTTATGTTTTGATATCTTAATGGAAGTGACCAACTCATCCGAATTGCTTTTTGTCGTAAATCTATTTCCTTTCGGAATTATGACTCTCCAGTATTATTAATTCAGTAATTTGTCCTATGCTAATTGAATGTATATTGCATATTGGATTTATCAATGAATTCTGTATGTATGTATTATTAAAAAAAAAAAATCGTAAGAAAATTTTCTGCACAATCATGCAAACATAAATTCCTTAAGTTTACTTTTAAAGCTGCCGTAATCAAAATCTGGAAAGCTTATTTTCAAGGCGACCTAGCTACAAGTTTAAAGAGTGTATGTCCTCCTGTTTATAGGAGTCAAACTTGAAAGAAGCTGCTGTCGACATTGTATAGTTTGCAAGGTTTATTTATTATATAAAATAGGCCAGAATTTCAGAGAAAAAAAAAAACACAACCCCACAAAAAGTAAATATATTCCATGAAGGACTACTACTCGTATACATAATAACGTCTGTTATTAATGAGGTAATTTATATTCGCTGGAAAGATCTTTGGCCCTATATACAACAAGGACTCTTTCACTTTGTTTCTCTGTTGCTTAATCTTGTTCATGGTACATTTCCTTTTAAACTATCTTGCCGGAAAGCATTAGAACCTTTATTTCTGGCCAGATGCGGACTTATCCAATGAACTATACATTTCCACTTTATGAAGAAGGCAAATACCAAATAGAATGTGAAAGGAACGTTATATATCTTCCTTTCCGGAAAGGATAGAGAACCTTAATAATGTCATTGTTCAGTTAACTTCCATTATAAGCTAAGGAAATTTGTTCAATCACTTGTACGTCTGTTGGTTTCTGCGCGTCCGTTCGATTTCTTTGAAAGAAATTTGAGGGAAAACCATAAAATAATGTGTGACTTTCCTCTTCTTAAAGGAAGGCTTTGTTGAGAATTGTAAGTAATGCTTGGTAAATTATGTATCGGGAAGAAAAGATTGATTTTATTAATCAGAATGAACTGAGTTGAAAGCTTTCATTTTGATTGTTGTGTAAATATTGATATTTTAACGATAATCTCTTTTCCAATAAATAGGACCTTAATTTGGTATAACTATTAACAAACGTGATATGAGAAATATTATGGGAAGTAGTGGTGCTTGAATAAAAAGAAACTAGATCGACTTGAAAGAGGATAGAGAATGTTCCAAAGTTGAATAATGTGACTGATGATGCGCATCAAGTAAAAACTTCGATCGAGATATGATTAAAAATTATATGTACAGATATTCTATTGGACCTCGTATATTATGTAAGAGTAAATCAATACCAGACTTGAATTCGTTTTTAACACAAATATAAAAGCTTTTGTCACAGGTTCAATTCTAATCGAGCTCTAACAACATTAAGATGCAGCTTTAACTACATCTTAAAACTTATACCGAAAACAGAAACGAAGCAAGTAGTGAATTCTACGGAACAATAACTTAAACGAAACAGAGCGCAGTAGGTCTGCAATTAGGAAATATGTTCAGGTATAGATATAAATTTATTACTGTCGTTTATGAAACCTGAACTGCATGCTTTAGAATAATTAAAGCTTTTCACAAATTGTATACTAAACTAAACTAAAGTTCCATAAAGTCAAATTTCTATAATTATTTTTTGAATTTAACCATAATGCTGTTTTTAAAATTCGCATTTTTGATACTACACTAAGGCATCAACCTTTTGTTTTTTCAAAAATACCAAGTCTCTTCTTTAACTTTAATTTGGCTTACGCCTCAAGCGCAGTGCGTCTAATACGCTTTAGTTCTCGATGCACATTTTCAAGCAGATCTCTAAAAGCAGTAGGGCTATATCCGGTGGAGATTCACTAAGCTGCAAATATACAATTACGAACGTTTACATATTTTCAGACAATCGACGAATTTGCGACACCTTGTTGATTTTGATTGAGTTCAGTCCAAAAAAATAATATTTTCAACTTTTGATTTATCATACTCAGATAGATTTAACTTTTAGTCAGTGCCATTGCTCACTGCGACTCTCATCGTAATCCATATAACTTTCTTTGTGTTTTACGTTTTATTTCTCCTCCTCATGCGCGAAAAGATATAATCTTTTTTATCGTCAACATACCAAATATTTTCGTTCGAAAATCGGTTGTACATATACAGTCACAAAGAATAAATGAATATTTAGAAGACCGTTACATTTCTGCAAAAGGGATGTCTTCAAAGTGCTCGCAGGTCTCAATGTGTCTAAGGTTGCTGGGATTGATGTTATTTTGCCCCTGTACTCAAGTGATACACCTCTTCTTTAGCTAAGCCTCTGCGCAAAATATTTCACCTGTCCTATTCGACAGGAGTCTTTCCTTCGGCATGGAAGCTTGCACATGTTCAGCTAATACCCAAAAAAAGAGAGGCAAGCGCTCCCTCAAATTATAGACCAATTGCCTTTAATTCGATTCTTTCGAAGGTTTTCTAAACACTCATTAACGCTCAAATGATGAAATATCTAGGAACTTATCAGCTTATTAGCGATCACCAATGCGGCTTTCGTGCTGGCCGCTCTACTGGAGATTTACTAACATTTCTTACCGAGCGTTGGAGTCAATGTCTCCATAATTTTGATGAATCTGGGATCATCGCATTAGATATCTCGAAGGCCTCTGAGTCTGGCACACTGCTCTTTTAGCTAAACTTCAGACATTTTTTAAAATGGATTGAAAGTTTTCCCTCCCGTCGTTCAACTCAAGCTATATTGGACGGAGTTACTTCTGACCGTCTTATAATCCATGCCGGTGTACCTGCTAGCTCTCACTTCAAATCCTACTCATAGCTTTGCAGACGACAGACAAGAAATCTTTTACTCCATCAGACTTGACGCAAATCTACAAGTCTTATATCAGGCATAGATTAGAATATAACTCCCATATTTGGGCAGGGGCTGGACGCTCTGCATTGTCCGCATTAGACAAAGTCCAAAAAAAAGCCTTCCGGCTTATTAGCGCTGACATATCGATAGCAACTATTGATTCCTTAGAGCATCGGCGTAATGTCGGATGTCTGTCTCTCTTTTATCACTACTTCTATGGTCATTGCTCTGACAAAATTTCTAGCCTGATCGCTTGCAGAATACTATCTATGCGCACCACATGAGCTGTAACCCGAGATCACCCTCACACCCTTGATGTCAAATTCGGGCGTACCGTGAAATTCCGTGAATCCTTCATAAGCAGAACAGTACGATTGTGGAACGGTTTTCCTTCCTCTTCCTCTGCCCCCCCCCGCAAGTTATGAGCCACAAACATTCAAGCGTAATGCGCTCTGTCACGTACTTGTCTCAACCCAATAATCCTCAATTCCTTACCCCTTCTTCCTTTCCTGCCAAGGCTGTGCTACGGCATCATAAGGTATTCCCTGAGCTTTGGCAACATCTTAAAAAAAAAAAAAGAAACTTGCTTAACTTGTTCCTTTCTACTCACACATTTTCTTGACGCATGCACATATAATTTTAGGTGAGACTCGAATCACAAAATTCTAAATGCCTTTGGTCTTCAGTAATAAATATTCATTAGGAAATGTTATACTGAAACGCCATGTATTATGTAAAAAATACAAATCAAGAAGTATCTATTAACTGGGCATATAAAGTTTTTAAATACTTCTTAGAATTTTATACTTAAACTCTCTGGGGACCCAAAAAAAAACCTGTAAAGTATAATCTAAAGAAATGAATCCATAAAATGTGTGTGCTTGTATAATCTATTCCAAAGGACTTCAAATATTTGTCTAGGTTTAGTAAAATATTAAAAAATGATTGCATAAACTGATAAGACTAGAACCATGAACTTATTATTTAAATCCATCTTCTAAAGCTCAAAAGTCTGAAAATATTTTCACATAATTTCCTTAATCTGCATGTGACTGCAACACTGAGTTGAGGAGCTCCTGCAAAAAACAAGAAAGACTCAAGAGATTCTTCTTCTTGAGGAAAGAAAAACAAAGTTGCAAAGGGAAATTTTTTCTTAGATATTTCAGAGACTATCTTTTATTAGAGTATGATTTTTGTCTTTCCACTTTGAATGTTGTTATCTTGTTTCTAAGAGAATCCACAGAAAAAAATATTGCAAATATATATATAATATGTGAACAGATTATATCTACTCACTCATGTACATTGTAGATACATTGTGAAATATTACATTTCTAAGGAATACATTTCCATACCGAATTTTTGCTTTTCGGTTGGGTTGTATTGCCAGTTAAAACAAGGTTCCATTTCCAGCAGGATATGCAAGCACAATATTGAATTTGCTAAATAAAATTTGATACTTTTTTTTAAAAACGTAAACTACTTAAACTTTAAGGGATTAACGTATACATACAAGCTTTTTAGAAATCGTTGGGTAAATAGCAAAAAGCTTTTGTTTGTTTTTGTTGTTTGGGTCAAACATTCGAACAGGTCAGGCGAGCTATTTACTCGAGCAAGACAAAATATTCTCTTGACTCAATTGTTTGTTTGTGACGGAATTCCTAAAAGACCTTTCTTTTGTTTTAGTAAGATGACTTTGAAAACTTTTTAAAGTTGCGGGTAGAATACACCTGAAGACTTTGTATTTTGTTTTGATCTTCAGGTGATAGACATAACACAACCAAAATCAGACAAAACACTGCATATAAACTATTCAGAGTGTTAAATCCATTCTGGTACCTATAGATAGGTCACATTGAGAGTCGCTGGGTCGAAAAGTTCAATCATTCTTTTGCACTTAAATGCATTTTTGTAAATTTATTGAAATTATTTTCAATAAATTTCAGTCTGTTAGACGAGAAATCTTCTTCGTATAAAAATATATTTATGGGGGTTCAACATTTTTCGTTCAATATGGCTCACCATATAGTTTCTAAATTATTAATGCTAGTGGAGGCTCCAACGATTATCCATCCAATAAATTTGAAATCATTATCATAGCATTTATCATTAAAAAGTTATAAGATTATTCGTAAAATATGAAGAAAAATATCGTTTTATTGTCTCAACAAAGGCTCTATCTGCGGGCACTGTTAGCGACACATCATCTCATACATCCTGTGCACAGACCTTGTTTAATTGCAAATGGCTATATATAGTCTCTTGGTGTAGGTAAGGCATTATTAACTTTATTTGATCATAAATAGAAGCCTGGGTTTGATTAAGTTAAGTGGTTCCTGTATGTAATAGGACCAGTCAGCATTACATAGACCTTTGGATGGCTCATTTTGATACCACGTTCATGCAAACTTGCCTTGGGTCCTCAATTACCTACCCAAGTTACTTGCAAAGCCAGGTTACTGTGTAGGAGCAAATTTATGTTTACATTTATCAAGAGCGCTTTCAAAAGATTTTGTCTGAAGTGGAACTAAAGTGGGATGACCAATGCCCCCAATCACAAATATAAGGTCCATACATCAATATATTATCCTATCCAATATATAGATATATCATAGTTCGTTCCTGAAAGCATAAAATTATTTAAAACAAATATTATTTCATACATTCTAATTTCATTTAAAATTCATTCCCTTATTGTAATAAAAAATTCAATTAAGGATAAATTGCATTTTATTATCAGGAACACATTCTACTCTCACGATATGCATACTTACCTACCTAATCTTTTTCGTATGTACATCGCACATACATATATAATCTTAATTTCTCCAAACTAATTTCATGTACATACATACAATTATTCTTATCGTTTTAGAATTAAAATTTTAGGATGATAACAGGCATATAGGGATTCCAATTTCTTGGTGCAATTGCGCGGCATTAAAACTTTTTCGCATTTCATCAAGTACGATTTTTCAACATTATCAGAAAGCAATAAAAAAAAACTTTCATGGGTACCTGAGGGTAACAAGCCCAAGTCTTGAGGAGTTCGTTTTTTAAACCCGTGGACGAATCATCCTGCTTCAATAAAAGATTAAATATATGCAAACCTCAAATAGAAAAATAGCGATAAATATTAATAATATATTTTTATAAACCATACCTAAAAATAGTGCTAAACATTAATAGAATATTTTTTACTAAACATTACTGTACAGTTGCGTGAGTTTTATTCAATAAAAACTAATATAAATAAAAGATCAACAATCATTGAAAAGAGTTTTTTTATCTTCATTTTTCGCGTTAGTTCAGACTTTCTCGCAAATCTCTTCTTCCCAGACGCACCAGGAAACATGAGTGATTAGAATAACAAAACATTTGGTGGCAGCGGTGGGATTTAGCGTTTTTGAAATCTGGAATACGATGTAATTGGGAATTTATTCTTTGGATGGAGTTACACAATTTTCTTTATTAGATATTTTCTAATTTTCATTAATTTTGTTAATAATTTTAAAATTGTTAATATTTTCCTTCTGCGGAGATAAATCATGGATACCAAATTGATAGAAGACATTTATTCTACAATTTCGTCAGTAAGTATATAAATTTTTATCAGACCTCACTTTCCGATATACAAAAAGGCTTTAGCTCGCTCTAAAAAGCATAAATTAGGGAGAACAAAAGTCTTAAGGCAGGTACATAATATTCAGGGAATAATGAAGTGGAGCATATACGTACTCCTCCAGCTTGCTCTAGTCACATACCTAGTCTGAATGAGACTTAAGGTTTGATGTAAATTTTTATGTTTATCTATTTGCCATTCTAAAAGGATTGCCCAATAAGTAGGTGTCTCTTGAAGGATATGAAAGATATGCATTTGTTAAGCTGTTCATGTATAATTTTCTCGTGGAGTATTATGTGAGGATTTCTTTCACTAACGACGGAATACATGTCACGTAATCGGACGGAATGTGGGAAAAGAGCCCATGTTTGCCAACATTTTCATAGCATGGTGTCATGGATGGATAAAAGAATCTCATCTGCATCTAAGTACCCCCCATAAGTAATACGTAGTTTATATCCATTTAAACATTTCTTCCTGTCTTTACTCATTCTCGCTTAAAGCATTTGAGCTCTTTTATTGCTGGCTGCGAAGAAAATAAAAAGAAAAAAGAAAAAGTGAAAGCCTTAAGCAAAAGAGTGAAAACTGGGGTTACCCCACTGTGTTGTTAGGATATAGACACCTAAATGGGAAAATACACCTCGGGCGGCTAACGAAAGAATCTGTCGACCCCTGCTGCGTCTATAGAGAAAGCCTAATGGTAGGTTTACATTAGCATAAAATTGACAATCTTCGAGAGCATCCTTCAGTCATGTACTGAGTGTCCTTTAAATCACATCGAGAGGTTCATCCTCTTCGGTATCGAAATCGAAAGTGTAATTTTACGAAGTGCTCTTTGTAATGTAAGCCGTACCGTTTCGTTTATATACATATAGTATACGTAGGTACATACATATATCTTGTGTTTTGGACAGTTTAGCTTTAACGAGTGCTCGTGGCGTGGCTTGTGTTCGTGGAGTTTTAATTGAGAATCTGTTTTGGATAATATTACATCCTAGTGGAGGTAGAAGAGGTGGCAGAGGTATTTCCTTTTTTTTTTTATTTTATTCCTTTAGAATTTTTGATTAGAATCACTTGACCAATGCCCTCCGTTCGCACGCAATATGATTGTTTTTAACAATTCAAATTTAAACAGTTGGAAAACTTTTGTTTACTTCGGGCGATAAAAACAATTTAAAATGGAATAGAGGTGATAGGCAACACATGGAAAATGCTAATTATCTAAGATAGGATATATTTACTTGTTTTCAAAACAGTTTTGAAATTAGATTTTAAGTATTAAGATTTTGTTATTGTAAAATTGTTGTTTTGTAGAAAGAATACGTAATGTGATATAATATGGTTCCTTCGACATTCTCGTCATTGTGAATAAGTAAAGAAAGTAACGTGTCGCTTTATTTTTTCCTAATACCAAATTTAATTTGTTTGAAATAGTTACTGTAGTTGCATGTTTCATGCACACCAACCGCTCATTAATATACATACTTCTAAGTTCTGCGTGTTATATACGGTAACTAAAAAGTTCATTTTGCTAGTGCTCTATTTGGGATAACAGACGGTGCACACTAAGGCCAAGGGTGGAACTTCATATTTCTCAAACAGTCAACTATTAAGGGAAGGAGACCCTGTTAGTAAAATCCGTTATCGTTTAAAGCATAAGATATATATACTGAGACACCAGCCATTCACGACTTAAGTGCAATGTCTTGTTTATCAAATAAGTGGCAGTCTCCCCCCGGAAATAATAAATTTTAATCCTCAGTATCACGAACGACTTTTTTTTAGCGGCTATGAACCTTCGCGGGTGGATGGAGCCAATAATATCGATTATAAGTATATTATCATTAGACCTTTCTGTTTAATTATGGTGCTGTGGAAATCCTATGAAAAAATCTAAATTACCTGAAATTCCGAAAGGTTTATCCAATGTCATCTGACTTATTTGACCAATATGTGTCTTTTGACATTTCTTCTGGAGTTTGAGGTACATCGGAGCTTCTTAAGAATAACACTTTCTACTAAGGGCGAAATGAAAATTGATTGAAAGACCTGAATGGTTATCGAACAACTCAGTGATGTGTAATTGCTGTAAACTGCCTGTGCGTAGTAGATGTCGATGATAACTCTCGTTACTCTCGTCTAATTCTGTTTTTGAAAATCGTGTAGTGCGATTTTTTGGTTTAAAGGCGCGTCCACACTTAACAAATATTCCCTAAATGTTTGACAAACATTTGGTAAACATTTGTCAAAAATTTTTATGGAATGTTTTATGGGTGTGTGCGAAAATTTTTTCTTCAAAAAGTTCCAATTTAATCCAAATGAAATGGAAAAAATTAGTTGTTTGTTAAAGTTTGTACAGTAAGTACTACTTTCAGTCAGTTTTAAGCAGCTGTAGATTGTGAAAGTTCATTTTGGAATTTTTTAATAATCTTAAGTCTTAATCAAGAATGAGAAATGGGACAAGATAAATATAATAAAATTAATAGAATTATCAGATTCTTGGCGAAATTTCGGAAATTCGAAAGATCGTCAATTTATCATTCCATAAATCACGACCACTGCACTGTAATCTTCTGTTTAAATATTTTCTGTTCCACCAACTGTTATTTCGAAAATTTTCCTTAAGCGTTGAGACAAGTACGATGAAAGATGCTGCAATGCACGTTAGTTCAATCTTGACAAGGTTTTCTTTCCAATGTTTGCTATGTGTAGGTTCACCTTAAGAGTCAGATGTTTTTTTTTTTGTTCCCATTCATTTATACTTTATTAAGATCACTATTTACTCAAGAGATACAAAAACTCTATTAGAAATTAGACCGACTATAATCTTCTGAAGTAAGTCAGCACGTTATCTGTATACAAGTGAATATTAACATCTACTGCACTGTACTCTCTGGCAGATTATTTATAAAGATACTATAAAAAGGAGATGTCCCAATATTGATTTCTGCGGAACACCATTGAGAGCAATGGAAGGAGACATGAGAGAATATCATTATACTTTTATTCAATGATATCTATCTATGAGAAGAAACTTTAGATTAGCTGAATTCGGTAGAGGAGAATGCAAAATATAGATAAATAATTTTTGTACAACGTTCGTGTGATTGACACGATCAAAGGCCTGGAAGAGTCCAGAAGGGCCAAAATATTGATAAAATCCTCATCAAGAGCTGCTCAGAAGTCATTTGTAACTATTAACAAAGCTATCGCATAGCTATGTTTGGAATAGTATAACGACTGCCCTTTGATTTAAACTAAATTACGACTTAGCCGTAAATTATCTTCGTTTGGTTTTACTTAACTTTAGATTTATTGAAATTATTAGAACTTACACCAGTTACGAGCAACATGCTCGAGAGCTGTAATAACAAATTTGTATAGTTGAACAAACTCAAACAGCTTAGATGGAATTCTTTTAGTCTGGGTAACTAATGATTGACTGCGAATTATGCACTATTAAAGTTAGAGCTTCTAAAAAAAAAAAATCAGGAATTATTTGTTTGTAAAGTTCAATACCATTTTTTCTTGTACAAATTTGCATTATTTAATCAACAAACATCCACTAATTAGAATTATTCCGTCCCGGGAAAATCCAATACATCTCTCTTAGCTAATTTACAATAATTTCACATCATTTAACATAAACTGGCACTTATTACGTTTTTCCCACATTTAAACTTATCTTTGCTTGTCCCTGGAGGACAAATAAAGTCAAAAACTGACGTAGATACAAGAAGCTTGATGTTTGGTGGAAATCCGGATTACTTAATGATTTCATTTGAGTTCATATGGAAATTATCTGATAATGTGAAACATCCATCACGTAAACTGATATATCTACATATAACGACTAAATGTAGGTACGAATATATTGTATGTATATATGTATGTATGTATGTACTGTACAGTGTACACAATATGTTTGTGAAATGTATAGGTATAATATGTGCATATCTACAAAATATACATACATATATAATATATACACGGTCGCAGTTGTTTTTTACTTACATACCTACTTGCTATCATTTGTCTTCCGTGAAGCTTTTCTCTAATGTTTCGTTTTATATATAAAAAAAAACTTGAAACTAAAACTTCTATAGTTAGGAAAATTATATTAGGTAGTGTTAAGGAAAAAAAAATGGCTAGGAAAATCGACAGACCCCCAAATGATGATATCCAATCGACATTAATGGATGCCAGAAAATGCTTTTAGTATAATTACCGTCCTCTTTCTTAATAAAGTTAATCTAAAATTAATCTCTATAATCCACAGTGTAGAGAATCTTCTTTTGACAGTTTTGTTTAACTGGAAATGGTATTACAAACTTAAAAGGAAAAATGCAGATTGATTTAGATATTTTTGACTTACATACTAAACATGTTTAGCTTGTCTTTTGATAATATTTATTTTATTTCCCTTAAAACAAACAAAACCTTTTATAAGAAATAAATATAACAATGGAATGGTCAAGGGAGAGGTGACCTGTTAGACCATTGCCATATTTTTCATTTTGCAACGATTTCGACTACACGAGGATTGTTCATAAGTGTTCGGATTTGCTGAAGTTTCACTTCAATCTTAACACATAGTGCTAGATTAAACCAAAATGCTTGTGCATGTCCTAAACTGACGCTCTTAAAAGTATGCTTAATTACCACCTCGCTTTTGGCTAACATCAGACAGAACTATCTTCTCTGTAAGTAACGGATGATCCTACTATTCTGTAAGCCCAGAAGTGGGTGGTGGCACTGGGTTCAGGTACTTCCACGAAGTCCGAGGTGGTAACCACTGTTCAGTGGGCTTGACACTGATTACTGGGATAAAAGTTGATCCCAATCCAAGCCAAGGAGGAACAGCATACGCCGAGAGCTGCGTGGCTGAGGGTGTGCGCAGACGCTAGTATGCGAACTCTGGATACCAGGCGACCTCCAGTTTTAATTAGCCTTCCTGCGGGCTCTGCCGCCGTGGGTGACTGTCTTTCTCCACAACTCGTGGGACCAAATATGGATTTTTGTTGATAAAAATAAATCCACTTCTAGTAAGTGCGCGGATGTCTGAGGTATCGGAGGATTTTATTCCTGAGATCTCGACATCCATGGAAAATCTCCTCCTGGAAGGGATCTCAGCGGATAAGGGCGGGATGACTCCTATGAAGATCGCTCATGCTCCTCAGGCGGCAGAGCAACTCAATTCGGGCGGGCTAGCTGAAGTTGTAACCTCAGAGTCGAAAGGCGCTGGTAGTGGCAACCGAAGCGGGACTTCCCGACGTAGGAGAGTTGGTAGATCAGAGAGTTTTGTATGGGCTCGGACCTCATTGAGGTGGATCCATACCGCAATCCAAAGCGGACTGATTGGGGGAGATACCATAGGGAACTAGTTTCCACGCCCGTCTCTCCAGCAGAGAAAATCAGGACATTGGTAGCGATTGGTCCGCTGCTGCCATGGTAGTTGATGTCGAGAAGGTGAAGTGGAGAGGCTGCGCGCAAGGTGGCGTGTTTTCTCCAGTACTCTGGTGTATGTTGGTTGACTCACTCATCATGGTGCTGAAAAACGTAGGATTGTCATGTGAAGCGTATGCGGATGACAACCCTCTGCTCATTTCCAGGCACAGTATGACTGCTGCCTGTGCTTTCATGCAACTGGCCTCAACATTGTTGACGACTGGTGCACCCGTCTTGACATGGAAATTAACCCAAGAAAGACACCTCGATCGTTAGGCCCATACTTACATATGCCTCCTGTATATGTTGGCCGAGGAGGCTTATGGGGACTGCGATCCGTAAGCTGGCAGGCCTGCAAAGGCTCGCCTGCTTGGGTATTACGGGCTCCATGCGATCTACGGCTACTATTGCTCTGGAGGTCCTACTCAATCTGCCACCCCTGCATCTAGTCATTCAGGCAGATGCCAAAAGGGCTGTGTGCAGGTTGCGCTCATGGAGCTGTTGGGGGGACGGCTGGACTGACTCTTCTCATTGCTCTCTGGCGTACGGGCTGGACTTGGAAAACCCTCTGGCCAGTATGCCACGTGATGCGATGGTACCTGAACTTCGGTAGCGTCGCTTCTCTGTGAGCTTTCCTGGAAGAGAATCGCGGACTGAGGGAAGTGCCTTATCGAGCCTTCCCCGGTCCGCTCTAAAAAGTTTCACAGACGGCTCTCTCACTGATGAGGGAGTTGGGGCGGGTGTCTTTTTTCCTGAGCCTGATATTGGAATGGAGTACTCACTTGGCAGATACACCACTGTCTTCCAGGCTGAAGTCTGCGCCATATCGATGGCAGCGAAGTTAGCCCTTGACATGCAAATAAAGGAGAAGGACATTGCTGTTCTGTCGGATAGTCAGGCAGCCTTGATGGCTCTGAGTGGCCCTCGGATAACATCTAAGTTACTGGGGGACTGCAGGGCTTCTGTGGATAAGCTGTATATCCACAACAATGTGTACATGTGGGTTCCTGGTCACATGGGGATCATGGGAAAGGGCTGACCTTTTAGCTAGGGCTGGCTCTGTTTCTCCGTTCTTCGGACCGGAACTCGCCGTAGACGTTTTCACCTCGAGTATCGGGTCTCTCATTAAAGCGGATGTTCGTAGAAAGCATCAGCAGAGATGGGCGAACCTGAATACTTGCGGGTGTACAAAATTGTTTCTTGATGGGCCCAATGGGAATATTCTCATGGGGCTCGAAAGGAAACAATGTAGAACTGTGGTTGGCATCATTACTGGCCACAGGTCACTTCACGCTCATCTAACAAGAATGGGAGTTTTTGACAGTCCTGAGTGTCTGTCCTGCCTGGAGGGAGAGCCCGAGGCAGCCGAACTCTTTTTGTGTGCGTGTCCGGCCTTCGCCCGGTACAGGCTGGATACTCTAGGGTCCGCCCTTCTATCTGTGGATGAGCTGAAAAACCTGCCTCTACAAGATCTGATGCACTTCATTAAGAGGACAGGAAGGTTTTTGTGAATGGCCTTCTAGCAGGACAGCACAATGGGCCGCTTTGGCCTCCATGCTCACCTGTCCCCCTGCCATTTAATTAAAAAATAAATGCTTAATTACCTATAAATAAGTATGAATTAGTGATTGCATCTTTTAGAAGAAAATATATTGACAATGATAAGCTCCGTCATCAATCCGTTATCATCTCGACTCTGACTTCGAACTGCAGTGCACTCAGGATCTAACGGATGTTACATTAGCATTCCCATTAATTTTTTGAGAGATCCTTTTAAAGTGCAGTGGATCTCCATTGAAATCAATCATAATCTAAATTTATCGCTCTACATTACGGCAAAAAGGAATGTCGATTTTAGGGCCGACATCAACAGACATGAGAGATGACGATGAATTATGATACTCTGAACATACATATATATTTTATTAACAATGCTAATTTCAATTAATCGGGG
Source organism: Dioctria rufipes (assembly GCA_963924295.1). NCBI lineage: Eukaryota > Metazoa > Arthropoda > Insecta > Diptera > Asilidae > Dioctria > Dioctria rufipes. The sequence continues at coordinate 14,304,403 of OZ002745.1, forward strand.
AATGACTGGGGCAGGGGACAAATTTTGTATCTAGTACATTTTTTAAAATTTAGTACAGAATCGAGTTCCTTAGGTCCTGAGAAGAAGTTTGAGTATCCACACTCCTATACTCGAAGGCTTAAATATCCCCATACTCACTTTTTTAATATGTCTCTCTTTTTTATTCCAACTGAGGTACTCGATTTCTCGCATCTTAGATCGGCTCTAACTCAGTAGGGTTATGCCCGACCGGAAAACGGGTTGAGCTGTCCACTTGAGCTCTTTACCAGATACAATAGAAGAAAATTTTTCTCTGCACACTTTTAGGGGTGGGGTGTAGGAACCCCGGATACGGCATGTTGCATATAAAACTAAAGGTCTCGCCGAATACTATCGAGTGGTGTACTGGTGTACTTTTTATCCGATTTAGAAAACTTTCTCGAGACGTTCTCGTCGCCGCAAAACCAATTTTCATGCTCGCATTTATTTTTTATTCTTCCTTAGCATTAATCTTAATATTTTTATTCTTTTAGTTTCTTAGGTTATGAGTTTGTTGTGTGTACTTTTACTATTTAATTTTTTTTTCCAGGTTATCATTGTATACTTATAAATATATAAGAAATCATATCTTGTGTATAATGGCTTCAAGAAATTCTAATTCTACCCGGGTACTCTGAATAGGGCTTTCTAGATTACACACTAATAGTTAAATTCAATACACATCTGCTCAATCTCCAACTATAAAATGAAAATAATATTTCAAAGAAAGGATATGAATTAAAGTAAAGGCTCATTTTATATTTACTGAAATACTTTGAAAGTCTTTATAAAGGTAACACGATTATTATCTTTAATATTTATATATATAAAATATCTATGTAGGTATGTCCATTCTTCGCATCTCTCATGTCATTCAAACGAAAAAACAAAAAAATTTCGCATCAAAAGGACAGCAATTAGCTTTTATCTAAAATAAGAGGATAAAACCTGAGGATTGTACAAATATTAATTAATATGTCATGGCCCCCACATTAGCAGAGAAAAACATAGACTTCAGCATAATCTTCATGTAACGAGAATTTAAGCTAGATATATCCCTGTGGAGTGCTAAATGTTGGCAGTTCGTGTGTTAATGGGGACACCCAGGGGATATGCTGATTCTCTATGCTAAATGTCAGTAATTGACTTTTACTACAAAGCTTATTGTCGTTTAACCCGACTGAACTTTAAATCTCTCAACAGTGGTCCTATTAAAATATAGATGTACATAGGTGTATATATATAGCTATAAAAAGTGTGTTCATTATAATGAAAGCGTTTAGACAAAAGGGTATGGATATGTTCTAATACATCATGGCAAGGTAATACAGAGTTCCTTCCCCCAAAATCTTATCTGTTCTGGAACTATTCTTTCTATTTGCCTCTGACCTCTAGTATATTTTACCATTCCATTTTATTCTAGGAGTATTTCCCATAGGGGCAATATATAAACTCCATTCACTAAACACAAGTATTCCAATATAATTGAAATCATGCTCAAACTTATATAGGAGGAACATCCAACAAAAACATGCCCTCAAATCGTTTCTAGTTATATAGGGGATTATCCTTTTTTTTTTTTTAGGAGATGTGCTCTAACGAGATAGAAATCAATTCAGCTTATATATTATATCTATGTATGTGTACAGATTTGAAATAGTCTTCCTTTTGATTTTTGCAGATTACAGCATGGAGGAAAAGACTACATTTGGACACCGATCAAGAATGAATCGGTTATCAGTAGCATTCGATAGAACATTGTCTCGCCGCAGTAGTTCTATTGGATGTCACTCAATTGTAGGCCATCGAATGTCCATTTTCGTTCCATCCATGATCTCTGTCACCGATCCACATCGGGTAAGTTTTTTAATTAATTAATTTTTTTTTTATTTTTTTATTACAATTATTTGAATACCTACTAGATAACGAAGCTTTAATAATGACTAAACTTTTTACTCTCTAATTAATAGTATACTTATCCATAAGGGATATGGTAATTGGATAATTTTGAATGGCAATTAGGTATATGGCAAAAATGGGTAGTTTTACATTTGGCATAGAATTGTTCATATTTCCGAGTGATTCCCAAGTGCACCAGCCTATTCCGTGCTAATTGGCCAATAATTTCTGTTCAATCAAATCCATATGGACTTGCTTTCAACTTTATTCTATGTGAATGAATATATGAAAACGGAATAATTGAACATAATGGAACATTGTATTGTCAGAATATGACGATGCGTGAATTTATTATAAATTTGAATTTTAGTTGCACACGAGGAAAAAAAGTTTTCGGTTCACATACCTATTCTATTTATTTTAAAACTCGTGTTAATTTAATTTGAAATGATTTAAAATTTTTATGTTGGGTATATCCACCCCTATGAGAGTTTATTATTACTGCTGGTATAGGTTGAAAAAATTCATAGGTCCTATAAACCCTTATAACACAATTAAATTGAAATTTGTTCAACAAAAGTTAATTGGTAAATTTACAATGAAATCATTTTACTATCTGGGGCAAAAGCTTAAAAGGATGCAGACAACCTTAAGTAATTTTCAGATGTAACTTTTGTTGACATTGTATATATATTCCGAGGTAGAATTTTGTAAGGCATCTTTTAATGTATGTAATAATTACTCGTATCCTGAAAAGAAGAGATCCGAATGTGTATTTGGTTGGTCGAATTGATAAACTATTTTGTGCCGATTCATATAAAATTGATTCGTTAAGAAATATTTTTCTATATAAAAGATTGTGATCATTGTAGCAAGCAGTCCAAAAATATATGGTTGAAATAACTAAGAACAGTGCAATGCCACTTTCTTCTCACCGCTGTTCATACTTTATGAAATATCCAGAAATCGAAGTTTTAAAACGTTATGGAAGTCTTGAGTTAAGATGTATAAAAGATAATAAAACCCAAACGCCGAATGTGGCTGAAATTTCGTTCAATAGATACACCCCGGTTAACAAAAGTGATATTCAATTTGGAGATGTACCATCTGAGACTGAAAAATATGCAGATGCACTAATAACTATAATAGGCAATTTCCGGAACTGTTTTGCGAAGGAACCCATGGAATTAGGGAAAACAGAATTAGTTCGCATGAATATTAAATTGAAAGAGAACAAGATAATAAGTTATCAACCGTACAAAGTACCGTATGGATTAAAGTCCATCTTAAGGAAGAGCATAAAAGAACTTCTTGACCTAGACATTATTCGGCGCACTATTTCTGATTATGAGAGCCCAGTATTACTTGTGCCGGAGAAAAATTGCGAATTCCGGATGTGCATTGACTATCGCAAGCTAAATGCCATCACGTAGCGCGAGACATTTCCTGTCCCTAATATTGAGGAAACCCTTAACTCTATGCAAGGGCGGATCCAGACATTTGCTCTAGGGGGGGCGATTAAAAAATTTTTAATTCTAATTTTAAAATGTTATATATAATATTAGTTATAACATAAGTATATTATATTACTTAGCAGCAGGTTATATTTATAGAATTATGAGCACATTGTTAATAATGTTATATTATACATAGAGTGGTGAAATATAGGACTGAAGGCATTTGAGACAAGACACAATTTGATATACCTGTACCTACATATTTTTAAACAATATGGAACATAATTATGTGTTGCACATAAAATAGTATTGGAGAGAAGCTAAGTCACGCTTAGTTATATAGAAATAAATTGGAGAAATCTAATTTCTACTCTCAGAAACATTTTTGTAAAGCATTTACGAAAACTGTCGTAAAATCTCGATCTGAATGATTTCCGTAGTATTGGAGAGAATTACCTAAAATCTATTTTTGTACTGCTAGCTCTGCTCTCTCTGTATGACTTTTGTAGAATTTGTAACGCGATTTAACAAACATATTGCAAAAATCTATAAAACGTTTCGTAAAAAAGGAACGCCCGTACGCTTGTGATAATGGTAGCTTTCTTCGTACTTTTTACGAAATTTGAAATTCTGTTAATAATATAAAATATAAAAATTACAAACATTTCGTACATATTCTGCAGGAGAAGATTGGGTAGTATTACACGCACTTTCTTAAAATTTACAAAAACATTTGCAAACTCGAACAATGTAGTAGGTACAGTTACTCTCTGCATCAATCAGTTTGCTACCAATTGCCTGCAATTCAAAGTAGAACGTGATCGACAAAACTTCAATTAGTAAGTTGCGGAAACATTTAAAAAACGTGCACAATTTAAAGCCAAATTCGCCATACAGGTGTTATATCTCTGAATGTGCTACGGCATCATATGGTATCCCCTGAGCTTTGGCAACATCATAAAAAAAGTCATTATCAAAGCATTATAGAAGAAATTTTGAAAATTTTCCTATTTTTGTATCTAACAAATATACAAATCTGAAGGTACACAGAAAGGTGTTCAGGGTAAATCTGAATGTATGAAAACTAATAGAATTTGGCCCGAAAATAGCTGTTTACGATATCATGGTAGTACGGAAGGAGAAGAAGAAGTTACTTTACAAAAACTCTTTGAATCATCCTTAAACTTTTTTTTATATATTAGTCTGCCTAAGGACAATATTACCCGAAAGGACGTATTCCATCTGCAAAATTTTTATCACTAATTCAATATCCCTGATCTTGAAAGACAATATAAAGGGTGTCTCAGAATGTTTTTCGGCTTTGTTTTTACCGTTACGCGCCAAACACAGCCATTGAATAAATAACTAGTTATTTATTCAATGAATCCAGCTCCCGTGGTGATATGACAGATGTCAAACGTATGGCTGGCCTACTTAGTTTAGTAGCGATGGATCGTTTCACGGGACCGCAGTACGTATTTTGTGTGCAAGCGTTTTATAAAAACCAGGCTAAATGAGTATGCAGAAGCGGATGGTGCCCATTTACAAATGGTCCTTTTTCATAAATAAAATTTCGAAAACTGTCGTTGATTTCACAGTAATTAAAATGAGATTTATTTTTAAGTTTCAAAAACGAAAACCATTCTGAGACATCTTTCATTACTACTTATTAAGGATGATAAAAATAAAAATAGCCTTTAAATTAAAAGGCTAATACATAATTGTGAAAATCCGTTCATTGATTCAGATGACAAATTTTTAAAAAAATTGTTTTCGCGAATCCAAAATTGTTACTGTTCATAGCGAAATTAGTGATATTGTTTCACACGTGAAATGATTGTAAGTAATCTCGATTGTAAAAATGATGTAGGTATCAATTACCTATGTGTATTATTATTATTAAATAACAATTCCGAAAGTTTTTGGAGTTGCCCAAAGATTTACAAGCAACTATTGAGATCTTCTGAAAATTACATAAAACTTATTAGGGGAAATTTTTAAAATGGCGCATGGAAAATGCATTGGTTTTCATATTTTTTATATTTAGATGATTGTGAAATAAATAACTATCTTGGTCCCTCAGGTCAATCTGACAGAAAAGCTCCAATTTTGTTTTTCTCCCCCTTAAACATTTTTGACATTTTGTCAGCCTTGAGTCATTACGTGTGTTTAAAGCTAGTGACAATGCAGTTTGGCGGAAAAGGGGTAAAGTTTGAAAAAATTATAAGTGAAGTGTTTTTTATTAGAAAGTCTGAGCAGTTAGTGATCATTTCACACCATTCCTTTATGGGTTTATAGTAAGAGTGCTACAGGATATTACGCGGAAATATACAAAAGTTATAAGCCCCCTCTCCCTCCTAAACGTCGCATTTTGCTCTTTCATATCTCAAGGTTCCTCCTGAACTTGGAACCATGATTTGTGGCCTACCCTATACAGCTTTCTTAATATAAATTTGGTGCCATCTCAAATAGAAAATCGGTCAGTCATAACCCCCGAAATATATAAGAAAGAAGTATGCCTTGAATGCAAGGATAGTGAACAGGTAGTGGCCGATATTATACACTTCTTGCCTTCTTTTACTGATGGTGTTTTTCACATAAAGGTAGGTAGCTTGTATTTTGTTCGAACACCATAATTGCCTGGGCTGCCCTCAATTTGTTGCAAATTAAAGGCAACGTTTTTAAATTTTTTTTTTCCAACAATTGTTTTTTAAATTTAAACGCGAAATTTACCAGAAGTACTAATTTGGTTGGATATATATAGCCCTGTCTGCTTCAAATTAAATATTTGCAAGAAAACTGAATCTGATATTAATTACCCCGGCTATGATGATCATGTTTAATCAAGATACCTTTTGTAAGCATTCGATCACAAAAAAATTAAAAATTTTTCTTCTACTGAAAACTTCCTAATGATTTAATTTTATATATATTGAGAATAATTTAAGACTATAAAAGATAAAAATAATAAAGATAAAAATTATTTAAAAAAAAAAGCGTTGCTTCAAAATCCGCACTAAAAATATAAATAATTACTCCTTTCACTTAGTGAGTACCTACACCTTAAAAGTTCTCTAAATAATGAAATTATATTACATTTGTGTATAAAAATTTCATGGTACACAAAGAAAACAAATTCAAAGCAAATTAATTTAATTAAATATTTTGATAAACATTAGGAGCTCCAAAATTAAATTTTCCAAGGTAGTGTTAAAATTTCAACTGCTCAGACTTGCTATCTTTGTGTACCTTGAAAATTTCAAAATTTGTAAAAATATACAATAATTTCAATATTTAATTAAATGCAAAATGAAGGGTAACTATAAGAACTTTTGTGATTGTACCCATTAAGGGAAAAATTATTTCAAATTTTTTGTGCGCATTTACAAGCAATATTTTTAAAATTATTATTTTTATATTTTCTATTGCATTTGAGTAGAGTCTAAATCCGCCATTGACTCTATGGCCAATAAAAAAATCTTCACGTCTTTAGACTTGATGAGCGGATATCACCAAATACCGATCGACGAAGAATACCGACATCTAACAACTTTTACATCTCCAGAAGGGCAATAGGAATTCAAAAGGGTTCCTTTCGAATTGACAAACTCACCATCAGTCTTTATGAGATTAATGGCTGAAATAACTAAACCTCTAGAGATGAGTAAGATTATTACTTATATGGATGATATTCTGATAGCAACCGAGACCATTACGGAAAATATGGAAGAAGTTTTTCAAGCTTTGCTTTTAAGGAAAGACGAAGAATTCAAGTGGTGTGAAGAAACGGAGAGCGCATTCACTAGTCTTAAGGAATTATCAACTAGCCGGCCTTTGTTAGCCTTATATAATAAACAAGCTGAACACGAAGTGCGTACGGACGCCAGCAGTTATGGGATTGCCGGAATTTTAATGCAAGTACAGGATTGAAAATTGCAGCCCATCTCCTACTACAGCCGGGCTACCACGCCGACAGCTAGAAGTCTTGGCAGTAGTGGAGACACTAGAACGATTTAAGCAAACTGCAATTCCTTGCGCTTAACTCAAGAGAAGAAAGACCTTATTCCACGAATCGCGCGATGGTGGCTAAAGATAATAGAGTTTGACTTTGAACTTATCTTTCGCCCAGCAAGTCAACTTTCGCGCGCAAATGCGCAAGTCGCTGTCCTGCGGAAAATGGGAAAGATGCAGAAGATGTGACCAGTAATATGCTAATAGTTGGAACTCCCAACGGGGATTGGTTATCCTTACTTCAAAAACAAGATGCGAGGCTGGTAGAAATACAACAGGGGCTAGAAGGATCGATCATTAATCATGTTACGCTTTGTAGCACCATCAGGTATACGATGACGAGTAATTAAGACTTCCCATGATGATATGGGACATCCTGGGATTGACAGGACACTGGAGACCTTACGAAAACATTTTTGGTTTGCTAATATGAAGCCTGTAGTGAAGAAGTATGTGAACGCGTGTGTGGATTGTCTCTTATTATAAGCGGGGAATAGACGAAGGAAAATATCAACTGCATGCACCTGAGAGATCACCTGTGCCTTTTCACACTATTCATTTAGACCATCTGGGCCCTTTCCCCAGAAGTAAAACTGGAAAAATGCATGTAATAGGACTAGTCGATTCCTTTACGAAGTTTATTGTACTCAAGCCAATAGCGACAACAACTAGTAGAGGAGTTATTAAGATGTTAGAAGAATTTACGCAATATTTTGGTATGCCGACACGGGTAATAACGGACAGGGGAACTGCTTTTACTTCGGGCAACTTTAGAAATTTTTGCAAGGAAAATGTGATTATGCACGTCTTAACTACAGTGAAGACACCGCGGAGTAATGGACAAGTGGAGTGATTCTTCAGAACAACGAAAACTGCAATCGCTACAATGGCCCAAAATATTCGTGCTATTCAATGGGCGCTCAATAGCTTAAAGAATTCAGCAACTTCGATTAGCCCACAGGAACTGATAATGTCGTATCAACCCCGGAATATACTGAAAAATAAATTAGTCTTCGCATTACATGAAGATGAAAGAGAGAACGAAGAGGATGTGCCCCTAGCGGAATTAAGAGAAAAGGTTTTGCAACGGATCAAGGAAAGACAACAGAGCCAAGTCGAAACGTTCAATGCAAAACACAAACCACCAAGGCAGGATCCAGGGTCTCCTGGAGAGCCTAGGAAAATTTGTCCTAGGTACAAATGACCGTACATTCTGTGCTCACCAATGACAGGTATGTGGTTACCGACGCAGATGAACTAAAAGTTACTCAGAAATCCTACGAGTCAGTATATTCAGCAGAGCATTTGAAACCGTGGTGTGAACTGCACCAACTTGATTTTGACATAAGTTCGGAAGAGGAAGAAAATTAATGTAGGATACCTATAAAAATAACCACAATCGTCCAAAAGATGAAATAAAATAATCAACTAGAAATCAAATTTTTCATTTAATTTTTTTTGTAAAGAAATTGTTTCAGATATTGGCATTCAAATGATTGGATATCCTATCCGCATCGGATGTTATCCTGATATCGATGTGAAGATTGGAACAGTAATCCAGTGTTCCGAATGGAATATCTCGGGTATGCCGCTCCAATCAGAAGAATAAGACAAGCGAAGAAAGTGTTTGTTAAGTGACTCAGTACTGTATATATGTAATATTAGGAGCGTATCATGTCATGGAATATCATTATATGAAGCTTAGGGTCAGCAATCTAGTGGCACCAAAAGTAGCACCTCGGGTACACTGAATAAGCTATAATGTTAGTTTCAATGTTGGGCACTGAAGTATAAGCTATGGCGAAGTAAGGTTCGAGTGTGTGGACATGAAAGTCGATACGTGAGAGCAGTAAGGGTCGCTGAGGACAGCGTCCATGTAGGTTGGCCGAACTGTAGCAAGCAGTCCAAAAATATATGGAAATTACCCAGTGAAAGTCCAGCTGGTTGAAATAACTGAGAACACTGCAATCCCACTTTCTTCTCGCCGTTGTGGGTAATAAAATTCAGAGATTCTTGTGACGCCACACTAGAGAAAGCCTTGAAAAGGAATTATACTGCATAAGAACCCTAGTCGTATTCGTAGCCCATTAACAACCCTGTAGTAACCGTACAATAGTAACAGCCTCTGTAGATATCCTTGTTTTGCATGTATAGGGTTTTCCAATAAGAGGTGTTATTTTGATATACAAAGAAAAATGCCATTTTTTGAGATAAATGATCGGATCTGTATTTCATTATAAAGAGGAAGGTATGCCGTTAATAATGGAAAATAACATCAGCCAAATGACCACCACGACCACGCCTACAGGACCATATCCTTTTCATGAAACTTTCCATAATCAAGTCGCAAAGTGGCTGCCCTATGTCCTCGATAGCCTCACGAATTCCATCTTTGAGGTCTTGAATCGACGCTGGACTGTTGGCGTAGACCTTCTCTTTCACGTGGCCCCAAAGGAAGAAGTCGCAAGGTGTTAAGTCACAAGATCTCGGTGGCCAATTGTGATCACCTCTTCGAGAGATAACACGATCCGGAAACTTTTCCCGTAAAAGATCAATGGTTTCGTTGCTTGTATGGCACGTAGCGTCGTCTTGTTGAAAGTAAACGTAGTCCAGATCAATACCATCCAATTCCGGCCATAAAAAATCTTTAATCATCTATCGATAGCGCAATCCATTCACCGTAACTGTTGCTCCAGCCTCATTTTCGAAAAAGTAAGGTCCAATGACCCCGCGGGACCATAAACCGCACCAAACAGTCACACCTTGAGGATAGAGAGGCTTTTCAACAATAACTCTTGGGTTTTCCGAGCCCCAGATGCGACAATTTTGCTTGTTGACGAAGCCATCGAGGTGGAAATGGGCCTCATCACTCAAGATGAGTTTTCGATGGAATTCCGGATGATTTTCATGCATTTCAAGGACGCAATCAGCAAAGACTCGACGTTGTTGATGATCGGCGGCTTGAGTTCTTGTGTTAACTGAACTTTATAAGCCTTAAGACCCAAATCTTTATGCAAAATACGGTGTAATGACGTTTGTGGAATGCCTAATTCCAAAGAACGACGAGGAATGGACAAACCTGGGTTTTCTTCAACACTTTCGGCTACAGCAGCAATATTCTCGGCTGTTCTTGAGCGACGTGCACGGGTTTTATTCTTCACATCACTCACTTGTCCCGACAGCTCGAATTTTTCTACCAATTTCTGTATTGCGATCCGACAAGGTGCTTCACGACGACCCAAAAATGTTCGAGTTTTACGAACCGTCTCTGCCACATTTTCACCATTTTTATAGTGAATTTTAATAATTTCAATGCGTTGTTGAATCGTGTATCGTTCCATTTTTATTAATGGCGTAGTTTTTACTTGTCAAATGTCAAAAAATTACAGCTCCAAAAGTGACATCTACCGAAATAGCAGGCTAATTAAAATAACACCTCTTATTGGAAAACCCTTTAGTTGGAATGTGTTCGTTTATTGCACTGTGCAATTAATGAAGCGTACGTAGATGTTGTTGGACATTAGTATCGGGATAGGAAGTTTTCTTTTTTTTTCGTTTCGTCGAATTGCTACCTGGTAATAAGGAAAGGTAATTAGTTGGACTGTGGCAAGATGTCCAAGAATTGTTCAGATTAGATTGTCGTTGGTCACGGCGGCGAGTTGATGCTAGCATTTGATCGCGAATTCAATAATTTCAAGCAAATATAAAATTACCTTATTTTTGGAGCTTTACATCATTTAGTTATTTATATTTAATTCGGACAAATTTGTTGATTTAGACTTAGATATATACTTAAAATAAACCTAACCTTGTTTATACTCAACGTTACCAAATCGGCTTATCAAGGTGGTATTTTTCGGGCAACTTCCTCCCAAAAACTGTGCTTTTGATCAATTATCAACAATATTCTTACGAATTGATGGCATACATTCCAACTGTTCAACCTAAATAACAGAGGGTTCAACAAGGTCAACCAGATCAGACCGAATAAAAACACTTCACCAATGACTTAAATCAAAGGACATATAACTCTGTTACATGTTCTTTGTTTAAATGCATCCTCACTTGGAAAACCCTGTTCTAGACATTCAACCGGAGGCATAATGACACACGTATTTTAGTGTTTACTGTTAAATGCCGAGTGGAAAACACTTGTATCTTTATAATCTCTTTATTAGTACAAATTTTTTTCGATTCGCTCAATTTAAGCATTTGAACACCCCTCTTGGTAACCCGATCATATCTTTAGTTTTTTTACATATAGTAGCTATTCCATACGAAACCGATCATCTTGGAACCCGAAAATCTTCGATTTGGATAGAAAAAGTGCTAGAAAAACCATTATTAACAATTTTTTTTCTCGTTTTCTGCTGCTCTAAAATATAAAGAACTAAGTTTCATTTGGCATTTGAATCAGAAAAATTCGGAGCTCCGTTCTCGAAATATGATTTTTTGAAAATGACATTTCATCGTAAAATCACGCAATTTCTAATTGCCGTAGCGGTGTGGTGAGGGCGTGGTAGGGGGAACAAGAAAATTTTGGATAGCTATTTTGGTATTCCTTACAAATTGTGAAAGTTTCATCCTAATCGGATCCAAAACAAGCTCCCTTTGATCGTTTTCGTGTGGAGTGGCTGCATGGATATAAAAAATTTGTATTCCTCATAAATTTGTTCCTTATTTACATATTTATGAGTTATGTTAGGCCCACTATTGAATTTAATTCTCCAAAGCAACATCTTCAGGCTTATCGGAGATTACTAATCAATGATATTAGAAATTGATACGTCGAAGCTTCCTTTTACAGCCTTCTATGTATCATTGATGATTTTCTGATATAGATTATTTAAATCTGATTCCTGGTTTGCATATTCTCACTTGTAAAACTTCGACCGTTGTATACAAATTTTGTTTTCCTTCTTTCTTAGATGTGGCCGATGTTAATCCTTCTAGTAGTTAACTAATTCCTTTTTTTTTGCGTGTAGCTGACATCTGTGTATTGGATTATATTATAGAGTATCCATAAAAAAATGTATAATTAAGTCTGCTAAAACGTAAATTGTTTTGTTCAGCTTAAAACAATCTTTACGTATAATTAAAACGGTTCACCATTAAAACTTAATACCATATCATTGCAGTTAAAATATTATATAACCGTATGATATGCATCAAGCTAAAGTTAATTAGCTCCTTGACACCAATTAAGACACATTTCTCAATACTAAGGTAATTAGTGCCACGAAATTAAACTGCAACCTTTGTAATGGGTAATAAATCATGTTTTATTTGTAATTTAAATATTTAAAAGCATTTCTCTTCCATTTTACGATTTCGGCTTGCTCTTTCACTTGTATGTACGTTGTATTCCATCCATGGTAATTACACTTCAACGAGAAAACTTTTACTCAACAAGGCTCTTTTCCGTAGACCCTATACGGGAACCCAATTCTAAGTGAACTAAAACACGAAAAACAGAAGTAAAGTGATGTGTGGTCGTGACTTGCATTCCTAAATTTGCAATTTCTACAGCAATTTATTCTAAAAGTTCTCGTTCTAAGCTTCCTGCTACTTAGGTAGTGACAAGTGGCCAACTACAGGCTGTAGATCCTTCTGCTGTCTGTTTTTGTAAATTTGGTCGGTCGTTTATAAGTTCTTACCAGAACTTTCTGAGATTTAAAATAAATAGAAAGGAAAAAATGAAAAGGATTTTTTTATATTACATTTTTGAAATTAGTTACATATTATTGTTATTTAGTTGAAAAGTATAAAGAGAAGGAATTTCACTTTAGGACGGGCTTTTCCTGTATGGTACACTTTGCTTTCCTTCCATACCATAGAGGTAGAATTCCATTTTATTACCTTATGTCATTGGAGCGGATTTAAGCATCCTTAAAGAATGCATTACGCTTACACAAAGTTTTTTTTAGTTAAGCTCAGATATTTTCAATGTTGAAAATTTTCTTGAAAGCATAATATACATATAGTTCGTATAAATTTTTACATTATGCTTAATTTGAATGGATCATCTCACGTACATATTTATGTACATACATACTTACGTTCGTATATCAATTCGTATGTTTTCAAAAGTTTGTTATTGTTACAGAATGTGTAGTTAGTCAATCAATCACAAACTTTTCGAAAAGTAACAGAAGACATGCCTTAGCACTTTCTGCACTCATAGTTTTTTCTTTCTAACTGATTTTTGTGTAGGCCCTGAGGTCAGGTGTCTAGTAGGCCGGAATGTAAGGAAAATTCTATGTATGTCTTCCATCATATTTTTCTTCCCTAATTGAAGATATTTAAGGGATATGGCAATTGATTTCGGTCAAAGTAGTCTACATACATATTTAACCTTTTTGAAATGTTACGTATCAATTTTTTTTAAAGAGTTAAGTGTTAGATAGAACATCTAAAATTGGTTGCGAAGGCTTTAAATCGGATAGTGATTAAAGATTGTTCTGTGTATAGACATGAGTCTTTATAATAAAACATTATTGTATTGCAATTAGAAAAATAAAATCCAAAGTACGAAGCGTTTCTTAAAAAAAACAAGTAAAAAAGCTAGAATTGGTCTAAAACTAATTCTTATGATACCCTAGATGAATGCCCGTATTAAATTTCGTATGGTCACCGATCTATTCAAGTATTGATTTTGAAGTTGTTTTTCGCATATATTTCTAGAACGGTTTGTCGCACAGACAAAATGGTTATAACCAATTTTATAGGATTTCGTATTCTGCAGAAGTTTTTAGTACCATAAAAATGTCTTGGACTGATCGTTTTCAAAGTATACGTAAAAAACCGAAATTTTTATATGGCAACACCAAGAAAGAGTTTCCCGATTTAGTCCATTTTTGAAATTTTATTTGCTAATGTAGTAAAAACATCATGTGCGAAATTTCAGCTCTCTACGTCGACGCGTTCTCAGGTAGTGTCCAAATATATAGCGGAAAACGAAATTTTTATATGGCAACCCCACGAAGGAGTTGCCCGATTTGGCTCATTTTCGAACTTAATTTTACTTTTTTTTTTAAAGTCTGTGTACAAAATTTCAGCTCTCTAAGTATACGCGTTCTCGAGTTATCGTGCGCACAGACGGACGGACGGACGGACGGACGGACATGCAAAAATCGAAATAACTTTTAATATTATGAATGGGTGTCCAATCCATTTTGCTCTACCATCATTATTTCGAGGTGTTACAAACGGAATGACAAACTTAGTATACCCCTATGATTTCATCTAGGGTATAACGATCTTATATAGGTACTTGACGTTTTCGCATTGTGTTCGCCCTATTTATTTTCCACAATTCATATAATATTGATTTTAAACCTTCAGTAAAATATTAGAAACTCTTCAGTTCAGATGCAGCCGCATTTAGATTTTTGAAAAAGGTGTTGCGTTCTGTTGTTTTTTTTTTTGTAAATTAAAAACCTCAAAAAACCGTGATATTTTCCACCCGTCCCTAAAAATTTTTTCATGTACACATCAATTTTTATGATTTTCCGTACATAAATTTTCCAAACATTTTTGTAAATGCTACCGGAGCTGTTTTTCCAAATTCCAAATTTGTTAATATTTTTCATTTTAAAATTACTTTTTTATAACATTGAAAATGAGACCCCTGTAATTTGAATAAAATTTATTGCTACACGTTTATTTTAACATGAAAGTAAATAATAAGGTAATTTTCTTCAGTATAGCTTAAAAACCGTATAAATCCTGTGAGTAGTTTATTTTATAAAAATCAATTTGTAAACTTCTAACTTGATAGATAAAAAAGTGAATGATTTATCCATTTTAATTCTAATAAGGTTTTTGTGGTGACGACAAAAAATAAGGATCTTGTAGTCCAAGCAAATACTCGGCTTTGTAGAGTTTCTAATATTTTGTGGAAGGTTTCAAATCAATATTTGCAAATTCATTCATCCTTAAGACGAACCAAAATTTGTTTTCCCCATTTCGGTATTTTTCTAAATGAGCCCTTGAATGACCATGCAAGAGCAGTTACAATAAATGATATTGTCACCATGATAAAGAATTTTTATGCCTCCATCTTTGGCGTATGTAGCCGTAGCATACCATGCAGACTTTTATCAAGCGTACTAAGGCCTGCCAAAGTACGTACCACTTTATGTTATTTATCTTATGAAATTCGTAAGACTATGATATTGTAATTTCTAAAAAAAATTTGGAATGTACGATTTAAGTTCGATTTATTGATTCTATACTATATATATATGTATATATTTCCAGATTTGTTAATATTCATGGCTGTACGCACAATAAAGCGTTAAATAAAATTAGGTCAGTGAGTTACGCTCTGTTCATTAGCTGCCCCCATCACAAGTCCACATACATTTATTCGAATCATTCGTAAAACACTTCCATTTTCGTCATCAAAAGCCAAGTATGCATTGAGTGTAGCTTAACAATGTGAAAACTTGACTTTATAAAAAAAAAAAAAAAAAAATCAAAAAATCAAAGAACCAAATCAAAGTGCAAATACGCGTTCAAATCAAAATACAGATAGATAGGTCACCTAGTGAAAAGCAAAATAAAAAAAGGTAAAAATGTACGTACCTATATAGATATAGACAGGACTCTAATTGAATCTCTGATTCATAGACGACCCACCATGTGATCCTTCCTGGAAGCTTTCAATTTGTTCACTTAAACTTATAATGTCGGCGGGGGAGCTATGGCAGACTAACTATAGCAAGCCCTCTTCTAAAGAATCTAAACTACCACCGCCTTCTCCCTGAGCATTGGTATAGTTGTTTCAATTTTCCCTACATAAAATGTTCAATCTATCTTGTGAGTGACGGACGGCTGTTTTTACTGTCAAAAACTGCCAGAAATATCTTTATGATGGGAATCATACTACAGCGTCACTTAAATATTCTTTCATATAGTTGAACACTAGCCGTTATAATAATGGTAATTGCGGCAAATTATGTTTATCCTATCATTTAATTGTTCAATTATTGTTGTTATTATAAAGTCAGTATATATGCTAACAAAAAAAAAAAAAGGAAAAAAAGGACCAAGTTCTAGTATACCATTCTATACTATCGAAAAACGGAAATTTTGCGGTGTTTTTTTGACAGCATGTGTATATATCAGCGAGCAGCAACGTGGTGGTAACTGGTATAATAATGGGAATGGTCTTTTTCAATAATGCGCCTGTGCTATACCGAAGGATCAAAACAAAGTACAGAAGAGAATCAGACAGAAAGAGAAATATGTATATACTCTCATCGTTGAGAAATTATAGAAAGCAAGGAAAAAAGAAATTATGGAAATGCACGCAGTCTGCATTATATGGACCATACAGTCTCTCTTGTATATACTATGATAAGAATGGAGTCCTTCACCGCCGCTACTGTTTATTTTGCTGCCTATATTCGGCTTTCAAACATCCTGGAAATACTGTTCCAGAAAATCCATGGAAGTCTATTTGAATGAAGGACACCTACAAAATGCTACAGGAGTTTGTAGTACACATAAAGGAATCATTTCCAAATTCGGTTGGGGGGCATTACTCAGTTTCTCGTTTGATATGTAACCGTCAACATCATTTCTTGTTGGCACCGCATGGCTTACAGTTAACATTATAACTTTCGTTCGGACAAAAAAGAAAAATTTTATTCCGTTTTATTTCAAGTTGTGCTTTTTATAAAAGTTTTATATAAAAGTAAGGGAAAACTCCGACAGAAAAAAAATCAACAACAGAGTGACCGCAAAGATTAATTTCTTTTTAACTACATAAATATACAGTGGATCAAAGGAACCTGTAAAAAAATAATAATAATAAAAAAAAAAAAAAAAACTTTTAATGAGGTCCAGAAGAAATCAAATTTTGTAATGTGCAAATAATGTTGTCAAAAGTTTACCGAAATGTTTTCTTGTTTTTAATCGAGACTAGAGAAAACGACATCGTCGTCTATACGTGAAAAGCGATAATAAAAATTGGGTATACTGCTTTGGTGGTGGACTTCAAAGACTTCCGAGTGGACTAACTTATGTACTACAGGCGTATATCATAGAGCTTATGAGCTACGAAAAATTTTATAAACGAATTTCTAATCTTTGAAAGCATAATAACAGCAAGTTAATAGAAACATCCGATAATCGATAGTGTATCCAATTCCAATGCGTTTTATTTTAAATTAAATTCTATATAATATCAAAAAACTTGCATGTGTTAATGGCACGTGTCTTTATAATCGTTTCTGAAATTCATCTTATGAACTAGAACAAAAAAAAAAAAAAATCATAGCAGCTAATGTACATTATAGTCAATGTAAATAATTATTATTTAGCTTAATTTCTTGCAAATTGGCTTAATGAGGACATTTGCATCGTTTCGTTACGATAGAAAAAAGAAAACTTGAAACTTTTATGGACTTTGATCTTTTGCTCCATTCAAAGTTTTTATTGACAAGAGTCTATTATTGCTGCTACATTCGTTTCCGATCTTCCCCATATCCTGTCATCCAATATATCGCCTGAATTCGACAATAGGTATAGATATGCATATATGTATAGTATATATATATTATATGTACATACCTATGTAAAAAAATACAGGGCCTTATACCTTTCTTGGAAGCCTTCTTTTTTATCATATTATTGGGGTTTCTATCATCCTCGATTTATTTTCGTGAATTAAATTTTCTGTGATTTTGTGTGATGTATACTGTATGTGCGGCTACCAACAATATTATATTACTCCTGTTCTGCGTTACATGACAGAAATCTTGAATTCGTCAATTTAAATATATATATATATACATATATATATTATACATATATACATATATATATATATATAATTCTTATAGTATCAAAGGAAACGTGCGTAAAAATACATACCTTTGTATTGAATTTCAAGTGGAAACTCTATAGAAATAGAATAATGTAAACAAATATGTAAAACGTAAGGCAAGTGCAAATATAGTCAGTACCACAGAATCATACATCTATGTACATGCATATATACCTACATATGGGGGTAGTACCTACTGCAAAAGTCAAAATAGGGTAGAAAGGGTAGAAAGTAAAAGTGCTTACATTATAACATCCTGTGATACCTCAGAATTTAATGTTAAAGCATTATAATACATCATAATAATATGCATTAAGTGAAAATAAAAGTGTGATGCTAAAATATCAAGAAAACACAAGAAAGATTTTATAATCTTATGGTGTACAAGTATTCAGGACATTGCCAAATTGCTGGGGACAATATGCTGAGCACTCATCATCTTCATCATGGTAGTACCACTGTTGAATTGGATAAAATTACAAATTTGAGTACGGTAAGAGATCAATGATTATTTATACTACTTATATACCTCAACCTTAAGATTATTTAAAAATCTTCTTTCGAAATTTGTTTAAAAACCATTTTATCGTAATCGATTGAATTTATATATTTTCTTTAGTGTGTCTCCTTCAATGTTCGAATGACACTTAAAGGAACTTACCAATTTCCTGTTACAAAAGTGATTTTTCCTCACCATTAGGCTCTCCATCGATAGCTGACCATCCTTTTCACATTTCCTTTTCAATTCCTGACCCAGAATTTGAAGAATAAAGTTTCAAAAAATTATATTATCACAGTTCACTCTTGTAATTCTATTTATCATGTACATTATGTACATATTTGTTCAATTAAAAATTTCATTCGAAACATTTACAAGTGATATTGAGGAAATTTATTCTAATTCAATAAAATGTTTCAATTTATAGTTTCCTAATTTGTAAGATTTAACAAGGAAATTGAAAGCAAATTTTGCATGAAATTGGAAATTTTCTCCAAGATTGGAGATTTATGTATGTAAGTGATAAGATCTTATGCATCATGTCCTTATTGCATCCGTACCGAGTATGAAGGATATGCAAATTTTAAAGAAACTTAAGAAAATTGTGGAAACAGTCGATATTATATAAATTTATTATGATTTATGGGCTGGAATGCATTTGATATACAGGTACCAATATTTGAGGTATTTTATTGATAGAAAATAAGATTGAGATATTATAATAAATGAAATGAATATTGGTATTAAAATAGGAAAGAAAATTAGAATATAAAATATTTTTGGCCTTTATCTCATTACTACGACTAGCCTATATTTTTTATGATAATCAAATCTAAACAATTAACTTCTATATACTATAAACTTACGAAAAGCCCAGACTCTATCTGTAACGCGTTCGAATACATATATGTTTCTTTTTAATAAAAAAAATATAATATTAAAAAAACTTAAGAAAAGCCCAGACTCTATAACGCAGCACAAAAAAAAACAAGAAATAACAAATATTAAAAAAATAAAAAAAAAAATAAATACAAAATATACAAAAAATTAAAAAGAAAGATTTACTAATTTAAGAGATAATTCCGTCCGGACATGCTCAGCCTGTGTATACCTATACTATATTATAAGATCTTAAAATCTTTTGTATAAAAACAGTAAATAAAGTTAAAGTTATAGTCAAAGTTAAAAGTTATAGTTTGCTCCTCCAGAAGTACCATTAATTGCTCTACTTGCTATAATTGCGCACTCTCTCGTGTACTCGTATAAAGTAAAGCGATTTTTCATTAATAAATAACTTCTAATTAGTAACTCAAAGCTAAAAGTTCATTTCATTTAACTAAAAAATCTTTTATTTACCCCCCACCAGAGGTAAGATAAATAAAAGAATCAAACATTTAACATTCTGTTGAATTAAGTATAGGTTGAAAAACTTTCATGGTCCTTCGAGCCGGATGTGAACCAGCGACCTTAGCATGAAATCTGCTCTGCGCAATAGGGCTAAGCAGTTCAGAAGTAAATGTGAATTCTATAAGTGTACTATTTTGGAGTACGCTAATCGGGTATGGTTTGCATTTTACGCGATTCACCTATGTACATAAATCGCATTATGACTTCAGTTCAGAAATATTTTTGCTTGTATTTTTGTAAAAGGCAAATGTGCCTTTTACAGAAATCTTGTTTCGATTTCGAAATGTGAAATAAAGCCATAAAAAATAATTACTTCAACTTTTGGTATGTATTTACTTCTTTCAACTGCATAGCGAAATGAAGAGAATAAATTCATATGATTTTATTTGTGATGTCATTGTTTTCCCGACACTTCGAAGCTGTTCAGAGGAAACTGTCCGGTTCACCTTTCGTGATTTTCACTGATTCAATCTACTTATTCTATCTTCGTATATAAATACATATTTAAACTCATATATCTGGATACTCGTTAAAACAGACAAAAAACTCCAGAATTAATTTCGACTGCATACAGGTTGTTAGAAATTTTTATTTTTCAGAATTTTAAAGTGCGCTCCGTCAAGCACCAGATTTTTTTTTTTTTTTGTTAACATAACATGACTTCATTTCAGCGAAAAGAAGAGGCACCAAATATGTGCTGAATGAAAATTTCAATAACAACAACATGAAAAACTAAAATATGTAAAATACTTTGCTTATAATTAATGAAATTGATTCAAATTCAAAACCTATTGTTGGTAGAATTTCAAATTTTAACTGAATAAAACATAAAACTCACACTCTATTTTCCTAAAAAATAAAACAACAACCAGGGAAAAAATTTATTTGCTGTAGTGAACCGAGTGGTAAAAAGAGGGCGCTAAGCGAAAGTGTTTAAGTAAATTTGTGTAAACGTTAGCTTTGTTGGACCGTTCATCTAAACAGCGATTTGCATAAATATTCGTCGTGAATACATCAATCAAGCCTTAGGCAGATATGGCAAACGGTATACTGTAGCAATACGCATCAGATTTTCTTTTGGTTGAATGTAGCTGTATCTTTATACCTTACTCACTCCTGGAAATTTTTCTTATACATATAGCGAAAAGAATGTTATTTTTTTCCATTAGGGAGAAAAAGAAATTTTTGTGTTAGCATTCCTTTTGTTCTGCCTTATTACCGATTATGTTTTTGTTTTTTTTTTTTTGTTGGAAGTGCTTCTCTTATCAATCTCTCCAATCTTCTTTTCTTATAAGATCGCATTATTATATGGAAAAACAAAAATCGTTCTGACGAAAACGAACAAATTTTAGCAATTGCGCTATTTTAGTTACACGTCAATCATTCCATAGAAAATCTTTTCTACCTGTACGATACGCTTAAATAAATCACCACCCGCTTAAGGCAGCCATTTGTTGTAAATAAATCAACTGAATACATGTCAGCATCCGGCTTCATCACAGGAAAATTGTTGACAATAAAACTTCCCCCTTGAGGATTTACGTGTAGAGTGTAAAGTTGAAATCAATGCTTAAAAGTATATATATAATATGTATATACCTACGGTAAGCTTTTGACGAATATATATGTATATTTACATAGGTAATCGTCAGATATATTGGTAGTATTTTAGAGGTAGACGGATCAATCGCTTTAATTGGCCCTTGAAACTTTGATTTTTCTTTAAACTACTTACATGTTCAAATTGAATTTTTCTTACTTTTCTGGTCTATTGTCTCGGAAAGGAAGGAGTATAAAAGATTTTTTTCAATCTCAAAGGTTTCATAAACGTGATTTGTTATTACTATTTGATTTTGATATCCGGAAACGAATCAAGCCGTCTTTATGACGGCCTGAAGGCTGTAAGCTAGTCCTGTGACTGAATGCATTAGTCAGACTTAAATGCCTTTGCCACTTTCTACGATAATCGCCTTCACGATTGTCAAAATATGAAATTCCGCAACTTACAGAAAACGAGAAATCTTTCGAATCAGACCTTCGGATAAAGGATATTGTTAATTGGCGAGAACATGGATGAAATTGCGATGGATGGAGATATTCTGTAGGGTGTATGTATACATATAGTATACGGATAGATCGCTAACTGCGAACTATTGAACAGATTGAATCATGCTACCAATCGCAACTATTCTCATACTATCAGTGGCTTGATCTAGCAAACATAGCAATACATACAAAGTCATAGCATGCGCACAAAATTATAAGACTTAAAGCTTGCATGATACAATTCAGAGTAGGCGTCTATATTTGATCCCAATTTCGAATCTGTTTTTAGCAAATTTTTCTACTTTAGACGTTCCAATGTAGGTACATAAATCTATGATTTATGCCGGAATGGAATGTGAACACAATGTTAACATTATCAACATGTCCATGAATATTTGTCGTATCTTAACCATGCAGCTTAATGTAGAAGTGCTGTTATGTTGGCTCTCCAGCAGCGATGTTAGATGAAATCATCAAACTACCGTTCAATTCGGCCCTCACATTTCTGAAATATTTAATAGATCGATAAAATAATTTATTTTCTCTGCGCTATTAATAATAATTTTTTTAACTTTTATCAATTATCAACGAATCACATTTTCCTTCAGAGTTAACCACATATTCGTCTCATTTAATCCAAATAAAATAAACAAAATTACAAGCACCTACCGCACCAAACGAGTACTGTCAACTTTAGTGTGTCTAATGAATCTAGTTCATTTAAAGATATCTGGTATTTGTTTTGAAAACAACCAAACGTAATACATACATCCAGGCCACAAAATTAAAATCCCACAAAAGCCTCCCTTGAGGCATTTAGCACATTCCTCAACACATATCGTCTTCTGAGCTTTATTAAATCCTTGGGTGAATAATATGCAAAACAGCTAAATGTAACACATATTTCCCAGGTAACATAGCGTAACATTACTTACTTGCCTTATGTAAATTCCTATTTATATACATATATATATATATGTTAATGTATGTTTGTGAAAAACGACTTACATATATATATGTATATTGTCACACTTCACTTCAAACAGAAGGAGGATATATTGTCGCCATCGTCACCTTCTTCCGAAAGACAAAATGTATGTATATATGTATGTACTATATAAGATAAGAGTTTGTTCAAGCATGTTTTCTTGGGAAGCATCCATATGTGGGGTGATCTGAACTTTGACAAAAGTAGCTTTAAAGTATTCTTGTAGCACTCAAGCATCATCGAAATTGTGCAAATTTTTAAGCTTTAATGTTTTAGCAATTCGATAAAACAATGGAAAAACGAAAAAGACTAGTCTCCTCAAGCCTTTGATGTGGAAATATTTACATGTTTTAAGGAGTTTACTTTTTTAAATCATCTCTTAAGGACTGTTTACAAATCATTACCGAATTTCTGGCGTGATTTTTATTTTACAATAAGTTTTTTGTTTGGTAGTTCTAGGGCTTAGAATATATAGCAAAAAGGATATAGGCTATAAGGAAGAAAAACTTAAGCATATTCCTTCATGTAGTAGAACTCCGTCGATATGTTCGTTTTAGTCATAAAAGTAACTGCGGGTACAATTAGTGGTAGAAATTTAAGAATTGAAGAAATTTAATCCCATTATATGGCAAAAGTTTTTAATTAATTTTTAAATTTATAACTTTTTTTTTTAACTTTTAAAGTGTTAAGAATTTTCTTAGTGCCCCATTTATTTTTTGATAATATTTCTTGGCGTTACCCTTGAATGACTGATGTAATTTAATGTTTTGTAGACAAACAATGACAATTGTATTGTAAACAAAGAAACCGGCATTGGAAAATGTTGTCACGGCTGTTTATTGTTATAACTATTTCACTCTTATTATTTTATTTTATTTAAAACACCATAATTTATTATTGAAACTTAAACTTGCTTGAAAATGCTTTCCTACGAGAAGTACTCCGGTCGTTTATGCAGCACAGCACAACGCACTTCGTCACTATAAAATCAAGACTTCGGAGTATCGATTATATAAAATTTCTTCCACAGATAAATACTTCACTACTGTTTCTCACTATTATAAAGCATAAATCACTTTTTATCACTTTTTTAACATTTAACACAAAATCACTAAAACAATATCGAACAAGCATAGAACTTGTTTTCGTAAAATCAGAAATGTCAAACTGTCTCAGCCCTTATGTCAACTCCCTCCAGTGTATACAAGTATAAATATTTATCGAAAGGTTTTTTCTATATAAGCTAAGCTCTAGAGACGTATTTTTGAAAATACACAGTATGGTTTATAGTTTCTTTTATAATATGTTTATCTCCACGGATTGAAAATAAATAATAATTAATTAGGAACTCATACTAGGACAGAAAACTCATGTTATTCTCTAAACAAATATCATAAAGAAGAAAATTTCTATAAAAAACAGTTTTAGCAGTTCCGCACGCTAATGCAATTTGCGCAACTTTTATGCGCAGAATTAAGTATTTTCCAGTTGCATATATGTTTAAACCGTTCAGAATACGAAGCAACAACAGAGCAGAGATAAAATAATCTATCATTAAAGAAAAATGTACGAACAAAGTGATAACATCCTATAGGGACAAACGAATAAAGCTACCGAGGAAGGAAATTTTGTTTTTCCATATTTTATTTGTTCTGAAAAGTACATAATTAAAATTATATTGTGAGCACTCGCATTTTTTCGAAGTATAGATGTCCAACAATATCAGTAATTTACAATAGTTTTTCGAACCTTTCCTCTTATACAAAGAGTTTATCATATTTTTAAATGGTAAATAATTCAGAAAAGTTTTCTCTCTTTCACATGCTCAACAAATTAGTTTGTTACGAATACAAATATATACCAGATATCTTAAAACATAATATTTCATAAATGTAACTCCCGATTGGTGACTATACATTTTTCTATCTCTTACAATCGAATCGAAACCAACTTACAACTAACTATGGAAACTGGACACAGACAAAACCAATTTTTAGGTTCCGAAGTATACTTGAAGTAGATTATAGTGACGAACACCGTGAAAAAAAGTAAAGATTTGTAGGAACAGGAAGGAAATGCATATAAGTTAAAAAATACATGACTTAGATTGTTTTTTTTATATTTTTCTGGTAACTATTATGATTTGACCTATCACCCGATTCCGGCATGACGTCGACTTCCGGGACACCTTGTATATATAGTATGTATGTACAAAGACATCATCTGTACACTTCGCATATTTTCTATAATTTTCCAAGCTCCGAGGGTATTTTAATTAATGCTGAATCCTTTTTAACAACAAATCACTTGTAAGATAAACGAGTAAATCTCTACCTCGAATTGCCTCTACATTTCCTATACAAAATACAAAAATTCTGAATGAAAAATAAATAAAATTCCTCTTTGCAAATTATTCATCGCGCATTTTTTGAATATCCTAAATACCTTTTCTTTTTTATTTCGTCTAGATTTGATATAAATTTACAATCCTCCTTGCAGAAATAATTGTTGTTGTTAAGCAACGTATTTAAAATTAAGTACTTTAGCAAAGTTTCTCTTATAAAGTCCTTCTAAGGAGTCTTTATTAAAACTTTAAATTCACAATGCCCAGTCGCTTTATATATTTGTAAGCGTTATATGGTAGTGAAACTTCAATAGACTGCAGTTAAGGAGAAAGGATACGTTCAAGGTGGATACAGTCAATTCAGTATTAACTATACAAAAAAAGTTAGAAGATTTTTCTTTTCTGTATCTAAACGAAATAAACGGCAAAGGGAGGAAATTTTAATGTGCTTATAGGAGCGGGAGAAATACATATGTATATGTAAAAGCCTTTAGAAAATGAAAATTTAATCAAAATATATGAATATGATATTTTTATATGGCAACCTTTCTACACTTGCAACAGCAACCGCTCACATAAAACATAGGACATGTATCATTTTATCTCTAATATTGAAGTTTTTTTATCTGGGAAAAATCATAAGAATATAATGTACATTTCACAGCAAAGTGAAATATTGTGTTTGTCAATATTCAGACGTTGTGGCTACCAGTTCACAATGAATTCAAATTCAAAACTTTTGAATATATTAATAACATGAATGCGAAATTCTGCAATGACCCGTAAGTATTTTCTTCAAGTTTATTAATATGAAGAGAAAAAGATAGACAATTGCCCCAATACCATGAGGTATAAAAGGTCAGTTAGTAGTTTGAAAAAGTCTGATGAAACATATTTGCCTCAGTTCTTGATAACACTTTCGCTTTTTAAAATCCTATCCTTCAATAATTCTATCCTTTAAATAACAACTTCATACATATGAATGATTCTTTAAAATTCGTCACTCACTACTTCTACAATTGCACAGGAGTCTATACTTGATTATATTGGAGGGTTTTAAAATGACTTTACAAGGGGATCCGATGGAATTCCTCCAGACATTATTAGGTCGTGCTTCAATGCTCTCTAGTAACTCTGCTTAATTTGTCCAAAAATCGCTCGATAATTGATGTTTGTTTCTCGCAGCTTTGAAAAAATGAAATTTCTACTTATAGGCATGTGGCACAATTATCTTCTATACCCTAAATTATTCGAATTTAATTATTTACTCACCAGCTATAAATTTCCTGTAAAAACCTGCTTGCCACAAACCGACATAAGTTTCTTTCTCGAACAGGCCTAAAATCACAATAACTTAGTATGTAAAAGTAAAACTTTCAACAAGATACCTCACTATACGTGATACTGTTTAAAATTAAAACATATGAGTTTCAATATCATTTCTAAAAAGGATTGATATTTATTTACTTAGTTAATAGAAAATATCACGTCTCTTTATTCTATCTCGAGAGTCTTGGCAGCTTTCTTTTGAATTTAGTTAAAGTTACATTAAAGTTACTTAATTAACACAATGAAAGTGAGGCATTAATATAATGTTGCTTTCATTGTCCGTCGAAAATTGATAACTTGAAAATATCGTAAGAAATATATATATACATAGTACTTAATTAAATAATTCAGCCGATTAAGAAAAGCACTTTATAATGTTTGAAATTTATTTTAAGTTTTAATCTCTATAATTAGATGAGATACAAGATTAAGATAAATGGATCTAATTATGGAACAAAATCAACTGATTTTATCTTAATCGATGAGGAAATGTAGAGCATGCAGCGTTATTAATTATCAAGGAGTAGGTAATAATGTGAATATTTCTGATAAAATCTAAGATGAAGATTTTCATGTTATATAATTAAGTGAATCACTTATTCTTTGTGTATAGGTAATTTTAAATATCAATTATTTTCTTAACCATTAATTTTTGTAATAAATATAGACTTCAGTAATTCAATTCAATTCAATTTAATTCAATTTATTCTATGTGAAACAAGGATAGTACACAAGATTTACAATATTTTAGGTAATATAAATTCAGATAAATAAAAGAATTAATTAAGTACACAAGGGCTACTAAAAATGATAATAAAAAAAAAAATACAAAAAGAAAAAAAGGAAAGAGCTAAATGTAACTAAGATTCTAAAATAAAATAATAAAACAAAGAAATGGAAAAAATTATGTAAGAGCAAGTAAAAACAATTACACAACCAATAAAAGAAATCTACTATTAATTAAACTTAATACTTAATAGCTAATGTGCTCCTCTATTAACCTCTTAAATGTGTCAATAGTACCCGCACGCTGAATGTTTACTGGAAAAGAGTTCCATAATCTAGAAGCTTGGGCAAAGTAAGAGTTCTCTAAGATACTGTAATTTATACGAGACAACATAATATTTCAATATCGAGATGATTGCAGGAATTCAATATAATTAAACAAGTATTCAGATTTCTGGTATAAAGTAAATTGATTGTGAAAATTAGAATCCGATAACAATCTAGTGAGTAGCGCAAGAGTAGAGATCTAAATAGGGAGATATGATCATACTGCCTTAATCCAAAAATAAACTATAGACAATCATTAGAGGCCACGTTCAATTTCCGCTTACAAGAACTGTCCATTCGTGGGAACATTACCGAGCCTTAAGTAAGTGAAAGAGTTTTAACTAACTTCAGTCGTTTTATCGATAGCAGAATGCATGCCGAAAGACATCACCTTTAGACAATTGGAATTTAGTATAAACGCAACACTTCATATTAAAGTTTAAAACAACCCAAAGGTTTCGTACAGAATAGGCAAAGGGTAATACGCTGTTGTCAAGCTTAATCTGGGGTAAACCATCAAGATCAAGAGAGCCACGAGAACATGCTAAGCATTGGGACTTCCCACGATTCAAAACGAGACTGTTTTTCACAGACCAATGTGAGATACGCGCTAAATTATAATTAATTTGCTCTACACAGTCTTCAATTAAGCCAATAGATCTCTCCAGGTAATGTTGTACATCATCTGCATAAAGATGTAGTCGAAATTCACAAACGGTATCCATTAGATCATTAATAAACGTACTGAAAAGCAGTGGGCCAGGAATAGTGCCATAAAAAAATTAATTAATTACCTTAATGAATATTTTTTTCTTATTCTTAAAATATAATATTTAAAATGTCTACGGGCAGATGCATTATCTGTTTAGATATTTGTTACGTGACTTATGATTAAAGCGTTTATCCAAAAAAGTTATATTTAGAGAAATAAAATATTTCAACCCTACCCAATTTCTCAAACTAGTTTATCTTAGGGGATGCTCTCTTTTTCAACAGTTTTCTAAGGTTATTATATAGCGATTATAGCACTCCATGATATTTACTCGATTCGAATTATTTACGATATAGAACAAATTCGCTAAGCTCAACCACTATTCACGGCCGAAGGTAATCTGGACGTGCTACTCAAAGGTTCTTCTCTTGGGATCCACACAATTCATCTTCTCACAACAAACACACACTAATTCTAGCCCTAAATTGCCGGCTATAAACCTATCCGAAATCATTCACGCTGCACTCACAGTTAGTTCCAAGACTATTTTAATGAACACTTTGAGATGCCGTTACTATTACCCGTGAATAGTGGAAGACAATTTGCCCTTCATTTATTACCTCTGTCGCCAGGAGGGATTTTTCCTGATAACCTGCAACACTATGTTCTTTTGGTTCCATGCAGACCTCTACAGAACACAGGAGATTGCGAATCAAATTAATTTGTACGGCAAATTGCAAAATGTCAAAATAGATAAATTTAACGTTTCATAAGAATTAAAGTCATGCCACCTTGATTATTTCCTCTTTGATTTCAAACGCTTTTCTACTTCTATGCACCCTACAAATCAATTTAATTCGCAAAGTCCTGTGTTCTGTAGAGCACTGCACGGAACCAAAAGAACACAGCTTATACAATATACACTTGCTAATATGCCCGTTCTTAGAACGCGATTCTCTTTTAAGTTTATAATTTATTTTTTTATAATTTTTTATTTTATTTTTTTTTATTTTGAAATATTTTTTCTTTTTTTTTATTAAAGAAAAATGCATGCTGGGAGTCGAACGTATTACCGACAAAGTCTGGGCTTCTCTTAAGTTTATTTTATTTATTTATTTATTTTACATAAATCTTTAAATTTTCTCTTTATTAATTAAAAAAAAAAACACACTATGGTCCTTCGAGCCGAATATTTATTTGGTCACTTCCCAAAGTTTCTCCATTAGATATGCTTTTCTGCTTTTCGTAATATGTAGCTCCTCTTTTTTTATGTTCATCTTCCCTTCATATTATGGTTAATAGTTATTTAAATGATGTTTTTACCTCTAGTATCTGGGCCATTAGTTAAGGTTTTGCATGTATTCATTTCATAACCTAAAAAGCTTTGGACTTAATAGATTTCTAGAACAATAAAACCTTTACAGGGTACATACCTACATACATAAATAGTCACAGAAATTGCCCAATTCTGACATTTGTCTATCTGACTGACACACTTTGCAAGCAAACTACATACTTAATCCTTCTAGGGACCGCTAAGGAGCTAATGGGACGATATTAATTTTTTTTTATTACCAACATTATTGTAATCGTCTGCCTCATGCCAGTTGTTATTTGAGTTTTAATTTTTTCTTCCTTATTAAAAAAAAAAAAAGTTTTACTCTCTCAAAGTTCGCCATTAAATCTTGTTACAAAAAGGTTAACATGTCTATAAAATTCACATACACAAATTTCAGGTTATTGAATTACCACTGATTTTTCATTAAGAGCTTGGTAAACATTTATATGATAAACTTTTCATTGCAACTAGCAGTAATTAACATTCCGAACATGCTTTTGCAGACTTTGACCGCAGTAAGTAGTGAAATAAATGAGTTAATTTCTCTGTTTAAAATTTTAAGAGATCAAAATTGAGTTGGGGTAAGATTAAAATCGATCATCCTCCCACTTTTGAGTGGTACTGCTGCATTTAAATTCAGTTCACATAAATGTCCAAGGACTTCCAATAAAACTGAAATAACAGAAGATTAAGGAGATTGGATGTAAGAAGGAATTGCTGCATTTTGCAGGAAGTACAAACTATTCTGGATTATGGTTGCCGGTCAGTTCTCAGTGGAATGAAAGCATAATTAATCGCAAGTGCAAAGAATGTAGTTCTGGACACTGTTGTTGGACGTGTTAATTTTAATTATTTAAATACTGAAGGGAGTGAGTGGTTTGTGTGTCAGTAAGTACTTGTGTGCTATCTCTGGAGAAACCATTCCGGTCTCACACACAAAAAAAAAAAATGCGCTTCATTTATCTGCAGTTAAAGTTCGTACATAGATGAGTGAGCTTCCAACCATATAAACTTTTTCTACATAACCCCCAGGCTGCAGGATATTGGTACTACTTTACTGTAGACTTACATACAAAAATATATATGCACTCTTCAGTTCTATGTATAGAATAAGTTAGGTGCAGTGAAGTCACTTTCTCTATTTATCTTTTTATTTCGATTTTTTGTTGGTGTTGTTTTTGCTTGTTATTTTTATTTTGTTTTTTTAAGCAGAACATTTTATCGGTTAATCCGCTCACAGCCAGAACAAGTTGGCAGTAAACATTGACATACTTTTTGATGATGACAAAAACAAACTATGTACATAGTTTATTTATTATTTTTTTTTAGGATATGCAGCAGTTTTCGTACTAGAAATCTTGTGATTTGTTTCTCTTATAAACTTAGGGGAATGATGATGTAGTCTAGATCAGAGTAGTTAGATCGAGTTTGAAAACGTCAAATGACTGTCATGATTTTAGAATTAGATTAGATTTTAGATTAGATTTACGAAATGACTAAATACAGTCCCTATTTCAAACTTATTAGGATTAGTATATTATCAGTTATATACGCATGCGCCCGCCACTCAACGAGGCTTTTGAGGAATCCTTAGAGCTTTCAAGATCCGTGAGTGGATATTAGTAAAAAGCCATCACATTACCTGACCTTCAGTTTCCGCGGTCTCAATCAATTGATGTTCTTCCGGTAATATCTCCAGTTACAATACTCTACTGCTGTAGCTGTGTTTCTTGCCAGCTTTAAGTCGTTTAGTTGAAGCTCCTTCCTACCTAATATTTCTGTCTAGCTCACGTTCGATATGGCTGTAGTTTCCTGCCTAATATTCCTGCGTAACTGTTAGCCCTGCCGTATAACTGTATATTCATATCTCACCTTCACCTCTAGCTGTAGCTATCCACCTGTCTTATACACCCGTCCAGTTGCCGTGCCATCCAACTGTAGTTTTATTTCAATTTCGCACTGACGTCGATACCCAATTTTTCCAGATACATAGCGTACCCACCGAAGAATGCAAGTTTCATAAATTAGTGAATAAAAATTGTGACGAAAATTTCTCGAGAATAGGTAGTTACCTAAATGCCTATGAAAAATAATAATTTTTCTCTAAAGCTGGAGTGTTGGCGGTTTAGGGTGTTATCAGCCAATTGTGCTAAAAATTATGTAGAAAATTTGTCAGATAGATTTAAAAAAAAATTTATGTTTTTATGCTCATTAAAATTTTTTAGCAGGCACTTCACTTTTGCATCTATTGCAGAAAATTGAGAGTATTCAAATATAATATTCTAATGATATTGGTGGGAGCTAGTGACGTCCATACAAGGAGCAACAAACTTGAAAAATGACGATGTGGTATTATTTAAAAGTCCACGTCGTAAGCTCCGAGTGTAATTAATGATGGCCAGGGGCGGGATTCTGTAGCTCGGAGAGTTTGGGAGATGAGAATTTTCGTTTTCCCCGGTTAAAACTCCCTAACTCTCCATTCATTACGGAAAACGTGAGAAGTGTCGCAATATTGAAGGACACTGTGTGGGAGGATCGTAGAGCATTGGGATATTTTTTCTACAGATTTAGGGTCTAGACTACAAAAGTATAGATGAAACATTTTTGGTGGAGGGGCTTTTGGGGATGGAGGGGTCGTACCACCCCTCATTGGGGCTATTCCAAAATACGTCATGTTTGGTATCAAATTAAAGAGGGAGAAGCGGGTAATCGAGTGGTGTAGTTTTATTTTTAATCATTTTAACTTCATAACTGCCTTTTTACCGCTGAAAGACGGATTTTTTTCACATGGGTCATATACACCCCAGTTTCTATATTTTGCATATATTTCATCCGTTCTTTGTTTCACATGCATTAGTACTGTCTTGTGAACATTTTTCTCGTGGAAAGTGAACTTTCACAACTTACCAGTTTTGTCCATTTTTGTACCAAAAAACGGCAATTTTTTCATCTTAAGAAGGACTGTTTCACTTCTGCAGTTGCAGTTATCTCCACACCATTTACCGGACTCCTAAACTAATTACATATCTAATTAGGGGACGAAATGAAGATGCAATTTAATCCTACATACAAACTTTAACGTGCATATTTAAAATTTTTATAGCTTCTCTTCTGTACTGGAAGACGATCAAATTGACCATTTTCGGATGATTTAAAATTTTTAGCGAATACCTTGAGACCCCAAAATCCATATTTCTCTGTAAGTATTGCAAGGATCCATAATTTGTTTTTGTTAACATTGCCAGGATATGCGGTGAGTCCATAATTTAATTTGAAAATCCTAGGTACCTAGGTACCTTCACAACAAAAACCGACAATACTGTCAGTTGAGAAACGTTCTTCCTATATTTCTCCCCAACTAACATAGCCAAGAGTTCTCTCGAGAGTTTCGTAATTCTCAGTACGAATTCCCCGAGTTATAGAATTTCGAGTGGAGAGTTATGTCTCAACTACAATAGCCGTAAACGTTACGGAATTCAACGAAACTGAGGTTTAATTACGAAAAATTGCCATTTTTATCACATTTTCAAATCACATTCCGTAAGGGTTAGTATCTTCACATTTGGTGTTTTCAATTTTTCGTAAGTAAACCTCAATATCCATGAAATCCGTGACGTTTTTACGGCTATTGTAGTTGAACCTTTAAGTGCCAAAGTATAATCATCTCCACAACTCCACTACTCTCCGAGTTAGTGAATCCGGCTCCAGATGATGGAAATATTTCTCATTGACGGAATTGCTTGAAGCTGTATGATGTAAATTCCATATGGTAGGAGTATACATCTATAGAAGAAGCCAGTAATAATGATATTTAAAAACTAATTTCTTATAAAATGTGGGCAAAAATTTTGTGTATCACTCATATGATGTACATAGATATTACATACATAAGCTTCTGAATTAATTTCACCCTTTTATTTAAGCCAACAAAAGATTTCGATTGCAATTTGAAACTGCTATCATAGACTCTGCCACCTGACAGAGGTACCTTTTCAATATATTTTTTTGAGCTTCTACTCGCTTGAATACATCTTGTTAGTGGCAGTATTGAATTAATTTCCATCACGTTTCAAAGTTGAACATGGAGCGCAACTAATCCTGCATTCATCACCCACAAAATAAAATTAAAACATCGCATCGTGTGGAAACTGAGTACACGGAAACTCCTTTCTCTGATGATAAAAAAATTGATTGACTTATAATTTCGCTTGAATTTTCATCATATGTATAACAAAAATTGCATTAATTTATTCTTTTCTCTCTTTTTTTTATTCACAGCTCATCGTTGAAATTAACAGCCAAGTAGCACTTTTTCGCGACATGTTAATTCACGTCGGTCAATCACGTGATAGTCCAGAACTTCGAGAGAGGATCAGAAAATTGCGGAGATCCTGCGTGGAAGCTTGCAAGCATACAGCACAATTAATCCTGCCACAGGTTAGAAGGTAAGTTAATTCCATTATTATATGTACATGGATTTTCATCCACTTATGTATCTATATCCATACATATATATATATAGTATAACTATAGTAACGACACAACAAAAATCTATGTACATGTGTATACTATATATAGATATATGTTTGAATGACCTTGTAAATCCTAGAGTTTTCGCCCCTTCTGAAGTGGGCTTTAGTCATGCAGTTGTGTAGTGAATTTATTGAACTGACAGAACCGCAGGAGGCGAATAAAAGGACAATGGTCTCTTGTAATTCCACTTATCGAACGATTCCATTTTCAATGAAGATAACATCGAAAGAAACAATCAGCCCAGCAGATGTATCCTCCTCGACAAATTAATTCTCAGTGAAGAGGTCAATATAGGAATTATAGCATTTTCTGAGAGGATGTTCATTTATTGATTGTTATGAACTTTATTTTTGTGTTTATCTACAAGTGATCATTAATGGAGTGTGGATACTTAAGGGGATTTATAATTGGAAATATCTTTTATGTTTTGTTTGATAATGGAATAATTGCTTGAGATTGAGACTTGCATAATTGCTGATATTCTACTGATTCTTCTGATATTAACTGAAAGACTTAAGCTACTTTAAATATCAATATTCTTAGTATGTAATTCCATACTAATTTCATACTCTTCTGTTGCCTGTTTGTCTTGATAAAAAGTTCAATATTTTATATGTGCGTAAATTGATTCCTTCCTGGATTTATAATTGAAGGTCATCGCAAGAAAATTGCAATCACCCATGCCTTCAATTCACAACCCCCAGCATCCCAGGGGTTAATTTCTTGCAATACCTTTAAGAGATAATATTTTTACTCACTATACTACTAGAGATGAGTAACTTTATTTAGATGATCTTATAACGGTATTTAATCGTCCATTTTGTGAACTTTCTAAGTTCGACAACTGATTCGACTCATCTACAAATTTAAAGTCGTTTCTCTTTTTAAAATGAAAATTTGGATAATTTTTATTCTTTTATTCAATAGTGTAAAATAAAATGTGCTATTTCACAATAATCTATATTCGTCTGTAACATGCTACAAATAAAATTTCACCGAATGTCTAAATTTCTAACGGTTACTGAAAGCATATGGTTTGGCTGAAGTTTAACAAGATTTGGATAAGCGGAACTAAGCAAGAAAAACTTGACCGATGATAATCATGCAGCGGTCATTTTGAAGTTGTACAAAAAAAAACTTTCATTTTTGAATTTCAGTTGTATTACAATCATAGAATAATTTATTTAATATGATATATCCGACTCTTGTATTACTAAATTTACTTGATTCTGCGACATATATACATGTGCTCCTTTAGTATTTTAATGAATATCCTTCATGTATAGCCTTGATATATTATTCTGATGTGAATGTTCGCCAAAGACTTTTGTAACTATAGTTTTTACGGTTGCTTCAATTATAACTACAATGCTACCTTCTTTAATTAATATAATACCCAAGATATATTGGATTGGATAGATGGATGGATTGAAGAGAGGTTGAGGCCCTGACGAGATTCAAATAAATAAGCAATTGCTCATAGTTCCCAACCAGCCGCTCGTATAAAGTTCAGTATTGGTCCCCAATCCTCCTTGCCGGCTTCATGAAGTTCCATTACTAAAGCTGGATGTAAAAAACATCTGACAATATAACAATTTATGCATCCTCTATAATTGGGCGCCTTTTCATGTTGTCATAGCAAGAGCGAAATATAATACATATGTAGGTAAAAAAATTTCGATTGTTATAGACCCTAGTAATAAAAAAATATGCTGCTTATTGTACTAAAATAAAAATAACCGACCAAGTGTGAGTGGACTCGCGCACTAAGGGTTCGTACAAAATTTAACACTATGTACATTTTATTTATTTTTTCAAATTAGAGTAGGCGTCATGTGAAAAAATAATACTGTCATTTGAAAAATAAAAGATGCCTACTTTTAATAATAATAATGAATAAAACGCTGAGAAAATCACGTTTCTTTATGAAGTCGCCCTTTAATTTTTAATCTTATTTTATTTTTATTATTTGTTGTTATAGCGGCAATAGAAATACACAGTCTGTGAAAATTTCAACTGTCTACCTATTACGGTTCAACCTGGTGACGGACGGACGGACAGCGAAGTCTCACTGATAGGGTTCTCGCTGTTACCGTTTGGCTATGGAGCCCTAAAAACTAGACCAAAATAATATCAAAATTTTTAATAAATAAGCAAATTTTATTCAGTAACATACATACATACATATGTAGATATGCATTTAAATTTCAACTTTTGGCAGATTATTTGCTCTCACGTGGAATAATTATATTATGAACCACTTTATATTCCACCTTATCATTTGTAGCTTTTGTCCGTACAAATGGAGCCAGTAATTTCTCATCCACGTTCTTCTGTTCACCTGTAGCTAGACTAACACAATAGGATACGATAGCCAACACTGTTGCTCCAATCAATGTATAGTACATGAAACTTATTCGAAATATCCATGGAACCTCTTGGTATGAAATCGTTTTCTGCATCCACATTTCAGTGCCATTTCTATATTAGGTGTAAAATGTATGTATGTGGTAGTTATCCATATATATTTATGCTGATTCCTGGAAATACCTGTAATTTTAATTGAAGCATTCTCTCACCTCTGTATTAATGTAGAAATGCATTCGTCTGTACTGAATGGTAGTGTATTTGGTTTAGGATAAAGCTGTGCTCCTATCAAAATACAACCGACAAGAAGCAATGAAGCAATTGCACCACTAATAATCCCCTTAAAAAAATGAAAAAAAAAATTGTAAATATTCATAGAAAAGTGAAAATATGTGAAAAATGTTTTTCCTTTTTACCGTTGTATTGATTTTTTTCGATAACATTCCCATTGTAAATAGTCCTAGAATTGGACCTGCAGTTAATCCATGTAAAGAATATGCCAGGTGTAAAATTGCTCCCAATTTCTCTACAATGAATACTAATGATAAAATTAAAACTCCTAGGCATACAACAGTTGCCTGAAAAATGAAATTTTACTCTTTTTAATACTTTCTTTACCCTCCTATAGAGGAAGTAAGTGTACTTAAATATACCTTCATGATATTGCTAGAAGTTTTCTCGTCGAAATTTGTTGAGAAAAATGGCTTGATCATGTCCTCAAATATTGTTCCTGCCAGAGCATTTAAACTAGATGACATGGTCGAAAGAGCAGCAGAAAATATTCCAGCAATAAAAACTCCTACAAGTCCTGGAAAATTTCTTGAAATTTTCATGGCATAAAGTGGAAGAATTTGATCCAGTTTTTTTATTTGTCCAGATGTAAAAGGATCACATTTTTCATAATTTGCATACAGAAGGAGTCCAACAAAGCACGAAGCAATTTTTATGATTGAAACTCCTATGACAAATATCAATACACATCTGGAAATGAATTAATAATAGCTTTTACTTTTTTGTTGTTGTTTTATATTAAATTTTATTTTATTATTAATCTATGAAATTAACTGAGACTAATATTAGCACCAAGGGAAACTGTTATTAAAAAAATAAAATAAAACAAAAACGTTGATTGGATTTGGGGTAAGATGTGGAGAGGCTAAGGTAATGAGGAAGCTGTATGTTTAAACTGAGTGTTTGTCAGAGAAAAGCTGACAATGTGAAATATGTGATCGATAAAAAAAATTAAGTAATTTTAGAAAATGTTCGCTTGTCAGCAGAATTCAAACACAAGCAAATCCAATTCGTTTCAGTGGTTGAAAAGTTAGGGTCGTTTTCTCCATTTTCCGATTCATAACAATTTCATTTTTTTGTTACAGAAGTTCACTAGCCTTCGGTTCAACCTCACTTGGGAGGACAAAGAGCACTTAATATTTAGCCCACGATTAGAAATTACCACCACGAGGGGGTATATTTAGCACTTGATGAGATCGACAAATAGTTTAAACATGATAAGATCCGATTTGAATTACATCCGATCAATGTCTATCTATCTATACATCCTTCTTAAAAAAAAATTTTCAGGATTCGAAATGAATTAAATAGTGCCGAGACGCAATGATCATGTCGCAGTCTTAGATGTATTTGATTCACCTTATATAATTTTGAACTGCATAATGGAAAAATTTCAGGTCGTTTTCCCATATGAACAACTCTACCTCTGTGGAGGATATCCGATGTCAGAACAAAAATTTGTTGACGCCAAATGAATACTGAATTTTGTCTAAAACAAATCCCGAAATTCCCAAATTTACCATGTATATATAACTTGTATATTAATTTTTCTCATGGAAAATTTATATAAATAAATGTTAGTTTAATCGATCCTTTTATATTCTTGACTGTTAAAGAGCAAGCTCTTTTTTTTCATATACATAATTTTAGCTTATCTCTTAACTATGTGTTGCTCTCACCTTTTCGCTTTAGCTTTACTCGGTAGCGACAAACACCTCTGAATAGTTCCTTGATTAGTACCCTTCTGACTTATCCACATCATTGTTAGACCAATAGTTATAGTCCAAAATGTTGACCTTTCAAGAGGGCTTGGATTCAGGCTGCAATTATAAAAAGAAATCGATTAGAGTAATCAAATATAAATAAACGAAGTCTGGGTAATCACAAATGAACGAAATTAAAGATTTTTTATATGTAGGTAGGTATATTAGAATGTTATCATTGTGGTAGCTATATTTATGTAAAAGTCAAAATTCTTTGGGAAACAGTTGACTGTGAATGTTATCGCGCGGAAACAGATATCCCTAGTATTATCTAATTTGTTACATTAACGCAATGTAAGATGTAGGCAATATTCCGATTCCATTTTAAAACGTACCTATCGATTAGTTAAATTACTCACTTGAAGAAAATTAATCGTTCTCCACGTTCAGAAGCCTCAAAAACACTTGCTACGCCTCCTTGATTTGATGTACCAACAAAAATCACAAATATAATAGCGCCCATAATAGAAAAAAACTGTATAGTGTCTGCCCAAACAACACCCCTAAAATACGAGTAGAAGAAAAAACGAAAAACAAAAAGAAAGTTTTTAAGTTAATGCATGAACTGTATTTAATGAACCACAACTACCTTAGTCCACCCACAGTCGTGTAAAAAACACAAAGGGCACAAGTTGAAACCGTGATAAGGTGAACATTGATACCACTAACTAAAAGTAAACCAAATAAGAAATTTGCAAATAAAGTGGTTTGAAGCGATAATATAATGCACAGAATATTATTATTCCTCACTGCTCTGCGGTTACTAACCTTGATTAAATGCTAATGCAGGTACATATATGACAATTGGTGCAGACAATATACAGTCCAAGGTGAATACTAAGCTCGCTGTGAATTTTACCCTTTTATCAAATCTCTTCTCCAAATATGTAAAACATGAAGTGAAACCCAAATCGTAAAAGACCGGGATGTACAAGTACACCAGAGACAGACCAACCTTGAAAACGAATCATTTCAGAAACTTGTTAGCAGCTAAGAAGCTTTATAGTATTTTGAAAGATACTTACAAGGAAGATGGAAATGAAACTCATTACATACTGGGATCCATTGGCATACACATCTGCGGGTAGTGCTAACATGGTGACACCAGCTATGTGACTAGAGAAAATAATAATAATATAATATTGTTGAATATTTATGTTATTTTCACAGCTCTATAGAACCTAAAAAGAATTTCATTCAGCTCTACCTTACTATCATTGACGCAGCGACAGGAAACACTGTCATTTCTTTATTCCCGAGAATATACTCTGCGGGATTGTTCTGTTTTCGTTTCGAGAAAAATCCATAGTATAGTCCGATAAATCCCGATACAGCAAGCATTACTAGGAACAAACCATAGTCGAGTAGAGTAAAAAATCCACTTGTATCCTCTAAAGAATTGGATGTCTTGTTGAAAGCACCACTTCCTTCGTCCATTTTCTTTCTGTACTGTGAATGAAAATTACTTTTACTCGCAGAAAGTTTCCATTAAACCACCATCAGTCGGTCTATAGTCGGTTTTTTTTTTTGGGATGTAAAGGGGGAAATTTGATTTATGGATGTTCACTGGTAAATTTGCAGCAGTTTACCTGAGATATGCTTCCGCAGATAAGAAAATTCTCCCAACACAAAAGTTTGAATATTAATAAATTTGTTTCTTTGAAATGTTCAGTCATGACGGAATGCAAATATTTACAACTCAAGCATTTCTCAAACTCATGCCTTTCATCATTCGGTGGGGGGAAAAGATGTGCGGTAAGGTGATTTGCATGGAGGATTCATTTATTTTGCAATGCTGATTCAGAATATCAATGAATTTTAAATTTTATAGATTTTATAATATATACAATATAATATGTATATTTTTTATAGTTTAAATAGAATTAAAATTACTTCTACTCTTTGTCTTTTTTATCCACACCTGGGTATCTTTATGAATTTTTTAACTTATCTACACGCGTCTTCAAATCAAATAAAGATTACAAAAATAATTAATATTTGTGGCATTCTGATTTACAATAGACTTCATGACGCAATACAAATCATGAGTTTCTATTTCTAAATACCTACAAAAAAAATTGAGGTCATTGCATTATTGTTGGCATGGTTATTTTTTTTTTCTTTATTATATTACTGCAATAAAACATTCCAAAATTCGAAAAATACACATTAGATTTTTTTCTTCTTTAAGTAATAAATATAAGATGAGCCCAGACTCTGCCAGTAGCGCGGACAAATGCGCATGACATTTTTTAAATAAAATAAAAATAAAAGGCAAAAAAAAAATAGTAAAAAAAAATAAAATAAAAAAAAATAAAATAATAAAAAAAAAACTTAAAAGATATTAAAAAAACCGGCCAAGTGCGAGTCGGGCTCGCACACGAGGACTTCCGTACCATCATCGGAAGTATTCATAGTCACAAAGGTCAGACCAAGTTTGACGCCCGTATATGGCGCAAGAAAAATTATTATTTGTTGGTTTCTTTAAAAGTATATTGACTAATATGTATAATCTGAACTAGGTATATTTTGTTAGTTAGATATTTGTATGTGTTTCTATTATTAAAATCGAGCGAAAAACGCCAAAAAGCACGTTTCTTGTACATGGACCCTTTAATTTTTAACTTTAACTTACATATCCTTATAGAGTGAGTAAAAATAAAAGATTATTTATAATATTTTTATCCACATTAAAGATAGTTTTTTATAGGAAAAGACTACAAGTAAAGTTTACAAATTTGTACATTTTAAGTAGAGAACTTTTTATATTTATTAACTTCGAAGTATGTTAATTTTAAGCTATTAATGGGGAGTTATCTGTTCAGCCAATGGTAGTTACAAATTTGTTACCATTAACATCAAGAACTTTAATTTGTAACTCCGATAATGTATATACATATTTACATCGATCATGAAGGAAAAATAATATACTGTTGCGAGCGTGGCCTTTGGTTCGTTATTTAAAACATAATATTTAATATACAAGTTCTTTATTTCACTCTAATCTTACAAAATTCACAAATCTACAATTAATCAACTCAACTTTAATTATCGCTAATATTGTACTTTCAATTATCGCAATCCAATTGAACTTTCGCTTGTTAACTCTGCAACGTCCAAGACAAGACTCTTTTTATGGCAGTGATAACTATTATATTTATATCCTAGAAAATCTCCAGATTGCTCTAAAGTGTTCTATTCCAAAATCTTCTTGACTATTCTATTCCTGAACCTTCCTGAAGATTCTAAGATCAATACTTCGAACCTGAAATTGTTTACTCTCCACTTCCAGTAGATGTCACCAGTTGTCTCTTTCTGTTGCACGTAACACTGCCCCTTCTTAAAGTTATTCGTCCCGAACAACAGGTGTTCCATGGTATTGATGCTCGTAATATTGACACAAGCTATCCACATGAACGATTTTTCGTTTGCCTCTTATACCACGTTGAATTCTGTATACTACGTCATTTATTCTAGTTACCACTGCATACGCTCCCTCCCAGTGTTGTTGTAATTTTGGAGAGCGTCCCTTATGTCGTTTCGGGTTGTACAGCCTTCATCCGGTCAGTAAACGCACCTCCCTTCCGAATATGATCTTAGCTGGGGTTTGTCCGGTAGTGTTATGAACGGCTGATATATGTATAAGCCATTAGGAATATAGGAATATGTCGATCTCAATCGCGTTGATGGTAGTCAACTACTTTCTTTAGATGCTCGACCAATGTTCTGTTGAAGCGCTCTACCATGCCATCAGATTGTGGGTGTAGAGGAGTTGTTCTGGTTTTTCTTATTCCCAACACTTTATACATCTCCTGGAAAGTCCGCGATTCGAAGATCCGTCCTTGGTCTGAAAGAAGTTCGTGAAGCACACCAAACCTACTGACCCAATTCGTTATTATTTGTTCCGCAACTGTGGTTGCCTCTTGATTAGGGAATACATAAGCTTCAGGCCATTTACTGAAATAGTCAATGGCAACTAATATACAACGGTTACCGCCATCATTTTCTGGAAAAAGTCCAGC
Organism: Dioctria rufipes; assembly: GCA_963924295.1. Classification (NCBI taxonomy): domain Eukaryota; kingdom Metazoa; phylum Arthropoda; class Insecta; order Diptera; family Asilidae; genus Dioctria; species Dioctria rufipes. The sequence continues at coordinate 14,347,318 of OZ002745.1, forward strand.
GATGTCTACAGCTATCATTTCAAAGGGGGCTCCGACATTATACTTATGCATTTCTCCTCTGCTTAAGTGTTGCGGCCCTTTGCAAGTAGCACAGACAGTGCATCTACGGCACCACTCCTCCACATCTTCTCGCATATGTAGCCAATAAAACCTTTCTTGTATTCTGGAAATTGTTTTGTTCATTCCCAAATGTCCTGTAGAGGTTCCACCGTGCATTTCTTCTAGGATATTTTCGACGTTTGATGCTGGCATGACTATCTGCATTCAGAGTGATTCGCCGATAGGTGCTTCCGACTTGCGTTTTAATATACCATATTCAACATGAAGCGAGTTCTATTGAGCCCAGTAACTTTTCAGCTTCTCGCTCCGTTCCGAAATATCCTTCCAGTTTGGTCTTTCCATGTCTTCTTTCCAAGCAAGATCCGGATCTTCTCGTTGTGCTGTTCGCAAGTTCTCGATGTCCCAACCTGTTGACGGCTCCACAGTTACCAACTGTATAGTAGTTGTTTTCACTTTTTTCTTTCTCACAGCCGTAATGCTTACATTCAGGTTCGCATGGACATTGTACAAAGCCTTCTGCATTTCCGTGGATACGTCCTTTCCTGTGTTGGATCTCAAAGCCATAAGGTTGGAGTCTAGTTTCTCTAAGAATAGCCTGCTCACTAGCTCGCCAACTTAGACATTCTTCTCTCCCTTCCTTTTCTGTTGATTCCCTTCGACGGCGTTTCCTGCAGTCGCTTTGAAGGTGTCCCAATTTATTACAAGCCCAGCATCGAAGAACACTACGTGAATGGGTGCTCAGTGATAACTGTAATCTGTTGCAAGTCTGTTGCCTAGCTCGATGTCTTTGCAATTCCACTTTCCTCTCTTCTTCTAGAGATTCTACTCGTCGGCGTTTTCTGCAGTCATTTTGAAGGTGGCCTGGTCTATTACAATTCCAACATCGAAAAGAACTACGTGAAGGTGAGCTCTGAGATGACTGCATTCTGTTGCAAGTACATTTCTCCGCGAAACTTGTTTGGGAGATTCATACGCTAATGCATAGGCTAGTGCTTCTGCTGTTGATTTCTTTCCTGCTAGCCTTAACGCTTGTTGTAAATTCTGATCTGCAATGATCACAAATGCCTCCGTCACCACTTCATTAAGAAAATTCGCATTTACGCTGGAGTATGAAAGATGCACTAACCTTTCCACATCAGCCTGCAGTTGTTGTAGTGATTCGTCATGTTTTTGAATCCTGTTGCGTAACTGTAGGCGATATACTTGCTGCATGTGCTCATCTCCGTAACGTAATTCTATCGGCTGTACTAATGAAGTGTAATCACGTTGCTTTTCAATCGATACAGTTTGTAAGAGCTCTGATACAGGACCTCGAAGTGCTAATACCAGAGCTGTAGCTTTGTCTTCATTATTCCATCCATGTACCTCGGAAGCTGCCTTGAATTGTCTCTTGAACATATGCCACGAATTTTATCCATCAAATATTGGAGGTTTCATTCTACCTGCACCGGATATTTTAATTCCTTCGTGCCTAGGTTGTCGATACTTTATCCTCTCCGAATCTTCTTTAACGTTTTCAAGTTGCTCGGTGAATTTTCGTTGAACTTCCGAAACCTTTTATCCAAATTCCTGCTCAATTCCTTCAATTTTCAAATTTTGTTCTTCTAAAGAACTTTTTAGAAAATTTTTCTGATCCTCCAAAGAAGTTTCTAGACAATTCTCCGATGAACTCTTTTGTTCGTCCAAGCGACTTTCCATAAATATTTTCTGCTCATCTAACCGGAATTGCAGAGAATTCTTTTGACCCTCAGAAGCATTCTTTTGCTCTTCCAGACGGGTTTCCATAGATTTCTTTTGCTTATCTAAACGGGATTCCAGAGAATTCTTTTGTTCCTCAAGAGAATTTTTTTGTTCATCAAAATTGGCTTCCATTTTGCTCATAAAAGTACTCAAAAGCTGTTCCATTTTCATTGCAGGCTCTTCTTCAGTTTTGGTTTCTTCTAAGTTCTCTTCGAAAACAAATGTTTCAGGATTCTTTCCTTCCTCTATCAAAGCTTGTCTAAATCGCTCGACTAGAACTTTCTTTGCACCTGTCGTTTGTAATGACCGGCTCCCTAACTCCACTTTCAAATCATGTATTCGAAGCTCCTCCACTTTGCGCCCCATTACTTCAGTAATTCACTTACAGTTGAATATAAATTATTTTCCAGAAATTTCAAAATATAGCACAATTTCACAAAATTAATCACACTTTGGATTTTTAAGTCAATTGCCACCACTTTATTTTGCGAATTTATTTCACTTCTGACATCATTAATACAGGCGATAGAATTACGTTACGGAGATGAGCATATGCAGTTGCGCAACAGGATTCAAAAACATGGTGAATCACTACAACAACTGCAGGCAGATGTAGAAAGATTAGCGCATCTTTCATACTCCAGCGTGAATGCGGACTTTCTCAATGAAGTGCCGACGGAGGCATTTGTGAATGCTATTGCAGATCAAAATATACAACAAGCGTTGAGGCTAGCACGGAGTGCAGTACGAATGAGAGAAATTTTGGTGAACGAATGTACTTGTAATAGAATGCAACCATCACAGAGCACTCCTTCACGTGGTATTCTGCAATGCTGGAATTGTAGTAGATCGGGACACCTACAAAGGGACTGCAGAAAACGCCGACAAGTGGAGTCTCTAGATGAAGAGAGGAGAGTGGAATTGCAAAGATATCGAGCTGGGCAGCAGACTTGCAATAGATTGCAGTTATCACTGAGCACCCCTTCACGTAGTGCTCTTCGATGCTGGGATTGTAATAAATTGGGACACCTTCAAAGCGACTGCAGGAAGCGCCGTCGAAGGGAATCAACAGAAAAGAAAGGGAGAGAATGTCCAAGTTGGCGAACTAGAGAGCTAGCTATTCTTAGAGAGACTAGACCCCAACCTTATGGCTTTGAGATGCAACATAGCAATGGACTTATCCATGGGAATGCAGAAGCCTTTGTACAACGTCCATGCAAATTTGAATGCAAACATTGCGGCCGGGTGGAAGAAAAAGAAACAACAGCAACTATACAGTTGGTAACTGTGGAACCATCAACAGGTTGAGACATCGAGAACTTGCGAACAGCGCAACGAGAAGATCCGGACATGTCGCCTATTATTGCTTGGAAAGCAGATATAGAAAAACCATAATGGAAGGATATTTCAGGGATGAGTGAAAATCTGAAAAGCTACTGGGCTCAATGGAATTCTCTTCATGTTGAATGCGGTATTTTAAAACGCAAATGGGAGTCACCTAACGGCAAATCATTCCGAATGCAAATAGTCTTGCCGGCATCAAAAGTCAACGATGTTCTAGATAAAATGCATCGTGGAACATCTGGAGAACATTTAGGAGTGAATAAAACAATTTCTAAAATACGAGAAAAGTTTTATTGGCTACATATGCGGGAGGATGTGGAGAAGTGGTGTCGCAGATGCTCTGTGTGCTTCTTACAAACGGCCGCCACATAGCAGCAGAAATGAAATGTATAAGTGTAATATCAGAGCCCCATTGGAAATGAGAGCTGATGTACAAGAAGCCACTAGGACAAAATTAGCAGTAAATACAATCGGATGAGGACCCTCTATGACTTACGTGCGAATTCAACAGGATTCAATGAAGGTGATCTTGTTTCGCTGTACAACTCGAACCGACGTAAGGGACGTTTTCCAAATTCACAACAACACTGGGAGGGACCGTATTCAGTAGAAACTAGAATAAATTACGTAGTATACAGGATTCAACGTGGTATAAGAGGCAAACGAAAAATCGTTCATCTGGATCGCTTGTGTCAATATTACAAGCATCAAGACCGTGGACCACCTGTTGTTCGGGACGAACAAATTTAAGAAGGGGGCAGTGTTACGTGCAATAGAAAGAAACAACTGGTGACATCTACTGGCAATGGAGAGTAAACAACTTCAGGTTTGGAGAATCGATGATAGAATCTTCGGGAAAGTTCAGGAATAGAATGAATAGAAGAGTCAAGAATGTTCTGGAATAGAACACTCCAGAATAATCTGGAGAGTTTCTAGGGTTTAAATATAACAGTTGTCAGTTGAGTTGATTAATTGAAGGTTTACGAATTATATATGATTAGAGTGAAATAAAGAACTTGTATATTAAATATTTAATATTGTGTTTTTAAATAACGAACCAAAGGCCACCCTCGCAACAATATTATTTATTTCAAAATATTACATTAGGTAGTTCGTATTTTGGAACTAAGAAACTTAAGTTTGGTTTTTGAATCAAAAACAAATTCTAAGGGTTCTAATTCTGTAAGTTCTTCTAAGAATATAATATTAAAGTTTTCTGTTTGTTTAACGTGAAAAGCATTCAAATTATAAGCGAGTTCAGTACTTTTTAGCTCTTTATATAAAAACATAACATTAGAATTATTTTCCAAAATATAGATAATTTTTCCAAACCTCGGCGAATTTAAGTTGTTTAAGATATATACTTAATATAAAATTTAGGCGGTATAGATGACGATATTAGACATATTTTAGAATATTCCATTTTCCGTTAAATTTAAGGAGTTTTTCAATAGTGTTTTCAGGAAAAAATATTTATATTAATTAATGTTTCCAATAATACTTCACATGTTTCTAACTTCGAATTTAATTCCATCCAACTCAAGAATTTTCGTTAAGTATTCTGCGTAATTGCCTTTTTGATGCTCGGTTCCCGTTGTCCTACAAATATTTCTGAAGTTAGCAGATAGTTTTACAAAATCTTTTACTGTTTATGTTTTGCTTTTTATCTCATTGCACACAACATGTTTAAGGATCCCATTTATCGTAAAACTCTGGGATAGTGTATGAGATTATGATGCTTGGGTAACAAGTTTCTTTTAGGATATTGTACTCTAAATGCATGATGGTGTTCTTCGATAAGGTGAACACCTTTGCAGTTTGCAGCCATCAGATAACTTAAGTGTGGGGGAGAAAACTATGTTTGTTATTTCCAACAACAATAAAAACACATTGTATTTTGAAAGAAAATTAGAGTCTCCCTTTTCTATAATATCGTACAGAAGAAGTGGAAGGTATCTCATCAAACACCACGCCTGAGATGCAGTTTGCCCCAAGTTATTATTTTTTGAATAAATATTTATAAATTAAGGTATATAAGATCTATTTAAAAATCCGAAATTGAAAGATTTTAATCTTTCATTAAATTTATCAATGGATAGAAACTTTTTGTCTTTTATTATAAATATATGTTAACAACAGTTTAATTTCAAATGGACCTGTACCCTCAAGTATACCATGAATAATGTGTGCGCTCATGATTTAAAACAATCGCAATATGCTAGATCATTCAACTTAAAGCTATATTTTACTCCGTAAGTTTTTTCGTTCAAATGCATTCTATGGGTTTCAAGTTTTCTAATTAATTGAAGGTTATCTATAAAAGTAGATTGGATATCCTTGTTTTTTATTACACAAAATCTACAAAAGTAATTGGCTCTAGAGGATTCTTGAAACCCATATATTCCATTTGCACTTAAATTGTCATGGGATATTGAAAATGAGCCTTTAACGTAGATTTGATTTCCTTGGTATTCAATATTAATTCCTTCTGTTTCTAAGGTCTGAATTTCTTCAAAAATCATATTCAAAATGGGATTAAAACCTTTATTATTTATGTCAGAGAAATGACAGATGCTAGATGGTGAATATTTTCCAGTTTTGTATTGAGATATCATGGTAAATTTAAGATGCAAAAGTAGAACGCATTTATCTTATGCACTCTTGCCTTAGAGCCTGGTGGATTTGCAGTTTCAAATTCATCAACGTAAAGTTGGATGCAAAAATTTTCAGTTCGAAGCTGAGAAAATTGGATGAGTTTTATAGTAGTTTCTATTGCTAAAATGAAATTCATTATAATGAGAATTCTTGTGGGAATTAACTAGAAACTCTAGAAATGATTCAAATTGTCTTTAAAAATGATTAAATCTACCCCTGCATTAAGAAGCTTACGCCTCAGATTTATTTGAATAGAGATAGTGAGGTAAGTAGTAAATTTTATGATTTGGTTTTTTGATTTTTCGTTTATTTTCATTTAACTGAGATTAGCGAAATATTTCTCCGTGAGACTGTTATAATTAAGAAATGCAACTGAAAACGTTGATGATGATTCAGGTATATTAGTGAGAGACTCAAAAGCGTGCTTATTCCTTCGAACCTCTTGAATCGTTTCTATTTTGGAAGGCGTTATATAAATTTTCTGGATATTTACTTTTAATGTGTCTACACTAAATGTTAAAAAATGAGAATTACAGTTTTCAAATCCGCAAATTAAATTAGATACATTAGATTTACTAATATTGTGAATAAGATTTAAATGTTTTAGATATATCCGCAAGGTTTGAAAATTATCCTTACAAATTTGGCATTTAAACAGTGATTAAAATTTTTTAAATCAAAAATGGAACCGATTCTTAATTTCTGTAATCCTAGGGCTTAGTGTTTTCAGATTTAGTTTAAATAGAACTTCTTGAACAAATATAAAAATTGAATATAAGGTGTCAGGATATAACGCATGAAATACAAAAAAAACAACCTTTTAAATAGTGTCTCAATAGCTGCTATACCTATTTTACCTTCTGTCAGAATTTCCTTTCCATCAAATTAAGGTAATTTCCTTTTTATATATTCCTCTAAAAATTAGGTAAGGCTGTTTCCTATAATTTTCGTCAAAGTCGCACGCGCCGATCTGCAAATATAACAATAATAATTAAAGCACAAAAAGTTTTCGAATATTTCGGGTAAATTCATACTTCACGGAAGTTGAATAGTCTGTATTTTTCCTTTCGGAAATATTTCCTTCCAACAGTGCTGAGTGCTGACTCTATTTTTGATAGAAGGAGAAGAACAGTAATATCATCATGGAATTCTAAAAAGAGATAATAAAAAAATTAGATATTTTACACAATTCAAGTAAAATGGAATATGTAAATATTAGAAAATTTTAAGTTTTGATTCCTTTCATCTTCGAACGTGAATTCATCATACACTTCTATGTGGTATTCTGAGACATTATTTTAAATTTTCTGCTTATTACGTCCCAGTTTTCCGATAAATCGAATAGTTGCTGAATTTCAGCACAAGATCGTGTTCAATCTAAGAAAAAGTTAATAATTAGTTCACTTTGATAGTTAATCGTTAAAAAAAAAACAACAAAAAACAAAAAAACTGAGTAATCAATCCTACTGTATCTAAGAACCTGGGAAATAGTTCAAATGAGAACGGTTGATTTCTGAAGGAAACTGTTTTCTTCATCGAAGTAAAAAATTTCTTAATTTTAGTTTTTGAGCAAGCTCGTTTCAACAACTCTATGTCTTCATCATTACTAGCTTCAACACTTTTAACTGTTTCACTTGAATCGGCTTCTATTCCTTCTAACACATCAATCAATGTCTTGGCTCTTCGAAGCTTTTGAATTTCCTAAAAATCTGTTTACTGTTCGAAGTCTAAAAGCGAAAAATCCTGATCTCGTTACTGGATTATAAAAAATACCCTTAAAATAAAATACAAGCAAAATGAAATAAGTAAAAGAATTTCATTAATAATTTGCAGAATTTTGTGGATCATGATTTTCACACAAGTTTGGAAAAATTAAAGATAATGCTTTGGCCCACAGAATTTTATTTTCTGCTGAACGATATGTACCGTGAGCTTCAATCAAGTGCTCCACTACAAAGTTGACAAGCTTAATTCGGAGTGTTTTTGGTAGCGATTGCTTGCTTTCATAATACCCAAGAATCTTTTTATCCAACTCCTTTTATTTAAAATAAGAAATCAACTCCTATAAATTATTTCAGTATGTAAACTTTTAGGTTTTACAATATTAAGTATATTTACTTCTAACTTAATTTTTTTATGTAAAGCACACAGAAAACAATTCTATCTCTCTACCGGTTGTGAGTATTTTCCTCATAAAATTCCGTTTGAACAGCTACATCCCGATAGAAATCTGAAAGGATTATCACTTACACAGAAGACAAAACAGATTATAAAAAGTACAACATTTATTCAGGGAAGTTATTTTGAAAAACAAAATTTGCTAAAAACTTCTAAAAATGTGTGACAAAATATTGCAAAAATAAAAATATTCTTTTGTTTTAATTTCACATATATAATGTTATAAATTGGAATAATCTGAAACACATTTCATTCTATTTTACTTTCGTTTTCAATATTTGAATTTATTGCATTGCAAATGCCACAATAATTGCGATTTGCTTAAACAAAAAAACAACTTACTAATTACTTATCGTAATGACTTACCATAATACCCTTAATACCCGGATTTTTTCCCAGAAAGTGTGCATGTTCCCGCATGCAACAGAATTCTATCCTTTGGTGTAAAATTAAAATCCAAAACGATACAAAACAAACCACCATGAATAAACCGTTATCTTTCTTTTGCTTGGAAATTTTATTTTATATATTATACAAATATAATTTGATCCCATAAGATGGAAACACCTTAAATTTTGTATATCAATGCGGATATAATCGAAATCACACCGTTTTTTTTTTTTGTGTAGCGGCAATAGAAATACACACTCTGTGAAAATTTCAACTATCTACCTATTACCGTGTATGTGATACAGCCCGGCGACAGATAGACGGACGGAAAGCGGTGGATTAGTAATAGGGTTCCGTTGGCACCCTTTGGGTATCGAACCCTAAAAATAAATGAAGATAAGTTAAGAAAATAAAAAAATATATATAAGTATAAGATTTGATTTACTTTATTTTTTCTATTAAATACTTTATTTATAATTTTTAAATGTACTACAAAGAAGAAAACATAAAGAGAAAATTGCGCAAAAAAAATATCTGATTACATATATCTAGTAATTTAAGGCCATAAATTCAATTAAAAAAGTATTTATCTATATTTTTAAATCTTATTTAAATAAATTAAAAACTTTCCTACAATATTTATACTAACTGTTATACTTAATCATATGTACATTATGTTCATGTATCTATTTCCTTGTCATCATCTGGTTGATCTGTTGATACTTTTATAAAATTCATTTCTTTAATATTTCTATCATCATACGTCCTCATAAATGGAGCCAAAAGTCGTTCATCAACGTCTTTACATCCACCGGTTATTATACTAACAGGATATGCAACAATCAGTAGAACAGTGACTCCTATAAGTGTATAGTACATAAAGCTAATGCGAAATAGCCACGGAAGCTTTTCGTATGCAATAGTTTCTTCTATCCACTTCATCCTTGCATCTCTGTTTAAGATAAAAAATTCATAAGTTTCATCTTGTTACATTCTCCTCACTTGCTCAATACTCCTCGTTCACTTCTACAAACCTTGCTAGATTCTGGGACTCGCATTCATCATTATTGAATGGTAGTGTCGGTGGACGCACTGAAATTTGTGCACCCACAAGAATTATACCAACACAAATAAGTGAAGCAATAGCACCAGCAATAATTCCCTATTTATATATACAAAATTAAAATGAAAAAATAAAAAAAATATTCATAATTTTAAGTTTGAGGTAAATTTTTTTTATACATTTGTGCTTACTTTCGTGTTCACCTTTCTTGACAGCATTCCAATTGTAAAAATCCCTAGAGAAACTCCAGCAGTCCAACCATGTACAGAATAAGCTAAGTGTAGAATAGCACCTAGTTTTTCTACTAAGAATACCAATGCCATCACCAATATCCCAAGGCAGACTACTATAAACTTTTGAGATCACAGTTAAAATATAATAAGGTATAGTTATAGAAAATAGCGTTGAAAAAAAAAAATCAATATCCGTCCCACCTTCATTACGCGACTGGAATTATTTTGCCCCAAGTTATTAAATTTTGGCTTAACGAAATCCTCGAAAAGAGAACCGGCTAAAGTGTTTAAGTTAGAGGACATGGTCGATAGAGCTGCAGCAAAAATTCCAGCTATAAAAACGCCTGTTAATCCTGGTAAGTTCTCAAAAATATGTAAAGCATAATAGGGAAGGATTTGATCGATCTTTGTTATATATCCAACAGCAAGTGGATTACAATTCTCATATTTGGCGTACATAAGGATGCCAACATAACAAGAAGCTGTTTTTATTAGAGCGACACCAATGCAAAATATTATTACACATCTGAAAGTAGAGATAAGATAAAAATTAGATTTTAGTTGTAAGTTTAATTTTAGCTTCGTGAGCTATCGGTTTTTGTTTAGTGGGTGTTCAGCCTATCCCCATATTGCATATATAAATATATAAAATATGATAAACGTCGTGCAAACGGGTAGTGCACTACTTTCCACCATCGCGGGTGTATACTAGGTATACTAGGCAGCTTCGTTACTCGGTGGTAAAATATACATACGTCGATATATAGATTTTCCGGTAGAACCCGATCAGATCTAACTTTTATGTGAATATGGGGCCGTGTAGACACTTTTTGGGCTATTCTAAAACGTTTCGCTCCCACCACGCAGCTCATCAGGGGTGTTCCTAATACTCAATGAGCATTCACTAATTTACATATAGTATAAAAAAAAATATTTTAAGAAATATTTATCTTGGTATAGGGTTTACCGGGGAGAGGGTTGATAGGTATTTTTCTACACAGTTTCAAATGACAGCAGTATACATGTGTATAACCTTTCTAACGTATGAATTGAAAAATGTATTTTCCTTATTTTTTTTTTTTTATACAAATATAAATTTCAACAAATATTCTCTTGGATTTTGTCACAAAACACTCGCCTAAAAATATGCAATTCTTCATGAGATTCCATTTTAAATGATTTTTGCTGGATTGGATTAAGAAAATTGAAAATACCTCGAAAACGGATTATGTTACCTTGAACAAAATTTCTTAATTATAATTAGGAACCCCTCGTTATGTAAATTTTATTTTATGATGGAGAATTATTCTGCTTGATAAATTTAAATCCTCTACAGTCTTATATTAAAAATTTCATTTATATAAAGTGCTTTGTCGTGTCGTAATCCTGAATTCTCAATTTTAAAGTTTTTTTTTTGTTTTTTTTTTTGTGATTGCTAGTATATAATACCATTTCTGTGGTGAATAGAAAGCTTCGAATATCTGGTTGATCATTAGCAAAGGCTGATTCTGCATGAGATCGAAATTATTTGAGAAGGTGTTTTCTAGATTTTTATTTGGTACAAATTTTTAGCTCTTCATTTATGAACCCATATTACAATAACACCTCGATTCTTTAATTCTTCGTTTATTCGAAACATCTATTAAAAGTTGCATTGAATTATTGTAGATGTTATGCAAAATAAATAAATAATTTAAATATAATCTTTGCAGTTAGTATATATGGTATTTTGAACTTTTATCAAATTTTTCTTTAATTGAGCTCAGATACTTATTAGATACCTCCTCTGTTGTTACGCAAACTTAAAATTCTTGATGCAGGATTTGATCTCGAAGCACAGATCGATCCTCATTTTTACATCTATACCCTCGCCTTGTTTTCCCTTCTCCTCATCTTTTATTAGAATTCAACGCTTTCAATTATTATTGCAAAGTCTCTCATATCTGGTGTGATAAATTAAAATCTTTTTCATAAAAACTATATATATCCTCAACGTGTGACTGTTTGGTGCGGTTTATGGTCCCGCAGGGTCATTGGACCTTACTTTTTCGAAAATGAGGCTGGAGCAACAGTTACGGTGAATGGATTGCGCTATCGACAGATGATTAATGAGTTTTTATGGCCGGAATTGGATGGTATTGATCTGGACAACGTTTACTTTCAACAAGACGGCGCTACGTGCCATACAAGCAACGAAACCATTGATCTTTTACGGGAAAAGTTTCCGGACCGTGTTATCTCTCGAAGAGGTGATCACAATTGGCCACCAAGATTTTGTGACTTAACACCTTGCGACTTCTTCCTTTTGGGCCATGAGAAAGAGAAGGTCTACGCCAACAGCCCAGCGTCGATTCAAGACCTCAAAGATGGAATTCGTGAGGCTATCGAGGACATAGGGCAGCCACTTTGCGATTTGGTTATGGAAAATTTCATGAAAAGGATATAGTCCTGTAGGCGATGTTATTTTGCATTATTAACGGCATACCTTCCTCTTTATAATGAAATAAAGATCCGATCATTTATCTCAAAAAATGGCATTTTTTTTTGAATATCTAAATAACACCTCTTATTGGAAAACCCGATATATCCAACTTAAATACAAGTAAAAACCAGAACCCAATTTAGCTAACTACTTTATGAGAAATTATTAGTGTCTTGTATAAAACTTACTCTTGAACATGAAGGGTAAGAAAATTATGTAAAAGTTTACCACCACAAGGAGTTAATTTTGCTACCAACGTTATTAAACTTACAGAAGTCACAGAAAATCCAGAAGAAGCGATATGATATTCATATACGTACATACATAAATGCATTTAACTATATATTCAAGAAATAAATTCCCAACGGAAAATATCCCAACTGAAAGTTTTATAATTAAAATTTAACGAAAACGATTTTGCTATTTAAAGTTTTTTTATGAGTGATGCGCCTTTTTATGGTAATATGTGTGTGTATGTTATTAAAAGGATGTGTGCTGCTTTAAATAGCTTTTCAAGTATAATCAAACTTCTTGCTGAAACTTATAGTTATAGTTACGCTCAATTATCAAAAACAAAAAAAAAACTTCCTGAGTAAACTCTTCTAAGTGTTCTAAAAGTTAAATAGAAAATAATATTTGATAAAACTTAAATACAAATGTCGTCATCATTTAGACAAGAAAATATGAAAAATAAGGAGTTGTACCTAGTATTTATTCATAGTTACTTTGTATGGAAAAAGCGAGTAATTGATTGCTTACAAACAAACAATCTCTTTTCATCTGTCATTATTTCATTAGATACGTATCTTACCTTGTGCCATGATTTTTACTTGGTAAGGATAAAAATCTTTGGATGGTTCCTTGATTAGCACTCATAAGTGACACCCACATCACAGAAAGACCAATACTGACTGTCCAAAAGGATGTTTTCACCAGTGGATTAGGTGTCATACTGAAATTAATGATTATACAAACCATCCGGTCACGAAACAAGTCAAATATATATTTTTTTCTAATTAATTTACTTAAAGAATATTAATCGTCCTCCACGTTCAGCTGCCTCCAAAACATTTTGAACACCTTCTTGGGATATGGTTCCGACAATAATTACCGCAAGAATAGCTCCCATAATGGAAATATATTGAATAGTGTCTGTCCATACTACAGCTCTTTAATTAAGATGACCATCGGAAAATGAATATATTAAAACCAGAGGAAAAGTTTTATAATTTACTTAAGCCAATTATTTTTGTAATACATACCCTAGATGAAATGTTGAGTATGCAACGGTGAATATACATAACTTATATGAATAATAATGTTGTTCCGATATGCGGAGGAGAAGTGAACAGATCTAGCATTTCATTATTTTATAATATTACCAAAGCTAGGGGGATACTCTATGATTCCGGAAAGGAATATGCGGTAGGGAATTGGGGATTATTGTGTTCAGCCAAGTAGGTGACTGTGTGCACTACGCTTGAATGTTTGTGACTCATAGATGAGGGGGAAAACAGAAGATGGCAAACTGTTCCACATTCGTACTGTTCTGCTTATGAAGGATGTGCGGAAGATACAGATGAATTTCAGGATATCTTTAATGTATTATGTTTGGTATTATCTGAGTCTCTGAAACTGAAATGCAGACTCAAATTCAATGAGTAATTGGTTTTAAATAAATGCAACGTATTTTGCAATGATCGTGTAGGTTGGATGGAGGGAAGACTTGGAACATTATAAGTATATCAGGAACATAGATTTTGATTTCAGAAACTTTACTTTATTTACTTCTTGTTTGAAATTTTGATCATGGTTATCTACTCTTTTCCTCACTCTACCTTAGAAGAACGTGCGGATCAGATGAAGATAAGCTTTATGTTTGTATATATGTACTGATTAACGTTTTTTTTTTTTTTTTTGCTACTTAAGAGTACTAAGTGAATTTGTCAAAGTTTCATTTTAGTTTTGAATTCTGGATCGCTTGTTTGATAGATTCGATGGCTATCTTTAACAGTAAATTTAATTGAATTTTATGAGGTATGAGGCATATATGATATTTTGTGAATTTCTCAGAAGGTAGAATAGATGTAATGCGACGTAAATTTTATTATTGTAATCAGTCCCCCAAACACCAGTATAAAATACAGTAACAGATATTTTAGCGTAATAGATAAATAGGCGCTTTCTTATGTTATCATTTAGGTACGCGTAAAGCACGATTTTTTTATACAGGTACATTAGTATCAAATCATCATTATTTCAACATTATTATTTCAATTTGTCCAGTTAATTTCATCTAGGGGTTACAAAAACAAAATACGCTTCCACTAATATGTAATACCTTAATCCACCCAAAGTTGTATAAAAGATGCACAAAGCACAGATCACAATGTTAACATAATTAATATTTATGCCACTCACTTTCAAAGAAATATATTTAAAATTAAAGTTTTCTTTGAACAATTGAATTAATTTAAAACCAAAATCTAAATTTGAATTAAATACCTTGATTGAATGCCAAAGCTGGAACATATACTACGATTGGCATGAAAAGGATGCTGTTCATGGTATAAACTAAGCTTGCCGTAACCCTAACTCTCCTATCGAATCTCTTTTCCAAATAAATGAAGCATGAGGCACAATTCAAATCATAGAAGACGGGGATGTAAATATAAATCAAAGAGAGTCCAACCTTTTAATTGTGTGGGAGGAAAAATGGTAAAGAAGGAGTTAGACTGCATATTACATATATAATACAATATACATATATACTTTCCGTTGGGAAGAACTTACCATAATTAAACAAATAAAGCTCATTACATATTGAGTTCCACTTGCGTAAATATCTGCTGGAACAGCAAGCATAGATATTCCCGATATATGACTGCAAAATCGTAAATTTCATGAATGTTTCTATGTGTTCTATAGTCCTCCTCTCATTATAGATACCTGACTATCAGCGATGCAGCTATAGGAATAATAGACATCTCCTGGTTGCCAAGGATATATTCAGCAGGATTATTTTGTTTCCTCTTTGAGAAGAATCCATAGTAGAGACCAATTAACCCGGAAACTGCTAGCATACCAACAAATAGCCCATAGTCAAGAAGTGTAAAAATATTCTCCGGATCTTCGTTATTATCCGGACTGGGTGTTGTATTACTACCTTCCATGCTCATTGTAGTAAACTGAATGAAAAGTTTCAACAACAATCATGGAAATGGAATTTTTTTTATTCTATTTAGCTGCTATTTAAAGCTAGACTCTAGAGCAGACTTGGTGATTTATAAACCCTGTATAGATAAGTTTCCATTCGTACATTTTAAAGTACATAATAGAGTGCGTTCGCTTTGTTTGCTGTAAGATAGTACCACCTTGTATGTCTATCCGAGTTGTGCACATATATACGTATATATTAATCATGTTCATTGAGCGGAAGAATCATTATTGTGTGGACCTAATTTAATCGAGGCATGATCTCGTTTATGGCAAGGGTGCCTTTTCCTTTATTAACAGTATACTAGATGTAAAAGGGATGAAGTGTTAAATCTGATGTTTTCATGTCATTTCACTATAGTTCAATGGTGATACATATTTGGTATGCATCATGTTGAGTTTATATTATCGCAGACAAAGAAAAATCTAGTATTTGTTGTGGATTAAATACTGACTGCTTCTAAATGAAATGAAATTCTTGATAAGTCATGTTTGGCTTATTATTAGCTAAACTGAAAATAAACAGTTTGTCAAAATGTTCAACAGCGTATGTATGTGTAATGTGTGTGGCTGTGTACATTAAGAAATATATTTTTTTAACTCAAGATAAATTTATCACACACACATTTTACACAAGAAGTAGAAAATTAATTTTAAAAACGTATACTCTTAAATAAATGTGATTCATGTGCTCTTAACCCACACACGCTCGGTTCATGTTTTACCTTAAAACGTTCAGTATTTACCCCTGTAAATAAATGTATGTTATATGAAGAAATTTATAAAAGCATAAGAAAAACTTGGAAAAATTGCGTTTTTTTCTTCAGAACGGACATGTAGATGTGCATTTTTTATGTATGGGTATTTGGAATTAGTATTGGCAATTGACTTTAATTTGAGATAAAAGTTACTGAGTGCAACAACTGCGATTTATTTATAATATTCAGGTTATTCTCTTCTTTTTTTACTGAAAATGGTTTATAGATAGTGTATTAAAAGCGAAATATGTATATATGATGTATTTTGGAATTCCTGAATGGGAATACATAAATATATTTTTTAGATATACCTAACATAAAAATTAAAGGCACGCAAAACATAAAAATAAAAGATTTATTTAGAACAGTCTTCGCATTTGACTATTTGGATGCTTTGTTGAGTTCATACTGGCTTTTGGCATTGCATGTAGGCTTTCCTTGTTGTTCGTTTTCGCTTATCGGCTCGATAGGAAATACTGTATCCACCCTTCAGCTTAAGCCTATTTGTTGCATCTTGTTCTTCAAGATAGTCAACAGGTACATTTTCAATTTGTCTGAAGGCATCAATACTGAAACCCAACACACCCTCCATTGCATTTTTAATTGAAAACGTACATCGACGCAGTGAAGATTTTGCACGTCTTTCGATTTGCGGCTTACAAAAGTCGATGCCTAATTATTCTAAGAACAAGCGCCGGTGGCCTTTTCGAGTAGTTAGGCCAGAAGGATGGTTGTTTTCTTCAATAATATAAGTTGCTAAAGCCGCAATATCCAGGAAGTTCAAAAATAAAGCCAAATACCAACGATTTGTATTCCGCTTAGTGGTGCACTTCGATAACATTTGGTCCATTTTGTCAACTCCACTTTTCGTTTCATTATAATGGAAGATAATCGACGGCTTATCCATTGATCCAGAAATGTTTGTATCGTAGTGCATGGTTGACATCAGTACCACTGCCTTGTTTTCTTTGGGAACATACGATAAATAACATTATGTTTCCAGTCTCATGAAATCCAAAAAGTGAAGATCGTATTTCACGTCTTTTATGAGCTCCGAATTCTGGCGACATATATGGTTTATTTTTTCTGACAGTGCCAAGTTCAACGATATCAAATGAGTGGCAAGTGGCAAAGATGTGAAAACAATTGTATGTTGTGATGTTTAGACCAGTATTTTTGTACATTGAAACTAAATACTGTACGACCCGTTCACCTAAAAGACGACGTATTTTAGAAAATAATGTAAAATATGATTTTGCAGTTCAAATTTACCTTGAAGAGTTTCACGTGGGCATCCAATTTGCCTTCCTTTGACCCACCAACGGATAAAACGTTTTGGCATCGCATGTCCACCAGAGTTTGATACCATATTTCGATGGTTTTGATGGAATATATTGGGTGAATTTGGTCCGACCTCTAAAAGCAAATAGCTCTTCATCAACTGTAATATTTTCAAATAGCCTATAAAACTTGCTCAAATTTGTGTTGAGCATGTTGAAAATATCCGATATAGGAGCGCATTTGTCAGTCGCCATCTGTGCTTCTCGAGTTTCCCCATTATCGAATCGAATAAATTGATTAATCGCCTTGAATCGATTCAAGGACATATATAATTGCTCTATATAGCGTCATCGCAGAATTATTCCACAGTTGAATGCACGGTTCATAGTTAGAGTGATGGTAGCCTAGATAAATTAAAATGCCGAAATACGCCAACAATTCTACTTCTGATAATTCTTTTCAAGAACGTGCAGTTCTGTCGGGATTTTCGCGATTCCATGTGTCGTACGTCTTACGTGCCTTTCGATTTGTATAGCGACAGATGATATCTCATGAAACAATCGAAAATTTGCGCTGGTTCCATATATTTCGTTGACCATACCGGTCCCATTTGATTCGACCGCAAAATATTATGTGCTTGAACTCGATGTACCTACTCGTGGTGGGATTTTACTCCATTTAGTACCGTCATGTCCAATGAAAAATTGTTCAGGATCATTCAATTCCATTTCGCTGTCTGAATTATCATCTGCACTGATCTCATCAAATTGAATATCTTCAACCTCTACTACTGCATCACTAGATTCTTCATCAGATGCTTCATTTTCAATTGGAGGTATATACGCTTCGTCCAAATAGTCATTACCTTCAGGTACATCCAAACTCTCATCATCGATTGCTAAAAGCATCCTCCGATAGTAACTGGTCCTTTCATCAACCGACAATCTATACCACACAAAAAATTTTTAGTACAAACAACAACAAAAAACATATGTTATCATAAATCTTACCTTGAGATTTCAGCACTACACAAAAAAATAAAGTTTTCGGCACTCATTGTTATTGTCAAAGCAAGTAAGAAATTCACTAATAATTTTAAACCGCAGAATAAAATTACCGATTGCAAATCGAATTCCAACTAGGAACATGGAAGAATAATATAGGCGCGTGTAATGAAACCGGGAGTAGGCCGATGTGTTCGAAAAATTAGCGACATTTTCTTGAAAAAAAAAAAAAAACTGTTTCATAAGGAAGTATCCAACTGTTCCTTTATCAGAGTAGAGTGGAACTAAATAGACCGAAATAACTAATCGTTATCAGTAGCACTGTTGGTTTTGATGTTCTAAGAATTATTTTGCGGGAGTTTACAAAAATTTTTTAGAAATAGAAATAGGAAATATCTTAGATCCAAATTTCGTGAATATTGCACTCAAATTTTTCTTTGAATTGGGACCAAAAAAGTTCCCATCTGTAATTGAAAACTTTACAGTCAATAAACTTATATATTTGTAAATTATATACATATGTATGTCTAAAAAACGCATACATAGTTTACATTATAGGTATATTTTTAGAAATACATGAATTGTATATGTCATAGGCATTTAATAAAATCCGCCATTTAATTAAAAGCCTAGTCATTTAATTAAATGCCGGCATTCAATAAAAATCGTATTGATATCTTTCTTTTACCATTATCTGCCTAGGCATTTACTTAAATGCCGCCATTTAATTAAATGCCGGCTGGCTCTTCAGGCAAATAATAAAATAAGCAAATATATATCAACGCACGATCCGCAAGCCTTTACGCCGATAGTGTAATACCACCCGATTTAACCAAATACTAGGAGAGGGAGATGTGTGGTGAAGGGGGAGGTCGCACCCAGGCCTGCGACCCATACTCACACACACCCACATACACACACATATACACATACACACACATATACACATACACACACATACACACGCCGAGTGTGTATGTGTATATGTGTGTGTATGTGTGTGTATGTGTATATGTGTGTGTATGTGGGTGTGGGTGTGTGTGAGTATGGGTCGCTGGCCTGGGTGCGACCTCCCCCTTCACCACACATCTCTCTCTCCGAGTATTTGGTTAAATCGGGTGGTATTACACTATCGGTGTAAAGGCTTGCGGATCGTGCGTTGATATATATTTGCTTATTTTATTATTTGCCTGAAGAGCCAGCCGGCATTTAATTAAATGGCGGCATTTAAGTAAATGCCTAGGCAGATAATGGTAAAAGAAAGATATCAATACGATTTTTATTGAATGCCGGCATTTAATTAAATGACTAGGCTTTTAATTAAATGGCGGATTTTATTAAATGCCTACGACATATATAAAGTAGATGATAATTTGCTACTTTAGTGGACCCTTATATATGATATTTTCTAAAGAATCTAAGTATTTACCCGGGTAAATACATACAATGCGTTTTAGGATGAAAATCCAGAAAGTGGCTAAACATGCATAAACAAAAGACAAATTCTATTTCCTTTGGCATATTTGTTTGAAACATAAAAAAATATGCCATTATCTATGAGGAACTTATTTAGAAAATTTATGTACACAAATTATTCAATGAAAAAGAACTGCATATTTACCCAGGTAAATACTGAGCGGGTGAGGGTTAAATTATTTTCTGAACATATCATTCTTAATGGGTAAGTTGCGTGTGATTCTACGCTTGATAATATCTCCTCTTTAGTCCAATAATCGCACTTTAAAAGTAGTTATCTGACAACAAATTTTAAAGGTTTTTATATTCTAAAAAAACTCTTAAAGACAGAAATACATCCAAGCAAGCTTCAGGTCTGGCTTCTCTCATGCTTCTTCGTAAGCTCGCTTCAAAGCTTGCCTCAGAGAATTTAAAATTTAAGCTTTAACGCTGGCTTGGTTTTGTGTTGCCTCATTTAAAAACACTTGTTGGAAATTTTGACAACTTCTTGAGAAAGCCTCGTGGCCTAGATATGTTTCAATTTGAACATTTCCAACACATTGTGTAAAATGAAATTTTCGTATTATATATACACTACAGGGTGTACCATATGTGGTGTTACACCCGAAAGCTATGGATACTAATGCTTAGACAAGCAAAAATTGTATGGGTGGGGGAGCGGAAATCCTAACGGTTGCCGACGAAATAACGGGACTTAAACATATTTGGGTATGTTTTTTAGATCACCCTGTATCTTCTGAACGTTACACCCCATGATGATGATTTAAAATTGGTTAGATTGATAATCGTTTTTCTCCTCCTCCTTTTCTCCGTTTTAAATTTATAGCTGAACAAAATTTGTTTGTTTTTTATTTAACTATACTGCTTTTATCAAAAAACAAGTCATCGACACCAATTCTTCATATTGGATTTAAGAAGTCCAAAAGCTTCCATTTAAAATAACCCGAAATGTAACCCTTTCTGCGTTTTTTCCACTTCTTCTTAAGCATATTCAAGCCTTCGAGTGTAACATCAATAACCTTATTGTATATCCCTAAAAAAAAAAAAAAAAAATTTAATATTTGCTGACAAAAAAATAACAGTTAGTTTCAATGACATGATCAGACTTACACTAAATTAAAATCGCTAAAATATCTTACTATAACCCGAAGTAAGAATTGCCAAATTTTGAAATAAGTCACCCTTGATTCTACAATGAACAAACTACCCCAAAAAGATTTTTATTTCCTTTTGAAGCATATTACAGTTCAGTAATCGTTCAATAATCACCCAAATTATTTTTTCTACTAAACTGATAAACTATAGTATATAGTTTGACTTAATTTTTAAAGTGGTTTTTCGCATCTGTTTCTAAAACGGTTCGACGGACAGTAAAAATGGTTATAACCAATTTCATTGGATTTCATATTCTGAAGAACTTTCAGTACATTAAAACCGTCTAGGACTGATCGTTTTACAGTATACGTAAAAAACATAAGTTTTTATGTGGCAACACGAAGGAGGGGTTGCTCCATTTAGTTCATTTTTTAAATTTTATTTGCTATTACTATGAAAGTACTATGTGCCAAATTTCAGCTCTATATGTCGACGCATTCTATGGCAGTATCGAAATATATAATCAAATACGAAATTTTTGTATGGCAACCACATACACGAAGGAGTTGCCCAATTTGTCTCATTTTCGAACTTAATTTTACTTTTTTCTTTCAAAGTCCGAGTACAAAATTTCGGCTGCCTAAATATACGTGTTCTCGAGTTATTGTGCGCACAGACAGATAGACAAACAGACAGACAGACGGACGGACATGCAAAAATCAACATAACTTTTAATATTATACGTGGGTCTCCAATCCATTTTTCTCTACCATCATTATTTCTGTGCGTTATAAACGGAATGACAAACTTAGTATACCCTATAGATTTCATCTAGGGTATAACAATTGTCTTAATTAAACCTGTCCAATGGTTCGAGTGTTCTCAAATGAAATTCTGTACTCTCTAGCTCACATTAACTGAGCTGAATTGAACTGAACTGAACTGAACTGAACTGAACTGAACTAAACTTGAATTCCATACATCCAATACCATTTCACTATCATCTTATACTTAATTTCTCTTTAAATTTTTTATACTTTTGACTTCACCTGAAATACTGAAATATATCTAAAATACCACGTTCATTACCTCAAATGAATGACTAATCTTTTACAGAAGGTATGTATATGAAAGGTCTAAAGTAGCGCTCCTTACCTTAATGACATACACCAAAGCGCCACATAACCATTAACCTAACCGCAAAGGGTACACAAAATCCCAAAAGGGTGAGGGTAAATTGCAAATTATTCCCCTCTCTGTCCTTATCCCTAGAGAAATGTAGTATGAAATATCTTAACATACCATCATACATACACCAATGCATGGGAAACCACCTCCATTACGCTTTTAATAGAGACACACCAGCAGTAGCAGCCTCATAATAATGGTAGGTCGTCCAGAATGCTATCATCAAAGATAAACTTTTCGCTTCATTTCACTTTTCTTTTGCTTCCCAAAATACATTACAGCCATAGCTTCTTAGCTCTTCATCAGATTGTTTCCCCCTAATCAGTTTGCATTTCGTTTATTATAGATGTGGAGGGGGTGCTGAAGAGACTTTTATTTCCAGGACCACAAACAATAACCCTGATGACTATAAAAACAACAACAACAACAGCCCCTACAAAGGCATTGGTGTGTCATTCATTAACACACCACCCTTCTTATGATTCACGTGTCGTTCCTAAAGTACCACGTGAGAAGCAATTTGCTTAACCTTGTGTTTCCTTTGTAATGGAGTTGTAAAAGTGGGAAATGTACTTTCCTTAGTTTTATTTAATTTTGTGAATAATTATTTTTTCCGTTATCTTTTAATTTTACTCCAGTTAATTACTAATTGGGTAATTTCAAAGGATCATTAAAATTTTTCTTTTAAAACGAATGAACGATTTATACTCCAAATTTGTGCTCTCTGAAGATGGGCGCCCTTCAGTGAAGCTGCAAAGCTGGGCTTAGTTTGAATGAATGCAGATAAAAGTCGGGTAATATTTTTAATTTTAGAAGGGATGTAGATTAGCATTGTATTCAACATAACTTGCGATAAATTTTTAATTTTACAGCAGAAGAGGCAAGTTAATAAATGAACATTATAACAATTAACATTAAAAAGATACACAATCTGTCTTGTCACAATAGAAATGGAAACCTTTACTCCTGTTATTCTAAATTTTTGTTGTATTTTTACAATGCGTAAAATGATACATTTAAGTCTGAATTTATTATGGTAGGTATCTATCGAAGTTAATTTCAATATTTTGGCACCATTATTTATTTAGGCAACAGATAAAGCTTAAGATGAAGTAAGAGCCGTATAGCATATTTTTTGTTTTTTATATATGTAGATATAACCATGAATTAACCGGCCAAGTGCGAGTCGGACTCGCCACGAAGGGTTCCGTACCATCGTACAAAATTTAACACTATGTACCTTTTATTTATTTTTTTCAAATGAGAGTAGACGTCATGTGAAAAAATAATGCTGTCATTTAAAAAAAAATGCCTACTTATGATAATAATAATGAATGAGAATAAAACGAGGAAAAAACGCCGAAAAAATCACGTTTCTTGTACGGGGGCCCCCTTTAATTTTAATTTAATTTTATTTTTATTATTTTTTGTTATAGCGGCAATAGAAGTACACACTCTGTGAAAATTTCAACTGTCTACCTATTACGGTTCATGAGATACAAACTGGTGACAGACGGGCAGCGAAGTCTTAGTAATAGGGTTCCCGTTGTTACCCTTTGGATACGAAACTCTAAAAAGGAAGGGAAAAAAGCAGTAGGATTAAAATTTTCCAAGAATTAAGAAAGGAAAAGAATTTTATGCATTTTAGTTTTTCAAAGAATAATACGTAATTAAAAAAAGAATTAATTTTCTAAAATACCATTTTAACCAAAAGCAGCATGTTATTTACTTTTTCTATTGCCGTATTTTTGCATGTGTTGCTCAAATGAATGTTCTTGCATCATTAAAGATATTCGCTGTACCCAGTCATCTTTCCAACATATGGCTCAAATACAATAGCCGTAAAGACATTACGGATTTCAACGAGACTAAGGCTTATTCATATTACATTCCGTAAGATTTATTATCTTCACATTTAATGTTTTCAATTTTTCTTAAGTAAACCTTAGCCTCGTTGAAATCCGTAACGTCTTTAGGCCATTGTAGTTGAGCCAATAAAGGTTAAAATGTTTTTTTTTTTTTTGCATTTCTAGCATTAATTGATTGTATTCCACTTTTATATAACCTGCCTATAGATGAGATCATAGGTTATACTAAATTTGTGTATAGGAAACTGTAATATCCAGGTGCTGGATGCTAATAAAATTAAAATGACAAATGACAATGACAAAATCACTTCGAAGGAAGGACAATATCATCATGCCATAATTTGGAATTCTGATTGTTGGGTGACATGACATGTATCTTAAATTATAGCAGTGACAATTTGACAATTGCGCAATGATTGAATATATTCCGAACAATAAAGTAACGTGTCCTTTTGCGGTTTGCTGCTAAAATTGAGTTTTGTTTTTTAATAACACTATATATATAATATTATAATAAATACAAATATTTATTATTTTTATACTTACCTACTTAACATATTTAATATCAATTGAATATGACAAAAGTCACAGCGGCAAGGACTAAGTGACTTCGGTTGCAAAAATAGTCATGAAAAAAAAGTCATTTGTCATGTTACCCAGTTTTTAAAAAATCGGCCCTTCGAAAATAAGCCACATTTTAACGTTAAATGTCACTTTTTATGGACGAAGTCATGTTGTAAGAATCGCATTTTCGGAAAAAAGTCACGATGTCATTGTATTTGTCATTTGTTTCTGATCAGAATCCAGTTCTTAGAATATAGAGAGTACAAGAAGTGTAATAAGCCAAATTTGGCGTAGTTAAATTCTGGTTCTGGTTCTGTTGCCTCTGTATTGAAAGCTCAGTACAGCCGTGTAATAGAATCAATATAGAGAGCGGGGCAACAAGATACATATATGGTTGAAAATACTCCAGAGTTGCTCCTACCGAAAATGCTCTTAGTAGTGCTCTTAGTCGCTACCACTGCGTCAAGATACCCAGGAAGTTTCTCAGCTGTCACAAACGTAAACAAATCTTCAATAAACAAATATTTCATCGTTTTTGTTATTAATTTCAATATAATGTAATATATAAATGTGTGTAAAGTACACAAAATAATATTTTATAACTATACTTGCCTAAAAAATGATTTCCCATCATATTTTCACCAGATTGAAATTGCTGCAAATTAGGAAACTTCGTTTGGCAGCTGAAAATACATTTGTCTCTTTCTTCAATATAATTCTGACTTACTACTCAAAAATCCACGCTCATGCACACGAATATCACAAGTGTGGGTTACCTACGTAATCCCGATTTTCAAAATCCCGATAACAATATCCCGAACACGTAATCCCGACCTACAGAATCCCGATGTGCAAAATCTCGAAGTACAGAATTCCGACTTCCAATATCCCGATTTTAAAAATCCCGCATGTGCGGCGGCCGCACATGATTTCATTAATATATAATAATCTTCAAAATTTTGTAACGCAAGAAGAGAAGCTATTACATTCTTCTACCAGATGTTATTTATAATATCGTGCCATTAACGGGAATCAGTTGCAATTTATTATTTGCAAACATTTGTTATTTATTACGGCACTTAACCGTAGCTATTGTGCAATACAAAAATTTCTTTATTCTATTATGCGTGCTTTCGAAAACAGATTATCGCCTACGAGTTATCTTCAGTTCCGGCTTGAAATCGAAGAGTGTTACACGTCAATTAGAATAAAAAGAAAATGAATATTTGTGTTATTCCTTCGAATAAAGGCAAAGAGAAATTGCTTATTGACGGTTATACTTATCATTTAGATTATTGTCTTAAAATACGAAATTATTTAATTTGTTTTTTTTTTTTAATAAAGCATCTTTTACAAAGAAACATATTTTTTATATTAATTCAATGCGAGATTTTTAAATTCGGGATTTTAAAATTCGTGATTTTTAAATTCGGGAATTTGCAATTCGGGATTTTTGAAAAAGTCGGGATTTTGATAATTCAGGATTTTGAGATTCGGGATTTCGTAGTGCTCCCCACAAGTGTCAACACTTCCTGTTGTCTCTATTTTCTAAGATCCAGCTTTTGATCTAAAAATTTCATCGAGTGCTGATTTAATTCCAACTCAACGTTGAATTTCGAACCCGCATTTGTTGTAAACTTATATAAAAACGATTAATAGTATATGCTGACGGCACTTGGTGAAACTTTTTTCTTAACATTTTAAATTAATAAAAAAACACTTGTTTTATTTCACAAAAGATCTTGTTTATTCAATTACTTTCATAGATTATCCTAATACGTTTCGACCCCTTAGGTCATCTTCAGACGACTAAATCAACTGCCAAATTACAAACAAAAACTACCAAACAGTCTACCACCACCACTATTACATACATACCATGAACTCGGAGATTATATTATAAGAGACGGATTTAATAGAGGGCTTTTGTTTGTGAAATCCAACTGATCATTGATCAAGAAAATTCCTTTACTTCTTGCTGCTCGTATTACTTTAATTTCATATTTATTAAGAAGTTTTCATCTATTGTGGGATTCTTATCACGAATATGTTGTCCTACATTTGATTGTTTTGGTTTTAGATGTTCTTTAAATCTCGTTTTTATTTTTCTTTTAGTCTTTCCTATATAAGTAGCATTACAATCCTGGCAAGAGATCTGGTAAACTCCACTTTTTTCTAAATCGTTAATTTTGGGAATAAGTTTGTTATTTACTAATAAATTTTTTAAATTTCTTTTATTCGAAAACGCGGGCATAATATTGTTCTTTTTAAACTGTTTTTGTAAAAATATATCGGATAGTCCCTTGACATAAGGAATCTTCCTCCACCCGTTATTATTTTTAGTGTCTTTGAGGCCAATTGGGAAGATTAGTGGCAAAACCCGCTTCCTTAATTTCTTTTTTAAAATCAAGTTCTTGAGTAACCATTGGTTTCGGCAATTGATTTAATTTTGTTTAATTCTCCATTAAAATTATTCGGCACAGAAATTAATCTATTTATTATTGAGTGAAACGCTGACATTTTTGTGGAATGTACAGAATCCAATGGTATAACAGTGTCACAGAACGTTTCTTATCTATATATCTTAAATTCTAATGTGTTGTCTTTCATATTGATCGTCAAGTCAAGAAAATTGATTACTTTATTTCCTAGTTCAACAGTAAACTTATGTTGTCATCTAGTTTGTTTAAAAACGTGTCCAAAAAGATACTGAGTTGTCGTTCAGTACCAGTCCAAATGCATAAAATATTATCAACATATCTATACCAGGTATGTACATATGATAGTAAGTTAGTATCTGTGGAAAATAAGACATTTTCTAAATGGTCCATAAAAAATTCAGCATAAAAGGGGGAGGAAGCTGACCCCATTGCCAAGCCATTATTTTGGATATAATTTTTGCAATTAAATTGAAAATAGTTCTGATTAAAACTTAAATTTACAAATCTAACGTATTCATCCAGTTGAACTTTGTCAATGAACTTACCACTAATCTTATTTATTAATAATTGACGACATGTTATATAAAAATAACCAAATATTTTACAAAGAATACATTTTACAGGAGTATCAAGCCTAATTATTCAAATCCCTATATATGGAGCCCTAATGAAATTTAGCCTTTGAGAGCTTAAAATGTAATTATAGTCATTAAGCGGTACAGGGTGAACGCTTAAATTACTCCTTTGTAAGAGGTTTATATTATAATGAGCTTATAAGCAACACGAAAGGTGTTGGAATTTTCTTATATATGTATATATGTACAAACATCTTTCGCATGGGATTTAGTATATATACTTTTAAAGTTAAAGTAGTACATATTTGAAAGCAATACATATTTTCATCAAATCTGGATAACTTTACTTCACTGCACATGAAATTGGATTACATACGAACTTTATGAAAAGTACTCAGTTTTGGCGAATATAAGAGTATTTTTCTTTTAGTTCTTCCAATTATAATTCATGAGATTCTTTATGTTTAATCAATTACCCCTTTTGATATGAATATCTTCTAGTAAATCACTAATGAGTAAGAAGTCAAGGAAATAAATATAGGTATAGATAAATAGGGGTATAGTACAAAAAACAAACTCACAAAGCAGAATTTTGTATCTTCTTTGGAGGAGTGTGTCATCAAGCTAGCCAGTATAAATAAACTATTTACTAAGAAAATGACTAAGAAAACTAATTAATTGAAGAAAATTTCCTGCCTAAGCATTTGAGGATGTGCAAATTTAAGTTAAAAGATAAAAATGGGATAAAATTATGCGGACTAAAGTTAAAAAAAATAAATCAAAATAAAAGTGCTAATCTAATACAGACTGTCGACATCTCCTGTATATGGGTTACGCATCATCTATAAGGAAGGTCACCACAGCCTTAATATGTACCTCATATTTATTGGTATTGGAACTCTGTCATATGTTTATCGATTGTTGTGCTGAACAAAGAACATATGAGAAATTTGTTGGACTACTTGCCCAAAGGTTTTGTATTATAAACAAAATTTACATTTAAACATTTGAACATATTTTTCGTGATACATATCACACCACTCATCGTGTAGATACAAATCGATTACGATTTTCATAAAAATTCTATTTCAAGAGCCTGCCAAATACATGGGACTTTCAAAGTTGAATGAAAGATTAAAGGATATTACACTTGCGATTCATTTTCAGGGCTCTTTGCTCGTGATAATCCTAAAAATAATAGATTTGCTATAAACTTTTTTACAGCAATCGGTCTTGTTGGATTGACTGGTGAATTACGTGAATTTATTAAAAGTGCTCCAAAATCTGTACCGGCTATTAATTAAGAAATACTTGGCGTTAAAGGCTCAGATTTATCATCTAATAATGTGAATAAAAAGATTACTCTTTTGGACATTATATAATAATGTTTATATAATAATGTGAATAATTTAATTAGATATGTGAGTGCTACTATTTATTTTTCAATCAAACATTGCTTCATATTATATGTTAATATATTACCTTGTGACATAGTGGCAGTCCGGTTTTCATGCGCGACAGTATTCTAACTAAAAAGGTGGGAATATATGTAATAAATATTTTACCGCTTTTTAGATGTCGCGAGATTTGTTGAATTTAAAGATACCTACCCAAAATGTGAGGACTAAGATGACGGATTTTCATAATTTTGAAGTGTCGCTATAATCAAATCCTATACGAAATATCTATACCTAAATTTTTAAATCTGATAATATTATATTCCATAAACTCTTTCAAGATAACGTTTCTTTTTTCTTTTCGCATAATAACATATATATATGGGATGGAATATATATACATATGTACATACCTACATATATATTGTGACACTGTTTGTTTTAATTTTCATTGATCCGAGAATGGTCGTTCCTTTAATCCCTAAGGACCTTGGCAATATTTCTCTTTAGGATATTTGTTAAGAAAATCGAGTTCAATTACAACAATCTAAATAGAACTGTTATCCTATACTTTATTTCTTTTTTTTTTATCATTGCTTTCAAGATAAGTATTTATAAAGAATACTTAATTCGTATAAATTCAAAAAAGGAAAAAAATCTCCATGGTGTTACCCCTGTACTTAAGATGTATTATATTACATACTTATCTTTATATCCCAATTATCCTTAAAATCCATTTACTTTTCTTGACTTTTAAATTTAACATCACTTTTCAAGTAACCCAACCTAACCCCATATACACAATATGGTCTCGACTAGACTTTTTCATAATAAATCAACTAACATTGCCAAAAAGTCGTTCATATGAAGTATGAATAGGGGCGGAATACATTTTTGAAGTCGTCAATTCAAAATTGTGTGTTTTCTCTGTCAAATCGTTAACCTCCGACACAGTTTCTCCATCAAACTTAACCCTTTCATATATCTTTAAGTTTTTATTGCTTGCACGTTCCCAAGGACATGTGGATAGGATACAAGACAACGTAAAGTGAAGGCACTTTTCTCTACCCACGACACGATGGAACGAAATGATTGTCGGAATTGAAAGTTTTTCGAACCAAGATATTGCGGGATATTTTTTTTTTTTGTAAGGAGACAGTAATATTAATAAATCTCTCTGAATATGTGCAAACATATACTTGGTCCTTGCACTTGTCTACAAATATCTATGTACATTTATGTAGATATATATTAACTGTTAACAAACCTGGTAATTTTCATTTAGTACCGTACCGAGTTTATTTCATTTCGAGAAGTTGTATGACGTTATAGGCTGATGTGTAGAATGAAGTGACATATAACATAATACCACCTCTGGCTCTGAGTAGCGATGTTGACTTGAGAATATCACATTAGAAGATAAGTAATCATAACAGAAGAGCTGTTTTGTTGGTGATGCTATTAAAATCCTTCAATACTTAGTTTATATTTGTTTACTGCATACATACGAATATTAAATAAATAAACAAGGTCACACAAAATCGTATGCATGTAGGAACCATCAAATTAATTATAATCTCAAGAAGATGTGCACGACACGCTTATCGTATTAAAGTGGGTTAACGCTATTAGCACTTGTCGCAATAAAGAAAATTGAAGGCACTTTATGCATAAAAATGGTAATAATTTACGGACGAAATTCACTCTCTTATGTGTTATGTGAGGGTGTCATGAATTATTCAAATTCCTTGTTCTGGAAATGTGAATTTTAGGCAATTTCGTTATAGCTACTCCCACATACACAACAAAAATTTATGAAGGGTCTTACAAAGCAGCGGTACGAACACAGTTTCTTTTTACAAACAATTTCCTCAGAAAATGACAAAAGTATTGTAAATAGTTGCGGAGGGTATTAGGAAGATAAAGTTAAGGACGCGAAATTTAATTAAAGCGATTTACCCGAATTACTAAATTATGTAAATTAACTATCCTACCAGCACTAGGAATATATCATTCTCATCCTTAATATACATAAGCTACCCTCTGTATCCCAATTCGCTTGTATATACATATACTATAAGAATGTAAAATGTACATACCCATAACCGGAATACGTTTCAGTAAGTAAAAGAACAATAGCGTGGGATAGAAACAAAAGTCACAAAATTAATTTAATGCCATCTACCGGATACTTGTGAAGGAGTTTCTTCAAAAGGATATAATAGAAAGAACAATCATTTGTATTGCTTATTATATTCTCTAAGGAAAGAGATTTTTTTGTTTTGTAATATTACTATGACATCTGTGTCTTGTTAAGGGTCTTGCAGATTTTTAGTAAATTCAAATACATTTTAGGTGAAATTTTTTGTTTGCTTGGAATGTTTCAACTTGTGTATGTGTTACTTTTATATTGTTGTTGCTTGTTTTTTATATTATTCATAGTATTTTGTATTTTTTTCCAATGAGTTTTAATACTTCATATAGTTTGGATAAAGAAATTTCTTTTTCAAGGTGCTATCAGGAGAATATAAGTTATACGTTTTTTTTGTTTGTTTTTGTACTAATTCGAGTCTACAGAATTGATATCTGATTTTGACAAAGAATCGAAGTCATGTAATCACAATGGATTAATTATTTAAGTGTTGAAATACTTAAGGCTATTAATGAGATTAAATCATCTGCTATAGGACTTATCTTTCCAAAATTTTTAAAATTATTTTGTCGTTTATTTTAGAAACCTTTTTCGTATTTTGAATATTGCATTACAATTCCCAGTTCCCCGGAATGCTGTATTACTACCTACCTCTATTCTCAAGGTGTTAATATATGACCTCAAGGCATTTAGTAACATATTGGCAGTCCGGTTTTCGTGTGCGACAGTATACTAACTAAAAAGGTGTAATCGTTCAGTTTGTAAATTTTTGTGTCACGTCATCTACACCAATCATCTTAATTAATAAAAGCCCAGACTCTGTCTGTAACGCGTTCGAATCCCAGCATGCTTTTTTTTAATGATATTAAAAAAATAAAAAAATAATTTTTTTAAATTAAAAAATTAAAAATAAAACAAAAAAGAATTAAAAAAAATTAAAATTATAACAAAAATACAAATTTTCAAACTTAAGTCAAAACAGTTCTAAGAACTGGCAACTTTAGCTAAATATAAAAAAAGCCCAGTTTCTGACTGCAACGCGGACAATTGCGCACGGCTGTTTTTTTTTAGTAAAAAATAAAATAAAAATATAATAAAAAAAATAAAAATTAAAGAAAATTTAAAAAAAAATATTTTTTTATAAACTTAAGAGAAAATCCCGTTCTAAGAATGGACTACATGAGTTAGTTTTACATAAATGATGAAAAGTAACGTTTGATTTTTTTATATTGAATGCTTTTTAGGCATGTATTTAGATGACGGCGCTTAAAATGGCATGGCCATGGGTATATTGCATTGATATTGGTAGTAGTGGTACAACTGTGAACTTAGTTTGTTAACGTTGCCCTTGCAAAAATCTTTTACTCAACCAACCAAGTTTTTTGCCAGCCAGCAAATAAATATATATAAGAGCTTAAAAATTTAGTACATACATGTGTCACCATCATATTAAGCAAATCTTTTTGGAAGAGTTCACAAACTGACAAAATTCAAAATCAACTGCTTTAAAATGTTTTTCCAGTATCAGTAACACTAATTAAAATTCATTATTAATTAATTAGGTACCAATGTAGATGTATAGACGCAAATTTAAAAATGAGAAATAATTTTCACTTAATTCATAACAAATTTCACAGTTTTTCCGGGCTTTTTTGTTCGTTGACATTTTTAACTTATCCATGAATACTTTCTAAGTGCATTCAAGCTTAAACATTAAAGTGGATATTTTTAATTTTCTTCTAATTTCACCATATTTTTTTTTTCTATAAACTTTTCGCCTGCGACGACCACCTTCCAACCAACACCATAACACTTAGAGACCGGGTTAACGCCTTACATATAAATGACCTACTTGTCCTTTGTTAAAATCTGCTGTTGCTTAATTAAACTAAGCGCGCTGGCTATTTACCCTAACTCTAGCATAATAGATATAGTGCCATTTGGAATGTCCCTGGAACAATTATAATTTATGAATGGAACCAAGTCAGACGAATCATCATACAACAAGAAGCAAGATGATAATAAAAACTCAAAGCTTCGGAAATAAGGATAATTTTTTTCAATGCAAATTTTTCAAGAATACTAACAATTTTTAAATAAATTAGGATAAAGCCAAAGAAGATCCATGCCATGAGCACAAGAGAGATGATAGTCGGTGGCAAAAAGTTCTGTATATATCTTTGGTTGGATTTATCTCAAAAGGACTTGAAGAGGGATAACTAAAGAAAAAATTTCATCTTATAATGACGGCTTAGTTGGGGGTTTAGGATGCAGGCAGAGTTCACTTTAAAGGTTTTTTGACTTTTATTCTTTCTTCATGACCGGACGTTAGGGTGGTAGTGTCTGTTATCCATTCATGGGCTTTGCTTCTGATATTTGTAAGCATAAGTTTAGTCCATCACCCTTTTGATATTTTGGAAGGAGATTGTTTTTTGTTTTTGTCCTTTTACATGCAACGTTGGATTTTTATTTTTGCTTGCCTGTTTCTTTTTCTGAAAGTTCGACTTTATTTGAATTTCCACTCGATTTCTTTTATTGGATTATAAAGTGCAATATCCCTTTCCATATTGAATTAAAAATGGAAATTTTATGAAGTGCTTAAGAATGTATTTAATTGTTTTAAATCTTTCGAAAATTCAGTTGTAAAGTCTGATTACTTATAAATTGACACAATTCTCTAAAATCTTGAAAAAGCTTCCATACGCTTGTCCGTGTGCACACCGTTTCCAAACTTGGACGGGTATTAATCAAATCATTTTAAATATTGCATTTTAGAGACTCATTTGTCACTTATGAAATATTTGATACCCCAAAACAGCTTTATATAATATATAATTTATAATATATATAATTTACTTGATTGAATTGTATGTAAGTCACTTTGTGATAGCTCGATAATTAATCATAGTTACTTCAATACTAACGAATGTTCATACAAGCATGTTTAGATTCCACCTACATGTGCAATCATTTGTGCAATTATTTGATTCAAACCATGCCAAATAGTCACTTACTTCTTTGCATATATAAGTACCTATATGGATTTCTGAAAACGTTCATCTTGAAATTAATCGCCTTGAAACTGATCACTGTTAATTCATCGTTTCTATAAAATATTTTATTTTACATATGTTTAGTCGTTATTGAAACGCTGTGAGTTATTTCGTATCTCTTCAGTTCTCCAATCATGGAATGAAATTTTCAACTTTTCGAATCAGATTAAAGCTTGAAGAAGACAAAGAAGTCGTCATCATATATGTATATCAAATCTGGTGAGTACGACGATTATGGAACTGTGATATTGAAAAATTCACAAAGTAACAACGACGATAGTTCTGAGGCATTATTATGATGGAATGACTTGTTTTTTTTTTTTCCTTCCAACCCGTGATTCCCTTGCAGTAGTCTTTCAGGAAATAGTTTTTTTTTTTTTTTTATCATATTTAAGCCAAGCTCAGGGGAACATTCGTACTGTTCGGGATAAAAAAGTATCACGGAATTTTACTGTACGGCCGAAAGTAATATGAAGGGTTAAAGGATATGCGCGGTTTGCAGCGCGAGTATTGCGTGCAGGAATCATTCTACAAGGGATTAGACTAGATATTTCATCAGAACATTGATCATGCATATAGCGATAAAGGAGCGAAAAGCATCCAACATTGTGGCGGTGCTCGAGTGAGTCGATATGACAAGTTATTGCCAAATCGCCAATGAGCTTGAAGGCTCTCTTTTGGACAATATCCAATGAAGCCAAGGCTGTGCGACCAGCCAAGGCCCATATATGAGAGTTGTATTCCATTCTAGGTCTAATGTAAGACTTGTAGAGGAGCGCTAGATTTGAAGGGCTGAAATATGTCTTACACCTTTTCAGAAATCCATGACATTTTGATGTTCTTTGGCCACAGAGAAGATGTAATCTGTCCAGTTTAACTTACTGGAAATATTAATGCCAAGAATGTTTAGTGACGGTGAATCAGAAATTAATGCCCCATCAAAAGAAACGAGTGTGGTTAAGTTATGATCTTGTTTTAATGGGATGAGACAGCTTTGGGTCCTAGATGCATTGAATTCGACGCGATTTGCTTTGCCCCAAGCGAGAATATTGTCAAGATCGTTATTCAATGATCTAATCATGCAATCTCGTTTAACACATGCGGCATTCCCCCTGGAGTCCGCAAGAATATCAAAGCAGTAAGCGAAATCAAGAGTACTGTCATCTGCGAAACTACGGATGGGATTGAAAGTTAGGGAAAGCAGATCATTAATGAAAATTAAAAAGAGAGTTAGAGAGATAACAGAGCCTTGAGGCACACCGGCATTTATAGGATGCGGTTCAGATGTAACGCCACCTAATACAACACGTACTTGGCGACTAGATAGGATACTTTCAATCCATAATAGAAGAGGAGGAGAGAGACCAAGTGCTTTAAGTTTGGCTAAAAGGGCTGGATGCCAGACTCTATCAAAGGCCTTTGAAATATCCAGAGCAACGATTTTAGATTCACCAAAATTGTGAAGACTACGGTTCTAACGTTCCGTAAGAAAGGTCAGCAAGTCTCCAGATGAGCGTCCAGCTCGGAAGCCATATTGGCGATCGTTGATGAGATGATTAGTTTATAGATACTTCATTAAACCTTTGAAAGAATCAAAGTGATCGCAATTGGTCGGTAATTTGAGGGATCGCTACCCTCTTTTTTCTTGGGAATATCCTGAACGTGAGCTAGTTTCCAAGCAGTTGGGAATTTTCCTGTCGAATAATACAAGTAGAATAGTTTGCGCAGAGGTTTAGCCAAGGATGAGGCGCAACTTTTAATTAACAGGGGCGAAAAACCATCAGGACCTGCGGCTTTGGAGACGTTGTTCCCCTTAAGGACCCTGAACACATCCCTCGTACGAACGTGTATTGGGTCTTGTACACATTCACACGGGCGATGCAAAACAGGTGTTTGTGAAGTGGGTGGAAGACAAGAATTTGAAGCGAATCTAGCAGCTAAAATATTAGCTTTATCCAGGGAGTCAACAATCACTTCACCTTTATTAAGTAGTGAAGGTATAGAGGAACTGCTGAAGTTGTTCCTGATGGTTTTGACCAGGGATCAGAAACCTTTGCTACCTTTGCGGCTTGCCAAGATTCTCTAATATTCTGGTCAAAAAGAAATTTTTCTCTCTGGATAATGGACTTGCAGGTGTTCCATGCAGTCTTGTAGACCTGTTTCATTTCTGGACATGGATGCAATTGATAGGCACGAAAAGCAGACTCTTTCGCTTTTATAGCTTGGTTGCACTTATCGTTAAACCAGGAGCGATCATGCTGTTGTTGAGAACTGCTGTAAGAATACGGAATGTATTTACGCATGCCAAGATTTAGTATGTTACTAAATTCCAATGTACATTCATCAACAACCGTCGAAGCAAAACCGACCGACCACTCAATTTCTCTAAGATACTTATTGAGACTTTGCCAATCAGCATTCTATAGCGCCAAAGAAGCCTACTTGTAGGTAGAGTAGTTGGACGGCACACGTTTTAGGTGGTAAATTGAGCCGTGATTAAACAATGGTCTGAATTTCCGAGAGGGGAACCGACTGAGATGGAATATTTGTCCGGCTGAGATGTTAGAAACAAGTCGAGTAAATTAGCCTTATCTCCAGCTGTATCAGGACTTCGCGTTGGTGCATCCACTAGTTGTTGTAAATTAAATGATTCACAGAAGAGTTCAACGAAACGGCCCGCAGGACTTGTGGTAGAAGAATGTCTGAGCCACGGTATATTAAGAACATTAAAATCGCCTGCCAGGACGATTTCGGAAGAGGGGGAGGCAGAAAGCAAATGATCAATATTGTTGGAGATATTGTCAAATACGGATACCGTCATCAGACATATTTGGGCTGCGATAAAGGAAACAGAAGTAAATGATGTGCTTGTGAAGTTTGAACCTAATCCAGATATAGTTAAACTCTGGATTGGAAGAAGGAAAATCTTGAAGAATAGTAAAGGCAACATCATTCCGAATATATACTGCGATCCCTCTATGCTGAGAAAAAAGAGGCACGAAGCTGTAACCAGGGACGTGATACTGATTAATATCAGCATCAGAAACGACCTTGGTTTCACTTAGCGCAAGAATTGCCGGATTTTTTGAGTTAAGGTGGCAATACACCGAAAACCGATTTGCTCGATTGTTGCAGAAAATCCTTTCTTGAAAATTTGTTTTTAAATAATGCCTTTAACGCTTGATAAAAATTATCTTACCTTGCGTCTCCACAAAATAGTTTTCTTATTTTCTGTCTTTCAATTATTTGATATTTAACAGTTTTCAGAAAGGTGTCATTCGAGTTTTGTTGTTCATATGTACGTGTGAAACACACATCTTTCTTCTTCATCAATTTAAAATAAAATCAAATTGGTATTTCAACCCTAACCTATGCTTAATAATTGGCGGTGGTAAAATGTTTTTTTTTTTTAATTTAAATTCAAGAAAAGAAAACTATATTTTTCATTTTCGCATATAGTTGTATTGTTTATTTATAGGAAAACCAATTACCGATGATATATTTATAAAACACTATGCGACGTCTACTTCAGTGACGTCGGGATAGATTCTAGAGCCAGAGTTCATTTGGAAGGCTTCTCCGATCTCAACGTTGCGCAGCAGTAGGTGCAACTTGGGCAATATTAAGTACCACGTCAGCTACGGAAGCCAACGTAATGTAAATGGGATCATCGTTTTTACACCCTAGATGAAATCATAGAGTATAGGTACTAAGTTTGTCATTCCGTTTGTAACGCAGAGAAATAATGCTGATATAGCAAAATGGGTTGGACATAATATTAGAAGTTATTTTGATTTTTACAAATCCATCTGTCTGTCCGTCCGTCCTAACAGTAACTCAAGAACATGTTCACTTAGGCTGCATTCACACCAGACGTTTTAATCATCCTTCAGTCTTGATTCAATCAGAACGCCACATAAGTTTTTACACATATCCCTCCATTCACACCTTTAAAACAAAATGATTTAATCAGCAGTTCTAATAAATCATTAAAGCATGATTAGAACGTCCGGTGTGAATGTAGCTTTAGAGTGCTGAAATTTTGCACATGGGCTTTTTAAAAAAAAAAAAACAAAAAAAAAAGGAAATTCAAGTTCGAAAATAGGCGCGCTGCCTGAGAGAGAATGCGTCGACGTAGAGGGCTGAAATATGGTACATGGCGTTTTCATAGCAATAGTTAAACAAATTTAAAAATGAACTCAATCGGATAAGCCCTTCTTGGTGTTTCCATACAAAACTTTGGTTTTTCACTATATATTTGGAAACTGCCAGAGAACGCTTCGATGTGGAGAGCTCAAATTTTATACACGGCTTTTTCATAAAAATTGCAAATTCAAGTTAAAAAAGGGACCAAATCGAGCAACCCTTTCTTGCCATACAAACCTTTGAGTTTTCATTTTATTTAACTCTTATTTTCATCTAGTGTATAATATTATTGGTCTTAGACCAATTACAACTTTTTCTCAATAGGTTTATGATGGCATTTTCGACAGTTCGTCTGCAATTTTACTTATGTTCTTATGTATGGTCTGTTTCATATCGTTGTATGACAACGGTGTTTAAAGCTGGTCTAAAGTTTAAGTTTATTCTCGTCGTCCGTAATTTTTTTTTAAAGGGTTTGAATTTTATTACGTTTATTCTGGTCGTCCATAATTTTTTTTTAAAGGGTTCGAATTTTATTAAAATTGCCCGTAAATGGAATTTTTAGCAAATCCTTTGCAAAATAACAGTTCACTGAACAAATATAAATTTATTAACATTGAACTGTAAAAAAGATTTTTACTTTTTCAAGTAAAATTTGAAAACTCATATTTTTCTTATGACCTTATGCAAACACATTTATTTTTGCATGCTTTATGCATTTCATAAATTACCCCTTTATAAATTTACCGTACGCATAGTGAAATAAAAGCTTTTCTTTAATAAGCTCTTCTTGCAATGAAATATTAGTTGCATTGCAACATAACCTAGCATTTTATATATTACATTCAACCTTTTTTCCACAATTGAACAATACGTTTTGCATGTCAGAAAAAAAAAAGACTACGACTAACCTTCACCTCGACTTGAACCAATTTTTCCACGGTATACGATAAATTGTTTACGTTGCCATACTTACCCTTTGCTCCCTGAGGAATAAGGTACGTTACCAACTTTTCTTTCTGCCACTGGTAGGACTTTTTCTCGTCTATTTCAATTACGTTTGCTACATTTTTCACTTTCATTTTCGCACATATAACTTGGCTATATACACAGTGGATATGCAATCGAGCTAGTCCAATTTCTACTGATGGCTCTTACTATGCTTATTATAAATTCTTCTATACAGTTTTATCTTTGGAGTGCCGTCTGAGTCTGGATTTTGGGTTGAAATTGGGAATTGTTGATTCGAATAATTCTAGACAATCAGCGAAATCATCATTACGGCGGAGTGGTAGCATTTGGTTGCTGAATTATAGGAAAATTTCGTTCATTTTAGGGGTGTGCTATTATTCTGAGTTGAGTTATTTTTATGATTTGAGGAAAAATACAGCAGCAACAGCTATAGATTTTTAGTAAATGATTACGCAGTCATTATAGAGGGAACAATAGTTTTTCATTTTTCATGGTAATTAGCAGAGTTTTGCTGTTGTATGTTTTAGAAATGAGGAGGATGGATTTTTAATTTATCACTCACATTGGACAAAGGCAAAATTTTAAAACAAAACAAAAAAGCGAGGTTTCATTTGTCACTAAACTACTATTTATAGGATGTTGAAAATCGTTTCCCTATAAAATTCGACCATATCTGACATTTTAGAAGGCTTTTTAAATACAGCCTACCAGCAACATTTGGTTAGGTATAAGTCTTACTATACGAGTATAGCTATCGAATCCAGGGTTTAGGTCTAGGCTATTACTATATGCTATTGTGACACTCATGTATTATTAGAGTACGATATTTATGATAGAACAGAAATTCTGACTAAAACTGGAGGTGCAAAATGTTCGAACCCCTCACCCTCCCTTATTTAAATTTTAGAACACTCACTGACTAAATTAATGTTTCTTTACACTAATCTACGCAAAAATTCTCGATTCCTGCTGTGTATATTGTTTTGTAAAAGGACTTTATATTCCTTTTAAATGTGTTGGATTTTCTGAAAAAGTGTAAGAAATATATCAGCCCATCGGATCTAGCACTCCTCTGGAAGTCTTACATCAGACCTAGAATGGAATACAATTCCCATATCAGGTCTCATCATCGACCTTACCCATCTTCTTAAGAGCCTTAGTTCCTTTCTGCTGAGTGTGAGGCATTCTTTTGTCCTCTGTTGCAAATACTTTATAAACTTCTTCGCTTGTCTCAGACCAGGGGTATTTTCCCAGTATTCCTTCTTAGTTCTGTCCTCCCAAAACCTAATCTTAGCTGAGAGGTTACACTTTGGGTGTCCAAAGACAGGCTCAGGGCCAATTAACGGAGATTTGGATCCTTCCTTTCCAAGGCGGTCCGCAATCTCGTTTCTCTTAATGCCTTCATGTCGTGGTACCTAGATAAGTGTCACCCTATTTATCTCGGCCAGTTGCTTCAAGACAGTAAGACAGTCCCAAATCAGCTTCGACTAAAGGTAAACGAGTTTAACGCTTTAAGTGCTGCTTGGCTATCTGATATTACGTATATTTTTTCTCCACGGATATTCTTGTGGATTATTTCAGAAGCGCAGAGTTCTCTGGCGTAAATTTCTGCCTGAAAAATGGTTGGTGAGGCCCACAGTTCCTTTGCGAGATGGCACCTTGGCCCATATATGCCCACGCCTGCTTTACCTTCCATTTTGGACCCATCCATGTACCATTAAGAGATCCTTTTTCAAAGGGTAGGTCCCCAGTGTGCCATTGTGGACGGTTCCCAAAGATCACCTTAAATGGTGTTTCAAAGTTATGGCGTTTCGGCATAACGTCTGAAATTGGGTTAACCATCGGATCCTCTATGAAACCCTGGAGGACTTTCAGGTGGCCAACTATAAAACGTAAAACTCGAAAAGTCATTAATTTGTTCTTTTATTCTCACTTTGAAAATATTTATAAAAATGCAACCTATCGCTAACAAACTGTTACAACCAAATGAATCTCAGTTTTACTTAATCTACCTGCTCAACCATCTACCTATCATAAAAACAATCCGTATCCTTATACTTAGAAAAACCTTAACCGTAATTAATGCAAATAAGTCCTTCTTGGTAAGGTACAGAATGATGTGCCGCTTCTTTGATCTATATTTTGTTCTTAGAATTCCTATTGTATTGCCTTGCAGCTGCTTACAGCTCGGCCGCGCTCGTTTTCGTCATGTCTTCGTGACAGATTCCCCGTTGGTAGGTGCTGTGAGAATAAAATAATATCAATACGTTAATTTGTTTTATTCTGAATCTGATATATCCGACTCGTTGTCGTCTGTATCAGTTAGGTGTTGGAATAGTTTTAACTTATCGCCAGGACATACTCCGACATATTTTTTTCGCGAACGTGTCGCGCCAGATAAATCTTCTACAATATAGCGATCGTGATCTAATACTTTTGTAATTTGATACGGTTCACTATACTTTGGCAGCAGCTTTCTGCTATTACCATCATTTGACCGCTTTGGTCGCTTGACTAATACATACTGACCTTCAGTATATATTCTACTTTTGGCACGTCTACCATCGTAATACTTTTTTTGAGTTTCTTGACTCCTTGCAATATTTAGAGAGGTTTTTCTCTTTCTACGTGAACTAGGACTTTCCACCACTTCGTTCGATATAAATGAGTCAATAGAACTGCGAGGCGTATAACCAAATAACAATTCATGTGGACTTTTTCCGGTTAACTTATTAATAGTATCACTCAGACCCCACTGAATGGATGATATAGTTTCGTCCCATTTTCTCTCATCCTCGTTGGATGAGCCAATAGATGCTAGAATGGTACGATTATACCTTTTCGCTTGTCCATTTGCTCTTGGCATTGCGGTAGCGTTAAGTACTCTCTTTATTCCCAACTTATTACAATAGTCTGTGAACTTACCAGAGGTAAAACAACTACCTCTGTCACAAACTATTCGGCGAGGAACTCCAAATACATTGATCATTGCATCAAACGCCTTAATCACTGGTTCCACTTTAGTGTTTGGTACTGCTTTTAGGAAAACATACTTCGTAAAACCATCAATAATCGTAATCAAATGGGTATTGCGTCGTGAACTTTTCACAAATGGCCCCAGGTGATTAACGTGGAGAGTGTCAAATGGAATTGATGTCTTTTCAATGGGATGTAATTCTCCTGATTGCTTACCCGCTGGAAATTTATTATATAAGCATCCCAAACAACAAGATATATATTTCTTCATATATTTTTTCACTGCAGCACACCAGTATTTTTATTGTATATAGTTTAATGTCTTTTCTAGTGAAAAATGACCAACGTTGTCGTGATGGCACATTACTACTTCTTTGCGAAAACTTTTAGGCACTACCCAGCGTTTTCCTTCTTTTGTTATCCTGTATAGTCGGTTGTTCTTCAGGCAGTATTCTTTATGAATGACTTTATCTTCCTTCGTTATAGGTTGTTTGCTAAGAACGTTAATAAGGTATTTACATCGATCATTTTTTTGTTGTGCCGTCAGAACCCAGTCATCTGTTGAAATGTCAACTATTAACACATGCTCATTTAGTGATGTCTCTATGGAATTTCGGCTGAGAGCATCAACATGAGCCATTCTAGTGCCAGGACGGTACTCTATTGAAAAGTCGAATTCTTGGGTAGAAAGCCACCAACGACCTATTCTTGGTATTAAGTCCCGTTTGCTGAAAGCACTCCTAACTGCACTACAGTCGGTTATGACTTTGAAACTAATTCCTATTAAATACACCCGGAAGTTCTTCAGCGCGTAGACTACAGCAAGTGTCTCTAGTTCGTAGGAGTGATACTGTTGTTCCTCTTTGCTTGTAGCTATACTATAGAAAGAGACTGGTTTTAGGAAATCGTCCTGCTGCCTTTGCAATAAAATTCCTCCTATTCCAAATTTGGAAGCATCGGTGTGCAACTCTGTTCTCGCTTGGTTATTGTAGAGCGCAAGGATTGGTCTTTTAGTCAATCTACTTTTCAATGTACTGAATGATTTTTCTTGATCGTCTGTCCATTCGAACTTGCTCTCCTTCTTCAATAGTTTCGTCAGTGGAGTTGCAATAGATGCAAAGTAGCACACAAATCTTCTAAAATAGCTAGCTAATCCTAAAAACTGACGGATTTGGTGAACATCGATCGGTTTAGGGAAATTTTCCACAGCTGCTATTTTTGTTCGACCCGGTTGAATTCCCTGCGAGCTTAATTCATACCCCAAATAATTAACTTTTTCTTTAAAAAAGGAACATTTTTTCAGTTTTAAAGTCCTCTATGAAATCCTGGAGGACTTTCAGGTGGCCAACTATAAAATGTAAAACTCGAAAAGTCAATAATTTGTTCTTTTATTCTCACTTTGAAAATATTTATAAAAATGCAACCTATCGCTAACAAACTGTTACAACCGAATGAATCTCAGTTTTACTTAATCTACCACTTCAACCATCTACCTATCATAAAAACAATCCGTATCCTTACACTTAGAAAAACCTTAACCGTAATTAATGCAAATGAGTCCTTCTTGGTAAGGTACAGAATGATGTGCAGCTTCTTTGATCTATATTTTGTTCTTAGAATTCCTATTGTATTGTCTTGCAGCTGCTTACACAACCAAATTATTTGTACTTTGGAGGTTGGCCCTTTATAGCCTAATTGCACTAAGTATGGCCTGCTCCGTAACATGCAAATGTAAAGGTAGGAGGTCCAACATAGCCTCTAGGGCCGCAGTTGGGCAGGTACGCATGGCACCGGTTACTCGTAGATATGCAAGCCGTTGTAGTTTTTGTAAACTAGCTTGAGCTGTCTTTTGTTTTGTTTTTGGCCACCAAACGAGTGAGGTGTATGTGATCATAAGTCATATAATAGATGTGTATGACCACAGAGTCATTTTTGGTTTAAGACCCCAAGTTTTGCTAAAAAGCCTGCGGCATGT
Source organism: Dioctria rufipes (assembly GCA_963924295.1). NCBI lineage: Eukaryota > Metazoa > Arthropoda > Insecta > Diptera > Asilidae > Dioctria > Dioctria rufipes. Next base: position 14,391,597 of record OZ002745.1, read on the forward strand.
CCATGTTGCCACTGTAGCTTTATCTAGTACTCTTTTTAAGTGAGAATTCCAGGTTAGTCTGTTATCTAGGGTAATACCTAGATATTTGACCTCCTTTGAGAATTCCACTACTGTTCCCTCAAGAGATGGTGTTTGTAAATAAAGCTTCCCTTTTCTCGTGAAGGGAACAACTATTGTCTTACCAAGATTGGCTCGAAATCCCATTGTTTGGCACCAGTTGCAAACTATGTTTAGGGCTTTTTGAAATAGATCAGAGATTATCTTGTGTGCCCCTAATTGTAATGACCAGGTCATCCTCATATCCCTGATTGTCATAGCCGAAATTGGTTAGCTTCTGTAGGAGATCATCTACAACCAGCGACCATAGTATAGGGGACAGAATCCCACCTTGGGGATAACCCTTGGCAGCCACTGTAATAGAGTCCTCCCTCAGGTTAGCTGTGATTCTCCGGCTTTCAAGCATAGCTTTTATCCATTTTACCAAGGAAGGTTTGATTCCTTTTTTGGTAGCTGCATTCTCAATGGCTTCAAAGGAAGTCAAATGCTCCTTCGATGTCTAGGAATGCACATAGGGCAGTCTCTTTTTCCTCTACTGCCTTTTCTAATCCTAGGACAAGACTATGTAGGGCAGTTGTGGTAGAATTTTCCTGCTTTTTGGTTTGCTGGTTTGGGTGCAGCGATGATGAGTGCACCGCTCCTAACATAGTTGTCTAACACTTTCTCCATTGTTTTGAGGAGAAATGAGGTTAGACTGATCGGACGGTAGGATTTGGGTAATGCAGGTGAACGCCCTCCGCCTTTAGGTATAAATGCTACCTTAATTTCCCCCCACGTCATTGATATATACCCTAGAGTATAACTAGCTCTAAAGGTCTTAATGAGATTTGGCAGTATCTTTTCTAGCCCCTGTTGAAGTAGGGCTGGAAAGATGCCATCAGCTCCAGGCGATTTGAATGGCTTAATAGAGTTGACGGCCCATTTAACTTTTCTTGGGGTGAAAATTCTGCCAGAGAAACTTTTAATCCTATTGGAAGGCCTGCATTCAGGTCTTAGCTCTTCAGGGTTTTCGTCGTCATTTTGCATAACTCTCGAATCGGGAAATGAGTTTGTAATAACAAATTTACTGTTTCTTCCCGGCTATTGTGTAGCTGCCATCGACTTTCTATAGAAGGCCGATACTATTGGTGTGATCCTTAGAGAGAATTTTTTAAAGTCTTATACTTGTGGGTAGATCATCAATGCCCTAAGTGTTTTATTGTACTCAGTCAAGGCGCGCTTGTATTCATTCCAAGTACCTGTTGTTTTTGCCTTGTTGAAAAGCCTTCTAGAATTGGCTCTTAATCTATTTAGTTCGCTGTTCCAACAGGACACAACTCGCGTTGTTTCCCTTTGTTTAACAGGACAACTTTGTTCATAGGAGCAGATGATCAGTCTATGCATATGGGAGGAAATACGGTCTAGATCCATACGGCTCTAAATTTGACCATTTTCGAGATCCTCTAGACTCATCCTGATATATTCCCTGTAGGAATTCCAATCAGTGAGACGTGGAACTCTTATTTCCTCCCTTTTCTTAGAGGAAGCCTTAATATCGAACCTGATATGGTTATGGTCTGACATTGAGGCCTCGTTTGAGACATACCAGTTTGCAATGGCATCTGCCATATTTGGGCTGATGAGTGTTAAATCCAGCAGCTCTTGGCGAATGGCGTTGCGTTCATTCCCTATATTAGCTATGTCTATATTATTTTTAACTAAATAGTCAAAAAGGTACTCACCTCGTCTGTTGGTGTCACTGCTTCCCCATACAATGTGATGGGCATTTGCGTCACACCCGATGATATGAGATTTATTCCTTTTTTGGCAGAAATCCAAAAGTTTTGTAATTTCCTATGGAGGAGGTGGATTCGTATCACCCGGGAAGTAGGCTGAGGCCATTACCACCTCATGCTTGTCTTTGTCTGTTGGCACATCTACTAGGGCAGCCACTAGGTCCCGAGAGATCAGTTCTGTAATAGGAAGGAAGTTAATATTAGGTTTAAAAAGCATTGCCATCACTGCACGTAATACTCGCACTGCAAATCACGCACATCCTTTTATCCTTCAAATTACTTTCGGCCATACAGTAAAATTCCAAGATGCTTTTTTATCCCGAACTGTGCGAATGTTGAACAGTCTTCTGTTTTTCCTTCGACATACAATTTGTGAAAGTTTAATGGTGATTTACATCAGCACCCCCGGTACTTTCCTTACCTTCCCTAATTCCTTTCCCTGTCTCCTTCCTGCTATGCTGTTCTTTGCCTTATAGGGTATCCCATAAGCTTGGCTTAATAATATAAAAAAGAAATTTACTGGTAGATGTTGCAACTATATCATTATAGTAAGCAAGGCAATTTCTTTTGTTCAGCTATACAAATGTTTGTTTTCAATATATTTTATTGAATACTCTTAAATTGTTAGTAGGTAGGTTAGTAGTATAGTATAATTGTTCACTATATTCAGCCCTCTCCAAACAAAATTCCTAAATACTTAGCCTGATGTCAATCAACGGAATCAGGGTCAAGAGCACCCAAATAAATCACAAGATTAAAAAAAGCTATAACAGCAATCATCTACAAAAAGAGTTTCTTCTACAAGCAAAAGACTGAATATAAAAAATAATAAGGAAAAATGCTATAAAGCATTTCATTTAAATAAACTATCACAAAAATCTCTTGTGGTAGGTCACATCCCATATAAAAAGAAATCCTTGGAAATTTTTTTTGTCCAACAGAACTTTCAGCATCTTTGAATTTTTAATCAAATTAACATTGCTGGGCTAACATTTTTCAAAAGGGCTGTCGTATTTATGTAGGTATATATATATATATATATATATATATTTCCTTATAAAAAATGTAGAGTAAAATTTATCAGGCCTTCATTCTTCATGTGCATACTTTATTTCATCAGCATTGCTATTTAGCAGGATCCTCTAATTTATCTTAATAAATTTAATTTCAGATGTTGTTTTACTTCTTTTTCTTCTTTCATGATATAGTCCTTTGTTATAAACTTTCCACCAGAGTATTTATAATATTTTAATTTATTTCTCATGCACTTTGTTGTTGAAGTAAAGTTTCTATAGTATGTAGCTACTTGTTCAAAAACACTCAAACATGTTACACAAAGTAAACAAAATTTCCCATTTAACTTTGCCAAAGGATAGAATCTAGCTAAAATTTTCAGCACAATAATAGAGAGCCTCTGTACTATGGATTTAATTAAGCTAAATTAATTTTGCTATCGTCTAAAAACAAGTCAGTCACTTGACTACCATGGCAAGTTTACTTCGTTTGTTCTTGACCATGGAGGAATACTGGATACATTAGATATAAAGTTCAAAACTATTTGAATTACCCAAAAGATATATACACATGAATATGTACATACATAACTATAGTTAAATTTCAAGGTTGACCAATTTCCTGAAAGATACATATACGAGTAGTATATGTAAGAGTAGTCACAAGCTTTAGATATGAAATGAAAACATTCCAAAGATACAATTTTTTTTTCAAGAGACAATAAATAGATATTAAAACTTAATCCAAAAATTAACTTAATCAATTTTCATTAGTGTTTAAGGAGGAGAAAAACAGAGAAAAAGATATTTTCTCACCTCACGATCTATAAATGATAGCTTTATCCTTGGACTTTTTACTATATGATGTACCAACAAAATTCCGTCGGACAAACATATAGGTAGAAGGTAAAATATTCAGTGTTGACATTCACAGCATTGAAACATGATTTTTAAGCACAGGATAGGCTTAATTTATTTTGTGGCCCGTAATTGCTGATCCATCTTCATGAAAAAATATCCTGACCAGTTTCCACGTATGCAGTTTGAAAATATTCTCCACAATATTATGATGGTATGTACGTATACCTATACATACCCACCAGCATCATTTAATGAAGCCACATCACTTCATGTATCAAATTTTATAAATGTTTCTGACATCCGGAATTACCCTTGTCGTGAAGATAGGGTGTGTTCATGGAATGGAATATAAGGGCTGATGTTTACTTGTTATTACGCCACCCACTTCATCAGAGGTTGGTTGTGATGTGATGTGAGTGAGTGAGTGGATCCTTCGATGCAGAAGACAACTTCAGTCGCTATGTCAACTGTTTCAGGAGAGAGAGAACTGTTTGATTTCGACACTGCCATTTCAGTGAAGTGGCAAAAATGTAAGAAAATTTCTTGCTAGTTAGTTGTTAGAAGAACTTGGCTTAAGTGTAAAATATAAATTTAGAAGGCGGATGTGGGCTAGTCGAGAGCAAAGACAGAAATCCTAGTCTGTTCTAAGCATTTTTTCCCTAACTTATTGATATGACCTTGCAAAATGAAATGGTTGCTGTAGAATATTTGAGCAATGGGGGACTTGCCGATCTCCTTCCTATTTTAAATTTTATACAATTCAGTGAATTGCAAAAGTATGACATTTTTATAGTACGTACATACGTATGTATACTATGCTGACTAGGTACAACTCAAATCGCCCGACCGACGAATGTAGTAAGCTTTCCTTATTCCAAGGAACTTTTCGTCGTAGCACTCAAGAATTGTTGAAGTAAAAGGAACAAAAGCTCGAAAACAATTGAAACCATTGTAAAGGAAGAAGATTTGAAGAAGTTATGTGCGGTTTCTGCAGTGAACTGAATTTCTGATGTGAATGGGCGGAGTAGCACAGCATAGTTACGTAGTCTAGCATTATCTTCAGTTAGAGATTCAACTGATGAATTATGAATACAATCTGCGCGCTTAGAGCAGATTAAATCAAAATTTGAAAGAGGAATTTATTACTTTGCCCCAGATAAGTAATGTTCAGAATAATTTCTCAATTTTTCGATCCTTACCTTTCGTAATAATGCGCAACTTTTTGTTTATGTGTGACTTCCGTTCTCGCCCACCACTATACAAATGTTGGAAATAGATACAAATCCTGCAGTGTGGAGCAGCTGCAATTATTTGTTGGCAACAATAAAATTTCCAGGAGGGTTTTTGTGTAGAATTTATATAATTTGGGGTGAAAATGTGTAGGAGGATAACCACAAATGTTATGTGAACTGGCCTTCGTGAGTTTTAACGCTATTCATATTATTTCTTGTGAAATTATAAACAAGTTATAGTTAACTATAGCTGACGGCTTACTGTGTTTACCGCACATACTATGATATGTATACATATTTATATATATATATATATGTAGGTTATAATTCCTTCACAGGATAACAACGGCACTAAAAAGTTTTATCATTAGGTAAAATTTTGTTTTTCTTCAATTGAATTAAAGTTTTATTTACGGCTGAATAATATTGTAAGCATTTCGTTCACCCTTTTTATTTTCCAAAGTTTTTATGATATTGATTTGAAACGTTCGGCAAAATATTAAAAACTCGTCAGTTCAAATGCTACCGGACCTAGATTTTTTGAAAAAGATGTTGCGTTTTTTTTTTTAATTAAAAGCCTCAAAAATCGTGTTTGTTTTTTTTTTCCCACCCCTAAACACTTTTTAATGTACACACACCAATTTTTATTATTTTTCGTACATAGGTTTTCCAAACATATTTGTAAATGCTACCGGAGCTGTTTTTCAAAATTTGTTAATATTTTTCATGTTATAATTACCTTTATAATATTAAGATTGAGACTCCTGTAACTTAAGTAAAATTTATTATTACACGTACACAAGAATGAAGATTGAGGTAATTTTATTCAGTAGCCCAAAAACCGAATAAATCCCGAAAGTAGTTTATTTTATAAAAATCAATTTGTAAACCTCTATCGCGATAAAAAGTGAATGATTTATTCATTTTAATTCTTAAAAGATTTTTGTGGTGACAACAGGATCTAATAGTACAAGCAAATAATCGGTTTTGTATATACATATGTGAATAATTTTGAACAGTACTTTACTACGCACTATTGATAGGTATTGCTAATGTGATTAGTTAAAATTTTGGAAACTCAGAATAGCGAGCTTTAATTTCTGCCACTCACCCTATAGTATCATCTCTTCGTCAGCTTTGGTTATTGTAGATGCGTCAATTTTTAAGATAATTACTAGAATAATAACAACGTCCAGATTTTACACAAAATTACCGTGCAAATGTTATAGAAAAATTGACGTCAGGATATAAAGGGTTTACCAATAAGAGGTGTTATTTTGATATTCAAAGAAAAATGCCATTTTTTGAGATAAATGATCGGATATTTATTTCATTATAAAGAGGAAGGTATGCCGTTAATAATGGAAAATAACATCAGCCAAATGACCACCACGACCACGCCTACAAGACCATATCCTTTTCATGAAATTTTCCATAACCAAATCGCAAAGTGGCTGCCCTATGTCCTCGATAGCCTCACGAATTCCATCTTTGAGGTCTTGAATCGACGCTGGGCTGTTGGCGTAGACCTTCTCTTTCACGTGGCCCCAAAGGAAGAAGTCGCAAGGTGTTAAGTCACAAGATCTCGGTGGCCAATTGTGATCACCTCTTCGAGAGATAACACGGTCCGAAAACTTTTCTCGTAAAAGATCAATGGTTTCGTTGTTGAAAGTAAACGTTGTCCAGATCAATACCATCCAATTCCGGCCATAAAAACTCATTAATCATCTGTCGATAGCGCAATCCATTCACCGTAACTGTTGCTCCAGCCTCATTTTCGAAAAAGTAAGGTCCAATGACCCCGCGGGACCATAAACCGCACCAAACAGTCACACGTTGAGGATAGATAGGCTTTTCAACAATAACTCTTGGGTATTCCGAGCCCCAGATGCGACAATTTTGCTTGTTGACGAAGCCATCGAGGTGGAAATGGGCCTCATCACTCAAGATGAGTTTTCGATGGAATTCCGGATCATTTTCATGCATTTCAAGGACCCAATCAGCAAAGACTCGACGTTGTTGATGATCGGCCGGCTTGAGTTCTTGTGTTAACTGAACTTTATAAGCCTTAAGACCCAAATCTTTATGCAAAATACGGTGTAATGACGTTTGTGGAATGCCTAATTCCAAAGAACGACGAGGAATGGACAAACCTGGGTTTTCTTCAACACTTTCGGTTACAGCAGCAATATTCTCGGCTGTTCTTGAGCGACGTGCACGGGTTTTATTCTTCACATCACTTTGTCCCGACAGCTCGAATTTTTCTACCAATTTCTGTATTGCGGTCCGACAAGGTGCTTCACGACGACCCAAAATTGTTCGAGTTTTACGAACTGTCTCATTCACCATTTTTATAGTGAATTTTAATAATTTCAATGCATTGTTGAATCGTGTATCGTTTCATTTTTATTAATGGCGTAGTTTCTACTTGTCAAATGTCAAAAAATGTCAGCTCCAAAAGTGACATCTACCGAAATAGCGGGCTAATTAAAATAACACCTCTTATTGGAAAACCCTGTATAAAAAAACAAAAAAGTGTTTCCAGATAATTTAGTAATCTAGTAAACTAATGTAATTTCTACTAATATAATAATTTACAATGAGGAATGGAATTTTCTGACTTGTGAATGAAATTTTACATCAGCTTCCCGAAACTCGTTTACTCTTGCATATGAAAATAAGAGAAAAAATAAAGATACTAGATTTTGCATATGTCTTACTCTTCCTGTACAAAATTATTTTTTAATACGGAACATAAATTCAATACAATAATATGCATTTAGTACAATTTCGTTGCAAAAGCTACCTTTAATGGCGAAAACTACACTAAAAAGTTTTCACCATTCCACCTAGATCTGTATATTTAGTCTATGCATTTTTACTGTATTAAATATGCATATAAAATTGTATAAATTTACATTTTTTTTACTTTTAGAAAGAAGAAATTACCTCTGTATTTATTGAGATATTTCTGCGTATAATTAAAAATTGTTTCTAAGGGTTTCGCCATTCTTTCTTTATTATTATTAACTCCTATTAACACCCATCTCCTAAAATCCCTTGTAAAATTTTGAATATTAATTTCTACATGAAAATACAAGGCACATCCCCAACATGAATATTTGACCTATTTTCGTCCTTTACGACTGACTGCCTCTCTGAAGTAGATTTAATATATCCATCAAAATCGACACTGTAATGCTACATAAATTCTTTCAAGACCATCTTTCTCTCAAAGTCTGCCATAATCTAGTATAAAAAATAAATTTTTTTGTGTATCCTTCGGGAAATGTAAAACAACATCCTGCGAAACAGTTTACATACTGCAGACATTTTTTCTTCGACATGGCTCTCCTTATTATCAGTAGTGAAAATTTATGTTTGCAGTCTTACCCTTTTCAGAAGCTTTTCCTGCTGCTCTTCAGTTTTTATCCTTTTCATTCTGGATTTGCTATATAGCCTTACTGTTTAAACCTTGAACTTTCATCTTTTACTGTCCGCAATTTCTTGGCTTGTGATGTTTTAATTTTCTTCAGAAAATAAATAGCCTAAACCACCTTAAATCGGAACGGCCTGCTTTCCTGCCTGCCAGTCATACGAGTAAGTCAACAGAAAATTTTAATCAGATCCTTATTTCATTCTCCCTGTGCTTTCCAAAATATCTTCCACACTTTTTAGTGTTGATTCAGCCAATAGTTGTTAGGCTCAGTGAACTCCCTGAGTGACACAATTAAAATGCGGAAAATCTGTTGTTGTTGTCGTCGTCGTCGTCATCATCGTTCTGTAAAATCCCAGCTGATGCTGGAAAGTTGGCAATTATTTACCCTTGGCCTTGGTCCCTATTTCTGGAATAAAATCGTTTTGATACTTAAATCTTACTCCATATTCTCCCTCCTTTCGTTTTTCCTCTAGTAAAACTTCTTCTTTCTTCATCATCTGCACCTCCTCATTTCTTTGTAAACATTTCATGGTAGCGAGGTTAGACACTTCGGCGCCCAATCATGATAGCGGTGCTCTGGTTCTGTAATTCAGTTGTTTTAATCCCTTAAAGCCTAAGAGCTTTTTCCTGGTTGGCGTGGGAAAAAAATTCGCATTCAATTTGGCAACGAAATTTATGAGTCTACTGGGGGATTTGGGTAATATGGAACGGGATGGATATAAAGGATATAAGAAGGTACCACTTAAAGGCTCGACTGATTGCATTATTGCTCGAAAAGCTATTTCAGTGGAATTTTAAGGAACTTGAAGTGAAACGTCGAGGGGTTTTACACACTTAATAAGAACATTTCCTTCAAGTTTTCTTTGATCAGATCAACCCTATTCTTTTCCTGATAACTAGGCATTTGGAAGTGCTACGTAATAATGGAAACATGAAAGTTTTATGTGGGTTCGGCGATGGGGAAGCGAACATTGTAATTAATCGTACATTTAGCTGTTGATTTTAGTAGGAAATGATTGGGGAAAAGTTTATTATTAGAATTCCGTTTGGAAATTGGGAGCAATCAATTATGTAGAAGGAATTTTTTTTCTATTTCATTTTTAATTGATTCCATTATTTTGTTCATAGTTTAATGGAAGTAAATATTCCCGGAAATTGATTGAGTGTCTTAAAGCATGATATAAAACTTGAACATTTGCTACATTGACAAGTGATCAATTGCTCCATTTTCAAATAACAAGATTTATATACGCCGTTACAATTTATCTACCATATAAAATACCATTTGGGATGATAAGAAGCTGAAAAATTCTCAATTAACTTTAAATAAAGTGCTATAATTGATCTTTGTGTACATGCGTAGATTGTAGTCTTTGTGGGAGTAGGATCTGGTTGCTTCCCAATTTTTGATAAATATATCGAATTTCTTAATGTTATCATCGGCAGCATGCTAAATAAACATTAAGAAAATGTCAGGATACACAAGAAACCAGTACCTGGGTAAGAGGCTTATTTGAATATAAAAGTACAATAGACGAGTGCTTAAGAAGGTCTTCTGATCGAAGGACTAAGTACAGCTAAAATTTTCTCAAAGTAAATAGTATTTTGAGGTTTATGAAATTCGGGATGATTTTTACTATATCTGAAGAGGGCTTTGAGCTTTTGGGAAATAGCGCCATACATATGCATATATATAATATATATATAAATATGTGTATTTACGCATATGCATGGGTAAATCCCGCCGTCTCCACCCTAAACTTCTCATTGGAAAAGTCTTGGCTGTATAATACCCTTCTGCCGTTAAGCAGAAGCGTTTATGCAGCCATCCCTACGCTATAGGGTTGTTGTTCGCGAAAAATTCGCGAGTAATAGCCTGCCACCCATTCTGGCAAGACCATTCATCAAAATGTTGATGCCGGCGTTGACGTCTCGGTTCCACGTGATACCACATTTTGGGCAAAACTGGTACCTGTGTGGAGACCGAGACGGCCTCACCGGCTCCGAACAACTGCTGCGCAACTTCGTCGTCCTGAACTCGTCCACTTCGAGGACAGAACAATGCGCTTTAAGAGCCGCCAACAACTTCCGGTTTGGGGTTCGAATGTAACCGCGTATTGGGGAATTTGCGGCCGTTTTGGTCAAACCTAAGGCCGGGTGCCCACTGGAGTGGTGTGTGAGCAATGTGGCAGTGGCGTGGTTTTGGCGTGCGATGTGGCAACAAAGTGGTGTGGCAGTAGAATGGTGGCGGATTGGTATTAATATTATTTAGCGCGCATCAAAATGGCAAGCAGCGTATCGAATAAGTAATTCAACATCAACAGTAATAACTAAGGAGAAGTGGCATTCACTGCCACTTACCACTCGAAAATCAAACTTGTCGGAGACTAGTGGCAATCAAGTGGTGCCACGCCACTTGTCAAATGCCACGCCATCGCCACTCTATTTCAATGTGCGCTATTCTATTTGTTTTTACGGGACAACATTTTTTCACTTACCATTTAATCGCCACGCCACTGCCACATTGCTCACACACCACTCCAGTGGGCGCCCGGCCTAAGAAGACTACAGTTTCAGGAGTGTTGTTCGTGATTTGTTTCGCCAATTGATGCACTGCATGCTCTGTGCAAATATAGTGCTTGAAGCATAAACGCGCAACTTTGCGCTGACCAAACACCGCTTGGCGTTGCGAAAACCATTTCAGGCATTCTTTCGTGTACTCTAAATAATCTTGTTACATAGGGGATTACGTGCGCATTACTGGACTCTTTGGAAGCGATTTCGTGTACTTCGCCAGTAAACCTTGCGTGCATACATTCAGAGGCGGCGTTAGGCGTGGGCGACGTGTGCCACCGCCTACGGCCTCGCGGTCATAGGTGCCTCGCGCCTCAAATATGCAAAACTGGCACACAATGTAAAAATTTATTCGTTATAAAACGATAAATATATTTTCTTTAGGCTAGCAACATTTGTTGGCGTTGCGCTGCTGTCGCGAGAAACGAACGAGGAAGCCCCTCTGACAAATTTTGTTTTTATTTAGTCCAGCAATGTTTGTTGGCATTGTGTTGCTATCCCTCGGAACCCCTTGTGGGCAAACTTGGGGATTTCCCTTTCTGCTTGGCGCTTGTGTATGTAAGGTACTTTCAAACTTCAGCCGCTCCTCAAGGGCTAGAAACATTGTTGCCGTTTTAGCGACTTTGTCGCTAGATCTAGCGAATTTTTGAGGTTTTTAGCGACTTATTTTCAAGACTTATTGTTAGACCCTAAAGAATGTTTTAGCGACTTTTAGGGTAGTTTTCATGACCATTCTTGTAAATATTCTGAATAAAATAAAATAAAATTGAAAAATGTGTCCATTATTATGTCCACATATTGTAGGCAATACATAACGTAACACTAAGTTGACTGGGGAATTTCCTAATGATGAATTACTATTCAACGTGGGAGCGTTTCAGTCCCGTTCATCTCACTTTTTCTCGTAAAACATTTATATTTCTGTCTTGCTTTACGTGCGTTAGGTAAATAAATTCACTCATTTGCTCCAAGTTGTCAAGAGAAACCGGTTTTTTATTGATTGATTTAAATATACCTGCAAGCTACAAGAACTAGTATTTATTCTGTGATCAGGGAAACGAAAGGCTGATGATACGTGAATCTGGAAAACATTGGCTTGACTTGTTTGAGAGATTAATCGATATCATTAATTTCTTAGCCGATTCTAAAAATTTTGGTAATTTCATAGATTTATTTAAATTAATATCCAAATTTGATCCTATTTTACGGAAGCACATGAGACGTATTAATGATAAACAACTTACATACCATTATCTAAGCCACGATATTCGAAATGAATTGATCACATTAATGTCAGAAACAGTTACCGAAGGAGTGATTCGTGGAGTAAAAGAGGTAAAATATTACTCTTTTTTGCTCGACTGGACTAGAGACTGTAGTAAAGTTGAACAAATGCCAGTTATCTTAAGATTTTGTGATAGATCAACCGGCACAATAGAAGAAAACCTAATCGGATTTCTTGCTGTCCCTGAGACAACTGGAGAGTATTTAACTAATGCAATACTGGGAGACCTAGAAAAAAATTGCTTAGATATTCAAAATTGTCGTGGTCAAGGATACGACAATGGTGCAAATATGGTTGACGTAAATAGTGGAGTTAAACTCGGATATTAAATATTAATTCCAGGGCATTTTTTAAACCTTGCGGTTGTCACAGCTGGAAACTCTTGTTGATAGACGCAGCTAGTTCTTCTGTGGCAGCAAAAACAATTTTTGGTTTTATCCAGAAAATTTTTGTGCTATTTTCAAGTTCTAGTAAACGCTGGGAATTAACCAAGGGCCAATTAAAGCTTACTATTAAGCCCTTATCGGGCACAAGGTGGAAAAGCAGAATCGAGGCAATGAAGACCATATTACTGCATTTCAATGATGTTGTTGAATGTATTGAAGGCTTAAAAATCAAACAGTACCAATCAGACACACTCAGTGGTTGTGATTCGGGTTTAAATGAAATGCTCAGTTTAGAATGTGCTATGAATATTATAAGCAAATTATGGCAGTCTGTACAAGTTCATTTAAGCGTTTCCCTTGAACATTTGCACACATTTTGTGACTAGATCAAAGAATATCGACAAACTGAATTTGAAAAATGCTTTATTGAGAAAAGCAGGTATGATCTGCCGCAAGACTTTAAAAATAAAAGGGTATTCAAAACGATAAGGATATTTGATTATAAAGACAGAGATCAGCCTATGCAGTGTCTCCCAAAAGTCGATATGAGTCAGATTTTTTTAGCACAATGATTGATTCTATAATAAGGAATATTGATTCGAGGTTTATATCGTTAAATGAACATTTTGAAAAATTTTGTTTTCTCCTCGATCTGAGCTAATTAAAAAATATACCAAAAGTACAAATATTACAAAACTGTCAAGATTTACACACAGTCCTGCGAGTGGGTGAAAGTAGTGACTTCAAACCTTACGAATTATATGAAGAATTATATTAAATCTACCAGACTTCATTAAAGATGTGAAAAAATTGCTTCAATACATAATAGAAAATAACTTGGAAGAAATTTACCCAAATATTTACATTGTGTATCGAACTTTGCTAACGATATCGGTGAAATGAGCTTTTCAAAATTAAAACTGTTAAAAAAGTATTTGAGAAGTACAATGTCAGGAAAGACTTTCAGTTTTGGCAGTTTTATCTATTGAAGCAGACATAGCATCTAAACTTAATTACGGTACAATCATTAAGGAGTTTAGTAAGGCTAAAGCAGGAAATTTCTGTTTCTTTAATGTTAGTCTAAGAAAATAGTTTGGATTGCATTGTCTTTATTATAATAAAGTAGTAAAAAGCTATTTTTCAACTGTTTTTTATACCCTAGATGAAATCATAGACGTATACTAAGTTTGTCATTCTGTTTGTAACACCTCGAAATAATGATGGTAGAGCAAAATGGATTGGACATTATATTAAAAGTTATTTCGATTTTTGCATGTCCGTCCGTCCGTCCGTGCGCACGATAACTCGAGAACGCGTATACTTATATAGCTGAAATTTTGTACACGGACTTAAAAAAAAAAAGTAAAATTAAGTTCGAAAATGAGACAAATCGGGCAACTCCTTCGTGGGGTTGCCATAAAAAAATTTCGTTTTCCGCTATATATTTGGACACTGCCTGAGAACGCGTCAACGTAGAGAGCTGAAATTTCGTACATGATGTTTTTACTACATTAGCAAATAAAGTGTCAAAAATGGACTAAATCGGGCAACTCCTTCTTGGTGTTGCCATATAAAAATTTCGGTTTTTTACGTATACTTTGAAAACGATAAGACCAATACATTTTTATTGTACAAAAAACTTCTGCAGAATACGAAATCCTATAAAATTGGTTATAATCATTTTTTCTGTGCGACAAACCGTTCTAGAAATATATGCGAAAAACAACTTCAAAATCAATACTTGAATAGATCGGTGACCATACGAAATTTAAAACGGGCATTCATCTAGGGTATCCTAAGAATTGGTCTTAGACCAATTCTAGCTTTTTTACTTGTTAATTTATAAAATTGCTTCCTGTGCCACCAGAGGGCCTCGCTAAATATACCTCGCCCACATCAACTTTTGGTCTTGCCCCGCCACTTCATACATTAATGTCTTATAGTGGAATTCCGAACTCTTGATTTTTATTAGAGCATAAGGATCAGTTACGTTTCTAGTCGATAGTCGTATACCGCCAGCGATCAATCGGCAATCAGGATCTAATCCAACAACTTGGTTCTAATAGCCGGAGTCAAATTTATCCTTGATATTACGCACCGTCTTGTCATCGTCCACTTCACATTTGCTTGTTTTCCTGCGTTTTACAGGTAGTAGTGATGATGCTACTGCCACTTCCTTCTTCATCAAAAAGGTGAGCGCTACACCATCCGTGCAAATGCTGCAATCAAACTTTTTACGCCCCACCGATGTCGGTATTTTAAAGTACATCCGCCATTATTCTTCTGTTTCTGGCTGAAATTTCGCCAAAGTACCTTTATACAATTTCAGTCTGCATAGATGTGACCAGAGTGCCTTCGAATCGTAGCGCACATGGTGCAGCCCATGCTTGTAGACAGGTATGAGAGCAGGTTATTTCAGGTTATTTGCCTCGTTGTATCGTTGTAGCGTATAAAATATCCGCAAATAATTGTGCGGTTTTGATTTATGTTGTAAAACTTCTCAGCATCATCAACATAACCAAGATGTTCACTCACTTCGGTACAGATATACTTCGGTGTGTGAACAAATAATGCAACGTTCCACAAACTTATCGTTTATCTCTCTTGAGAAACGATATAAGAATTATCTGACTTTTACGTACGCATGCATCCAAATGCTATTGTTGAACACCGTGTGGTATTGTTTGATAGCAAAGGTGATTCGCTTTATAGGAGCTATCGTACAAACCATTTCTTATATTAATAATTTCCCTGAGCCTTGGTTTATTTTTTTATATTATTGCTATGAGTTTTGTGTTTTGTGTATAGCTAGTATTTGACTCAGTGTTGTTTACAAGAATTACTTATCACAGTACTTAGGTCTTAAAATACTTTAATTTAATTTTTTTGTTTTTAGCAAGTTTAAAATTTTTGATAAAGTTATTTCGAGTGTCAACCTGCTGAGTTCTGGTGTTCTGCTTAATAAACGGTCTACCAATGATCGGACTAAAGGAATCATTCATTCTTGAGACTAACGTTTAACGTACTCAAAAACGTCCAGCACAGTAGTTTGGGACTTTGAATTTAGAATTTACTGTAGTATCCTTAAAAGTTAATATTAAGTTGATTTTAAAATATTTTGATCACAGAACAGACAGACAATTTAAATTTAAATTCCATCACACGATTGATAATTTATTTGTTTTCTGGATTTGACCCTATTTTATCTCATTCGCTTGCATTAATTAGCTTTATTCCTTAGCACAGAAGCTATGCTATGTTCTGTTATATAATCTAAGACGTTGTATGAGTTTGACATAATTTAAGTAAGACATTCTAATTTCTTTTAATTTTTATACTTTATATAGTTCCTCTTGAAAGCTATAAACGTTGTGATTATATTCTCACTTTTTAATTTACACAAGCAATAGTGTCCTTACTATCGTCATTGTACTTACCCGACGACTAAAAATATTCTACAGTCGAACAAAAATCTAATATTGTTAAGGAAATTTTTTACTACTTGTTTTAAATACATACCTATTTGGTGAGGATTGTATCCACCCACTATGAGTGGAGTTTTATTTTTTACAAATAAATTTGAAATAATGACATAAAATGTTGTTCCTTTTTAAATTAAAATTTTAGCCAAATCTTGTCGATCATTATTCTAGAAATTGAGGCGGATTTAAGAAGAGCAGTGTCATAGATAATCGTCCATAGTAAAACTACGCTTTTATAAAGAGAAAATTTCAAGAATCTGTTCCCATTTTAACATCAGTTTTTTTATGCTACCATTTTTCTTCCAGGGAAAATTAAAAATTTTACGTTTAAGGAGAATATGTACCTAAATATCCTTTTACTTTTCTTTTCAAAGCTGTAGTCGTTATCAGGTTTACATTTCTTTCACAGAAATGGCAGGACATTTTTTATACTTAAGAGTTGGATGTTCCGAATGTGGCAGAATTGTTGCTCGTCCCTCGATTATTAGAAGTTTATCATTAGTGAATTGATTTACAAGGACTCCATAGAAAGGCATTTGTAGACCTTCAATGTTCAGGAAGGTAGAGTGTGCTGTTCGCTTTGCACTGTTCTGATATGCCCTTAACACATGTGTTACGAAAGTCAAAAAATTTGATTAGTTTAGGACTCTATACTCTAGTCACATTCACAAATTCTCGTGTTTTAAATTCAACATTGAAAGAAATGCCCCGTTTGTACACCTATAGCTATAAGCTAGAATGGTATGGAAAATGAACTTTTGATGCATTACTTATTACATTTCCTGCAATATTTCTCCTATCGACATTTAATTTTGATACTAAAAAAAGAAGCACCGTTAATAAAATTTTGTTAATTAATATAAAACTTTAGAGCAAGTTTTATAAATATTTTAGCACTCGTTTTACGATTTCCCGTTGGTCTGTGAATATAAAACTGTGTACCATGTTTATTACAAAGCGGAAATTCGATCTTCCCGGAAGGTATAAGCTGGGATAGGCGACATCAGAAATTGACATTTTATCATTCTTTTAAAGTTTTAATCTTGTTTAATTGCATTTTCATTTATTGAACTGGACGCGATTCTCTCTGCCAGGAGTAAATACATATATTTCGTAGATGACGTTGTTCAGTGAATCAATTATGAATGCTCGCTTAATTTGTTATGGCACTTCC
Source organism: Dioctria rufipes (assembly GCA_963924295.1). NCBI lineage: Eukaryota > Metazoa > Arthropoda > Insecta > Diptera > Asilidae > Dioctria > Dioctria rufipes. The sequence goes on from OZ002745.1 coordinate 14,408,875, forward strand.
GACATAGTAGTAGTAGAAAGTAAAGGTTGTGGATATTTAGGTTATTATAGGTTATTACACTGCGCTACTTAAAGAGTAAATTGGTTTCCATAAATTTTAAGCAATCTTTAAATCTGCGATTTTTATTGCAATTACGAACAATTTTCATTAACGAAAAACACATGAACCTTGCACCAATTGTGCCGAAATATCTCTAGTCTGGTTTTGTCACTCACTATTTATCAGCGGTTGGCTTGCTAAATTGACAACGACGACGATCGGTCAATCGATTACCATCCTCAAGGAAAACTACTCGCGCAAATTTTGTGTTGTAATAACCTTCTTAACAACTTACCAGCCCTGGATTGGATTGCGATTGAATTTACTTGAGAAGCGTAATATTCACCGTAAAATGGCCACTTATAATATGCCGTCATCAAAGGGGGGGATCACGTGCCAACCACGCCATTGCACTGGACAATAATAGGTTTTTATTCAATTTGGCATCTGACCGAATATGAATGAGAAACAAACACTGATCGATGTAATATCGTTGGTGCCAATATATCTGAATAGTCATAGATCTAAATATGGCTTTCATGAACCTTTTAGTGCACTATGATTCACAATTATAATTTATATTGTCCTTTCGATTTTTACATTAAATAGCGACTCAATAGAAAAGATTATAAAATTTTTAAAATTTTTATATAATTCTGATTTGGTTGGCTGTTTGCTTTTACATGTGTATATCTTTTGATTAGAATGAATAAATGAACTTTCAAACTGGGTAGCTGGATTACAGTTATTGCTGATTAGTTTTTTTGAAAATACACCTTTCGTCCTTTCCCTATATGTACTATACCGCCACTTGCGTATTTATCCTCGCTCAGAAGTTATAGTGTTTAAATTTTGAAAGTTCAGAATCTGTGCTTTTCTCATATTAACGGCTGTATTTTTTTCGTTTTACATGTCAACAACACCACTTTTGTCTTCCCATTTCTTATTTTAGTGCTCCGAGAAAGAAAAATGAAAGGTGAAAATTCCAATATTCTAAAATTTAATGGGCTATGAATATGGAGTGCGGAAAATACTTGGTTACTGAGATGAGTTCTATTTCAAACTACATATCAATGATGCTTGCAAGCTTGCATGCAAGTTTGGATGCATAGGGTATTTCTTATAGAATGACAGACAATTTTTACTACCCTGAATCTCCTAAGCCGTAGCCGAGCATAGTCCAAATCCTCTCATATTTTTTTTTTACTTATTCCAAATAATTCTGAACAATATCCTATATAAAACGGAGCAAAGAAATTATTTTGATAAACCTATTTGTTTTAATATAATAATAATAGAAGGCAATCGTATAATATGTATGCTTCCTACTTTCTTCCATTTTTGTTTCTATCACTCTATAATTAACTAATCCTTTCATCTCAAAACTTATCTCATTATCTCTTGAAATACTTCTAATGCCATGTCAACAGAAGTAACGTAGGTACCCCAAATGATAATAATTATGACTAATTTTAGCAAGGAATTTCAAAATGTACGCATGGTTACGTCTTTATTAATTTATCAACCAAATTTCTAATCTGGTAAATTCCTATAGTATTTTGTCCAGTTGATGTGACATTATTCTTTGGCTTAATTAAGGATAAAATTAAATGGATAAATCCAGATTTCATTGTGGTAACCATTTATAACTTTGGAAGAGACATAATAAGCATTTTGGGATCAGACAACCACGCACAGACGAAATGGAATATTTTTTTTTTATATGTACTTGAACTTTGAGATGTTTCCTGTTCTTGTTGAGATTAAAAGTTTAACAACTAACTGATCTAAAATTCCATTAAATGTATAAAAATCTGAACTACGCTTAGAGTTTTTATATGTATATGTAGCCAGATGATTTATTTATACACGACACGTTAATGCAAATTTAATGATGTCAAGAAATTAAGAAATATAACCAGAGGGCACGTCAGGTTGTATTACATACATACACACATATATATGGTAAAAATGGGACACAAATGTTCAACCAACTTTTATGCTTTTTAATTAGCGATAACATCATGTTTGCGGTGGAAATCTTAAGTTGGCAAAATTGATGAATGAGGTTAGAGTTTAATCCAGCTCGATTTATTACAAGACATGGCATTTTTTTTTTTTTGTTAAATATTTAATTAAGGGGAAAATGTGATTATGATCATGTGAAAGACAACAAGCGACTAGATCTAGAGAAATCCCGTTTGCACTACACAATATTGTAGATATGTAACTAGAACTTTTCAAGAACATGTATTTGCGTCGGATCATATAAGAATTTCTTTTTTGTCAAAATCAGTGGGTATGTATTTTGTGACTGTTATAAAAAATCTAAATAAATTTATGGTGCGTTTTCTTATGTGTAGATAAAGTTTACTTTTATCCCAAGCTTGTTTTAATCGCGTTTGGGCTATATAAAACGTACAATATCATAAATTGTGGGCTTTATAATGGCAAGAGTGAAGCCTTCTTTAAATACATAATAAGATCTGCAGGGAATTATAAAAATGAAAAATGATCGTAATAATTAAAAGCCGTTTGTCGTCATTATGATTTGTTATCATCCCCCAATATATGACTTGATGAATTTCTATTATGAAAATTGCAAAATTGTCTTGTTGTTAAGGTGCATCCACACATAACACATATTGACAAAAAAACATTTGACAAACAATTTATTTATTTATATTTGATAAATATTCGTCATATGTTTGTCAAACATTTCACAAACATCCTGATAGAATATTTGTGTGAAAGATGTTTAGTTTTAATCATGTATTCTCCGAGTGAAGTAACGTGCATTGTAGTATCTTTCATCGTACTTGCCTCAACATTTGAGAAAAGTATTCGAAAAAGGAGTTTGTGGAACTGAAATGTTTTAGACAGCAGATTACAGTGCAGTGATTATGATTTATTGAATGATAAATTGACGATCTTTCTGGTTTTCGAAATTTCGCAGGAATCTAATATTTTTATTAATTTTATTATATTTATCTTGTCCCATTTCTCATTCATGATTAGTACTTAAGATTGAAAATTCCAAAATGAACTTTCATAATCTACAGCTGCTGAAAACTGACTGAAAATAGTACCTACTGTACAAACTTTAACAAACATCTAATGTTTTCCATTTCATTTGGATTAAATTGGAATTTTTTGAAGAATCAATAACTATGAAAACTTACGTTCACACCCATCAAACATGCCACATATGCTTGAAAAAGTTTTGACAAATTTTAAGCAAAATATTTGACATGCATTTTAACAATTTTTGTCGAATGTTTATCTAAATTTGGGGGATGTTTATTATGTATGGATGCGCCTTTACAGAATTACAATTAATTTGCTTGTGAGCGTTATATTAGGGAAGTCATTCTTAAAACTTTAATCTGCGTAATGAATGAACTAACTAAATAAACAAAATAAACATGAACATTTAACAAAAAAAAAAAAAAGGTCACACATAAATCTCCAACATTAAATTTGGTAAAATTAAAGCGGTATATGTTGTAAAATTACTACATAAATTTACAAATATTTGTTATAGCTTTCCTAATTAGCTCTCTGTGTTCCTTATCTGATGATCTTGCTCAGTTGTTCAGAAATTTATCAACTACTTCCGAGTATAAATAAACACACGCGCAGCACATGTTATCTTTTAATAAAAATTTGGATATCTTTGGTCAGTTCTGAAAATGTGAATATGTACAGGAATAGTAATCTAACAAACGAAAATCATTTTAAACTCATAGAGGGTCACTAGTTGTCCTTATGAAGTCACACGAGTTAGGACACACTCCCGTATAGATAGAAATCACAATTTTCAATGCATTCAGCCTGTATACAATTTATTGGATTTCTGAAGTCTTGTATTGATGGTGATCTTACTAACAGACACCCCCCCCCCCCGCTCCCCCAATTTATAGTTTCGGATACGTGGTATACATAAATAATAATACTTTGTTGCAACAAAGTCAAGAGCACTAAAATCTATTAAGAACCTCTTTAAAAATATATTAAGTAAAAATAAATCGTTAAAATTGTAAAAATAAACTTCTTTGACATTTATTATACTCCTGCCATGGTTTTGTAGATATCCTTTTTTTTCTAATTCCATTAATAATGTGTAGAACAGCAGCTCCCCTATATAGTAATTCCAAGAGGTTTTCGTCCCTTCTATTGGATGATGGTTTGTTGGGCTTTTGTTTTCAAACAATATTATCCTCTAAATTTTCAATGAGATTAACATCAGGGGTGGAGTAGGTCGCTTCTCTATATATTTGTTCTTTTTCTTTTAAGGAATTTATGACGAAACTTGTATGTATGTATATGTGTGTATGTACAGTACATATATGAAGAAGATATTTTTAATATGAGTAAAAATTTGTTTTTGATCAATTTAAAAAATACAAAACTTTTTCTCACCGTTTCCCCTCTTCTTCTGTTATGCTGTAAAGTTTCGTTTGGGATAAAAAAAAAAAAGGTTTCCTTGCCTTGAATTTTGATTAAATTTCCTGAAAAGGCAAACATAATTAAAAGAGTACCTACCTATTTAAAAAGAGTAATAAAATTTTGTAGGAATTTTCATTGAAATTTATATAAGAGGAAAAGGAGCCTTCAAAGACTATCAATTTCAGTTTCTAAAAGATTTATATGAGAAAAAAAACATTTCTCATCAGAATAAGAAAATAACATTTTCAAAATCGCGACAACTTGTTCTTTTGAGATATACTATATTTGCTTCGTTCTTCTTCTACTCTGGTCAGTAAACAAACAAAAAACAAGACATTTTAAAATTTTAATCATAAACATAAATTTAGTAGTAAATTTTTATGTCATTTTTATAAATTATATACTTTTCTTTCTATTTGCAGTGCCGTTGCCGATGGTATCCTGACAGATAATCCACATCTAGTTCTGCTGTTTTACCTGTCGCAATTATTTTTAAGGGAATTAATTAAAAGCTATCGCCTGATACAAGTAGTGCCCATGGACATGTCTGGATATTACGGTGAGAATTTCATATTCCTAAATTATGCATGAAAATTAAAAACATCCTTTCATACGCTGAAAATTTAATTTAATTACAAACTATTACTCATTAATACATATCTGCTTGACTGTATGCGTACCACCTACTCTCGTATATATAAACTAAGTATATGCAATTTTGCATAAACAAAAAAAAAAACATTATTATGAAAAAACGCATTATACAACAGTTTTATGAAAAACTTAATTTGTATATAAAATAAACTGAATAAATAAAAAATAATGGCAGACTTCATTTTTATCACTCAAATTTCCGGAAAATGCAATCTCTTTAGCGAGTTTTATGAGGCGAACAAAAAACAATACAGGTGTAAATAATTTCGTTTTGGGGGAAATGGAAATTTGTTTTTAAAGTTTTCCATTGGTATGATATGGTGTGAAATAAAACTGTAAATGCAGGCAGGCGGTTTAATGTTTAAAATTAAAAATCAACAATTTTTTTCTTGTAAAATGACATCGTTGTATAAAGTGAAATATTCAATGAACAGAAAAAGAATTGAATTTTAACTGTCGATGGAAAAGATAAGCAAAATTATTACTGCGGAGTATTTATTTATTGTGGCTTTTTGTTTTTTTATGTTTCTTTTTTTTTACCTTATTATTTGCAGCAAAAATACAAGTCCTGGGGGTACCTATGTACATAGGTAGTCGAATATAAATGGGTCTATGATGAAATGAATGAGCGTATGTATACTCAGTTTGAGCTTATTAAACAAATTTCAATTTGAATTGCAAAACTTGCGAAAAGCCAGGCGTATACATTGTACAACGGTACTATATTGTATAACAAAAAAATGTGTATATAGTAGTAGCCCAAAATCAGTTTAAAAAAAAAAATAATAGATTGAAAATCAGGACCAGCAAATAATTTAATAAAGATCTCATCTCATAATACTTTAGGGGATATGAGGAGAGTGGCAAAGGTGCCGATGAAGAAGATGGTAAACTGTTCCACATTCGCACTGTTCGGGATAAAAAAAAAAAGCATCACGAAATTTTACTGAAGGGTAAAAGGCTGTGCGCGGCTTGCAGCGCGAGTATTGCGTGCAGGAATCAATCTTCAAAAGATTAAACTAGATATTCCATCAGAGCATTGGTAGCTTACTTAACTAAACAAAGATCGAGATAAATAAATCAATTTTATATCCTGTACTTCTGCTTGTTAGTGATTAATTAGTTGTAATTTGCTGCTTTTTTTTCTTGCCGAGGATGGTGTTAAAGGATTCAGCCAATTTGATACTCGCAGGTCCACCATAGGTTTCTTTGAACTCATCTACATAAATTGTAAATTTTCTTCTAGATCATTAGACTTTAATTGTTATTTTACTTGACCTATTTTACCAACATAGGCGTAATTTTTGTTGTAAATTTTTTTTTTTTTACAAAACTAGCACGACATATCACTTGTATTCTGATGTGATTCAGTAAAAACAGGCAGTTTTTTTTTTTTTATGAACTTCTATTTCTCGAAAGTTTCTCTGAGGTTAATTATAAAATATTAAGCGAAGTATAAATTTTTTTATGAGCTATATGACTCAAAGACCAATAAATACGAAGCATGGAAATAAACTCAAGATTGAATTGATTAAGTGGGTCTTGCTGTGATCTAGCAGCCTAGATGAAATCAAACAGATTAATTAAGACAACATAAGTTACTACTTGTAAATTAAATCAAATTAAATATTTTATATGGCCTTTTGGTTGCGTGGCAAGACTTAGCATTGATTTTTAATTTGCATTAGCTCACAACAATTATGTGAATTTCTATTTTTTTATTCAATTGAATTTTTCAATTGAATTTTGCTTTTTGTTTCTAGATTTTCAATGTATTTTCAAAATAGTAATCGCGATCTAATTTCTAAAATATATTTTTTATGTCCGAGACAGACCCCACCTCCTTCCCATACGGCTGGACAACAGCTAAAAACTGGATTAATGAGTAATACACGATTCCAATTTGCTCCTAATTTCTAAGCCTATGGTCAGCTTAATTGTTTTAATTTTGTTTTTTTTTTCTATACATCGATTAGCGATATTTCGAGACTTTTTTTTATAACAAATAAACCAAATGACCAAAATATTATATCCTCATTTAGTTCTTTATTTTTGCCTAGCACTCACCCATAAATCTTTTTATTACCCCACACACATGATTTATTTCAATATAAACAAAACCACTAAAAAAAAAAAAACACAGCGGTAAATTGAACTAAATTCGCGGTAACTATACCTATAAAATGTTGCCAACATCATAAACCATGTCATTTTGAGTAATAAATTAGTTTACAATTTATCTCCATACAGAGGCTTCGTATAATTTACAAATTAGCTTTAATATCCATTAATTAATGTATACATCGAGCTGTACAGTAAAATTGCCATCATTTCTCATTATCGATTAGCGTTATTCAAAAGAAGGTATCCTTTTGACTAATGAGAGACGAATTTAATTTGAAAAAAGACGAATGGATACATGCTTGATGAGAAATTTTAAGTTGAATAATTGCCTTTTAAAAACGATTACAAGTGGACAAAATTGTGAATACCCAAAAGATTTTTACGAGCTTTCAATTTTAACGTTTTAAATAGATTTAAATGTATTAAATTCAAGGAAATTTGGTAATTTTCTTTAAAGATCATAGATACTTGAAATTAGGTAGTCTATGTATAGTATTCACAGCTTAATAAACATATATGGTCTATCATTAAATTAGTTAGAAGCCTTACTTAGATTTTCATTGTTTCGTCGTCCCTCTTTCTTCCATTCTTCAGCAATGGAGTAACTACATATATAATAATCTCCACCAGCAGAAGCAAACTTAATTTTGAACTTAATGGAAGTGTCCTTCTTACCTAAATGGTCTGAGATGATTCAAGGACGTTTCTCATTTTCAGAGCAACGGTTGTACTAGTCACTCTAGTAGTTAGTTACTTATCTTTTACAAAATTCCTTGTACTTTATTTTTTTTTTATCAAACTAATTGTTATTCTGTACTCTTATTAGAGCAAGAATATTGATTCTGCGTTTCCGCAGACTTTTTATATTTTTCCGCTCTACCCAATGACGCTAACAGAAAAATAAATTTCCCGCGTTTCTCGGCCCTATACATACACATCTTTTACTACAACCGAGTGGATATAATAAAATTAATTTCCAGAATAATTTTCATTTTCAAATCATTCATTTAGTAAACAAAATACATTAATAACCCTTTTCTATACATATCTAATTAAAGTTTATTCACAATAAAAACAAAGTTTCCTTAAGGCGAAATAACTCAAATATTTATCTAAAAGAAAAAGTTCAAGAAATTCAAGGATGAAATAATAATAAAGAAAATTAAGAAGAAGAGATCTCTTCTTATTCGAATAGATAGCTTCAGGCTACACATATGTATATACATACATAAATAGCGTATTAAGTAGAATAAACGATCCCCTAGAATTATTAAATAATATCAAAATCTTCTGCTTGAAATGGTAATATTTATTTTGCAGAAAATAGAGCCGGACCCTCTAATATAGGCAACGTTATTAGTCAAATCCTTTTATGTAAACAAATTACTCCAGACTTCAATCAAGAGGAACTGTGTAGCATAACGAAGGATTCCCAAGAAATCGCAAGGATATTGGGTGAAATGCAGGAATTTATGCCTCGACATGAAACATATCTTGGTAAGTAGTATATCAAAGTACCTTTGACCGTAATTTCCTTTTCATATTTTGCACAATTTGTATTTATAATTAACTTTAGCGGATAATTAAATTTCTCAATTATCTTTTATTGAGCTTTTGATTTTTCTACTTCATATAGAAATTTCCATTTAAAATTGCAGATAATAATTATATAATTGGTTTTTGTTTTAAAATTTCCATAATTACTTTTTTTGCATAATTTATGTAGGTCGAGTTGTTTGTAGTAATAAGTTCGTATACTTAGTCCAGTAGTCAAAAGAAATTTCAAGAATATAATTAAATTTGAAAGAACCCGAAAGAAAGACCTTATGAGAACTTTTTCAGTAGATATGCTAATTATAATTTTGCACAAGATGAGATGTATCTTATTAACTAAATCAGAGAAAAATGGGATCATTTTTCAAATAGAAGAAATTGCTTTTATAAAAACCTGGTGGGCTAAATTTCAACGTTAAAGAAAGGCTGGCAAAATATGGGTAAGCGATTATGGTAATAAATATACTTTCGCCTCTGGCCAATAATTTAAACTTTTTTTTTTTTTTTTTTGACTTGAACTTAATTTTATAAAAGCAACCCACCTTTCAAGTCTTTACGATCCAGATGACTTTAATTTGAAAATTAAAAATAAATTTTTCGCCTTGGTAAAAATACCAAACGAATGTCGCCGCTATCTAAATATGTAGGTATCGAAGTGAATTTGAAAATGGCACCATACACCTCGCATTTCCCCTTGTTACTTTGGGTTAACTTGTTTTCAAATTTCTACTAATATCCAAAATTCATACTAAACTTGTTTTTACGATTTTTGATTGCACAGTCAGACCTACCTAAATACAGAAGCTTAAAGTAAATCTTTTTGGTCAACGTTACTCACAAAATTTGTTAATCTTTTGCCAATGATGGCTAACAACAAAGATCTTAGATCTTCCTGAAATATACGGTTCTGTTTTTACTGTTATTGTATAACGGGAAAACCAATATTTCAATTACATCACTAAAAACAAAAACATAAATAAATGACTAAATCATAAACTTCATTGCTATTATCAAAAATAACAACCAACAAAAATATGTCGAACATTTTTCAAAGAGGATAGCTATTTTTGCGCCATCCTATACAACATTCTTCAGCCCCTTTTCAGTAATATCATGTTAAAATTAATTAGTTAATTTTCAAACAAGCCTTGGCATACTGTTCGGAGCATAAACGCATACTGAAGTCAATAACTTTACTCCTGTTCGAATTTCTGAATTACTCAGAGTTTATTTGGACCCGATGAATTTACTATCTTTAACAACATGCCGTATAGCATTTTTAAAGATACTTTTCCTTGGTGATTAGACTAAATAATATTTTTATCTTTTTACATTTTATTATTTCTGGATCTATTGTTATTCTTGGACAGCTTACTTTAACAAAATTCTCCACATGAACATATTTTCTTATACTAAGTGTTAATAGAAGATACATTATCTCCCACTGCTAGCTACTTTTGGCCCTTTTATCTGAAAACTCTCAGAAGGTGATTAGTGTCTAGCATGCTACAGGCTTAACTTATATAGGTAATAAATATATATATAGGTAAGATGATGATAGCATGATAGCATGAATCATTCTCAGATAAAATTGATTTTGTCCTTAAACGTCCCAAAAAAGAAAAAAAAAACGAACAACTCAAGCTCTGAATATAAAGACATATGTACCACCCACCTCCACAGCATCCAAACCATCCCAAATCAATTAATCATTACAGAAAATATACACATTTTTGTTGAATAGTGATGACTAATAATTAATCGCTCAATTAACCTTCTTTACGTATTTTTTTTTACTTGTTTTCTGCTTTTAGAACGAAACGCAGCTCTAACAGATGAAACTAATGGACCATGGCCAGCGAAAAGAAGGCGAAACTCGATCTATAAGAATATGGGACTTCTATGTTGTGTTTCTAGGCCGAACTATCTCTGAAACGAGGATTAGTAATTAACGCTCACTTCATCTCCATACTACATTTTTTTTATTTACATGCATACATATATGTTATATACATAATGTATCATTACATGCGTCCTCAGTTCAATTAATCTCGTATAGAGTAAGACATATAGCTAAGAAGATGAAAACCTATAAACAACTGCAGGCAATACGAAGCCACGAAGTCCTCCATTGTTGATGTAAGTTAGAAGAAATGCATGAAGGAGTCACCTAAGAAAAATTCATGAATGATATTTAATATAAGCAATATTTTAGGTAATTATAGAGTTAAGCCAGAGACATTTATATTAATATGTATAATATCCATGATAAGTCCTAACATAACTAAATACATGTCAAAAATATAAAAATGTTTTAAAAGATTTTACGAATTGTTACTCATAAATTTCAATGTATTCTGGAGAAAAAAAAAAACAACCAACAAATTCCCTTATGAATTAAAACTTTAAGAAGCCGGGACACTAGTTCAGCTTCAGCTTTTTTATATATATCAGAAAGTCAATTTTAAAATCTCAAAATCAACTTAAAATTAGTTTTTTACTTTTTACAACAAAAAACAGCAACAACAACAAAATTATCGTAGTAATAAATAAAAAAATGCAAATTAGGAGGAGTCGAAATATTTTTGCCGTATATAAATAGTAGACAAAGTTCGACGAAAATATTATATTTAAATAGTACATAGGCATAGTACTGTAATTTATATGGAGACACTGTGATAATGAACGTTTTTAATTGTAATTATGTATGTGCACACTTTGTTAACTATACATACATACCTACTATATTTTTCCTGTTGTCTCTCTCTTGCAGCTTGCAGATGAAATGTGTTTTTTAAATATATATAAAAAAGTTGTTTTTGTATGTATGTATGTACCATTCATAGAATATATGTATATAGTTATGCCAAGGTTTCCGTAGGCTCATAGGCTTGTTGTGAACACCATTTCTAAGATGATTCGACATAAAAAGGTAATTTTTCTTTTTAATATTATTTGTTTTAAATTTTTATTACATTTTATTATTTTATTATTACAGATTTTTATTATTTTGCAAATAATTTTACGTTGCATACAATCCCAGTGAGCAATATCAACACAAAGTTTTAGTAACGAAGAAGATTATAATTTATTCTGGATAGCATAATTTGTTCAGGTAAACTAAAAATTTTTCGTTTAAAAAACATATCGTTATTTTATGACTGAAGCTAATATGTATAAAATAACTTTGACATGAATTCCCGTAACAAAAGTTTCAATTCTTTCAAATATTTATGAATATAATAAAATTTTAACCATTGTGTACAGAAAACATGAAGGTCCTTATCACACTTTACTATCGACGGATGCACAATATTAACCAACTAGCTAAAGTTGCCCGTTCGGGATTCTATCTTCAGTTAGTAAATTTTTATTTATTTTATTTTTATTTTTTTTAATTTTTATGTCAAATAAAAGAATGCTGGGATTCGAATGCGTTACATACAAAGTCTGAGCCTCTCTAATAGTCCAGTCATTATAGCGGAAACAAGTAAAAAAGCTAGAATTGGTCTATAAGACCAATTCTTATGATACCCTAGATGAATGCCCGTAATAAATTTCGTATGGTCACCGATCTATTGTTTTTCGCATATATTTCTAGAACGGTTTGTCGCACAGAAAAAATAATTATAACCAATTTTATAGGATTTTAAAAAAGCAAGATTTCCTATGAGCTTTCTCCACTATCTTGATAAAAGGGGTAAATTTGGTTTTTTTGCGATAACTCGGGTTCTCCGTCATGATACAAAAATTGTGATTATATACTTTTTTGTTGCATGCTTTTTTTACGCTCTACAATTTAGTTTATATGATTTTTTCACCTAGCGTTGATAGCTGTTGAGATATCGGATGAGAGAATAAATGATACATATCGGAAAAATGTTTATTGTCAAACTTGTAGGGTATGTTAATACCTACAATGTCATCTTTTAGCTCACCACAATATGAGGTGGTGAAAAAGTACAAAATTAAGAGACTGTAGAGGAAATTATTAAAGTACAATATAAATAAATAAAACAATAACATTATGGATTACACGCATGAAATTTATTAGTAAATAATTGTTTTTGTATTGTAGTAGATGGAAATGAATGGAGATCCGTTTTTAATATCTATACTCTTCTTCGTTTCGCTGGTCCTGGTTCACAGTCTTCCTGCTCGGAATACTTATGGAGATTCTTTAACCAGATGAGACGATTCTTCAATGATCGAATCATCGTCATCATCCTCGTTCAGTAGGATGTCGACTTTGGCGACGTTGTTGTATGTTTTCCCACTGCAATTGAAACAAAAAAATGTCTCAAACAATCCGTGCTTTTCTGCACCCACAGGCAGCTTCACATATTCCCTTGCACTTGCACGATATGAGTTTTAAAAGCTCAGGTGGAGCGAGTTCAAGTGCTGAGTACTGGTTCAAGCCCATGATTTGTTCGACGCAAACCCCATTCCTGAGGATCCTTGTAAAACCCGAGCTACGTTTGCACATGCAGATATGTACGGAATATTTGCTGGCGTACTGCGGTTTTCGGTGGAAGTAGTGAGAGGTGGTTCAAGTTATTTTTAATCACTGATTTAGCGAAGCGGTGGAATCATAAAACATTTAAAGAAAGTTCTTGATTATTTCCACCATATAGGGCTATGAGGATTGTTCTCTTGTGAAAGTCATAGCCTCCGGATCGATTTTTTCTTGTTTGAACAATTCCACCGATGACCGTAGTTCCGGATACTTTCCAAAAATGTTGATGAATTTTGATTTTGCAATATTGAAAAAAGACGATGTGGTATCGCAACCGCTAAAAGCATGAAGGAAAAGTATATTGTCGAGAACGGACTTATCATGCTTCAAACTAGTGAGCAGAGTTTTGCGGGTGTATTTCCTTTTGCTGATTTTTGGAAGTTTATTTTGTCCTGTGCAAGTCCACTGCCTAAAACCAAAAGACCGATGTCTTCACCGACGATTTCAACAGAGTCAAAAATCGATGCTTCTTCAATTGCCATGGTTACGATAAGAGTATCTGCATCCTCAAAAGCCTGTTCCACTTTGATTATCTTTGTTTGTGTCTCTTGCAAGAAATTTCTCTTGACTAACTTTTATAGCTGTAGTTTCATCAAATCTACATTCTGGCGATTCTCAAACGTCGTACTCTTTCCTACTCAACGAGGATAATGAGGATGATTCGACCATTGAAGAATCATTTCATGTGGTTGAAGAATCTCCACAATTCGATGAGTATTCCGAGCAGGAAGACTGAACCAGAACCATCGAAACGAAGAAGAGTATAGATATTAAAAACTGACCTCCATTCATTTCCATCTTCTACAATACAAAAACAATTATTTACTAATAAATTTCATGCGTGTAATCCATAATGTTATTGTTTTATTTATTTATATTGTACTTTCATAATTTTCACTATAGTCGCTTAATTTTGTACTTTCTCACCACCTCACATTGTGGCGAGCTAAAAGAAGACATTGTAGGTATTAACATACCCTACAAGTTTTATAATGAACATTTTTTCGATATGTATCATGAGAAAGAAGAAAACAGCAAAAACAAGTTGCAGTCTCTTAATTTTGTATTTTCTCGTCCGATATCTCAACAACGATCAACGCTACGTGAAAAATCCATATAGACTAAATTGTAGAGCGTAAAAAAAGAAACAAAAAGTATATAATCACAATTTTCGTATCATGACCACTGGACTGAGCGTATTGCCATTTTCCTATAGGAAACAATGGCACAAGTTTTACGGTTTTCTCTTTCGCTCTATGGCAAAGTTGGAGCTACCAACACAAAATATTGCTTACTGAACGTTTTCTTATGCAATTTTATGTTTTTATGTTGGCTGCAGATGCAATCACCGGAGAAAAAATAAGGTAAAGATAGTGTTTACCATGCTCCGTCTCTCTGGTCCATACGCAGGATTCAGGTAAAAATAGCTTTTGAATATTAAAGTCAGAAATAATTTAATTCCTTATAAGCGATTAAAATATTACTTGGACACAAGAAAATATAATTTTTTAATTTAATTCGATTTTCGAGTGTAAAATTTCATCTGATTGGTTGAGTTTTACATGTTTTTTTATGTAGTAAACCTTTTAAAGAGTGCTCTAACGGTGATATACAGAAACACAATATTTGTGCCACATGAAAGAGCAAATCGCTTAGTCCATTGTTATAAGTTAGTGGTCATGACGGTAAGCCGAGTTATCGCAAAAAAACCAAATTTACCCCTTTTTTCAAAGCTCATAGGAAATCTTGGTCGACAATTTCAAGTTAAGTTAAGCTTTTCTAACGCCCCCCTACATAATATCCAAAAATCACCTTGCTCGGTTCACTTGCATTTTCAAAAGTGTACAATGACTGGACTATAAGTTTATTTTAAAACTATATAAAAAAAGTTTTATCTTTGTTGCCAACATATCAGACGAATTCAAAAATTTCAGATTTTTAATTTATATAAATTTTATTATACGACAATTCTATGCTCCCAATCCTCAAAACAGTCCCACTCTGTTGTGGTGTGTTCTATAGTTTCAATGATTCTCACTTGATGGAAGATCTCTCTAGCCCCAAAATTGCTCACCCTGTATGAATATTTTATTTCCATTGGCAAAAAATGCTCCAAGAAAACTTCCTGAATCGTTGCCCTGAAAGCTCGCAGTCACAGCGCTTCTTTTCTCCAGTTCATTCCTTTTTTAAATAAGCATATCCGCAGGGACAAGCGCTCTCACAGATATGCTAAATAATGGACGAAGAAGTTCTTTTGAAGGTGCCCTTTCAATAATCATAGTGCTTATTCCCTAATATGATAAGAGGCCTTCAAGACTTCCTCCTGTGAACACTAGTCGGACGCTTACCACTGCATGGCTATGTCTATGAAGCAAGGAGCTGAGATGGAAAAAAGCAGCGGTGTATGCTTCCCGAAGAAGCGAGTCAGTAGACGATTACTTAGGGCACTATTTATTTTTATATGTTTTATGAGTAGAAAATAAGGAAATTTGACCCATATATAATAATATAACCAAAAATTTAGACTGCATTTTCTAATCACTCTGAACTGCACATTGAAAATGAGAAATGCGTTACTTCGGACAATAGTGGAAAAATCCACAGTTTAGATTCATGGAAAATTGCACTTCTGATGAAGCTCATCAAATAATCTTCTACAGAGTTTGCTTCAAAATGATGCCTATAGAAGCTGTTGAGTTACTTATGTACTTACGCCTTTGCTTATTTGATAGATCAGTGAATTGTTTTCAAATGATCCCCAGGGAAGCGCTTAAATTGTGCTTTTGTGCTGGGTTTTCGTCCCAATGGGTTTTAGAAAATGAAAAAACCACAGTCACATGGGGTGGAGCGGGATGAGCGTGATCCATGTGATTTGTTATTGCGCTCGATAAACTCGCTCATATACAAGAATTCATTGTATTAGTTTGGTGCCGTCCGCCCACAACTGTGGACGTACATGACGTAACAGTGAGCGAACACTGCAACCTACTACTGAAACAATTTCATGATCCACTATTTGTGTTAATTTTTGATTTGGTCTTCACATCCATCCGCAAAGTGTTTCATTCCATTTCAACACAGAATATATTGATGTCTTTCACTTCTTTATCGCGAATTTCAATGGTATTGTTGTAATGAATTATCTGATCATATCCGTATAATTTAATCCTTTTATGTTGTTCTCTGTTAAATCAATTTTTAAATATCGATAATGACTTCCGTAAAAAAAAAACACAGAACAGCTTCTTCTAAGGTATACAAACGAAACCAAATTGCTATATTCTCTACATCTCCTATGGTTGCGAAATTAAAGTAAACATTTCATTTCAAAGTCCTTTGGGGTAAATTTCGTATTTTTCATTGTGAATACGTCCACCATTGTTTATAAAACTCCTGTAAATATTCCATGTTCCATCATAGTTTCTTCATTGAATATATGTTCTCTATGTACGACAGGCTAACAAAAATTTCATTAGGTATGTACATACTAGGGTATATTTTTCTAACTCCCTGTGTGTATAAACAACCCCTCAAAATTTATTTAAATGTTCCCTTGAATATATTAGAGAATTCCATACAAGAAAAAAGGAAAATATAGAAATATTGCTCACCTGCGGCCATTACCACAAAAGCCCAACACTATGGTAATGCCTGAAAAATGATGAAGATAAAAGAAAACCTCAGCGTATGATGGGCATCCCTTGAATGGATGTGTTTTAGCGTTTAATTAAATTTTTTTTTATGTTTTAAGATAATTTTGTTGCTATACTATGGTACACGTACTGCTTACGTAAATATCCCTGAATGAGAGATACATAGGTGGTTATATACCTCTTGAAAACTGTTGTCGTTTGTGAAAGTGTTGAAAAAAAATTTTGTTTTTATATTTTCGTTATGGTCCTTCCGGTTGCAAGATACTCATCGAGGTCACGTAGTATAAATGTAAAGGAGAGGCTTTTAGGATTTGCATATTTTGTTTTTTTTTTATACTCTTACTTTTATTTTGGGATTTAAATTTCTTCATTTGATCCCTAAAAATATAATGCAAATTACCATGTCGAAGGTAATAATTTAAAACACTTCAGAATGGTAGCAAACAACGTTTTTTTTAAATGTAAATAAACTTTTTTAAGTAGTATATACCAATACTGTATACTGTATGTATTATTACTTCGTTCATTATACTTGACCGAAAAGCGATCTGTTTCGTTTTGTAAATAATAATTAACCTTAACGGCGGGCACTTTTTGTCGATTACACCTCCTAGAAAATAAAAATAATTTCCTTAAACTATGTCAAATTCGTTGATCAATTATAACTGAAAACAGGTTCAATTAATAATTTTACGTGATAACTACACTTGTACATGTCCCCTCTAAAATAAAATCAATTGTTAAAATAAAGAAAATCAAAAAATCAAAATATCTAACGGGAACTAAATTTTAAAGTTAAGATCGAACATTTTAAGTGAAAAATATGGTATAATAGTGGTATAATAGTGGACCAAGAAAAAAATGTAAGTAGTTGAGAGATGATGTAAAAATTAGATAAAAGTTAGATTTATCCTTTTAAGCAAGTTTTTGGTAGGTTTGTTTTTCTATACATACATGAAAGCATTAAATAATTTCTTTTATTGAATTTTTAATATTTTACGTAATAACATTAAAGTTGGACCGGAGTGTTAGTTTCTGTAAAGTGATTGGTCTCAGATTGTATCAGAGTCCTAAAAGTAAATTATTTAAAATTTAATATTTGTATATTGTATATTTTTTTTTACATTTACTTTTGCAATACCTACCTACCTAAATATCTGTAGATTTCTCAACTAAGCACTTTAAAGGGTAATGGCCGACAGCGTGAAAAAATTATTTTAAGACTTGAAAAAAGAAAAGAAAAAAAACATCAATTTTTCAAATATATTATATAGATTTCGGATATATAAATTATAGAATATAGTTTTAAGTAAAAAGCACTCAAAAAAGCACTTACACTATTGTGTTGAAAAAATAAATTGAATTTTTATCATCATCACGTGATAGAATATTTATATCATTTCGGATCATCCCCCATTCACAAAGTTTATTCTTTCGAAGTTTCTTAAAAATAATTGTTAACTAATACACTTATTCCTACACACACCACCACCGCACACACACACACACACACACATACCCTAAAAATACTTAAACTATATCTAAAGTATTCAAATTTATTGTGTGTGAACATTTGACCTCGTTTAAATCTTGTATATACTACATAATATTTAAATAGGCAAAAGTTCAATAAAGTTATGTGAAAATAGTTGAAAAGTTTTTTCGAGAGATTTTTTTTTAACATATCCAAGAATTTTAAAGTACATAATTAGAATCAGTAAGCCATAGCCCACACAAGGGAGGATATTGGCACTTTTTACGGTTGAGAAGTATTCGGGGGTAGGAAAAAGTCCGTGCTACCAAGTTTCGATCGAGAGTACGGACAACATACAAATACTACAGCAAGCCGGTCATTTTGAAGTTGCGAAATTTCTGAAATTTCTCATCAGACGGCTGTACAGATGTTTATTTGCGATTTGAGGTGATAATATAATTGGTCTATGTTCTTAATTTTATTACTTTCACGTGTCGGTTACTTTGTTTGTAACATTTACATGTACTTTGTTTGTGTTGTTTAATTTAATCTAATTAGCTGGGAATTAGATGTTATGTGAAAATTAATTCTATTGTTCTAGTTCTGTTTTTTTTTTGTTGAAATATATAAGTTTAATTCTAGTAAAGAAAAGTCTTCCTTTTTTTCTCGATATTCCTCGGTGCTGGAATTTATCCCTTTACAAAGAGGTTTCCTTCTATTGTTCCTTGGAGCTGGAAACTAGTCCGAAAACCAATCACAAAGTCCTGAAAATAAACGAAATTATTTACAGTCCACAAAAGGAAACTACAATAATATATTAATAATCTTTACGTGTTGTGAATTTGTGATACAGTAATTGTTTATACCAAAAACCGTGACTTAATTGAACACGCACACAATTAATTTCGTTAGTCATATAAGGAACAACGCGAAAGAACTTTATTATTTGGCATGTCTAAGTCAAATTCCTTCCTTCCCTAAAAAGTTCTCGTCTGGTTCGGCCCTAACACAATTCCCGATCATTTGTATTTATTATAAACGATGGTGTAGTACAATAAGGTTTGTTAACCATGTTATGGTAGCATAGGAGTGAGTATGACTGGACATAAAGTCCATTCAGTCAGCATGAGCTGACAGCTCACTCTGTGATCAGCGTTGACACAGGGCGGCACGCTAGCACCTCGGCTAGTGCGGGAGAGTTGTGGGGGTGAGATACCAAATACCTGCTGCTGTCAGAGCCCATATACAAAAAAAAAGGAATTCAACAAATACTACATTACTTAGATCCCTTCTGACCAATCCGGGTGGATCATCAATCTATATATATGTATATATATACGTATGTTTCAAAATGGTTAATTAAAAACAAATTGTCACTGTACGCACGTTTGATATCCATGTGAATGTGCAAATATATATTATCTATAATAAAGCTTTTGTTTCCTATTCATATACCCGGTTAAGTAAACGAAGGTATGAAAAATCTTCTGACCTGTTTCTTAATTAAATAAGTGTGCTGAGCACCTACGATAATTCTTTGTTGTCTATTTATTTTTAAACATGGCTGAACCATTACAAGGTAATCAAAATCAAAAATCAATGCAATATGTGTAAAATTTGGCAGCAACTAACATTTGGTTAATGTTGTTGATAGGCCATCGCAGAGACGCCTCCGTGGTTGTCCAATCATGTCACTATTAAAATGATTATGGTTAAAACGTTTAATTGCCGTATTGCATTATAGTTCCAAAAGGGAACCTCACACTCGTGATACCTGCTGATTAAACTAATACCTAAGTTAATATATATAGCTATAGCTTAATTTTAGTTGAAGAAGTTCGCTCGGACCATTTTTTTGCAACTGATGGGTGATGTTCGACGAAAAACTACAGGCGTAATGACTCTTCATAGATATTTAGAAATTGAAGACACAAACATTCCTACAAGACAGGAACTCGCAGCTCGAATTTCCTTTCAGTCAGGCCAAACCGAAAGTCGCCGCAGCATATCATACAGCTTGCTACGTTATCAGGGCTCTTTTCGTTACAGAACTGCGCAACAATTGACAACAGTTGCGTTGATACCTCATTCAGCAGTTTTCGATCAAGATGGTCATGCTCAATTTTAGTCTGCCACGGACAGAATGCGGAACTCGACTTATGACGTCCAGGAAAGACGTGCCCTCCCTGGATAGATTACAAGTATCGTACTTTTTATTATTTTAGCTGCGGTCCTCAAGCCAAGTGATTAGTTTTTTTTTTTGGTTTTCAGCAGCAGTCGGGGTATCTCGATTCCAAAGCAGGGGTCTTTACAGTCAAATTTTTCCTCCTGTCGGGGCAGTAAAAAGACTCACCCACTAACGTGGGACTTGAACCACAAGTTCATCAATTTCCTGATGTCCTCAGGCTCAGCTAAGATTCCCGTACCACTAGAAACGCGTGGTCAATTTTTAGGATATGTGTGTGTCAATTTAGCAACCTCACAACAGCACGCCACTGGCCAATTGTCTTGTTCTTGGATTTGGCTGTCGCTAACTTTTTTACAGTCGCTTGTGCTTAAACACCCAACTTTTATTTCTCTTCAAAAACTCCTTTTTGCAGTACCAAAATTTCCTGTCCGCCATCCACTATGTCACGAGACTCTCTTGACAGGAAGTGTCAAACTCTCCGTTTTCGTCTTTATTCACTTCTGTTTTTTTTTTCTTTTGCGGGTAGATGTTAGCCGAGTAACTAGCAATTTCCAGCACAATGGGCCGCTATAGCTTCCGTGCTTGGGATGGGGTCTCCTGTCCCCTGCCTTTAAATTAAAAAAAAAAAACTAGGAATTCATTCACATGCGACCATAACACATATTACTTAGTCTCAAGAACTTTGATTAGTAATTCGAAATTTAAGTGGGAAATTATGGTATAATAGTGTAGACTAGATGACTATAAATCGAACCATTAGTACAGTTACAGAATTTTTGCTTTCGGGGATAGATTGTCACTCAATTTCTGAACGAAAACTTTTGCATAAATATTGAATGTGCTGCGTTCGAAAGAATTATGCTAATATATCATTATTAATTTTAATTGCTTCCTTTATTATTCACTTATTTATTTGTTTATTTATTTATTTATTATTTGGTAATGGATGCAAACAGACTTCTCGCCTCTTACCATTACTCTGGGTGTCCTAGGGCGCCCATTCTAACTTATGGTCTCTTACAAAGACCATGACGTTCTTGGGATCCATATTTGCAACATTTTCTGGCATTGGGAATGCCTTTTATAGATGTCTTAGTCTTATGTGGCACAGAGCTTCCCAATCACAGAGAGCATATTCAACGGTTTCATTGTCTTCCATCATAGATGACACCACAAGAACTAGATGGCGAATGGCATACTAGAGCAGAGGATACCTATTGTGAAATGGGTAGTGCATTCTGCAATGGACCATAACATGTTTTAGAGCGTGCCAAAAGCAAATGTTTTTATAATAGCAGTTTTGTATACATTTGATCGACTTCCTCAATACTTCAGATAGGAAAAAATATGAATCACGTATACATCATTTCAAATGTTGTGGTCCATTCCGGAATGGACCACCCAGCCTTATAAATTTTGTGTACTTTTTTGATACTACATGCGACATCTAGTTCTTGTGCCATCTATGCTTCCATACAGTAGCGACAGGTCTCAACATCGACCTTGCCCATCTTTTATGTTATCTGTGAGTACTTTACGAACTTTTTCGCTTGTCTCAGCGCCGGGATATTTTCCCAGTATAGCATTTTAATTCTATCCTTTCAAAGCTTGATTTGTGCTGAGAGGTGGTTTTTTTGGTGTCCAAAACAAGCCCAGGACCAATAAATGGAGATCTAGCTCCTTTATTCCATAATCTCGTTGCCCTCTTAATACCTGCAAGTCCTGGCACCCAAATCAGCGTCACCTTATTTGCGTCGGTCAATTGCTTCAAGCCAGTAAGACAGTCTCAGACCAGCTTAAACTCAAAGGTAAAGAAGTTTACCGCTTTGAGTGCTGTTTGGCTGCTGATAGTATGTATATTTTTGCTCCACGCATATTCTTGTGAATTATTTTACGAGCGCAAAGTACTATGTCGTGTATTTCTGCCTGGCAAATGGTTGGTGAGGTCCACAGTGTCCTTGCGAGATGGCACCTTCGCACATACATACATATATGCCCACGCCTGCTCTACCTTCCATTTTGGACCCATCCGTGTACCATTTATGAGATCTTTTTCAAAGGGTAGGTCCCCAGTGTGCCACTGTTGACGGGCCCCTAAGATTACCTCGAATGGTGTTTCAAAGTTATGACGTTCCGGCATAACGTCTGAAATTGGGTTGGCCATCGGGTTCTCTAGGAATTCTTTTATTATTCACTCAGTACGTTTGTAATCGTACAGCATTTTCATTTGTTCATTTATATTAAACAGAAATAAGAACAAAGATAAGCCTCACTTTATTTCATTTTTGTTTACGATCTGAGCCTCTTTGAAAACAAATTCGATAAGGGTAATTTGGACACCTTACTTCTGCATGACCTGTAAGGTAAAACGAAGTCTATCATATTAATTCTTTGGAAGGAGAATAGTAGCATTCCTTATTAATTCTTTGGAAGGTGAAAAGAAACGTTACTTTTAAATTCAGTGGAAGTATTCATTCTGCCATTTCCGGAAAGTGTACGGAACCATTAAGCATGAATTTTCCGGAAGGTTGGAAAGAATCATTCAATTTATACTCTCAAGAAGGTGGATGGAAGCATTCTTTCTGTTCTCACTAAGAGCTAAAGGGGAGAACGAACTCTTTCCGCTAATAATAATTGTCCCAACTTGTTCGTCAAAATGTTGTGAACTTGTTGGGAGCAAATCCATCGAACAAATTCTGCAAGTTTTTACAGCCAACATCGACCAATATGTGTCTGGATTTTCACATAGCGTTTCCACTTGTACATAATGTTGTTTCAAAACATGTTTAGTAAGAAAATTTGTATTATTAAAAACGATATTGAAAAACAATGAAACTTTGTACCTTCACGCATCTTCCTGCGAATTAGCTACCTGCAGAGGCTTAAAATTCCGTACAACATTGCATTACGTCTGTCTTCCTAAACCAGTTCAACGTAAGGTATATTCATGTACAGTTCAAGGGTAATGCTTCCAGTAAACCTTATCTAAGTCAGGCATTTCCATTTTCCTGCTGAGATAGAATGTTTAATATGTATAACATTTACCGTTATACCGTGTATGTTTTCAGCCTGCAAGGGAAATATATAGGGGAAAGGAGAGTAAGATGACGAGTCCGCAAGATGACGAATCATTAATTACATGGGATTGCCGGCCAATGGCACTAATTCTGTAATTTCTACTGGATTAAGTTGGCTCCGTTTACACGGCTAAGGAGAAACTAAGACCTGAATTACAATTACAACTGATCATTCGACTACGACTTTGCCCAAATGGTAAATACATGTGGCAAGATACAATTGCAACTTCGGCTTCGACTGCGACTCCGACTGAAATTAAACTTTGCTCAAAGTGTAAAGTTGGTGTTTGCTGCGGCCAACTTCAGTTCAATAACAGAAGTCGGGACTTCTGGTTTGTTCAAGCAGTTGAAGCTTTAATTTAATTACAAATTTCACCTCAACGTCGACTTCGACATAAAATCAAGTCACAGTCGACAGATCAGCCGGAATTGTAATTCACGCTTAACATCAGCAACAATCTATTAGGCCTGAATTACAATTATGACTGATCTGTCGACTACGATTTGATTTTAAGCCGAAGTCGACGCTGAGGTGAAGTCCCGACTTCTGTGATTGAACTGAACTTGGGCGCAACCAACACCAGCTTTGCACTTTGAGCAAAGTTTAGTTTCAGTCGCAATCACAGTCGAAATCGAAGTTGCAATTATATCTTGCCACAGTCGACAGATCAGTTCTAATTGTAATTCACGCTTAATTCATGCAATAGCATCTCATGTGTTCACATGCAAGTTCATTGTAAAATTAGATTCGAAAAAGTTGTGTTATCATCAAATTTGGTAAGTCTTTGAATTTCCACCCAATGTTTTCTTAAATTATATGCTTTTTGTTACTTGAATTAATAAAATAAATTTCCAATAAAATTTATTGCAATATTTTTTGGCACTTTAATTTATAAATGATCGTTTCGGGTAATTTGGCGAATTCAACAGGCGGGCAAGTGATCGAACTCGTTATCTCACCCGAATCGTTCACAAATTTTGCTATGACCTTTTGTATTGAAATTGTATTGAAATTATATGAAAGAAGACGAGAACAATAATTTCGTGGCGGCAGAACTTTGAGTGATCTATAATGACACCAGTAAAAATTAGATGTGGTATTTCTGTTCAATATGTCGTAAATGGGTCCACGCCACGTGTAGGTAGACCACTCCGGCAGAAGCGAAGTGTAAATCCTATATATGCGAATTTTATATATAAAATAATAAAATAACTAAAACTTTAGGTCAAAATCACGAGGATATAAAAATGATCAAAGCTTACTATCGTCATCTTACCCTCCCTTCCCTATATTTAATCGAAATTGGGTTTTTGAAAGTGCATATCATCGGAAAGTCTCAAAAACATTTGATCTTGAGTATTTCCCCAAAGTTTTATGAGGAAGATTGTAGGGGTAATGAGTCAGGAAGGACATAGTCATTTCATAGTTCGGTTTTTTTAATTTAGTTATGCGTATGTACGTATGGTCTAGTTCGAGATACAGTTAATCTGTAATCACTAAAACTTTAGCTTGGACGGATCGATTAGCAATGAAATTTATCACGGTAGTCCATGATGATCTGAAGGACTAATGTACATTTACAGAGTCAAAACGAATCGAGTAGAACTTAAATAACAAGACTATTAAACAGATAGGATGAATCATAAGCAAATGTTACAAATTTAGTTAATAGTTTTAGGGTCGTATTCACCAAGCCATTTAATTGAAATTTAATTTAATTTCCTTTTTAGTACTCCCGTAAGAGAGGGTTAGGGCACACTAAAAACTAAATTAAAATTTAATTTAGGTTATTTTATGTTATAATAACACATATATAACTTTAATTTTAATTTAAGTGAGCCCTAACCCTCTCTAACGGGAGTACTAAAATAGAAATTAAATTAAATTTGATTAGTACTATAAAATTTTCCATCTGAACTGTACTTCATATATATTTTGACAGTGTCAGTTCTAAGTCAAGGCCGCCAGCTGTGTACAAGTCTCAGTCAATTTCTTTCAGCCGATTTAGTTCGCCTAGTGGTTTATTTCGGAGAATATGTGTGTTTTTCTTAATTATTATTAATTTTTCGTGTTTAACAATATTTTAATAAATGGTAGTAGGTCTAGGTATATTAAAAATCTTAATTTGCAAGTAATTGCAAAGATTTCTTATAAAGATTATAGATAAGCCTATCTCCGGGTAGTTATTTGTAAATCTTGTCTTGAATGAAGGTCAATAACCTCAAAGTTATCAAAAACGAGTAAATGTGGAAAGAAAGAGGACCCAGAAATTATGACACACTTAAATTTTAATTTGTTCTATGTGGCGTCTTACCTCGACGACAACTCCAATCCAATGTGGTTCGATAAAAAAAAAAATCAAATAAATTGAGCAATAATTTCGATTGAAAATATTCTTTTAATCTTTGCTTAAGATATCACTGGAATGAAAATGAAGTTGTGTATTCATGCGGTAATGTTATCTCTTTTGGTTTCATCCAATTGGTTGGTTGATCCCTGATAAACTTTTCCTTTGCCAGTTTTGCTTATCAGTTAGAAAAAATAGAATTATAGAGATTAACTGAAAAAGAATAAACGTTGTGCCCATAGTTAAAAATTTCGGGTTTTCGGGTAGTTCATTTTTAGTTTACAAATTTATTTTTTTTTAGATACAGTAAGAAAAAATGCGTTTGATCATCCTTGATACTTATGACTCTGTTGGCGAGTGGGCAGCCAAATATGTTTTAAAAAGGATTACTGATTTTAAGCCTGGACCTGATAAGTATAGCTGCATTTTAATTAATATATATTTTTCTTATTCCTAATGTTTAAACTTGCTAGGTACTTTGTTTTAGGTCTTCCTACTGGAAGTACTCCCCTTGGAATGTATAAAAAACTCATAGAATTCCATAAGGCTGGGAAAATTTCTTTTGAATATGTTAAGACTTTTAACATGGATGAATATGTTGGTAAGTTCTATATATTTGTATTTTTCTCTACATTTTCACAATTACTAACATCACACCGGTATCTAATGTTAGATTTACCAAGAGATCATCCAGAAAGCTACCATTTTTTCATGTGGAGTAATTTTTTTAAGCACATCGATATTAATCCAATTAATGTTCATATTCTTGATGGTAATGCACCTGATCTTGGAGTTGAATGCAAAGAATTTGAAAGAAAAATTAATGATGCCGGTGGTGTAGAGCTTTTTATTGGTGGAATAGGACCAGATGGTCATATTGCCTTCAATGAACCAGGTTCTTCATTGGCATCGAGAACGCGAGTTAAAACATTAGCACAAGATACTCTTGAAGCGAATGCTAGATTTTTTGGAAGTGATATAAGTAAAGTACCGAAACAGGCACTTACTGTAGGTGTTGGAACTGTTATGGACTCAAGAGAAGTGATGATTCTCATAACCGGAGCACATAAGTCTTTTGCTTTATACAAAGCTATTGAAGAGGGTGTAAATCATATGTGGACAGTTAGTGCATTTCAACAGCATCCGAGTACATTGATGATTTGTGATGAAGATGCCACCTTGGAGTTGAGAGTTAAAACTGTGAAATATTTTAAGGTGAGTCTATGCTATTTCTTTATTTTGAATTATTTATTGTTATTGTAGCTTTACTGATTGCGGGTACTTTTATTATTATTATCCTCTCTGCGCCTTTGTCTCCGCCAGCATGAACTCAGTTTTAATGTTAATTTCCTTACATTATAAAGAAAACAAAAAATCTGGGCGAGTTTTTATACTGTGATTTAAGCGCTAGCACATAATTTAATAATTACTTTATGCCACATTTTCTAACAGACTTCTAATCATAAATCGATAAATTATCTAACTTATTGTGGGATTATTGGAAACTGAAATAAGCTATTGGAGAGTATTGCTATTCTCTCGGTGGTCAACACGACTGCATTTTTTTTTAACGTGGGGATGTGGTGCGTCAAATAATAGTTTTCATCTATCTGTCATAAATTAATTAAAATTCTGAAGATATACGAGAAAAGAAATTTGAAGTAGGTGTGTTTTATATCCTTGAATCGCTACAGCACCAATTTGACGATTCCTAATAATTTTCATAAATCTGCTAAGAATATCTGTCAATACTTGATTACTTGATTCCTTTCTTTCACTTACCGGTTGGTATCAATATCATATTCAAAATTTTTAGTTATTTATTACATATTCATTTTTTTCTTTATAAATATAATTACCACTGCTGTTGGTGCAGCTTAACAAACCTGTAAGTCTTAGGAAGTAGGTATATAAAATGTTATACTAATATAAGAACCTAAAAAATTTGGTTATAAACAACTGTAAACATCTAAATATGCGCTTATTAATGTCTTCATCTACTAATTACTTGAATTTTCTGTGGGAAAAATATTGTCATGTCGCATGCATTGTAGCCATTTTAGAAAACTAAGAGTTAAAAAAAATTGATTCGCCTCCCATTTTCTGCTTATGTCTGCTGTCTGATAACAAAATCTAATATTTTTCCATTTTTCATCTCTAAATAGTAAATACATAGTATGTATATGTGTGCGTATTTTTAAGGTGGCGGGAAACCTGTTTTTTTATATAATGTTTTTTTTTTTTATCTAAGAACCTTGTCTGACTGAATTTTATCCATATTATCCCTAAACAGGCGTTAAGTGCTGTTCATCACAAATTAATTGAATGCGACCCTAATCGAAGACTTTCATCAATAAAATAAAAACGAAAAACGCCATTAATGCAGAGTATTTTAAAAATTTCCACAGGATAATAATGCTACTGTTAACATATTTTCTTTTTTGTAATTATTTGTTCGGATTGTTCATATTAATTGAAGTGTGATACATACTTTCAGGGACTTATGAACGTGCACTCAAAACTAATTGAAGGAACATGAATTAAACAAATAAAAAACAAGTTGAAGTAAATTATATCGTTGAGAGATCTATTTTTTAAATGTCGTTACAAATATTGTATAAGCGAATGAGTCTGAAATTTTTATTAAAATTACAAAAAAGGAGATATATTTTTTTTCTAATTTATTTAGGAAAATTCTAATTTCTCTTTCTGATTATAAATTAGCTGCCTGCACCAGATCTAGATTACATCTGGTACTAATTGAGATATTTGAGTTTCGTGGTATCGAATTTCATCCGAGCAGAACCACATTCAGGACTATGCCCGACAATCTCATACAATTCATAAATAATTTCACACTTCATTCAAACAATATATATAATATATATATATAAAGCAATCATTACCATCTCAGTAGACAGAATTCCTAAGAGCACTTACGTTCGATTTAAATTTTCTCAAAATTATTCCGCCTTCCTGGAAGATCGCACGGTGGAATAGGCAGCAGTTTTGGGAGACAACGACATACTCAATGCGGCAGATTTGGGAGACAACGACATACTCAATGCGGCAGATTTGAATTGGAATCATCTTCACGAATAGCGTCTTAGCGTTCAAAGCCTCAGTTAACGCTCTATCATAAATACATATGTACTCCCTTTCCATGTTTCAGAGGATCTAGTGTGTCTTGTGTATCCTATTGACATAAACGGACCTAGTAAGGATGTGATTTTTTTTATAATTAAAGTTTTCTTTTACGTTTGATATCTAAAATTCAATTTAAGTTTTTATTGCTTATGCGTGAATATTTCCCTTATAAATAGGACTTGTAGGGAAAATCAGTTACATACAATCTATTCTCTATGTCGAACCATCCATAGTGTAACTCGAGTAAAATAGTGTTAATACATCAAGCTCCATTTAAGTCAATTCGTTTATCGTTACAGATTAAATTGAGTTAGTCCGAGCCGCAATTACACATAATTCACCAGTAAATTTTAAATGAGGTTCATATCTTCATGTAACCATGATAAAGCTTGCAGGTAAATCGACTATACAGGTATGGTAGAACAACCTAGGAATAATATAATGGTAAGATTGGGTATACAGACAAACAGCCAGTCAAGAGCATATCTTTTTTAAGATGTTGCCAAAGCTTAAGAGATACCTATGATGCTGTAGCACAGCCTTCGGGGAAAAACAGAGGATGGTAAACTATTCAACATTCCCACTGTCCTGCTTATGAAGGATTCTTGAATTTCACAGTACAGCCAAATTTGAATTTAAGGGTGTGAGGGTGAGATCGAGTTACAGCTCGTGTGGCGTGCATAGGAAGAATTCTACAAGGAATCACCTAGAGATTTTGTCAGAGCAATAGTCATAGAGTAACGAGAAAATAGAGGTAGACGTCAGTAATTACGCCTAGGGAATCATGTTATCGGTAATAAGCCAGAATGCCTTCTTTTGGACTGTGTCTAACTTGGGCAATGCAGTGCGTCCAGCCCCTGCTAAAATACGCAAATTAAATTTTAATCTAGGCTTGATATGAGACTTGTTGACTTGCGTCAAGTCTAATTGAATAAAATATTTCTTGTATCTATGCAAGAAGTCTCGGTATTTCATGGCGTTTTTGGCAATACCAAAAATATGATAGGACCAAATAAGATTGTTGGATATTTCAATGCCTAAAATGTTAAGTGATGGCGAGTTGAAGATATTCCATCGATTGAGCACGTTCGAGTGATAACAGACAACATTGCGTTTTGGAAGCATTAAACAAGACCCGATTCGCTCTGCCACAAGCGAGTATTGTTGTGAGGTAATAGTTTAGTGAACTAAGCATGTGGCTTCGTTTGTCAATTATAAAATTCATACGGGAATGAGCTATACAGTTGAGCGAATAAACAAAATTAAGTGTCGTCTGCAAAACTATGAATAGAGAGAAAACTTTCATTTGATTTTAAGAAAAGACGGTCTAGAGCTAAACCTAATGCCTGAAGTTTATCTAAAAGAACAGGATACTATGCTCTAGGCCTTGGAGATATCTAATGCGATGACTTTAGATTCATCAATATTATGGATGTTATATATAATCTTATGGAATAGGACAGGTGATGTAGTTTGCGTTAAGGTTTAGCTAACGAAGAGGCGAAAACTAGGTAAACATTAGGCGGACGTGTTGCAGCGTGGCAGTGATCGAGAGTAATAGGATATGGAGGTAGTAAGGAATCGTACTTTTTACGTGTACATTTAAAAATAAATATGACTAATATCTTAAAATTAAATCACTAAGACCTAGACTAGCAATATGTAACCTTAGACTAGAGCTGTATCATAATCAATCTATCTACTCGAGAAATTAACAGGCACTTTATTGCCGAACTAGATTTATTTCCTAGTATTTTTTCAAATTATCTTGCTATAGTTTTAGCTGGTTAGCAGCTACTTTGCACTCAAGATTTCCCAGAACAGCTTATTTATACATAGTAATGCTGTGTTAAATTTTTATAAAAATGCATGTAAATCTGGTGTAAGCTAAAATTTGAACCCACGCTGACAACATCAGAAAATTATACAAAAAACATAACCGCACTTGCACGTGATACCAACATACAAATATGGAGAACTAATAATGATAAGGGACTGTCATGTGTCATCCACTCACTGCCATCCTTTACTGCAGGCATAGATTTGACAAATATTCCGCGGTTGTGTTGCTATTTGAATAAAGACTCTAGAACGTGGCAAGTTCTGTTGCATTACTGGAAAGAATTAGATTTATTTTCGTAAAAAAATGAGTCTGTTAGCCGCTTTACAATTTATTCTTTTTGTGGGTTCGGCATTTTTTGTATCATTTCTAATTGCCGTACGTATATCGATAAGAGTTTTAAAATATAACTCGAGTTCTATATCCGTTGTTTACTTATTCAGCTCTACATAATACAAAAAGTCTCAACAACTCCTTTCCCAATTATAAAAAGGCACAAAGATGAAAAATATTTTCTGGATCCAGAGACAATTGAAAAAATCGACTTTCCTTCAATAGAGGATGAGCCAACTTTGGATTTGAGTGTTATTATTCCAGCTTTCGATGAAGAAAAGCGATGTACTTAACTTACCTACTAATTTTGCATTTTTATAGTCTTCTTCAAGAGTTCTTTTAATTTTTTGCAGTACCAACAATGCTGGACGAATGCTTAGCTTATTTGGAAGAGAAGTCTTCAAAAGATTCTTTTACCTACGAAGTCATAGTGGTTAGCGATGGAAGTAGAGATAAGACTGTATCATGTGCACTTAAATATAGCCAAAAGTATTCTTGTAATAAGGTCCGAGTTTTAGAATTGATAGAAAATCGCGGCAAGGGTGGTGCAGTGAGACTAGTAAGTTACCATACAGAGAAGTCTACCTATGTATGTACAAATATATCTAGAAATTATTTAATTTTAGGGAATGCTAAGTGCTCGTGGACGTTATGTTCTTTTCGCTGATGCTGATGGAGCAACAAAATTTTCTGACTATAGTAAATTAAATGAGATTATGAAAAGAATTGGTCCAGGTCAGTAATTAAATGTTTTTCGTTTTATGCATTGCATTTGAACTTGTGGTGATTCTTTCAGATTGGAAAAATAATGGAATTGTTATAGGATCAAGAGCTCATTTAGAAAAAGATGCTATAGCTTCTAGGAGCGCATTTCGAACTTTTCTTATGTATGGATTTCATTTTTTGGTTTGGCTATTTGCAGTCAGAGAAATACGTGATACACAATGCGGATTTAAATTATTAACACGGTCAGCTGCTCGCACAATTTTTTTAGCACTTCACGTAGAGAGATGGTAAGTCTATTGAAAATGGAAATTTTTGAAGAAAAAAAAAACAATATTTTGATCAGAAGCAATTTTAAAGGGCATTTGATGTAGAACTCTTATACCTCGCACAACAATTGAAAATGCCAATTGAGGAAGTTGCAGTCAATTGGACAGAAATCGAGGGATCTAAGCTTGCTCCATTTTGGTCGGCTATTCAAATGGGTGTAGATCTCTTTTTGATTTGGTTCCGATATACTGTGGGAATTTGGAAAATTGAAAAAGCACATTTCCGTTAGATCATCACATCATTCCATTTTATAAGATCTTTGTATGCTCCACTTACATAGCCAATACTTAAGAAAAATTAGTCCTTGTTGAATGAACTTGTGTTTTTAGTTATATGTATATTACAGTGTTGAAAGGAAAAAAAAATCACTGAAATTCGGATTAATTTCGTATTTAAATTATATAGTTATGTTAGTGGGGTAGTGCGAGTTTTAATTCAATTTAGATCTAAGCGAACTGTAACTAAAAATTGCTTTCTTCTTTTTTAATTTTGGCCTTTAATTTCTGACTAACTTTCACATAAATTCCTTAATTAACTTCATAATCCTTGGTAGTAAAAACACATCAAAATACACACTATAACATAATTAACAATATTACTCTTTATCACAACGGCCTTCCAAACATTCCCGTCAGGACACATATTCATATACATTCCAATGATTATATAACAATGCATAATCTATTCCCTCCTAATACTCCCAATTCTAGCGCATAATTTTAATATGAATTTGTAGTGCACGGCACACTATCAAGAATTTTGCCGATATTAGGCATTCTGCAGATTTTAGCACTAACAATGTCCTGGCAACTCCCTGAAAGTGACCCCAAATTGTTCCAAACTGATAGAGATGCAAGTAAAATATCAATCTCAAATGGCTAAGCTGGATCGTTGTGTTGATGTTTAGGCGGTCTGCTTAGGAGCCAGCATCCTAAAAAGCTGGACATTGATACGGTCTTATAGTGAAAATCTGCAACTATACCCATACTTATTACGAATGGCTCTATTTGTCTATTTTGTGTCCGTCTGTCTAAAGTTTTTTTTAACTGGTACATTGAACATCATGGCTTTAATCATAATTATTGTGGCAATGAAGACCATAAGAGGACTGAACGATCTCTCAAATTTCTGAATCAACTTAAAGTTTATTTGTCCGATTCTGTCTTTATTTCTTCTTGGTTTGCCATATAAAACAAATCTCTTTGTGGGTATATTTTATTTCTGTCTCGCAAACTCGGAGTTATCTTCGTTGGCTCGCAAATTTCTTACTTGTTGCTGACTTCTTCTCTGTTCATATAGGTACTTAATACAAAGCTCAGTATTGGTTAACTTGCAGTGCTTAAGGTTTGAACGCTATGATTAACATAATATCTTTTATGCACCTGTTCGTGTCGTCTCCATGTAAATTGACGATGCTTTATGTCGTATACCAGGCAGGACTTTGTCAAGTTGCCAGAGTGTACAGTAAGTCCTCGACTTACACGGATTCTTAGAAGCGAATCAGAAAACTAATTCCGAACTGTGAAATTTGTTTTTTTGATTGCCAGAATGGGAGCTTTGTCGGTATGTACATGTTTGGTTGTGAAAATCGCAGGCATTTATGTTCATTGGGCTGTGTTAGGCTCAGATCATATAGCAAAAAGAATAAGCTATGAGGGAGAAAAACATAAGCAATTTTTAAGCATGTAGTAGATTCGCACTGATGTGTCGTTTCAGTCATTGAGGTAGGGTTGGCTTATTTAGTCCTAAGAGCTTATTCGCTAGGTTTGCCCCACAGGTCCTTTGTAGTGCTACCTGTAGGTTTATCTAAGGCTGTACGTAGAGTTTGTCGTAGGAAAGTATGGGCTGCAGTCTTGATTGGAATTGCATAATTTACACGTAGAATAAATATATTAACAAAAAATATTAAAAGAAAATAATTCGACCAAAAACGGTATAAAATAATAGAAACTATATTTGTAATTTTCATAGTTGAACTTAATTTAATTTAATATAGATTTTTTTAAATTGCATGCATAGAATATAAAAATAATTTGAAAATTCCGCCATAAAAATTTATCCAGTAAAAGAATTGCAAGTAATGTGGAACGTGTTTCCAAATATTGGCACTGTATTATTGTCATGTCATTTCAACATTTAGTTCCACAAGATTTAAAAGGGTGCGCCGGGTGCGGCAAATTATTTTTCTGCAGGTAACTGTAGCTAACTTCAGTTTAGTTACCAATAAATGGCGGTCGTCGGTGTGGTTGTTTCGTTTGTGATGCTGTGTACAATATAAAAATAATTCGTATAATCTACAGTAAAACTACATTCGTAATTTGAAAAAAGTTTCCTCACGAAAGTGAGATTATAAGATTTTTAATGAAAAGTGGAGAAAGTATTTAATCGAGCTGTGAAAATTGAGTTAACTACGAGTGCTGAGCAGTGTTCCAAGTGGAAAGAAAAAAAAAAGAATATCCAAAAGAAGGCACCTTTCCTGGGTATTTTTTTTGTGTGTTTTGTTCCTTTTCGATAAATTCTTTTTATGTATCCATTGATTTTGTGGTCTTTCCTAAATTCAGTTGGTCTTTTAGTTTATTTCATTTTTTTGCCACATGTTAATTGGCTTTGGTGATTCTTTTTTTGTTTATCATCTTTTCTGAGTTGTGCACGTAGTTAATGAAAAGAAGCACCACTTCTTATAGGAAATAGTTTTTGTAATTTTATTTACCGTTATAAATGCTTTCCGTGCGTTTTGTAAACATTGTGTTCTTTGTTTGTTTGTAAACATAATTTGAGAGAAAATTTAGCGCTTGCGCTTTGCTCATTTGTGTAATCATCGGTCTAGTGATAACAAAAATCACCATACACCATACAAATTCATTAAAGGGGCGAGGTGTTCAGGGAGCACCGGGCGCCAGATGAAACAACTGTCAAATTTCTAACATGTATTAACATGTTCTCTCTTGGATTTCCTGGCTCAGCTCAGGAGGGACAGAGCTCAGCTGCTGGATGAGGATATCGTATCAGTGACGTTTGAGTTTTTTTTGGTAGCCAGGACTTTTGTATATAATATAAGGAGCGCAGGTAAAGACTTGAGGTAATTGGATCTGGCTGCTGCTATTTCTTCACTATTCTAAGATGCAGGTGAAAGGAATTTCGAAGAGGACTACAAAAGCCCTTAAAAAATGCATTGTTGATTACGTTTGTATTTTTTTCCGCTATGGAATAGGGCCAATGACCTTGATTTTGGTTGGCTTTTTCAAACTGATGCAAACGAAAATAGCAGCAGCATTAATTGGGAGAAAAATCTTATTAGCTTCGATCTTAATTAGTCTTAAACTTAGGTTATTTACCTTGTATGTTGCTTTAAGTTTTTTTCTTGTGATTATGATTTTTTGATCTGTACTAATTTTTATCTTTTAATTTACACTTATAATGTTGCCAAGGTCGACCTTATTCTTATGACCTTGTAAAATGGTTTTGAGTAGATGTAGAATCTCGGTCACGTTGCTCTTTATTCCAATATTTTGTACGGTCTCTTGCTGTTTCCGTTTTCGGCAAGTAGTCACCGAATTTTTCGATACTTATAAAAATATGTATTTGGCGTACCCAGATAATTTAGAAATGTTGCCACTGCACCTTCCTTTAAAGATATTACTACATTTCCATTGATTGCTGAGTCATTTGCTGTTATTCTAACTGTCTAGAGGTATCTGTCCCTTCATATCCTGTGGTTAAATTTCTCTTTTCAAACTCATTGTCCATTGTTCGCATATGTACAGGGGGCATCAGCAGGATTCTGTTCTGTAAAATAGCCTTAAATGTTAAAAGGTTATCAGAAAAGAGGATTATGGTGGTCCTTCAATCTCGATTAGCAACAATTACACATTAGTATTTTATATCTGTTTTGTAGAGCCGCCGACGTTACGTTTTGTTAGTTCTGAATGGCTCTTTCCTTATTCCCTTATCCCATTGTGCAAAAGTTATAAAAATGTTTGTGTAGGTACGAAATGCCCACCGATTTTATGTATGCTTAGTGATACTAGACTGACAAACGACACCTCGTAACGTAACGCGACGATTACACGAACATGAACAGTCCTCATTTAGTCTGTCAAATGTACGGACAAAAAACGATTTGCGTTCGATCAATTGACTAGTCAGTTCATAGTAAAATGTCGTCAGTCGGTACAGACATTCTTCTTCTATATGGATATCTAACGATTTCTTCCTTAATCCGTCATTATTTTCTACAAAATAAACAAAATGTATTTTAAACTCTTTTCAATCATCTCCCACTCAAAAAAGAGTAGATTAGGATTATAAACGCAACTTTTCCACTAGTATCTACCTCTTATATTCAATCTCCACCATCTTAATTTTACATTTGACAGTTTATTGACTAGTCTGTGCTGACTGGTCAGAATTCTTATCAGTACAGACTAGTCACAAAAAAAAAAGCAGTAGTTAGTAGGGCTTACACGAGCTTGTGTAAGTGTCTAACGTTGTCAGTGTCAGTTATACTGACTCGTGTAATCCCCGGGTAAGTAACACACCGACCGGGACGGCTGCGATACATGCATTTTGTTTTTGCAACAATCACTTAATTCACGACTACACCAGTTAGTAGAACTGACGGTCAGTACTCATTTCGTCTGGCAATTTTACAGACTATAAACGTCTTGCGTTTGAACAACTGACTAGTCAGTTCATTATAAAAATTCGTAAAGCGATGCAGACATTCCTCTTCTTATGCATTTACAATGTACATATATTAAACTCTTCAGTCATTTTTCACTTAAAAGAGAGATGATTAGAAATGTAAACACAAATTTCCACTAGCATCTACTTCTATTTTCAGTTTCGGTCATTGTAATTTTATGTTTGACAGTTATTAATTAGTCAGTACTGGCTGGCCAGATATCAGTTAGTAGGGGCTTACATGGGGCTGTGTCAGTATCAGTTCTACTGACTTCTGTAATCCCCGGTGTTACAAAAACAAAATATAGCGTCGATGTGTTTCAGCCTATAAACCAGATAAGACTCGTTTAAAAAAAATTCGGCTAACCAAAAAAGCTCTTAAAGCTTGTCTTCTTTTGTTTCTTCTCCCTAAAGAATATTCACTTTAAATCGCTACTACTTAAGTAAACTAGTTTAGCTAAACTACTTTTTAGATTTTTTTTCACTATCAGTGTTCCTTCTCTGAACACATGCCTTTCTACCATAAAGTCTCTCTATCTGGGATTATCTGTGATTAAATTCTTGTTGTATTTTTATACTTCTACCACTATTCACAAAAAACATATTGAAGATTTACTTCACTTTCGATGATACCGTACATAGACACTATTTTTTTTTTACCCATCCATCTATAACACAAATAGCTCTTGCTGTCAAAGAATACATGCAACATAAAACAGTATTAACTATGAAGAGTAAATAAATATACACGAGTCCAATACGTGTGAATAATTTCCTTTTGCACATATGCCGTGCAATTTGTGGAAATTCTCTTCCCAGGATTCCAGCCATATATACTTACAGACATACTAATGTAAATATGTACATTTAAGCGCCAGCAGTCGCCTCATAATGATGGCTTGATACTCATTGTAATTTATTTGAAAATTTCTCTCAGAAACACATGTGCCATTCTATTCATATAAAAATTGTTCGTGTTTGTCATTAAGTTTTACTTGTTCTCATAAAGCTACATATTTAGGCATCATGACTTTTAAATAAAATACTACAAAATTTAGCCACAATTAGACCAAAATGTAAATAAAACTCAATACCTATGTATACTTAAAACAGGATATGGCGCTTATAAATAATTTATTAACAAACATTTCACTTCACTTTTTGCATACAGGCATTGGGGGAAAATGTGGCAACAAAATAACTTTGCATCAATTTAACTGATTTTATCACACTGCAATTTGACACCCGTCGTCGTCGATCTGAGAAATTATGAATAAAAAATCTTTTCGCACCAAACAAAAATTCAAAAGTAACAAAATGTCTGAACGCTTATACGACATTGTGAAAAGTGGTTCTATGACAAAACGTGCACAAAATAAAAAACGCTTCACACCAGTTAACTATAAGCAACGATGGTTTGAGTTGACCAAAAAAACATTGTCATATTTCGATGTTGAAAATGTTGAGGTAAGTTTTGTATATATATTTATATGTACTATGTAACATGCCTATGTTTGATAAATAATGTAATTATGAGGACTAACATTTTGGTTGGTGTTTGATAAATTTAACGGTGTCGCTTCAATATTAACATCTAAAAATATTTTGCTGCTTATAATTGGAAATGCTATTTTAAAAATTAAAAGAAAATATTATTGAAATTCTAATATTTTAGACCTGATACTGGATACTACAAATACAACGTTTGATTTAATATCAGTAACCTCTTATAATATGTATTCAATTACTGTAGCTCCTTTTCACTTGCCGTATAAACAGATTTCTTGTAGATAGACTAATAAAATCTTATACGATGAGAATTGTGTCCCTATTATCTATTTATGTAATTCGGTTCACTCATTTGCTTATTTACAAATGTTGCAAACTGAAGGTAATGGGTTGAATTGAATAGTTATTGAAATATTTCTTGTTTTACTATATTTTATTTACACTGCTGCTAATTTTAGTTAATACACATTCTCGAAGAAGTGTCCCATAAGAGCGCTCTAAGAAACCTCATGAAGAGCTTCCCTGGAAGTTCGCATCGCTACTTTTCCTTATCCCAGTTCATTGCTTTTTTACATAGACATGTCCGCAGAGACAAGCGCTTCAATGCTGATCTTAAGAAGCGCTTTAGATTAGATTTGTAAAGGGGTGTGTAGGCGTTAGCCTCACTATCACTGTGACCTGAAAGATCTGTTGTGAGTCCGCATTTACTCCCTTTCTAGGTTCAGACTGTTAATAAAGCCTAGAACCATTCTAGGATTGAGATTCCACACGTAGGTTGGTGGAGGAAAAGCATGTTCGAGGTGGAGTAGTCTCCGCCTAGCCAATGCTTCTCAGTTGCAGAGCAAGTGCTTCGAGGTTTCGTGAGCATCCTGACAGAAACGGCAAGATGAAGTCTCAGTCAAGCCCAGCTTGTTTAGGTGATACCTTAACTAGCAATGGCCTGAGAAGAGCTCAGTAATCATTTTGACCTCAGTTCTAAGGAGTAGGAGTTCTTTTGTTTTGGATAAGAAGCGCATTAGGAGGTATGCTAAATGATGGGCGTGGACGTTTTTTGAAGATTTTTTTTCAAAAGCTTTACTGGGTTTTTTCAATAATCATTGCATTGCCTCTTCTTTAATCTCAAGGTGCCCATACACGTTGCAATTTTACACATGCGCTCTGCTAGCATGCCTCTTCTCAATATTTTTCATGCGCTTTTACTACTAATAATACAGCGTACGTATAGCGCATTATTTTCCCATTTGAATGAGAAGTTCGTGTGCTTTACGTGCGGATATTATTTAAGAAGTGAGTGCCATTCAGTGTTTAGTTTTGCGTCGTGTAGTAAATATTGAAAATGGAAAGAAACGTTTTGCCAAAAATCGTTAAATTGTCGCCAATCTTATGTGAGGTAGAATAGCTTCTCTCGTATTAGTGTTTTTTTATACCCAATCTCCATCTTCTCTTAGTATACTATATCTAAAATATTATTTTTCCTTTTTTAAAAAAAAAGTATTGGCTCCAAACATTTCGTTTTCTTCATTTTTGAACTTTGTCTTTTTCTTCATGGGTTATAAATATAGCGCTTACTACCGCACAAAGCTCAAACCAAGATATCTTTATCTAAACGCGATCTCTAATAAACTGACTGGTTACTGTGCACTCATGTAAATAATTTGGAATCCTACATAAAATCGCATGCGCTATGGAAACAAGTAGCATGCAATTTTACTACACAGTAGCATGCGCTACTCATGCGTTTTTTTTGCATGCGTAAAATTATACCGTGTATGGACACCTAAGAGCCTTTCAAGTCTGCTTCCTGCGAATAGTAGTAAGGCGCTTGGTTTGTGCGTGTGTGTGATTATTTGTGGTATTAAGTTTTATGAAGTCTATGATAAGCCAATATTCTCCGTTTTATTCTCAGATTACTTCTAACCACTTTAAACTTCTCATATAAAAATGAGAAATGCGATACTTCGCACTATAGGTGAAAAATCCTCAGTTTAGATCATTGAATAAATAACTAATAAGGAAGCGGGCTAGCTTGCAAATACACGTACGTTTTTAAGCAATTCAATGACAGTCAGACCCTATGATCGCGGGGTGGAAATGACTGTGCTGTGCATTATTTGAAAATTTTGCTTGATTTCTGACATTTCACTTTTCACAGCATTAAATTATCAAAGACAACGATAAGGAATATTATCTGAAAATAAGGGGTGGTTAAAATTTTGTTTATTTTACATAGCAATTTGGATTATAAAAAATATCCCCCTTCAAAATGTCACGAATTAATTGCTGCCATGACGAAACGAATACAAACACAGCACACTAATACATTTCGCCGAGTGGCTAAGGTTTTCTTCCGATATGTCGTTTCCTTATTAGTTATTTATTGAATGGTTTAGATTCGTGAAAAATTAGATGAAATCACCCTTTTCTGCATTTCTGATGGATCTCATCAAATCAAATAATCTTCTATAGAGCTTAAAAGTGATGGCTATAGAAGCTCTTGAGCTATTTACTTGTCCCTTTGCTTATTTTGCTGGATAAATCAGTGAATATTCTTCTATAGAGCACCCAAATGAAGTGCTTAAATCGTGCTTCTTTCACAAGCGCTGGTTTTTCGTCCCAAATGAAGTGCTTAAATCGTGCTTCTTTCACAAGCGCTGGTTTTTCGTCCCAAAGGAGTTAAACAGCTTCCATTTTGTTGTTGTATTTGTTCTATCGTGAGTCTACTGTGTAGTAATTTAGAATCGATTTGAGTCAAACCGAATTCATTTCATGATGGCGCGAAATTTTACATTTATTTACTCATTTTTACTTCGATTGTTCTGACCTTTTGACAAGAAATTCTTAAGTCTAATTTTGAATACAAACCATGTATTGAATGTAAAATGAATAGAATTTCAGTTCGACATCTGAAAATGAATTCCCAGTGAAATCAAAAAAATAAAGCATTATTGATTAAATGAATTTAAATATATATGCGACATATTAGGGTGGCAATTTTACAGTTTACCCTCTTGAATTCTTCATAAGGAACAATTTTTATACCCTAAACGAAATCGTAGGGTATACTAAGTTTGTCATTCTGTTTGTCACGCATAGAAATGATGATGGTAGAGTAAAGTGGATTTTACACCCACGGATGATATTAAAAGTTATTTGGATTTATTCATGTCCGTCCGCACGATAACTTGAGAACGCGTTTACTTAGATAGTTGAAATCTTCCACATTGGCTTTAAAAAAACAATTTACAATTTGGTTCGAGAAT
The DNA here is from genome assembly GCA_963924295.1 of Dioctria rufipes. Taxonomy (NCBI): domain Eukaryota; kingdom Metazoa; phylum Arthropoda; class Insecta; order Diptera; family Asilidae; genus Dioctria; species Dioctria rufipes. The sequence goes on from OZ002745.1 coordinate 14,450,776, forward strand.
GGGACGAGTCGGGTAACTCTTTCATAGGATTGCCATAGAAAAACTTAGTTTTTCACTATACATATATTAGACGTCTGCCTGAGAACGCGTTAACGTAGATAGCTGAAATTTTGTACACAGTGCTGTCATTTAAATATTAAATATAGTTTTAAAAATGGACCAAATCGGGCAACCCCTTAGTGTTGCCATATAAAAACTTAGGATTTACGTGTACTGTGAAAACGATTAATCCTAGATGTTTTTAATTACAGGAAACTTATTCAGAATTGAAATTCTATAAAATTGGCTATAATAATTTTTCTGTCCGACGAACCGCTCTAGAAATTCATATGTATGTATATGCGAAAAACCACTGCAAAAATCAAACTTGCACAGATAGGTACCATACGAAATTTAATTGGGTATTCATCTAGTAGGGTATCATAAGAATTGGTCTTAGGCCAATTCTACATTTTTTTACGTGTTTCCATTTAAATTTGATTCATTGTGCCATCACTTACTGAAACATTTCTAAATATATTTTTCATAAAATGATTTCAATTTACCTACTTCAACTTCTGCTTACGAATCTTTATGGGGTTTATTTTCGTTTTTCCCATTTTTACAGCATATCAACGTATGGTCCAAACAAATTAATAATTACTAGGTATTCTTCTACATAATTTGTGGTTGCGTTTGATTATATTTGTAGGTATATTTCCAAATTATGATAAAATTATTTCGTCCATTTTTATTTTTTTATTATTCTTACCAATTAGCAATTTCTTAAATGCATAATACAATAATTGTCTTTTTTTAGGTTTACCTACAACAGAAAGATTGTAACCTCCAATTCATCCCACCCATCTCCTTATTCTCTATTCTAAAGGATTGCCGCATGCGCCAGTTCATGCAGAAGTGCAACTTGTATGCAATTTTCCAAAGTTATTATTAACCAATTTGCTTTTGGTGTAATTTTGTAGGTTTTCGAAACCTCCTAGCTAATTAATATTAAGAACATGCACTTAACTTTTAACTCACTCTAGAGAGCTTCAGAAAGTGGCAGCAGCTTGCATTTTGCAGATTACACATGTCGACAAGATTTTTGTCGAAATAATAAGCAATTTTCATCTCCTCAATTTCTCCTTCAAAATATTTTGTGGGGTTATGTCATTACCAGAGTAATTTTACAACAAAATATTTTTGAAATGTTTACGCTGTTAATATTATTTATAATTTTAATTTAACTTGGAATATTTTATCTTAAAGAAAATCAAGGCAAATTACGTCAAATGTAAGCTTTTTATACATAGTCCATAGTCATATGATTACCTTTTTTTCCCTTATTTGTAATATTTACTAGGAAAATTCGGAAAATTCGTGGGAAAACTTTATTCTCTCCTCTTTCGTTGGATTTCTGGTAACGCCGTTCATTATTCGCCTTATTTTATCTTGCCTGACAGTGCCATACGATTTACACCCTCTTGCAGTTGACACCCTCGCAACACAACAGAGGGTTCAGTGTCCGCCATTGTAAGTTCGGTTTGTCGCTTCTCAAATGAAATAGTTCTTATCCTTAATTTCCAATCCAGTAGAAAAGCTTAACCTGTTTTAGTAGGAAAACACCGAAATAGAACAGTAAAAAAAGAAAGAAAAAAGATTTCAACAATTCACAGTCTCGCCAACATAAAACTGTACTTGCTCCAGTGCTAGTCTATACTGATTCTGGATCAATTCCATACAGTTCATAGAAGACAGAGTAATTCAATACGTCTGCAGATTTTCTTCTTTTCCTTGGAGCCCGTTTCTCCATCGCTTTTGCAATTCTAATTACGGAAAAGTGAGTGGAAAATAACACAAAAATTGGGGCGGAATTTTCATTTCGTTGTTTCAAGCGAAGAAGCTCAGCCGGGAGCAATACTTTTGTTGCGGGCGCCCTGAGGGTTAATCAGTTTTTAACAGAACCTCAATTAAGTCGTAATAAGTTTGTTTTAGTGAAAAATGCTGGAAAAATTCCGCCTAAGGTTATAATAAACAACGAACGGGAAAGAAAGAGTTTATTTTGGCAAAGTGACGGGTCGCGGTTTGTGCGGTGGTGTGTACAAAATATTTTGTCTATGAACCTAGCGCCCCACCCACTAGCGCTGAATTATATAGTTGTGCCGATGGTGTGGAAATAGGGGGTAATGATATAGTTCGCCTTCAATTCGTCGGATAATCTGCTGCGATAACCATCCTTAGGACGAACTTTCAAAGGTAATTGACATCACATTAAAGTAAAATTTAAATTGCAGAAGTATATAAAAGTGAAAATTAACTTTTCTCTCACCATTTGCTTTTTTTTTTTTTTTTTTTTTTTTTTTTTATTTTGCCTTTGTTATACTGGTGAATCAGGAAGGCTCATCATTTTCGTCGAGAGATTTATGTTTTGGGTGGGGACGTGATAAATTCTTTTCCCTGTTATTGCATGCATCGCATTTACATTTCAAGTCTTTTTTGTTTCTATAGGCCCTTAAGGATATTCTACCTGTCTGCAACGTGTACTTTCGTCTACCCTACACTGTTATTGTTTTGCATTTACCTTATGAAAGTTTTCCTTCCACCCATTCGTCACTTTTGAAAAAAAAAAAAAAAAAAAAAACAAAACAAAAAGCTTTCAATTTTGACTACGGCATTTCCCATGTTATATCCAGATCCAGACGCTTTTGTAGTCTGTACGAACACTTATGAAACTCTTATGTTGCTACTTCGTGATCCTTGATGGAATTCAATTAAGTTGATGCTATTTAAGCTGCGAATTTGTATGCGAAGATATTGTGAATGCCTATAATATATGTGTTAATCTTAACGGTTTACGATGAATTTTAAAGTGGAGATATCTCCATTCTTGATAGATGTATGAACAAGGGATACTTTATTTTACTGTAAGATTATGAATGCATTTGTTGTACATCTTTTTATCTAATTTTATATAAATCTAGTGAGACCTAAATCTGCAGAATTAAAGTATCTCATAATGGAGATGACGTCAAAAAACTTCAAAATATTACTTAAAAATAAATGTCATGACATTGCTAGTGTAATTCGATACTTGTGTGACTGACCAAACATACGTTTTTCTAGGTCTAGAGTGATGGGTGAATCCATGAATACGGTTGGATGTGCGAGTGCTTTGCGCTGGATATTATCGGTAGGAAATTAGGGAAGATATTCCTTGGGAACAGTACCCACTCAGGGAGATTCAGATCAAGATACCTTCCGGTATACCACGCGATTCCTTCATGTAAGCTGATCAAAAAATTGTTTATTGGCACATTCAAGCCAGATCATAAAATTGCATACAAGCAATAATCACAGGTAGTTACGTAAGGTCTTTTATGCCTGAACACACAATTGCTTTGGTTATAATTTTCCAGTGCTAAAACTGATAGAGGTATTGACATGCGGTTTTTTTTTTTTAGTGATAGAGGGTAGTAGGGACATTAATAAGATGCAATAAATTTGGGTTACATGGAAGAATGGAAGAAAGTTTTTGAAATAAATAACGGTATTTATGAAATTTGTGTGTAAAAAAATCAAAATTTTGGAATTATTTGAGAATAATTTAAAGATGCTTAATCAAAAAATACAGAGTAATACAATTTTCGATAGCTACTATTCTTGGCTATTTAATAAGCCAACAATAACCAAAATCTATAGGGTGGTTCAAAAGTTATACTCATTTATTCCATAACTCCCAAAGGAAGGTTTCTAGGGTGGGGTATGTGGAACAATTTTTTGATCAGCTTACCTCAAGGAATCGCGTGGTATACCGGAAGATATCTTGATCTGAATCACCCTGTATATGTAAGTACATATATATGCCAAGCTCTGTTGATCAGTCTAAAATTGTAAAACAATTTTTCAAGAAACTGATATGTCCTTCCATTTGACATATGCCTCACAATGGATCGATTTAGAAAGTTATTCGATGTTATAAATGAATAAAATTTCAATCAGCTGTTCCTATGATTTTATGCAGTCGATTCGATTTAACCAATTCAAGTTACACGGTTTTTACTGATAAAACAAACTCAAATTTAGAATTAGAAAGTTAGAGCTTGGACAGCTGTATACAGCAAACAATATGCATAAAAAGGATTCAAGATCTATTCTCATTCACTCACTTTACTGTCACAGCCATGCAATAAGTTTCAAAAGACATTCTCTGGTTCTTTGGTACACTATATGAAAAAACACGTAAAAATTCTTATGATATGGTTATAACCAATTTTATAGGATTTCATATTCTGAAGAACTTTTCAGTACATTAAACCCGTATAGGACTGATTGTTTTCACAGGATATGTAAAAATCTTAAATTTTTATATGGCAACAACAAGAAAGGGTTGCCCGATTTAGTCCATTTTTGAAATTATACTTACTATTTTTATGAAAATACTATGTACAAAATTTCAGTGCTCTACGTTGATGCGTTCTCAGGCAGTGTCCGAATATGTAGTAAAAAAAATGAAATTTTTGTATGGCACTACGAGGTATAGTTACACGATTTTTCTCGCATTTTCGAGCTTGTGCAAAATTTCAGCTCTTTAAGTACACGCTCGAGTTATCGTGAGGAAGAACAGACGGACATGCAAAAATCAAAATAAAATTTAATTTTATGCATGCGTGTTCAATCCATTTTGCTCTACTATCATTAATTCTAGGTGTTACAAACGGAATAACAAACTTAGTATATACTTTAGATTTCATCTAGGATATAAAAAAGAGTGGATTTAGTTAGCATCTAGTAGTAATAAAAATATGGCGTGTTACCCTGATGTGCAGTTTTCTTCAATTTAAAAATTTCTTATCTCAAAAATAGATGTCATGTAAAACGTGTCGTCTGAACTTCTAAAAATTATCGAGAATTTTTTTATGAGAATTTTGATATCCCATTTCTACAACTTGTTAAGTCTTGTAAACTAGGGAAAATTGTATTGGCTGGCTACAGAAATGGTATGGTAGCCAAAAATACAATAACCTTACTCGTAACTTAGTATATTACCCCTTAAGTATTATCACCAAAAGTACAATAACAATATCAGCACAATTAATTATTCTGACAAACTACCAGAAATATCGTCATCAATGGGATGGTAGCAGCAAAGACGAACACAAAGAAAAAAAACTCCAACTCAACTACTTGTGAATATTAAATAGCACGCAACAGATCTGCATATTGTTCTTGTGGTCAATTCGATTCCGTAAAAAAATTATTACCCCAACAGTAACACTAGGCATAACTCACCTGCGTTATCCGAGCGCGGCCACCCAGTTAAAAAAACACGTCACCATTTAAATATTTGCAAAAACTAGAAAACAATCCCGTTAAGCCCTTACTCTTTTATCAAATTCCAATCAATTGTTTCGTTCGAACCTACCACGTGAATTTATATTTAACAAGCAACACTAAATCGATGTTTTAATATTCATCGTTTCGATAGCAGCTTTTATGTTTCAATGCTAAATAATCTGGGTAGTGGAGGGGGGGCCCTTCAAGTGCGCGAGTTTGATGTGCTCAAAACGATGTATCTCCGCTTTTACGCGTGCGTCGAAAGATTAAGTGGGATGAATCACGATTTAGTTATCTCTCAGGCGCATTATAGGCTTATTCCCTTTACATATTGGGATGGATGCATTCCTTGAGGTTTTTATTTTTATTTTTACCTATAATCTTTTTTATCTTTTTCTGCTTCTCCTTCTGTGTTAAGATTTTTGGAAGTATAAATTGCATTTGGTTTTTGTGGTATTTTCATTTAGGGCTGTAACTCTTTTATGGTTTCGCTGCTTATTTAAAGTATGTGTGTAGGTACACGTAACGTACGAGTACAACGTCGCGCCGTTCGGACATCTGGATATTTTCTTTTTCAGTCGTGTGTAATAATTGTCCAATCATCTACCAGAGCTAATTATACACTTCGAGTAGACACATGGGCAACTATGTGTATATTAAGTATAGTCTGGTTCCAGCCTCACTTTTCTTGTTTTTTTCCTTTTTCTGGATTCATTTTGTTTGTTTTTTTTTTTGAGAAGTATGTTGCTGTTGCTGCAACTCATGAAAAACCTTAAGAGTTGAATTCCATCAGTTAGTTGAAGGACATTAATTTCAACGATTTTTTCTGTCATTCTAGTGACAAATGAAAGTAAGAAGAAGGGTGTTCAGCTCCCATAGCATACAATTCTCCTTGGAAAATTGCCAATGATTAAACCATGAACGAAACTTACTACAAAACATACTAAATGTACATGGTACCATAGATTGCTATACTTAAGGACGTACAAATGGAGAGTGGAAAAATTAAGTATGTTTTTTCTCTTCTATTTCTATTGTCTTTTTGGAGGGGCTTTTACTGTGGATAAAGTATTGTAGTAGTATTTTTTGTTTTGTTTGTTCTTTTCTCAATTGTGAATTGCTATTGTTCATGTTTTTCTAAATTTGCTTCATTCAGTAGAACTCGTTTCTTACAATCGATTTTATAGTCAAGAATGTCTTTGATAAAGAGTGATGATTTCAGCAGCATTTACCTAAATGTTATTTTTATGCATAAAATTTTATAAATTCAAGACTAAAAAATTATTTTAGTTTCATAACAAAACTATAAGTAGTAAACATCTGTTGATTAAATGTATTGATAAAAAACGGCTTTTGTCTTGTAATGATTATGGACTGTCGATACCAGTCTGCCGTAACATAACTAAATTTAAATTGTTAGAACGTTACTAAATGTGAGGTTTTTTTTATTGATGCGGGGACAGGAGGCCCCCATGCCAGGCTCTGAGGCCATAGCGGACCATTGTGTTGTCCTGCTAGAAGGCCATTCACCAAAACCTTCTTATTCTCCTAATGAAGCGCATCAGGTCTTGGTGAGGGAGGTTTTTCAGCTCATCCACAGATAGAAGGGCAGACCCTAGATTATCCAGTCTGCTCCGGGCGAAAGCCGGACACGCACACACGGTTGTCTCAGGCAGGACAGACCTTCAGGGTTGTCAAAAACTGCGATCCTTGTTAAATGAGCATGAAATGAGCTGTGGCCGATAATGATGTCAACCACAGTTCTACCTTGTTTCCTTCCGAGCACCATGAGAAAATCGGAGATATTCCCATTGGACTCATCAAGAAACAGTTTTGTACACCTGCAAGTACTCAGGTTCGCCCATCTCTGCTAATGCTTTCTATGAAAATCAGCTTTGATGAGAGACCCGATACTCGAGGTGGCAACGCCTACGGCGGGTTCCGGTCCAAGGAATGAAGAAATAGAGCCAGCCCTAGCTAAAAGGTCAGCCCTTTCATATGATCCCCCAATGTGAGGTTTAGTTTTATCCATTTTCATCAGAAATTATATTTTTCGCTACCTATCAATTTTGTTCGCCTTTTTGTGATGATTTTTACATATTTATTATTATGGCTATGATTCTTATCTATTGAGAGCTTTTAATCTGATTAAATTTTTAAGGATTTTGATGCTTCTGTCAACTCGTGTTTTTTTTCCTCAGTCAAATTGTGCAATATTCACTGAAAACAAATCTTTCTGATGAACAAATATTCATGCGGGATTGTTTTTATTCGGATAAAGGAGCTCTTTTATTGTCACTATGGTATCGTAGTCGTTGTCGTAGTGTGTTGTGTCAAATCGACTACGCTCGACTATCGTCTTGACCATAGCCGAATGTGGTCGACTATTTGGTACATTCAAAGTGCGGAGTGAACAGTCGTAGTCAAGCACGTAGTCAATAACTGTCAAAATTTGGCAGAGTGAACCCAAAATATTTTTTTGTAGTGACTTTTAGTCGACAAAAAGTCACTATATCGGTGGCAGTGAACACGCTCATGGATATATGACATCCAGGGATCTCTGTAGGTAGATGCATTTTATCTGTCAAAGTTTTCAAAACAACAAAGAAACAGACAATAAAAAAAGATTTTCAAGCTTTGGATAACTTGAAAAATTATAAAACCAAAACGGTTGATCAGATATTGCATTGCAATTAAAATTTTTTTTTATAAACATTATATTGGTACAAAATTTGAAACAATTCAACTTAATTCAAAGCACGAGAAACATTTATTATAAAAAAGCACAATTGTTGTATATTATCTACCCACTTATTCTATATAATCCACAGTACCTGTATACCAAGAATTCCAAAATCGACATTTCTTGTCTTCTAAAAAAAAAAAAAAAAATCACCGACCCCCCTAACAAAAGAATGAGTTATATCGCGTCCTAAAATCATTTAATGCTATTCGTGTTTCCATGGCCAATCAATCAAACTTCTATAAACCTTCAGAATGACCTATCGAACTGTGCCACATTCACACACAAACCCTCCCCTAATTTTCTCAGGAAATTCCTCATTCCTCGATGACGATGAACGCATGATAAATTTCTTCTCAAGTTGGTCAGATCAACAGAAGTCCCCCTCATAATTTGAACTTGAAGACACATTCGTTCGACAGCGCAGTTATATAATGTTTTCAAGGAATTCATCTTTTATTTTTTTGTCATTTCCAACTCTTTCTTGTCTTGAAGATGTGAGATGCATTAAACAAAAGATGTGACATCAATATTCGTCTCCCGGGCAGCGAGCGACCCAAAACCAATCTTGACTAGTTAGTAGAGCTCTGATCAAGTGTTTAAGACTTTTCAAGTGAAGACTTTACAGCAATTGTCTGTGTACCCTGGTGAGTTATTACGCCTTCATTATAAGAACGCTTATGGACTTTTGTCTGTTTATTCAGTAGAAAGTAAAAAAGTTGCCGCTTACTTTGAAAATATTTACAAAACAGTTTTCCTTCTGGATGAGGTAGTGCGATTGAATTGAGTGAGATTTAGGAATAAAGCGATGAAGATCTCTCCTCAAGAAGCACAGCTGTAACGAATTTTTGAATTATTGTGGATTTTTGTTTTCTTTTCCCTCAAGGACCACCTTCAGGTTTTTATGATAAAAAAAAGGGCAACGTTCCTTTTTCGGCCTTTTACAAAAACAAAAAAACTTCATCTATCCATGGTGGATTGGCCTTTTCAATTGAGAGATGTGGCAAGTTGGTGCTGTAGCTGAGTGGCTAATACTAAACTCATTTTCTCTCTGTATACTTTATGACGAAACGAATGAAATCATTTGTCAGTGCTTATCATAACAAATTTCCATCCTGTAATAAACCAATTTTGTCGGATTGTATTTTTTCGAGCTAGAAAAAATGTTTTGAGAAGTATCCTACCCAGACCATGTAAGAATATAACCAAGAAGTGATCATAAATTTAAAGGGTCGGGCGACCGGACTATGAGAATTAACTGACCTTTATGAAGTGAAGAGTAGGTATTCATTTTTTCTTTCCGTTTCGCTGAATACTACCGTGGGTACAATGGTTTTACGGAAATTCTTTGATTATCTAAATGACTCCGATCCCTTGACATTTATGGAATTCGTTACCATTCTTTTCACAAGATGTAGGCGGATATGTATAACAGATATGCATAATGAGGATAAATAGTTCTGACCAGGCTAATAATTAATTAGAGTTAAAAAAAATTCTCCAGAGTTTTATCTCTACGGAAAATCAGTTATGATGTATTTTTTTTCTATTTGTTAATGTCTTCATTTTAGTTTGGGATGGGTAAGAGAATTTGTTGTTACTTTTTCTTTTTTCGATATAATCAGTTGTACATATATAATGAAAGTCAGTTTTGCTGTATTTAATCGTCATTTTTAACTCCTCATTTTAAGTGCATATTTAAATATTTCCCCTTTTATTCATTAAAATAACTAAAGTCCGACGATTAATTGAAAAATTTTTGTGAATAAATAAATTAAAATACATGGAGGGTTTGTGAAAACAAAAATACGAATTAAAAATTTTCCATATAGTACCTACAATGCGTATTTCGCGAGTTATGGAATCTTAAAAATTTCTCAAAAACGCTGTCTAAAGACCAGGAAAATTCATTATATTTTTCTATTCATGCTAGGACGGTGAAATATGGTTTATTCGAAAAGTAGGATTTCAAGTTATCTAAAAAAATGGAATTTTAAGAATATATTCGGAAAAGGACACCAAGAATAAGGATTTTATCCTTTATCCTTGAATATCCTGGAAAACGTATTTTGATTTTATTCATTATATTTTATGTTTTACCTTATATTATTATCTACTAAAACGTATTAAAATTTTAACTTGGGATCTCAATGCGATCAACGAGGTAAAAATCAAGAAAGTTTCACCAAAATACATATGCTTAAGGGTAATCTATAAAAACATGCTCAAATATCTTATAGTCCCGTTATCTCGGAAACCGTTAGGATCTTCCCCACCACTCATACAATGTTTTGCATGTCTTAGCATGACCTATCCATAGCCTTCAGGAGGACAGACGGGACACCCTGTATAAAAACAAATATTTTTTATTTGTAAGTAGTTATAAATATATGTATTTTGGTGAAATTTCCTTGATTTTTATTCCTTGATCCCGTTGAAATCCCAAGTTATCCCAAGTTAAAATTTCAATGTTTTAGTGGATAATATAAGGTAAAAAATAAAATAAAATGAATAAATTCAAAAGTATGTCTTAGGATATTTAAGAATAAAGGATAAAATCCTTATTCTTGATGTCCTTTCCCGTATATATTTTTACGATGACATTTTTTCCTGATAACTTGAAATTCTATTTTTCAAATGAGCCATGTTTTACCGTCCTAGCATGAATAGAAAAACATAATGAATTTTTATAGACCAGGACAGCGTTTTTGAGAAATTTTTAAAAGGCCAAACTCGCGAAATACGCATTGTATAGGGGAAATTTTTTAATTTGTATGTTTGCCTTCACAAACCTTCCAAGTGTGTCAAATTTCAAGAAAATAAGTGATGGTCATGTCACACTTTCTGTGATTTTTAGCTATGGAATGAACCCATCAACAGAATTTCTTCTAGCATAATTTTTGTCTTGTTGAAGAATTGCTTTGCCTTCCTACTGATAACTTTTGGGATATTTTTTTCTTAAAACATGTTCCTTACCTCAGCAATATATAAAATTATACACTATAAGTGAAGTAGACAACAAATATTCTCTGTTACTGGGACCCATGCCATATAATATGTATGTATATGCTTCCAGGGTCTATATATAGCTTCTCCATTTGATTCTACTTCCGTGTTTATTGTTCTTTTTGGCTGGAATATTCTGCATATAATAATCCTTAAGAATTCGTTTAGAGAAACTTGGATTCTGTTCATACTGGTTTTCTTATAGAAATTGCAGATCTTAAATTCGACAAGGACAAAAACAGGGGTTGCGCTATATTTGTCGATATTCATCTGGGATATCACTAAATTTGATATTAGTTCAATTAAAATTATTCCCTCAATTTTCTTATTAGACATTTTCTGCTCATTTTTATTTTAGTTCTATGTATGTAATCTACGGTCAATTTGGTATATATGTATGTATATTGATATAATCTATTAATTCCACAAGTCAAACAACTGCACTCTAAAATGTAGTGGAAAAATATGGTTAATGTTATATCAAGGGAATGGTAAAATTGGACATAAATGCTACTTGCTAAAGTAACTTACCTAGTAGTCTGTATTTTCACTCTACTTGTATACTTAATTTAATATTTCGAACAAAATTAAATTATCATACTTTCTACATTTCCTTGCTTCTTTATTATAATCTCATAATCTCCTGTCAACCGTCCAGTTTTCCTCGGATTTCCATAATTTTACTTAAGCTAAGGAAAACAAAAAATGAAAAAAGCTAAGTCTGTTCTCAGTTCATAAACAAATTGACCCAGTTAAGGGCTTTAAGGAACTTAATTGAATCAAATGTCAAGAACCTTTCCAGATGGATATTCATAGACTAAAAAAAAAAATAGATAAATACAGAGAAACAAGGAATTCACTTTTTGTTTTTATATACACTTACTTTACTTTTTCAATTAATTACTCAATAAGTTCTGGGTAGGGTGGTGTTTTTTGACTTAAAAGTCCTAAAATTCCTCAGTAGTAAAATCATTGAATTTCTGTAACGATTACTGTAAGGAATTGGAAAAGTTTAAAAAACGTCCCCTCCTAATAAAGGTTCCTTTATTGTAAAAACTTTATCGTACTCAAATTCCTTGAAAAATGTCTTCCCTTCACCTTATATATATGTGGATCTAGGCTCCAGACTAAACTTAATTGCCCATTCATCAATGGAATCGTATACAAATCTTTTTACCCATCTGTGGACGTGTATTCACGTCAATTAGCATTTTGAGGAAAGTTTAAATCTACCATCATCAAATTGATACCCACGCTCATGACAAACGCTTGATTGCTTATTTCCAGTTAACTTACTTATTTGATGGCTCTCAAGTATGTAGTGTCATTCGTGTGTTAAAATAGCAGGAAACTCAACTTAAAATGTTGCCTAAGCCTGTGATAGGAGGAGGAGGAGGCGCACAGTAGGAACACTCCTTTAAATATGTTCCCTGAGAACAAAATTCATATGCATTCAGCTGCTCTCGGATGTTTATCATTGCACAGAAGAGGTCTGTCTCACGTTATCTCCACTCGAATCACTTGAACCCTTTTACTTTGAGTTTTTATACTAACATTAAGCATGTGTCGCTACTGATTAAATGCATGCCCTGTATTAAAAAAAATTGTTTTTAGACCTCAAAAGAATGATAATATTAAAGCTTGTGTTATTGTTTTATTCTATCTTGCAGAGGCGACGGGAACGAGGGCGTATTTTGGTCAAGGGTGTACGCCTGGTCGAAAACGCTGTACTCAACGGTGATGGAGGTGATCCATTCGCGCCAGATGTAAGTATATCGTTCAGCACCCAAGTGCTTGTAATTTTTATTTTTATTTATTTTTTTCTTGTCTTAAAGATTCAACATTAGATATCGATATGAACTCACTCCCATAGGTCAATAGAATTTTTCGTGGTGAATAAACGATGAACTTTTTCTCCCGCAGGGATTTCCATTTCAAATAGGTTACTGTGAGACTGATGATCAATTACCAGGAAGGTCACTGCCCCAGTATACTTTGTATCTGGTTGCTAGCAGCGAAAAGGAGCGCTCTGAATGGATAAGGGCAATACGGCAAGGTAAGAAAGATGCAATCATTTTATTCAGATATTTTTTTATTCTTTTGCATTTAAATAATTTTCAAGTACAACGCTATTAGTGTTTTAGTAGTATACCAAAGATTTGTTTTTTTCTTTTCTAGTTGCATCCTATTTTTTGCCTTAGGTGTTCTTTTATTTTTTATACATTTAACTACATGCATAGTGTTGAGTTGTTTGATCGATCGTTTATGAAAATTATTATATTCATGGTATTAAAACGAAAAGACGTTTAAATTTTATACAATTTGACTTTTATGTAGGTTTTTTGTCTGAGTTTCTGTAGTACAACAGAGTCTCAATCAGCTGTCTTAACCTGATTGTATTGCTTTCCTCCAGTAGTTTTTAGAATTGGAGCTCAGCGCCTTGTTTTTGTTTTTATTCTTTCTGTCTGTCCAAGTCGGTGCCAAAAAGGCAAAAGACATTTTTGCCTTAAGCCTGAGTTACAATGTGACGCTGTTGCGAGAAGCGGTCGGAATGATGTTGCTGATTCTGACGCGGACGCAGTGCATGTTGCTTATGCTGTTCCAATGCTGACGCTCTAACATGTGTTGAATTTTCGTTCCATTATTTAATAAAATTATTAAATCGTAAATAAATAAATTAACTAGTTATTAAATACTGTGGCATTACTTAAAACTTACAATTTCAATTTTCTGCCTCAACTGCAGCTGTCAAGGTGTTGCGCGTCTCAAGTTGAAATATTTTCAACTTTAAGCAACGCGAACAGCATCAGCAACACCTTTAGCGACACACTGTACCTGCGATTGAGTACTTTCATACATTTTAACTTTTGACAGATTTAGCGACCGCGACAGCGTCATATTGTAACTCAGCCTTTATTGATCCTGGATTTGGAATTTCCATATTCCTCCATTCGTCAAGGCCACTGACATAATATGGACTGCTTAACTTTCTATTTCAGGTCGGCACAGTTTTGTATGTCAAAAAGAGTTCTTATGTTGGTGCCAACTTTGAAAAAATCATTGGCGGGAAGTTGAAAAAGTGAGCGCGCAGTCATTTTAATAAAACCTTTCGATTATCTGCTGCGTGTCTAATGATTATGTTGGCTTTGATAAAACACTTTTTATCAGTAATAATCCTAAATAATTAATTTAAACACGTACGTATTTATTAGCTGTTTTCAGTTCTCTCTCAGTTGGTACACGGTGCTTAGACCGAAAGCTTCAACAATATAGAGGTGAGCCCACTTTCTGCAGTATACTTCTATGAACATAATCAGTCCATATTATATATGACAATGGTTAAGGCCATTCTACCGAAGTAGCAGAATTGCAGTTAGATTAGGTTAGGCGAAATTGCCAGCTACCGACACCTACATGTACACGTATTCTTACACCAATTTCCCAGAGTGATAGCTGAAGTTGAGACAGGAAACATTTTTTTTTCTGTTAAGGAGGTTTCCTTTATATTTTATACCTTATAACCACTGAACAATACAACCTATGATGAGATTTTAAATTTATTAGATAACCCTTGAGACCTCTCAATGGGGTATAACTATTTTTCCTTGCCGCATGCATATATCTTCGGTCCCATTTTGTTTGCATCATTTTTTCAATTACTTTACATTTTCCATAAGCCATTGTCGTAATTATCATCAATACGCATATGATAACCAGTTGTATATGTATTTCTAGGCTTTTTTAAGAGGATTTGTTACGAACGCTGTTTGTCGAATGATGCGACGTATTCAAATGTACCATTGGCAACCATCTTAATCTTAATATCTTCAAATCGCACAGTAGTTGTGTTCTTTTGTGTACCTTGCTCTAGAACTCACATATACTGGAGAGAACAAATTGTTCTGTCGATTGAAGCGAAAAACTTGAACTGTTCGCTTCATTTATAAATCTTCTATGAAAATGTATGAGGCGTTCTTTTGTGTATCATTTGTTCTGCCATGTTCTGCGAACACAAAAGAACACAGCATGTGCTATCATCTATCTACAATACAAAACTAATTTATATATTTCTTATTTTCCAAATTATCCTTAATCGCAGCTTTTGCACCTTAACTTATGTCGGTATCTGCTCGAAATCTAAATATGACCTTAAATTTTGTGTTTCAACATGTTATCAGTTTGTGGCATTTCGTTGATATGATGATATGTACATACGTGTCCTTTCTCTAAATTAATTGGGCCATGTTTTATTGATTGTTATCTTGAGTTTCGGACAATAATGTTTCTCTGCTCAATTTAACTCGTTACGCTAATTTTTCGTTCAGTCCATTAAACTCTTTCTCTCTTCCATTTGAACTGAACGAATTAGCAGAAACCGTGGTTTACGAATTAATCCGTTTAAATATTATTTTTGTATGAAAATTTCATTACACAACTTGTTTTTTATTTTTTATTTAATTCTAAATTAAGTTTTGATTTTGACATAATAAGTACTCGTAGTCAATTATAATGAATTTATTTTGTCTGTCTTACTTTTATCCATGAGTTAGAAAAATCGATATTAAGAAGTACCTAGTGATCAAGTTATCAGGATTTGTATTGACAGCCAAGCTGTAATCAAAGTTCTAGACTCGAACACCATTAGATCGTGCCTAGTGGAACGGTGTCGCTGTGAACACTGGAAACTGGGTGTTAACTACAGTTATTCTCGGCTGGGTGGCAGGTCACAATACTATACCTAGAAACGAGGCAACTAATGCTGTGGCCCGAAAGCTTTCTGCTATAAATATAATATGTCTAGTAGAGGAGTTTATATATAGGTCGGCTTCTAGAATCAGTGAAGAGGATTCTAGATGTACAGACCTGTAAGCTGGCAAATCGCAAACGGGAAGAACTGACCACATGTGCAATTTCAAAACAGCTGTGGCCCAAGATTGTCCTGGGAAGACGGAATCTTTGCTGAAGAGGAACCGGAATGATGTGCGTAACTCATTGCAGTTATCACGGGACACTGCCTCTTTGGCAAACATGTAGAGCGCATGTAAGCATGTAAGGATGAGGTTGAAAGCATTCAGCACCTGCTGTGCTAATGTCAACCTTGCTAAGGAAGAATAGGCTTGGTAGCTACTTTTTCTGCGAACTGGGGCAATTAGCAGACAAAGAGTTGAGGACCTTGGAAGGTTCATCCACTCTTGTGGCTGATTTCAGCGCACATCCTAAATCTGAGATATTTTTTTCAGGTAGGGTTCCAATACGGTGTCATCACAATGATAACCTAAAAAAATCATTGTAAAATAAATATTAATTTTTATTGGTAAACTAGAATTATTGCAATCAATAATCAGATTATCTTCTTATTTTTTTAGTTTGTGAAGAAACAAATACACCGAAATCTTATCGGTTTCATCCAGGCCTCTGGTCTGGAAAGAAATGGTCCTGCTGTAAAGGTATCAATCGTACAACATTCGGCTGTCAAGCAGCAACCCACTGGCGAGAAACAAACAATAATCCAAGTAAGTCGTAAACTATAGTGTATAATATTAATAAAAAAAAAAAATATATATATAAATGAAAAATTTAAAAAAAAAAACCAATCTACTTTACATGAAAGTCTGAGTCCCCGGAAGGGTGATATGAACATGAATACTTTGACACTTATCACACAATATTTAATACTACGATTGAAGTGCACTCATTAAATGCACCCACCCGTGGATAGTATAGTGAGTGGCTTCATTTTATCCCAATCAACTGATGCCTATGTACATACATAGCTCTCTATTTATAGTATTAACGATAATAAACGATAAATTCTCCAAGAGTTGTTTCCTACATCTGGCATACTACATACCGAGTATATTCCAGTTTTCAGTACGTTTTGAGTTGTGATTTGAATTGCTTTCAAGTGGACCCTACTTGAAATTCTCTGCTCTGATGCAACTTTCCGCTTTGTTTTAGGTGCGGATTAAAGTCGATAATGGAAACTATCGCTATTGAGTTGAATGAAGGGTTGCACTTCGAGTTTGATTTATCACTTGTGAAAAAAAAATAAAGGATGATTGAAACGGTGTGAAAAACTACAAACTTCTTCCCTCTGCCACTCTTGACTTGACTTTCTGGCTTCAATTAGATGAGTAACACAACTCGGAGTTATGTAATGAACTCGGAATGGCCGTTTTCAAATAATCAAGCTTCGAATCGACGGCAATGCGTTTTTTTTTAATTTATTTTTATTTATCATGATTAAGATATTTCTCTGATTCAAGAAATGTATTCAGGTACAGCAGCAATAGTTTTGAAAGCACTTGAGCTGCTACCTGAACAGGTACGGAATTGAATTGTATGCGGTTTTAAGCAAATTATGGAATGCTGCAAATTGTTATTGTGAAGGTCGAGTATTAAAGTATTGCTTGAAGGCATAGTGATTCGTATAAAATAACTCATAGCTTTTGATTGGAGTAAATTGTATGTTAAGGGGTACTACATAACGGGTTGGATATATGTATTTCGTTAATTATTTTTTTGTTTTCAAATCAATTGCTGTTTGTTAGCCCATTTTGTTTAATAGAATTTAAGTAAGAAAAATTTCACTTTTATGCCTACTCTGTTGGAAAATCCAAGGGAAACTAATGACCATGTTAAGAATATCGGCTGTAACTACAAAACACGAGCAAGTATAATATGAAATGCATTTATAGGCACCACAAGCTTCACTGTGAACTATAGTCAGATATATTTTCAATTTCTTTCAGTAGCCTATAGTTCCTATTTCAAGACAATTCTATCCTTACTGAAATTAAGTTTTCCTTTTAGATCTTCTTCAGATTGAATCGTATAAGGAAAACGAGAGTTAACTAAACAATTTTATACCATTTTTAAGCAACTAATTTTGTAGATATACATATCTGCATTCAATCAGCCAAACATGCACGGCCATCAATCGGCTTTGATGCCATAAAAAGTCTACTACTACTACTTTAGAATCGACATCACAAACTATATAAAAATAAAAACTTGCTTTATGGCAAATATTATTATCCAAAATGGTACAATATTTAGCCACTTTATACTAACTTACCTCGATATATTTCTTAAAGAGTGACCATTGACCTTACCCAAAGTATGAAAGCAAAAGTTTTTTTGTTCGTCTATTTTAAAAGAAATCTCGAAAAAATTGACCCAAAAAGAGCCTACAATAGCTGATTTTAATATAGCTACCTAGTAGGTAGTTTTATGCGATTGTTGCGAGTAGGATGAACAACAAAAACGGAATTTTTATTATTTTGTATATATATTATGTACATATGTAAATGTGTGTATATATATAATTTTTTGTTCATTGTCAAAAATCTTATAAAAAGCCAAAAAAAAAAGATCTGTGAAAGTTTATTTTACACAAAACTTGTCTACCCCGGAATTTGGCAGCTTCTCGATGAGAAGATCTCTCTCTGCGCATGCAATTCCGGATTTCATGGTGTCTCACGTAAACTAATTGTCATGAAAACTTGTTTTTTTGTACAACATATTAACTCCTTCCGGATATATTTCATGAACAAATTTATTTTCAATTATGAAATAATAAAAATAATAAGTAACCCAAAATATGAATATTATTAAGGCACTTTGAATGTTATCTTCGTCAACAGGTACTAAGAAACAGTAAAACTCTGACAAGATGTTTAAAAAGATCAGATTCTTTGAAGGTGTACAATTAAAACAATTACACATTTGATTGGCGCGCTAAAAGGTGATCATTTGTAGTAATCGAATGACATTGAGTGTATTGAATGAAAACTATATAATTTGTGAGGATAATAATCTGCAATTGTTTTCAGGGAAGCTGTTTTCATTAGAGAAGTCAAATATTTTATTCTTTACTACTTTTGCATACTCAATTATGTAAATGGGTTCAGATGACATTGGTTGGAGAACCCAGAAATTGATAATTGCAATATTGTTATTATTGCATGTATGAGACGATGTCTGTTTTAATGGTGTAGTTACATACATATACATAATTTTCTGGCAATTCCTTGAATTTACTTTTTATATGAATCTGTATCTATAGAGCCATGATAACCTGTTTGTTTTTTATTTGTTTATGGCCTTAGTTTTGAGCAATTAAACAAAAAATAACTTCATTTTTTTCAATCACAGTATAATCCTACAGCATCTTGCGAAATAACGAGAAATTGAAAACGTAGAAGCTATGAAAATACCGATAACCTTTAAGTAGATCAGCATTGTATACTCAATAAAACTTTTTTTGAATTTGAAAAGTAGTTAATAATTGAGACAAGCTTGTATTCGAAATATTTCCTTGTTTATTCAGATCAGTGCTTAACATCAGATGGATAGACGTAAATAATACCTGCATACATATACATGATGTCCCAGACTAATATGACTATATTTGTCCAAATGATACCTCTCGTCCAGACAATTGTGTGACAAGGGGGCAAAATGTTACCCTGTTGATTACAGGGTGATTAGTAAAATATTCTCTTTTTTCATTAAACTCCCTATATATTCAAAAATTCACCCTGTATGGTCTATTTTAAGACGGAATTGTATGCAGAACTTCACGAACTTTCAAACAACTGCTCAACTACCTCCGTAACTCTCCTCCCCACCCCAGAGGTATAAGTTTCAAATTTAAAATTTCGGTTTTTTTCTGTTTTTTTTTTTTAATTTTTTTTTTCTTCTTTTTTTTTCTTAAATACCCCCACTAGTCGTTGGAAAGGCCATGAAGTTCTGCATACATTGTCGCCTTAAAATAGACCGTACAGGGTCTACTTTCGAATATATAGGGTGTTTAATGTAAAGAGAATATTTTACTAATCACCCTGTAACTCGACAGGGTGACATTTTGCCCCCCCCCTGCCATACAATTTTTTACTTGGCTGGACGAGAGGAATCATTTTGCAAAATATAGTCATTACTCTGGGACATTCTGTATACAGGGTGTTTCCCCTTAGGAGGTCCATAGAGCGGGAGATGATAGTACTCACCTAACTCTTTAACGGATACAGATAGCACATAGGGTATAATAGGTCAAATTAAAGAGGAGGCTCCACAGTTTACAGTTTTTATAAAAAAAAGTTATGTTAACGACCTTTTTGCAAAAATAATAGAGGTCAAAGTAAAAAAAAGGAAAGAAAATCCGAAATTTTTAGTTTAGACCTTCATAACTTCTGAGGGGAGAGGGGTACGGGGCTGGTTGAGCTGCCGTTGGAAAGGCCATGAAGTTCTACATACAGTGAGCCCTTAACTGTGACCATACGCCCTGTAGTTTTTAAGATACAGGGTGTTTTGTAAAAACCTAGCTTTTTTTATGAATCACCCTGTAACTCCTAAACGGTTGATATTGCCCCCCCCCACCTGCCATACAATTTTTGGTTCGTCTAGGTGAGTACTATCACCTCCCGCTCTATGGACCTCCTAAGGGGAAACACCCTGTATACAGCGGGACCTCAATAGTCCGAACACGAAAAATTTATACCCTGTTCCGATGTGTACGAAGCGTTCGGATTATAGCAATAGCATGTACATATTTTGGAAGACATTTTGCAAAATAAAACAAAGTTTTTAGTAATTGAAAGAAATATTTTAAACATGCAAAAATGTTATGTAATTAAAGTATAATTGCTATTAATCACACTTTTTTAAGAATTCCAATATATGTATTGCTTTAATTCATCGGCCCATTCCAAGCAAATACTTAACACATTACGGTCCGCTGTGTTCCACATTAAACTTCATATGAAGTCCGGGCGAAGTTCCATCTCAGATTTGGCTGAAAGTTTCACAGTTGGTAGGGAATACCAAAGTAACTCACACACATTTTTTTGTTTTCTCCTACCACCCCCCCACTCCCCCACTAGGGGGTTAGAAATTTCGTAATTTTACAATGAAGCATCATTTTCAAAAAATGATATCTCGAGAAAGGAGCAACCGATTTTTCTGATTCAAATGTCAAATGAAGCTTAATGCTTTATATTTTTTGTAAAAAAATATAGCAGCACTGACCGAAAAAAAATTTCTGTTAATAATATTATTTAAAAAAAGAGAATAGTATTATTCACTAGTGAAGACCTCTAGCATTTTTTTCTATTTGTATAGTGAAGCTAGAAATTTTATCTATCTATGCACAAAAAATTGCGATGATATTCGGCTTTGTTTTTGAGATATGACTTTTTAACGTCACCGTATACCCAAAGTAACCTGTATGGGAGCAAGCACTGTACTGAGGGGAATGTATTTTTTTTACTGTGGACCTCTAGCACATTTTTTGTATTTTTGGTTTGAAATAGCAGACAAATTAAGGATTAAAATGCCTATAATAACACGTTGAAAATGGTTCAAGAAAGTGTTGGAGGTGGCATCACTTAGCAAAAATAACGGTTTTTGGCGCCAAATCGACCGAAAAATGGGGTGGAAAAAAAGTAACAGATTTTTTGTTATGTACTCGCTGAGACCTTTCCAAAAATTACCCACATGGACTGATTAGGAAGAAAGTAAAAATCGCGATTTCAAAAATCAAATTTGGAAATTTTCGCAGGAGTTGTCGCGGTTAAATTGGCTCAGAATTTAAACAAAAGCGCCAAATTCATTCGGATCGTCCGGAAATTTCGTATAGATAATCTCCTAAGAAGCGTGCATCCATAAAAACATATAAAATTGGATTTAACGACAATTCGGTTAAGCAATTTTCGAAATGAATTTTTCAGACAGAAATTTTGGCCGTCGAAAATTAACTTTCACAACGAATTTGGGAGGGAGGGAAAATATTCTCGAAATATCAAAAAAAAAAAAGATCACGAAAAGAGTAGCAAAAGGAATGTTGCAAATCAGAAAATATTTAGTCGAGATTTTGGGTGGGGGTGGTTTGCTGGATTACGACGTCGCTGTTAGAATGAAACACTAAATACTTTTCCTGGTGAAATTGTGGAATGAAGGAAATTACGATAATTTACGTGAAACAATAATGCTCTATCCACCGAAATAGTTGAATAAAAACACGAAATATCTGAAAAGGACATTACAAATTGTACATGATTTAATCACGCTTCTTCCTGGACGAGGAATAACTAAAATTATACAAATATGTACAGAAATGTGGTTTTAACTGGAATCCACACATAGTGTTTTTCCGCGAAATGTGCGCCCTGCAGTGGGTTCTGAGTAAGGAAAAAAATTCATACTAATCTGTTTGTTTCTTTTTTGCTATCCGCTAATAGATGTCATGCAAAATATACAGGGTGGTCCACAACTGAAAGTCCACATGCCGGGAACTGATACAAGGCCTTGAGTTATGACCGAAACTGTATAGCAGGGTTGGGGTGGGGAGCGGTAAGGGGATCTTAATTATGTGTACTTCTTCGTAACACTCTGTAACACTTTTACTATACACTATAAAGATAGTTAAAGTCCTCCAAGACAGCGAACTGGGGTTTCCAAATGTTGAAAAAATCATGTTTATCGTCCTTTTTGGCGGCAAAATTGGAAAAATTTGGATAAATTTTAGAATTTTTTTACTCTGTCGAGCTGTAACTCCTGCCCCAATAGTAGTAGGGTAAACCTTTCACCAAACGCTTTCATTTGATGCCCATGTCAAGTGGTTTGTGAAGAAAGAGGTAATCCGCCATCTTGTTGCGTCCACCATATTGTGTTTAGAATGACGCAACATAGCTTATCGTATTCTGCTCGTCAAACCCTTTTATTTGATGCCCATGGGGCGGTTGTGAAAAAAGAGGTAATCCGCCATCTTGTGGCGTCCACCCTTTTTGGGTTTAGAATGACGTCACATAGATTATCGTATTCTTCTACTCGTCAATCCCTTTTATTTGGTATCCATATCAGAAGGGTCGGACCATAAATAACAAATTACGTCCGCCATCTTGGCGCCGCCATTTTAAATATTTACTACATAAAATTGTTGAAGTGTATTCTCATCGGAACTACATGTATGTTCAAAATTTCAACCCAATCGGTTAAGTAGAAGTAGTTGAAAAATCCGCCGCAATATTTGAAACTAACAAACAAATATACGAAAATGAAGCTAAATAAATATAAAACCTATTCTATTGACTTATTTGTAAAAAAAATAATTAATTATACAATTCTATATTTTGAAATCTATTTTTCACGTTACTAAAATATTTACAAATGTATATACTTCCATCTCTTCAAAGAAATTTAAATCTGTATCATGTTCTTATGACATTTTTTTGAACATAAATATACAATATTTTTAACACGCGTAAACGCGGGAACGGACTGTTCGAAAAGTTCTGCTATCCCGCGAAAACGCGTGAACGGACCGTAACGTGTTAAGACAGTCACAGCTTGAGCAAGTGAAATCCTTACAATTAGTTCCGATACCTCCGATCCTTCTTCGTTTTCACCGTCATGCTCATTTATTACCTGTCTTACTATGTCTTCATCATTGCTTACCAAGAAATTGTTGATCCCCACTTCTGAAAGACCTCTGTAACGACAAATGTGTAATGGCAAATTGTCTTTGGGTTAAAAATCTTCCACATCCTGGCCAGAAATTTCTTCTGATTCGAATAACAAGGGCTACAGTGGCTTCCAAGACTTCTTAATCAGATTTTAAAGACAATTGCTGCCAACTTTGGGCCAGTGAAACACTACATTTTTCATTGTAGTTTTTTAAGGACTTTAGATAGTGTGTATTCTGGAACTTCTTGCTGGCCAAAAACTTACAACAGGAGTTTTTTTTTTGAAGCTTACTTTAATGTTCTGGATCAGATTTTGTTCCATGGGTTGAATTAAGGCTGTACAATTGGGCAGGATGTACAGAACAGTGAAATTTTCATCAATCGTTATCAGATCTTCTTCGAGTGGATGCGCTGGTACATAAAGAAATACAAACGTTTTTAGCGGTAAGTTCTTCGTCGATAAAAATTGCTTTGTTTCCGGAATGAAATTTTCCTTCAGCCACTGTAAGCATTACGCTGAAATATGTAATGCACTAGTAACTTTTTGATATAGCAAATGCACGTGGCTTTTGTGCTTTACCAAAAACCAGGAAGGGCAGTTTGTGCGTTCCGGTTGCGTTTGCGCATGGTATAAATGTGATCCGATACTTCATCAGCATTATAGATTTGCTCTGCAGTCAGATTGTTTTCCCTAATAGTGTCCATGAATTTAGCCTGGAATAGCTTTAGCACTGCTTCTTCATTCGACAGCTTCTCACGGGTTAGTTTAAGTTTGCGTATTTCGTGGCTTTTCTTAAAACTGTCTAACCAACCTCTAATAGCAACCAAGTCTCCTCTTCCAAGTCTTTCATGGAAATATTTGGCCTGTGCGATCAGTATTTAATGATCTTAATTTTGCCCCTTACTTTTAATATCAACATTATACTGTTGTGCAAGAATTGTTAACGAGATGCGTTCCTAAATCTTGTCCAAATTCTCGCACTTTTGTGAAATTTTCAACTTTACGTGTTTTGTTTTCTTCGATGTTGAATGATTTAAAACGCACAGAAGATGCTCAAATTCGGTACGCCACGCAATAGTAGCACATAAAAAAAATGGCGGAATGGTGTGCGCTGGACAATAATTTATATGGTCGTTCGGATTATAGAGCTGTGGTTCGGACTATCGAGGCCCTGATGTATGTATATTGCATTATAATATTGATTGAAAAGTATTGGTCCGAATATGGATCCTTGTGGAACATGCCACAGTAATGGAAATAAATTTAAGTGACAACCATTACTCCTAGCTAACAATTCTAATAGCAGAGAATAAAACCTTGCCTTCATGAATCATAGAAAGACGATTCACAAGGCAAATTAGTTGCGAATGAAACAAGAAACATAAGCTTCACGTTGCTTGGTGTTTTTATGAGTAATGTAGTTATTAAAAAAAAATTTTTTTTACTGTACATAATTCATCATAATTCAGTCTGAAACTTGGAGAAAGTCCCCCACCCATACAATTTGTTTGCTCGTCTTATCAAACATATCCGTAGTATAAATATTATCTACTTCAATCGAGATATATGTATGTACATTAGGGTGGTCCATCTTTCTCGAATTCGAAAATTTTTCTCCCACCCTTGGAAATAATTCTAATTGATGAAAAAATAATCCCAGTAAAAAATAAGTGAGAAAAAATTAGGGGAAGGCGTGCCGCCGGACACCTCCTTTTTACAATATATTGGAATTTATTTAATTATTACCATACCTACTGCTTTATACAGCTTGTTATTTTATAAAACAAAAAACAATGCAACTATATTGTTCCATAACGTTTTAAAATACTATATTAAATCTACAAATAAAGTAACAAAAATAAATTACTACAATTTTAAAGATTTTGCGACATGGTTTCCTTATTAACATTTGGGAAACGTGATTTATAATCTTTTACAACTTGGAGCAAAAATTGTTTTTGATGTTCATTTTTTGTTAAAATCTCATTATATTCACTGATAAGCTTGACAAAGATGATAAGCTTGACAAAGATGCAGTGTCATATCCTAATGCTTCTGCTACAGCTGCCAAAATATGGACTCCGTATCTGTCACTAATTTTGCAGGCATCAAACGCAGCTACTATTTTTGAAGTGATGATGTTCTGCGTCCCATAGAATCTTCGTTTTTTCCGTTGTGATGGACCAGGCTCTTCTTGCAAGACCTCTTCTTGAAATTTAACAGTCTGATTTTCGATGCTAGTGGACTCGTCACTACTAGTTGATGATGAATATGTAATTGTTTCCATTAATCTGGATTATTGTTGAATACTTCGCTCTAGTCGCTCGGATACTTTGTTAGATCTATCTATAGCCGCTTTATTTTGAGAAGCATGGCGGTAATCAACCCCATGGATATAGCCAGGTCGCCCTTTTTTTCTTTGGTTGAGTAAAAACTGTTTGTCTTCATCTTTTTTTAATAACTCCAAAGCGTTTGCATGCGATATGTCAAATAAGTCGTTAAGTCTTTCGACAATTTTTTTTTTCTTTTTCTTTTGAACAGGGCTGTTTAGCTGACTTTAGTAGTGTCCTCCACTCTACATGCAGCTTCTCAAGCTTGTCGATACAATGGTCGTCTCTACGTGCAGGAATGCGACACTTATCCCAGAAAATAGACACTTCTTTAATTTTTAATGTAGCAATTTATTGCCAATAATTTGGAGTATAGTGTCCAATTAATTAAACGGAATAGTCCTTTCGTAAAGGTCGTTGGATAACTTTTTTACAAAACCCAATGTTACCAAAGTAAATTACACTTGCAACTGAAATGAAATTATATGTTATCCAGCGCATCTAGCGGCCAGTTTAGTGGAGGGAGGATATTACGTCGAGTGACAAATAGGACACCGAGTAAGACATACAGTCCCACCATCAAATATCAAGTACATATGAATAAATAAAAAATGTTCCCAGAAAAGTAAATATGTATTAATACAAAGGTACTAAAAGGATTTCAAATACCCAATAAACCATTCTGGAAAGCAGGTATGCGAGTCTAGGTGGCTCTAATATTTTAACAAATTTATGTTGTGCTTTGGGTTAATTACTCTATTATGTAAAATTTTTGACCTGCGAGCGGCACGGGTTACAGTTATCCAATTCATCCCAAATTTTGACACAAATGATTCTTAGCATAATGTAACATTTCAATGGGGTGGGAGGTAAAAATTTCAACAAAACTGTTTTACCGCTATAAAGATGGACCACCCTAATGTACATATGTATCGTATGTAGTACTTTCGAAATTGGAAGCTATGATTATTTTAAGTCAACATGTTGGACAAAGGTGGCGGGTAACAAGTCAAGCAAGGCATTACATTAAGATGGAGACTTCTGCAACTCTTCAAAATTCTAGTGTAGCCTTTCCAATATATACTTCATTTCGTTCGAGAGATCATCTAAACAAAAATTAAAATACTACTAAATTTTATGTCTTCTTAAATACTTTGACTTTCTTAGTGAATCTTACCCTGATGAAATAAACAATTCGCTCTTTCAATTCCATTTTGCGTACCGATCACCTGTTAACACCCCATTAATCGACACATTGTAATTTTTGAATCGGTTTGTCCGACGCTTCGAGTGTCTATTAGACGTATTTAATTCAGTGAATCAGTCGGAATAATTACTCAAATTGCCGTAATTAACAGATAAATATTGTTTAAAAAATTTTTTTTTTATTTAGTATAAAAAAAAAACATATTACTACTTACTTTGCCATTGCTAGACGAAGTCCTAGGGTATACTAAGTTTGTCATTCCGTTTGTAACGCACAGAAATAATTATGGTAAAGCAAAATGGATTGAACATCCACGCATAATATTAAAAGTTATTTTAATTCCTGCATGTCCGTGCGCACGATATCGCGTATTCTTAGAGAGCTGAAATTTTGTACACGGACTTTACAAAAAAAAAGAAGGTAAAATTAAATTCGAAAATGAGACAGATCGGGCAACTCCTTCGTGGTGTTGCCATACAAAAATTTCGGTTTCCTCTATATATTTGGACACTGCCTGGGAACGCGTTGACGTAGAGAGCTGAAATTTGGTACATGGTGTTTTCATAGTAGTAATAAATAATTTTTCGAAAATGGACTTAATCGAGCAACCCTTTTTTGGTGTTGGCATAGGTTATAAAATTATTGGTCTATGAGTAATTATAACTTTTTCTCTTTTTTATTCCATTACTTGCTGATATTTTACATAACATCGACATCAGACTTGGACACTATGAAGCGCATCCATAAAATAACGTCGTAACTTTATCGACGCATCGGTGGTATATGTGACAGACAGAACTGCCCCAACCGACGTTTTGGCGTTTGCGTCGATTTCTGTGATCGATGCCCTGGTTCTGCCTATCCCCATTTTATGTTAATGAAATTATTAAAAGAGGAAAAATGTAGAAAATTTGTGGAACAGAGGAGAATTCCCTTTTTAAAGATTTTCATCAGTTTTTCCTTCATTATGTTTTAACCAACCCTCTATCGCAAACACCTCATATTTTAATACATGCGCATTGTGCAGAATAGAAATCATATTTCAGCATGAAAATATCAATCAAGAAAAAAAAATCTTTCATACATATGTAAGTGCGGCTAGAGCGGCACCGTTTATAAAAATATTCTCTTATTGATTATTAGTTATTCTTTCAAATGATTCACCTCGATGAATAAAAAATTACTAATTTTTGATTGATTAGTTATAAGAACCGTCAATATCGAGCACGACTTTGCTTCGCAAATATCTTCTGAAAAGAAAAAGAAGCGCGTGAAGATCTTAATGCGTGTTAAGCTGAAAATATTTTTATTGGAACTTCCTTTATTGTTTTCAATAATTTTAGCCGTTGAGATTAACAGTTTTTTTAGGATAATTTTCATACGTGTATGGTCTGAATGTTTCTGTATGTACATGTCAATACTTACTCATCAACACTTTTATAACTTATTTGGTTCTGAGTAATAAAAAGGCGAAAGTGTCTTATATGCGAGTTTTATATCTATCTTCAAGTTGCTGGGGGGCTGCAGAGCACGTCTGTGGATAAGCTGTGTATTCACAACAAGGTATGCCTTCGGTGGGTTCCTGGGCATATGGGGATCATGGGGAATAAAAGGGCTGACTTTCTAGCCAGGTCTGGCTCTGGTTTTATAATTTCCCTGTCTCGTTAGCTCAGTGGTAAGAGCAGTCGCCCGGAAAGTGTGAGGTCCCGGTTTCAAAAACCGGACGAGGCGGGATGGGCGAACCTCAGTACTTACAGGTCTACAAAACTTTTTCTTGATGTGCCTAATAGGAATTTCTCTGACTTTCTCTTGCGGCTTGGAAGAAAACAATGTAGAACTGTGATTGGCAACATCTCCGGCCACAACTCGCTTCAGGAAGGTTTTGTCGAGGTTCTTAACGGTTAGCACAATGGCCGCTTTAGCTACCGTGCTTGGGATCTCTCATCCCCTTGCATAAAAAAATGCTCACTTATAGATTAAACCAAAATATTCAGCATACCCCAGTAAGCACTTTTTTTTTTGACTAGTCACAAATTACGATTTTTTTTTTTTAATTCGGGTTCATTATCATTTTGATTATTATACTCTCGTTTTTCCTTCTAATGCGAGAATATGAGAGATCTTAATATTTGCAAGGAAAATCGCAATTGTCAAATTTTTTTGACAAGTGACATGACATGAAAAATGCTATTTCTAGTAATTGGAACATACTGTAATTGAGATATAGTATTTCAGCTTTACAGTTGTTATACCCTAGATGAAATCTAAAAGGTATACTAAGTTTGTCTTTCCGTTTGTAACGCACAGAAATAATGATGGTAGAGCAAAATGGATTGGACACCCACGCATAATATTATAAAAGTTATTTTGATTCTTGCCTGTCTGACTGTCCGTCCGTGCGCACTATAAGTCGAGAACGCATGTACATACAGAGCTAAAATTTGGTACGCGGACTTTAAAAAACAAATTAAAATTAAATTCCAAAATGACACAAATCGGGCAACTCCTTCGTGAGGTTGCCTGCCATACAAAAATTCCGTTTTCCACTATATATTTGGACACTACCTGAAAACTCTTCGAAATAGAGAGCTGAAATTTGGTACATGGTGTTTTTATAGTAATAGCAAAAAAAATTCAAAAATGGACTAAATCGGGCAACCCTTTCTTGGTGTTGCCATATAAAAATTTAGTTTTTTTTTACATATACTGTGAAAACGATCAGTCCTAGGCATTTTTATTGTACTAAAAACTTCTTCAGAATATGAAATCCTTCAAAATTGGTTATAATAATTTTTTCTGTCCGACGAACTGTTCTAAAAATATATGCGAAAAACTACTGCAAAAATCGAAATTGCTCAAATGGGAGACCACATAAAATTTCATACGGGCATTCATCTAGGGTATCATAAGAATTGGTCTTAGATCAATTCTAACTTTTTTACTTGTTCTTAACCCTTTATTACTACCCTGTGTCGAAAACGACCTCAAAAATAATTCATTTATGTTTTTCTCTAAAAAATAAAAAAATTCTCATCGCTCATTGTTTTAAAAGCGTACTAAGGATAACTGAAACTCATTCGGCGCCAATATAATGGTTTTGTTGTCGTTTACGACCCCAGGGTAGGAATAGCGCATTTGGAAAATTCCAGAAATTTAAAATTAACAAAACCCAACACATAAGGTGAAGGAAAAGTTTACGATGTTTTTCTAAATTTTTACATATTTGTAGTATCTAGTAGTATCTATCCCAAAGGTGGTGTGGACGCCTTTGACCAATTGTGTCACAAATATAGGGTCTCAAAAAAGACACGCCGGTGACCTATGTGTGTACTTTATGGCCTATTAAATGCTGTAGGAATAAAATCGTTTATACCTTTACGTCTTTCAAACTCGAGGAACAAAGAATCTGGTGAAATGTTTTAAAAATAAAATTGGCGTTATGTCTTCTAAGAGCATATTTAGAGGAACGCGTTGAGCGCAGCACTTAGCCTTCTTGGCTTAAGGACAGGATTGCCGGAATAATTGAAAAGGAAAGATATATTGAAGAGTTGGAAGTTCCTCGTGGTCAGAGAGCAAGGTGTGCTTCCTGTCCACGATCAAAGGATAGAAAAATCAACTCGCAATGCGACAGCTACCAGCGATTCATCTGCTCAATACATTATAAAAAATTTGTTCTTTAACTGTCTTTATAAATAAAATAAAATGCATAATTAGATAGCATATATACAATAATACTATTTCTGAATTATTAAAACTTTCATACTTAAAAAAACTTGTGAATTTACTAGTAAAATCGGCTAATTTCACAGTGGGGTCTTTACCGATCCCAGGGTAAGAAAATCAGGGTTGAAAGTATGAGTAGAAATAAAGGGTTAATAGTATTTAAAAATGTTGAAAGAACTACTATCAAAATTTTCATCTTATCTTAAACTATTACTTAAATCTATTTTATAAATCAAAAAGGAAAATATAAAGAAAAAAATAACAAAAAAACTACAAAACAAAGCGAATAAACAGCCCACCGCTCTCCTCCACTTTATACGATTCTTCCGCACACGATCATCTCATAATGTAATATCCAGTCAAGAAGTGCCAACTTTGTCATTATTGAAATTGTTCTCCCTTCACGTGATTGCGAGCTCCAATCTGGCAACGATAATTACCTGCCAGGCCAGGCAGCTAGCTATAGCTAGCTATCTTAACTGACTTCAACTTCTCCTCACAGTATAGTGTTGGATTGGAAGACGTATAATATATTTTTGCTATAGTGCTTTACTCTGCTCGGTGGGAGACTGTTCACAAATTTCCTTTAAGACTTTTTTGCATGCATTTTTTCTCTCTCTCTTTCTCTATCTTTCAAGATTGTGATGTGTTTTCATACTTTTTTCATATTTATTTTGGCTAAACCTCTCGACTTCTTGTCGTTTATATATACTTTGCTGCGGTCCTCCTTAATTTTTATTTATTTTTTTCTCGAGCGGCTTTTCTAGATTGAAAACTTAAAGCCTGTCTCATATAGATTCACAACTGTTCGGGGCAAAAGACGTGAATACACTGTGCATTCAATATAATAAAACCGCGTATACACGATTGAAGATAAAAACAAAAACAATAGTACATATATATATATATTTATATATGTGTTGTACAGTGGACGTACACCTACTATACTAATACTATGCTTGTGTAGAGGTCCAATCGTATTAGTATAACAGAGACCTGCTGCGCCGTCTCTCCTTAGCGTTTCTGCGGTTATCTCGACTTCTTTCTTCATTGAGCTTGGGTTGTCCACTTTTTGAGATCTTAGCGCATTTTTTGTTTTTCTTTATTTATTTCTGTTTTCGGCGTAAGTGATCGTGTCTGATCGTTTTGGTGGACTCAGTTGCTCACTTCGTTTTGGGTTCAACCGACGCGACGACGGGTGCCCAAACTTAAAAACTGGTCTTTAGTCGGTTTTTGACTTTCTTAGCGATTGCTGTTCGAGTTTTGTGTGTACAAAGAAATTACTTGGATAAAATCGATCAAAAGTTTTTGTTTCATAGAAGAAAATTTTCTTTGCAATTTTTTTTTTTGGTTTGTTTCATAATAAATTCTTTTCGATTGTTTCATTCATCTCTGTGTTGCTGCTGCTAATATATTATTAGTGCACTGAAAAATAAATTTAATAAATTTGTGTGATAATAAAAAAAAAATGTATAAAAACTGTTGTTATCAAAAATAGGCGTCCCCACACTATTTGTCATGTTTTGTTTATCGTATAAAATTCATGACAGCAAAAGCTGTAACCTATATTTAACTCTTCGCTTTCAATCAAGTTAAGTTATTAAACGTGTCGATCAATAAAACAAAATGATGTACATAGGTAAAGAGTATGACTTTAAAATGTGTAGACTGTAGAATGTCGGGTAAATCAAATGTGTAAACATTTTCGAAAATAGAACAAACAAAATGAAAACATGACAAATTTCACTTCGCTTTTAATGTCGAGGTCAAGTTATGTTTTCATTTCATCGAAAATTGACAAAAACCGTTAACTATCCAAGTTACTTTCTTCTGTTTTATTTCTTCTTTTTCTTCCTTTAAACTTCTTATAAAAGTGTTTTCTGTCGCCCTTTTTCTTACAAACTTAAAACTCCACCCTGATCTGAGTCTTCTGAGGAGTAGGAGGATAACTGAACTTAATATCATGACTTTTATTATGGCTTGTTATTCTTGAGACTTTTGAAAAAGGTCTTCTTCTTTGATTGTTGTATGGATCACATTTGGCTAATGTTGTGTAACCTCACCTGGTCGTCTCTCGTCGTCATTGTATCGTCTTTGCTTTTTCTTTAAAGATCTGAAGAAGTACGGGGCATGCTTAACCTGTTTCTTTCTTTGATTTTATCATAGTTTTTTCGCTACACAAAGAACATTTAAAGGCGCTACAGTAGATGCGGTTAATATCAGAGGATTACTCTCAAATAGGCCCAAATTATGGATTTTTTTTTTACATGCATGTACTAGGTATAGGGTGCAAGATATAAAGTACGTGAATGAATATTCGTTTGGTGAAAGGAAGTTGATAGCATTTATAAAGGTGATATTTAGAATAAAATGTTCTGATAATATAATATAGCGTATAGAGAAGTAATGCTGCTTAGTTTTAAAGTTTACTCAGAAAACTGCACGTTTTTGTTTGGTTGTATAAAGTGGGTATAAGGCAAAATGATCCATTTGTAAAGTAAAAGTAGATAATTTTGTAGGTGTGGGAAGCAAATACCAAATAGAATATGTTAGCAATTTCCAAGGATAAATGTAGGTAAGAGTTTTTTTTACAAGCTTTTAAAGAACGTTTAAATTTTCCTCACAAATAATGTAACCCTTGAACAAAAAAAAAATTATATTAATAAAATTGTAGAAATTCACATAAAATCCTTTTCAAACTTTTTCTGATCCTGATAGAAAGTATGAATTTACTTGCTGTTTGTTGCGTTGCATTTTAATCACATCATTACCTCGCGTGATTAGGTATATTAGAATCGAATTGTCTTAAAATTATTCACATATGTATATTGCTTCTATTCCTTGTTGCTCCTGAACGAATACAATTAATTATATCATCTGAAGGCATGCTGTTAAAATGTTATGGTGTCCCACAAGGATCTGTTCTATCTCCTTCATTACTTTTTTTTTTTTTTCATTATCGTATATTATGTTAATCATTCGAATATATACAGATAATATGCAGATCTTACTAATAGATCTCGGTCTTAATTTGGAGAATGTCTGGAGGTATAATATTTTTATCGATCGATAAAACAGAATTTTGAGTACGTACATCAGTCTCATATTTTTCTTCGTAAAATTCCTCTCTCTTCTTGGGACATTTGAAATATGGCAAAAAATTGTCTGTATCTTGGCAAATGATTTAAGTGGACCTGCAAGTTTAGACGGGTTCTCAAATACATTAAGTGAAATGAGAATGTTTGTAGACGCTGATGTCATTGAAGATCAGTCCCATAGAATTATGAGGCCAAGCAGGGTATATTGATTGATTAAAAATGAGGTTGAGACCCCGAAGGGGGTCCTCCGAACGTAGGCCAAAGCAAGACCCATTGTTCACCCTCCAGACTTACGAGAAAACGCCCATAGATGCCCCCAGCTCTCCCTGCCGGCTTCATGCAGCGCGTCCAGG
Source organism: Dioctria rufipes (assembly GCA_963924295.1). Lineage (NCBI taxonomy): Eukaryota > Metazoa > Arthropoda > Insecta > Diptera > Asilidae > Dioctria > Dioctria rufipes. The sequence continues at coordinate 14,485,014 of OZ002745.1, forward strand.
AGGTGAGAGCCAAGGAATCTATATCGCTTTCCTGAGAGTGCCGGCCAGTGATAAAGAAAGTGAGTCACCGTTTCGGATTCCTCCTCCCCGCATGCTCTGCATATAGGATCCTCAACAAGTCTCATCCTGAGAAGGTGACCTCTGAGAAAGGAGTGCCCAGTGAGAATGAACACTAGAGTTCTCAGGGTTGGCTTGTTAAGTCCCAAGAGTTTATTTGTTTGGTTAGCGTTGGGTTTCCCCTACAGTTCGTTTGTAGTTCTGCCCGAGGGGTCCTCTAACCAAAGGCGACTGTGTTGGCGGTCAGCACTAGTTGAAATAATTGAGACAAGTTGTTTTGGTGTAATTCCGATTATGGAGTCTGGTTCCTCCGAGGCCTCACCAAGACGATCAAGCTCGTCCGCCCTTTAATTTCTGCTAATATTGCTGTGCGCTGGCGCCCACTGAACAATTACCCTGTTTTTACGAGAGAGGGAATTCAGGGTGGTGTTACACTCTATTACTAGTTTGGAGGTTGTAAAGGGTTTACATAAAGCTTTGACAGCTGCTTGACTTATCGCTTCAAGAATAGCCTTGACTTCTGCCTGGAAAACCGCGGCATGGCTTTCAAGGTCGATATGACGATTTCCATTTGAGGCTCCTCACATAAAATGCTTGCTCCGGTGTTTTCTTAGAATTTGGAGCCATCAGTGTAGATATTAATGGGGTTTGTAAATGGTTGAAGAACAGAATGTGATTCCCATCCTGCCCTGGATAGAATTCCAGATTTAAAATAGCTTTTCAGCATGGCCTCAAGGAGGTGGTCACTGTCCCTGTCGATGCCAGGTGCGATAGATTGCATGAATTGCATGAAATTGATTCAAGTGGACCTCTTGTTCCAGTGTGAATCCAGCCATGATTAAGATGCAGTCCTAGCGCTGCAGTGGACGTCCCCTGCTTAATATGTATTTGTACCGGGTGTATGTCGAGGATAACCTCAAGGGCCCGAGTGCTAGTTGACTTAAGAGCGCAAATTGCGCTGAGGAGGTATAGTTTTTGAGTCTTCTCCAATATCTTACGATGATTAACGAGTTCCATTGATTTTCACCACATTACAGAACCGTAGGTTAGCATGGGTCGGATGACGCTAGTGTAGGGTGTATAGGTATATAGGTATGTATGCATATATCACACATATTATATATGGCATTAAAACTTGAGTCTTTACACAGAAGGGCGGGCACACGACTTTAAAAAAGAAATAAAGGATGACGTCATGTTGCTTAAAAATTATTGAAGAATCTCTTCAAGATAAACTCCAAAAAAGGTTCCAAGCCCAAACTTTTAAATAGTTATGCATTTCGTGAAAACTACTCAAGTGGGGAATTAAACTAATCTTCTCCTGTTTTTAAATCAAAATCACATTTGCTATGCGCATACTTAGGTATACTTAAAACAAAAAAACACAAAAACAGAATTTCATCTGTTGTATATATGATCTGTGTTCATCTTCATTTTGAAGCGTAAATTATATTGTTAATCAGATTTTTTCACTGCACAGTGGCACCCACTAATTGGCTGTAGCTTCTAGCAAGTCATCATCACAGCAAGCACGACTCCAATTTCTCATTAAAACAAAATACCCCTTCCAAAGTAAACACGAGTTAATTCTTACTTGCAGGATAGCAAAAATCACACAATCCAACGCTGATTGGGCCCAAATTAAATCTCAGCAGAAAATCATTTTTGTTGTTCGCCTTCGGACAGCAATTCGAATGCATCATTTATCTCTGATGATGCACATTTTCTGTTGCTGCGCGACTACAGCTCATCTTTACTACCTGCCCTCATGTATCTATGCAACGCAGCGTCCATACTTAAAATGAAGTAAGCATACTGTTCGCACTAAGAAATATCTTCCGCAATTTTCAATCAATCAAATTACCTTGTAATAGCACCCGTTATTGGCTACACTTCTGTTTCAAAACATTATGTAGAAACGCAGCGTGGGTGGATGTATATTGTATATAGTGCAAACATAATTGATCACCTTGCTGCTGCAGTTTCTTGCTGTGTTAACTTTGATTTGACCCAAATCGCCTCCAGAAAGCTCTATTGCCACTAGCCACTACTATGGTTCTTTTCTGGTGCAGTGCATCCTGCTGTGGAAAAGTTTTTGACGAGTTTTATGAACTCAGCTGATGCGGACTATTTTGTTTTCCTGTTTTTTTTTTTTTTTTAATTCAAAACACTCACATTATTTTAGACAAAAGGATGTACCTGGCTGTGAACCTGAAGTGTGCAATTACTCACATTTATTGGGCGGGACGAGCACAAGGCTTGATGCATTATTACGTCCCATTTCAAACTTATTTTCTCCATCCATGAGTCGCTGTATCTTCTCTACCTTTACATATGTATGTACCTTTTTAATATGACCATAACGGTACCGCAGGTAAAGTCTTAAAATTTATTACCTTTTGACATTGCTGGCTATACAGTTCCAATGTTGGAATTTTACCTTGAAATCTTTTCCTATAGAAAGGTCTTATATATGACTCCCTGAAAATTAACTTCGAATGGGATACGAGTTATTTGTTGCTACATTCTATGGTGACCTCCTCGCACATTTGCTCTACGGCTGCAGCTGTAGACTTAAGTTGAGAGAACCTTAAAGTACATACTTGAGTTAATTGAGTGACAATACCTGACAGTAATTTATTATATGGTGGTTGCCTTTAAATTGGAAAGGAATTTTCGGCATTATCTGGCCTTTGAAAATTTTGAACCTTTTTACATGATTGTATCGGTCGTTGTTGTTAACAAAGGCGAGATGACTGCATTCGAATCATACGGGTTTCTATGCACATAGTATACTTCTCAGATTATTGGGATAAACTTCTTGAATACATATATGCATTGAAATTAATGCGGCCTTCTGTGAACTTTTTTAGACTGACTACCTGAGAAGCTAATTATTAAAATTTAAAGTGGACTTCTTACAACCTTTGATCGATCAAGTATTGGAAGGCTCGTGCGGGTCTTTTAAAAATCTAAGTACATACCTATAAAGTACTGTTTTAGTGCAACCGATTATATGTATATATATATACTTATTCATAGTCAATGAAAGAATCAAGTCCATACGAGAGACGTGCAGCATATCTCCATTAGGTGATATTTGGATATTTAGGTTGATCAAGTTTATGTTTAGACATTTTTGACCTGATATTTCTTCGACTGCTCGTCTTTTTGCAGCCTCGGAGGCATCGTCCTCCACAATCGCGATTGTACCAAAACACTTTGACTCATATATTTCCATTTGAGCCAAGCGCCAATTCAGTCGTCTTTGGTTAGATAACTCTTCGGGTAGAACCACAAAGGAACTATGGGGTAAACCTAACCAAATCCTAACGAATAAGCTCTTGGGACAAAACAGGCCAACCCTGAGAACTCGTCAGCATTAGTTTTGTTTTTTCCTTTTAACAATCTGTTGTTTCTGCATAAAATAATCGAAATAATCTCTAAATGATTACAGAGAGATATCCGATATCATTAGGATTTGTATTTACCCAATTACTGTCTAGCTCTATCAAGCTTTTATTCATAAAAATTAGAAAGTCTATAGTGGAGAGAGTCAACCTCCCTATAAGGTGTACCTCTACAGTAAAAAAATTAGCAGCCTATTACTTACCTATGTTGCGAACGGAAAAATTTGTGAATTACTTAGAATTGCTTATGTATATCGAATCCAACCCAATCCCAACCCTTAGTTCGGCAAGAGATTCTCAGACTGCTTCTATATTTTTGTATGTCCAACACCCTAGACTCTAGAGTCTTAGGATACTTAGAATTCTTTTTCGAGCTAGTTGCTCGGTTTGCCAGACTATGATATATACATATCTGTAGGTATATACAAATGTATGCTAATTTAACAAGTCTCCAAGACTCTGAAATATGATTAAGGAGGATAAAGGTTCTGAATATTGTCATCATTCAAGAAATTTACTCTATGGCTAACAGAACTGATATACGCAATCTTGCAAGTACACAGAATTTTGTGAATACAGGGTGTTTCATAATTGGTACACCAAACTCAAGGGTTTGATAGCTGAGATGGACACAAGCAAAGAATTATAAGGAGAATGGGGGGGGGGTAAGACGCGTCGTTTCGGCGGTAGGGGGGGTTTAAGAATTTTAGTACTTCTTTCACTTTACATCCTGTAACTTTCTTGATATACACTCTATCAAGGTGGGATTCATCTCAAATGATAGCAAACCGTCTAGTGAATGCCCAATCAGCCTTCCTGTCACCTTCCGTCGGAAGTAGTAGGACGTCAAAGTCACAAAATTGGAAAAAAATTCCTAATTTTTTCAAATTTTAACGATTTTCCCGCCAAAATGCATGATAACTATACAGTTTTATTACAAGATTTAGAAACCCCGGAATGTTACCTTTAATTTGACTAAGCACATGTACCTACCTAAATGCAACCGTTTTTGAGTTATTCCCGTTTCTATGATGCAGTATTTCATTAATAATAATTGTGATATAATCGTATATGAGAAAATATTTTAGAATTATTATATAAAAACAACGTTTTATTTTTGGAGGTTTTTCCTTTTCCTACGGTATTCACTGGAAGCAACAATTTTCAATACCAAGAATTTACTTGGTAAAAATTTGTCTAAAAACGAACTTCGCATAGCTCCGATATAAATTTCCATAAAACTGGTTCAGAATTCAACTATTCAATAGGGAGATTTTCAACTTTCATATTTTAAATTTGCTTATGAATTGTAATTTACTGTAAAGCGTGAAAGTTTAAAATCTTTCAACATAAATAATTAATTATATTTTTGTTAATGTTTTGTATCAATAACAACAGTTTCTTGATAAAAGATTAAAAAATCTTTTTTTTACTATAATTTCATTGAGTTCAAACGAAACACTGACTTGACTGGTGGTATCAATAAAAATAAACTCTTCAAAGGTTTTCCAAAAAAATCATAATAGAAAATTTCTCCTAATTGTATAATTGTTCCAAATTGATTAAGTTAATGCGTGAAAAATTTGAGAGATATTTTGAAATTATTGTGGAAAAACCGAAAGCATAAAAGCTAAACTAGAAGCAGCAACACTTGAAGAAACACTCGTCAATAATTCAACTCGCGTCATAAACGAGTAAACTTAAATTTGTGCCATTAAGTAATCGCTGAAATAATTAAAAAAAAATCGTTTTCTTAAATTTCCAGTTGTGAAATTTAAAGTGAAGTGAAAGAAGTGTGGAGAAGAGTTAAAAACAAAAAAAAAAAAAAAAAATTAAATCACAGCTTAATGAGTTGCAGTAATCGTTGCACTGCTACTGCAGTAAGCGGACATTTCAGTGAGTGGATATATGCGCGATTGGGTACACCTGAAAATTGAAAAAAAAAAAATATTGTAAATTGTGGTAATTTCTTCTTCTACCTTTCTTAACGTCTTCAGCACGCGTTTATACATACGTCTTCATGTACATACATACATACATCCATCCCGATTCAACAACGAAGCAACAAAAAATTATCTCCATTATTCGTGAAGAAGAAGGTGACGAACATTGTCTTTGCGTGTCTTCAATGACGTAATTCCTTTAATTTTAAGGGTCTCGTTCTCGTGATCATGTCGATCAGAATCGAGAGATTTAATCATTGAAGGACTCTGGATAGTCTGGAGGATCATTATCGAGTTTTTTTGTGGTTACCATAATGCTATCTCGTTTTCGTCACTTTGTAATTTAATTTTCATCTCCGAGGGGATCAAATCTTTTATCGATCCGATCGAGTCGAAGTGAATTGTGCGCGTCTGTTATTAAAAACGAGCAAATTTCTTGTGATCGTGCGGCAGCAGCTGTTTTTATGTGTATTTTGTTAAGTATCAATAAATTGCCGCAGATAACTTTTCATTGGTGCATAAAATAATAATAAAATAAAAAAATAAATTTACGGAAAATTGTGAAATTTTGTTATTTTGTTTTTTTTTTTTTGTTTTTTTTTTTATTGTTTAAATGATTCCTTGCGTCAGTCTTACCGAAACCAGTGTCCTGGGCAATATGAAAGAACGTGTAAAGGAGATGAAGGTGTTTGGGTGCCGTTTAAATTTTTGGAATAACTTAGGACCCAGTTTGACGAGTTCAAAAGGTAATTAACTCTAGTATAGAAGAATTTTTAATTTTGTTTATGCATTTTTTAAACAGAATTTTATCGGATAATAACAATAGAGAATAATTTTTTTTTATGAGCTTTGCAATTAACTTTTATTTGCAGCCTTTTAAAAACAGACTTTATTGAAACATTTATGTAACGCTGAAATATGTTTCCGCACCATCGAAAAACATTTGCTTCTCCTGTTGTTAGTCTTTTGACTTTTGTATCGATACTAGGTATATATGTATGTACATACTGATAAAATGGTTTTTATCTTTAAGCCTTTTGTATACTTACTACTAGAAGCTACAGCCAATTCACTTGGGCTATGTTTTCTGTATATATACATATATTTTATACCTTACAGTCGGTATGAGCACTATGAACTTGTACCTAAGTTTATTTTATATTAAGACTACTACGAGCACTCGAAACGTAGGCATGTGATAATTTGGAGTAATACAAAATGAGAGTGGAGGAATTCGTTATTAGGGCTCTAATTATTTTATAAATCTTTAAAAAACGTATTAGTATTTTTTTATATCCTAAATGAACTCATAGGGTATACTAAGCTTGTCATTCCGTTTGTAATGCACAGGGCAAAATGGGTTGGACACCCATGCATAAATATTCAAAGTTATTTTGATTTTTGCATGTCCGTCGGTCCGTCTGTCCATCCTCACGGTAACTCGAAAGCCCGTTCACTTAAAGGGCTGAAATTTTGCATACGGACTTTAAAAAATAATAATTTAAGTTCGAAAATGGAACGGGCTTTAAAAAAAAATAATCTAAGTTCGAAAATGGGACTAATCGGGCAACTTCTTCGTAGGCTTTCCATACAAAATTTTTTTTACTATTTATTTCGGCACTTCCTGAGAGTGCGTCGTCGCAGAAAGCTGGAATCGGTACATAGTGTTGTCATATCAATAGTAAATAAACTTTTCTCAATAGTAAATAGACTTTTCTCGGTGTTGCCATACAAAACTTAGGGTTTTCACTTTATTTTACTTTCATCTAGGGTATAATATTATTGGTATTAGACCAATTATAACTTGTTCTCTTGTTTTTATATTAAGCAAGTAAAAAAGCTAGAATTGGTCTAAGACCAATTCTTATGATACCCTAGATGAATGCCCGTTTGAAATTTCATATGGTCTCACATTTGAGCAATTTTGATTTTTGATGTGGTTTTTCGTATATATTCCTATAACGGTTCGTGGGACTGAAAAAATGATTATAAGCAATTTTATAGGATTTCGTATTTTGAAGAAGTTTTTTGCCTAGGACTGATCGTTTTCACAGTATATGTAAAAAAACTAAATTTTTATATGGCAACACCAAGAAAGGGTTGCCCGATTTAGTCCATTTTTGATTTTTTTTTGCTATTACTATAAAAACACCATGTACCAAATTTCAGCTCTCGATATCGACGCGTTCTTAGGCAGTATCCAAATATATAGTGGAAAACGAAATTTTTGTATGGTAACGCCACGAAGGAGTTGCCCGATTTGTCTCATTTTTGAACTTAGTTTTACCTTTTTTTTTGTAAAGTCCGTGTACAAAATTTCAGCTCTAAGAATACGCGTTCTCAAGTTATTGCGCATACAGACAGACGGACATGCAAAAATCAATATAGTAAATGTTAATATTATGCGTGAATTTATTTATTTTAATTCAAAAATTATTTACTTTCAAGTAAAAATTTTAAATAACGGCGCCATTATACATAAATTGTCATAGAAAATTAAAATTAAGAGCACATAATAAATGTATTTTTCAAAATTCCCATAACTTATTTGCTCTAACTCAATGCATTCGCAACAAATTTAAATATTTAAATCTTGAAATTTGAGCCCAGAACGTGATATTTAACCCATGACCCATCTCGCGAGCAATTCTATAACTAAAACTCAACCTAATTTATTTCTACATGGAGCATGAAATGTGTTGATTATTTGAAAAAATTGAATACATATACTCATTGAAAATTTTATTTAATGAAAAAATCTTCCATTCTCCATTGCAATTAACTACTATAATTTCTTTTTATTCTGAAACAATTATAATTCGTTACGTGATTTATGCTTCTTTAAATGCTTGTTGAATTTTTCCTTTAAGTATTCAAGTGGGGGAGGAGAATAATGTTAATGAATTGAATGCATGCAATCAGTTGCATAACTAAATTTACTATTGCTGTATAGTTTTGCACAAAATTAAAGCTAGTCATCCGCGCAAAATCTAACACCAATTATAGTGTGGAAAAGATTGCTTGTGTAGGTAGGCAGGTAGGTACGTAGGTGTGTAACTGAATACATATACATATGTAGGTACATTAATTATATATAAAATTTCTTACTAGACCTCCAGTTTGATTCGAAACATATTTAAAATCCATCAAAATGTTTTTATTGTTTTTCCTTTTTCAAATGTAAAAAAAGCAACTTCCAACAGAGAGAAAATTTTTACTCATTTGACAGTGATGTCGAATCTGTTTTTTATTTTTTATTATTAATTTTGTTACTTTTTCTGAAAATGTCATTGTGTGCCCATGTACATATGTGAGACCCCACTAAATTATGATTAGCATCAAAATGAATTTTTATTCGAGAAGAGTATACTCTACACAGAAAATATATCTGAGGTTTCTTCGACTTTTTAAGTATAGTTAATATGTGAAAAAAAAAAAAAAACACTTACGCCTCCCCCCTTTAAAAGGTGATGGATGAAGACAGTTTCTGCATTCAGAAAGAAAATTTAAGGAATATTATTGCAAGAGAATGTTAAATGCCAATCACTATACCCACGAAGTTAAAATTCAGGGTAGGAACTGATTAAACCAAATTTGAAGAAAAAAATGCAAACAAATAAAAATTAACGAAAAAGCCTGTTTTGTTTAAGCGACGATATGATACGAGGTGTGTGTGTAGAACATTTAAAAATAAGGGGGGGGGGGGTCGAAAATGCAAATATAAAATTAAATATGAACGCTAAAGCTGTATATTTCCGGAAAGTCGTAGGATGTTTTTTTTTTAAGGTCACATTTACTTCTTCCAAACTATCCTGCCCAGTAGGTTTGATGTGCGATCGAAATTATAAACTGGAAATTCTATGTTTTAACATTTAAATATAAAATAAAATTAAATCGTAAAACTATCGTTAGCATCTCTTTAAGAGTGATCTATATGTCACTATAGGTAGTGGGATTGTCATCTTTTCTAAAAGCTCAGGGAGAATAACATAGGAAAAAGTTGGTTAAGGTCAATGATTATGAATTTATCAAGAATTTGAGCCACATATGGGTAAATTTTGCTTAAAACGATGAAATTTTTGGAGGTTGGAAGATTAGTTTTTCCCAACGTGTATATGGAAACAATATGGTAATCAAGTAATGACATTTTTTTTTTTTGTAAACTTCGTAGGATTTGAAATAATCCGTACTTTCTAAACAATAAAAATTTTTGTTGTTGTTCTCACATCGGTTATTCACCTTTTGAAGGTTTCAGATAGCGTATATTCAAGTACACCTCCATTGTCACATATTTAATTTACTAATTTCAATTCGCACTGCGGTTAAATGCGATAAAATCCGAAAAAAAGTAAGCATGGCAAACTGAGTGCTTCACATCTGAGCTGCAGTTCTGTTTTCTTGTTGAAACAGGTGTAACTCGTTTCTGTATGACTTATGAAATATATTTTACAGAATTGTAGGTAGTATATGGGCCTTTTCTCAGTATTTATGAGGTAAAATAATATGTTATCAGATGATTTTCTTGGAAACATTTTCATTTAATAAAGGTCATAAATATGTAAATTCCCGGATGAGGTTGGCTATATATATATACATATTATTAGTTTTCGTTTTTATTATTATTATTTTGGTAACAAAAAAATATAATTAATTCGCCGATTATTTAGGACTTAAGAATATTGATTCCATAGGTCGTTGATAAGAAAAATCTAAATCTAAATTTTATTTTTTTAAGATTCTAAATTAAATCGTAAATACAAGATAAGAAAACATTGTGGCTTAATAGGCTAGATAAAATTAAGGAATACAAGAGGGAAAAGCATTTGTCTCGTTAGCTCAGAGGTAAGAGCAGACGCCCGAAAGTCTGAATAATTTTTAATCTTTAATTTTATTTAAATTTTTCGTTAAAAATAAAAGTTGATAAAAATTCTTCTACTCTTCAATTCTTTTATGTGTCCATTGCCATTGAGACTAAAACATTAGTGTCTAACGGAAGTATCAATACAGTACAGCTACAGTAGAAGAAGTTCAAGAAGATATTTCTAAGAATAGAAAAATTTCAACAGAAATTCAGAGCTTAAGAAGATGCTTCTATCGATTTACTGAGCTTAACGACATTTGGAAACGCTAAGATCATTCGCGCTCAGGTGATATTATAATCAATATTGCCAATAATTTCAAATTCCTTTGAATTTGTCCTTCCTCAAGATCCAATTGGTGCTTTTATAAATTATTCGTTTCAAACAAATATAACGTTACAGATTGCTTCCGGACCGAATCCAAACTAGAGCTCATAATTGGATCCGGACTTTCTAATATTCAGATACCTGGATTTGCAAGCTATTCAATTCCTTAAATCCGGACCTGAATCCGAATTATCCGGATCCAGACTAAGCAAAAGAGGTTCAAAATTTCATCCAAATTGCATTGCTTCATTGGGAATGTATAAAGTTCCATTTACCCAATGTTCAATGCAATCTGGAGGAAATTTTGAGCCTTTTTTGATTGGTCTGCATCCGAATAGTTCGGATCCAGATCCGGAATCCAGATTTGAGGAATAGGATCCTAATATTATTCCGGATAATCCGAATAGCAAATTATCCGGATACTAATCTAATCTAATCCAAACCTCTGAACAATTTTTTCTGCTTAATTAGGGCCACAGAACAAAGCTGTAATAGAACAGGAAATTTTTAAGTTTTTGTATAGATATAGGAATACTCTGAGTGCTGAGAGAGGAAGAGGTGTGAGAAGATTTTTTGGTTTACTTTGACTAAGAAGTGACAATTCTCAAGACACTTTTTCTAAGTACATACATTTTTAGACTAATGTCCGTTCAAAACATATTCGATCCAGAGTTTATCTGCCGATTTGGAACCGTCTGAGTAAAGGGTGAATCACATCATGTGATTGCTATTCCAAAGCCTTGAATGGGGATGACTTTAAACGACATCTTTCGATATGCAATGTACGTTATTGATCGGAATACAGGGTGTTTTCCTTTAGGAGGTCAATAGAGCAGGAGGTGATAGTACTCACCTAGACTAACGAAAGATTGTATGGCGGAGGGGGTGGGGGGTGGGGGCAGTATCAACCGTTTAAGAGTTACAGGGTGATTAAGAAAAAAGTTTGTTTTGCACAAAAGACCCTGTATCTTACAAAGAAGTACAAGGCGTATGGTCACAATTAAGAGCTCTTTGTATGCAGAGCTTGATTACTTTTTCAACGCCTGCTAAACCGGCCCCGTACCTCTCTCCTATCAAGAAATATATACTATGTAGTAGACATAGAAAATATCTTGCAGAGGTGTCTACGGGTTGATCGTCCCTTGATGATGTTTAATAATGTTTTTTTTCTTCTTTAATAACTATAATCCCTAATATCGTAAACAAGCAATTATTACTATATGTGACCGGTGACAGTGACCTGCCCGTTTGATATATAAAATATAAGGGTTTTCCAATAAGAGGTGTTATTTTGATATTCAAAGAAAAATGCCATTTTTTGAGATAAATGATCGGATCTTTATTTCATTATAAAGAGGAAGGTATGCCGTTAATAATGGAAAATAACATCAGCCAAATGACCACCACGACCACGCCTACAGGACCATATCCTTTTCATGAAATTTTCCATAACCAAATCGCAAAGTGGCTGCCCTATGTCCTCGATAGCCTCACGAATTCCATCTTTGAGGTCTTGAATGGACGCTGGGCTGTTGGCGTAGACCTTCTCTTTCACGTGGCCCCAAAGGAAGAAGTCGCAAGGTGTTAAGTCACAAGATCTCGGTGGCCAATTGTGATCACCTCTTCGAGAGATAACACGGTCCGGTAACTTTTCCCGTAAAAGATCAATGGTTTCGTTGCTTGTATGGCACGTAGCGCCGTCTTGTTGAAAGTAAACGTTATCCAGATCAATACCATCCAATTCCGGCCATAAAAAATCATTAATCATCTGTCGATAGTGCAATCCATTCACCGTAACTGTTGCTCCAGCCTCATTTTCGAAAAAGTAAGGTCCAATGACCCCGAGGGACCATAAACCGCACCAAACAGTCACACCTTGAGGATAGAGAGGCTTTTCAACAATAACTCTTGGGTTTTCCGAGCCCCAGATGCGACAATTTTGCTTGTTGACGAAGCCATCGAGGTGGAAATGGGCCTCATCACTCAAGATGAGTTTTCGATGGAATTCCGGATCATTTTCATGCATTTCAAGGACCCAATCAGCAAAGACTCGACGTTGTTGATGATCGGCCGGCTTGAGTTCTTGTGTTAAATGAACTTTATAAGCCTTAAGACCCTCTTTCTTTATGCAAAATACGGTGTAATGACGTTTGTGGAATGCCTAATTCCAAAGAACGACGAGGAATGGACAAACCTGGGTTTTCTTCAACACTTTCGGCTATAGCAGCAATATTCTCGGCTGTTCTTGAGCGACGTGCACGGGTTTTATTCTTCACATCACTAACTTGTCCCGACAGCTCGAATTTTTCTACCAATTTCTGTATTGCGGTCCGACAAGGTGCTTCACGACGACCCAAAAATGTTCGAGTTTTACGAACCGTCTCTGCCACATTTTCACCATTTTTATAGTGAATTTTAATAATTTCAATGCGTTGTTGAATCGTGTATCGTTCCATTTTTATTAATGGCGTAGTTTCTACTTGTCAAATGTCAAAAAATGACAACTCCAAAAGTGACATCTACCGAAATAGCGGGCTAATTAAAATAACACCTCTTATTGGAAAACCCCTTAAAATGTTTATTTAAATTTGTATAAATTCCAAAATTAGTTAGCACCTTATCTCTATATGAAAAGATGCAACATTACCAAAAAATATTTTCTCAACCATTTAATTTATCTCTGTCAGTGCATCCATGAATTTTTCATTGCTAAAATCAATAGAAGCAATAATTTCTTATAGTGCCATTAAATAATTGCTTTTGACCAAATTAACAGTATCTAATGAAGAATGACCATTGGCCATGTTTCATTAAAAACTTTGAACGATAATAGAAGCACACATGACCATCATTGGGCAAAATCGTAAAGTTTGACATTGCCACCTCTCATATTGTGTTGTCAGCCTAATCAATAGACACAACGAATAGGCATCAAAATCTCAACTGGGAACTGGCATTATAAGCGGTACGCGTCCATTTTCTTGCCTACATCTCTCCAAATAATATACGTGGGTAGGCGTCTTCTTTTGAAATTAATCTTCTCGCAGTTTTGGCTTAAACATATCTAACGCAAATCTCTACGGGACATTCCTTCATCATCGTTCCTTCATTAATTCATTCTGTAATGCGCGAAAATAAAATCACAGAGTCATTGTCAATTGCGACCGCTTCCCCATGCAGATAAGTTGTGTTAGCAGCTGCGCCTTGTTTTTTTTTTTTTTTAGTGTATTGTATGTATGTAGGTGCTTTTAGATGTTGATTACCGTTAGAAACAACCGCAGGTGAGTGGCCATTCGTCGTGAGATTTGACCTTAATTAAAAAGAACGAAAGCTTTTTAAGGCCCACAAAGAAAAAAACTTCTTTTGCGGATGTCATTTCACACAGATTGGATTTTATGATTAATAAATGAATTCTATGCCTCTGTCTGTACAGGAGGTAGGTATACAGCAGAAAAACTCAAGGAAAAGATAGATATCCATAAGAAAAGATTATCGAATTTCTACAACCCACGTAAGAAAGGGATAATAATCTGTAGAAAATAAAAAATAATTGCCTTACAAAATAAGTACGTCTACATTATAGTATTTTGAAATTGAAGGGTTGTTTTAAATATAAAGGTCAAATGTAAATTACCGTCAACTTGCCTGATTTATGTATGATATACAATATGGGTTCGCATATTTATTACGGTATTCATAAAAAAACTACAATACGGTACGTATAAAAATAATAATATTTTTTTCAAGTCCATAAATTATGGAAATAGTTCAAGAAATGAACCTCCGGGCCCGGTATATTAAGCAATTTTCCGAAAATGATTAATAATCAATTTTTTGTCCTCTGTTTGTGTGACCCTCACAAAGGCAACGAATGACACAAGAAAAATACATTTTACTTCCTCAAATGGTGAAATAAATGTGACAAAAAATCTCGTCATATTATGAATTATAACAATATTCAACGTTTGTCATTAGTTAAAATTTAGTACTTTTGAATTTAAATAAATGTGCGAAGGGGAAAAATCGTGATATAACTTCATTAATAACATAAAGAAAACTGATCTTTATTATTTATTAATGCTAAATGCCGGGCCTTTTTTTTCCTCTCTCTAAATTGCTACTACTTTTTGGAGTTTTCTTGATATATAACCATTTGTAGTTGGTAGTTAACTAAGTAAAGAGGTCAGATCAGCCGAATTGATTACACTCATGCATCGCTAAGAAAATAAATTGCTTTATACTCGTTAAATTACAGGGTGATTGCAAGATGATAGGTTCTGTTAATCTAGAAGCTAAGAGGAAAATTTTGATTGTGTTAATAGAATTGAAATTTCGATATCGAATTTCGAACATAGTCGGACTAGGCTAATCTTTTGGATGGAGATTCTCTATGGAAGCACCCAAAAAATTTTTGTCAGCAAATGCACTTAGCCGAGAATTTCCTAAAAAATAAATATCACACCCTATCTTTACTGCTTTGCAATAGCACCAATTAAGCTCTCCGACACAATGCTCAAGGCTTTAATTTTTAAAATCTTAGCGCCGTTCTGAGATAGTCACTGAAGATTATCAAAGTTTAACGAACAGTGGATCGCAGTTTACATAGGGATTAATCGTTTTGTTCATCAGTGTACCAGAAGAAAGAAGTCATGGTGGATGTGGGAGTCTATAAGCCAAATTGTAAGTTATACAAGGCCATTGAATCATAAACAACTTGTTCCAAGCAGAAATCCATGCAATGAAAACAAGCATCAGAAGTAACCTACTAAGTAAAAGGTTAACGACCCGCAAATCATATTCAAAAACAAAGTCGAAAACTGGAATATGGTGAGGACATTTTGGTATTTAAAAAGTAATCATCATGTCGATATAATAAACTCGGATAAAATTGAGTCGATGGTTTTCTTTTTAAGTTATCGGTGTTAAATGAAAGAATGATTTATGTTAGCATTCAAAAAAAAAAGTTTGGAAACTGATTTTTATAGTGTTTTTGCCATTTTTAAAAAAAAAGTTTTTTAGGCCCCCATAACTCCGGAGAGGAGAGGAGTACGGAGTTGATTGAGCAGTAGTTTTAAAGGCCATGAGGCTTTTCATACAATGAAATCTTAACAATGACCTTGCAAACTGTACTTTTTATGATCATCAGGGTATTTTACGAAAAACTAGCATTTTTCTTAATCACCCTGTAACTCCGAATATGAACCCCCCCCCCCCAGCATTTTTTTTTTTTTTGACTAGGTGGGTACTATCACCTCCTGCCCTATGGATCACCATGGCATAAACATTCCGTAGATCTGCGTTTCTTACTTCTTTCAGTAATCAGTAATGCAGTTTTTTTCTGCTAACACTGTTGTACTGAATTTAGTTCTAGATCTGCTTAGAGTCCTTCAGGACTCACTAGCCAAAGAAGCCGATATCTGAGTTATAACAACCAAATTACATCATTACATTAAATCCCCGTCGTAGTTACAAGATTCGACAGCTTTAATGAACTCAATGAAGTTGGTAGAGGGATCTCAACCTTCCTTCAATCCATCCATCCAATGTATAACTAGAAACTCTGGTTTCGTAAAACTATCGAGTGATAATTTTTGAAAAGATTCGAAAATAGTGAAGGTCCAAGAACCTAATCTTGATGTACCTCGAATGGAAACGATGTGAAAATCGAAAGAGATTATTTTACTAAAGATCACTTTTTTAATTGTTTTAAATATTGCAAAGTCAGTGCATCTTGCAGACTGGATATATTAAAAACAAAACCTAGTCTTCTAAACAAAAACTTGAAAAATTCTCTACGGTTGTTATTTGCTATAAGTATAAATATATTTTAATAAAAAATTATATAAAAATTACGATTCTCACACATATAATATTTGGTAACAAGTTTCAAACCAATTTCTCACCTTGTCTAATTATGTCCAACGAAAGTTACTCAATTTTATTTACATTTACGTCATAAATTGCAAAAAAAATCGTGTTAACAGAAGAACCGTCAGTTGATTTAATTATTAATTTCCAGCATCAGTCAGTAGCCGGTTCGGTTGTGGTAGCATTTTTGATGTTAATAAAAATGAAGGTCGAACTTCATTACAATACATACGTTCACAATGGTCGCTTTTCGGTGAATTTATTTAAAAAAAAAAAAGTGCTCACGCAAAATACAATAACACAAGAAGCACTGAACTAAAATTTATTGTAAAAAAAAGGAGTAGTAATTCTTGTATACATAGCTAACTACATATTATGTTGTATGTTGCTATGATCGGTGAAATGCATTTTTTTGTTTGTCTCAAGGCTCAAGATTCCCAAGTATTAGATTGTTAATGGATTTAGTCTTATTTGTACACGAGTTGTCACATCATTATGTTAATTATAAAAATAATTAAAACTCATTTAATCACGCAAATTTCTCTATAAAAAAAAATTTTTAACAAAACTCCAACGCCTGTATGTGTCAGTTTAGAAATGTATAGATATAAATATACATATGTACTACAAATAACTCATATCATCGTCGTTATAATTTCATCTCAAATCTTCATGAGATACATATAGTGATCATAACAGCTAACATGAAGTAGTGTTGTTATTTATAAAGAGCCTCCCAGAATTATAAACAGTGGTGCCCCCAGATAGAAAGGAATAGCTTTCACAGTGTGATAGTGATAGCTAGTGTCGAGACCATTTAACTTTTCATATCGGATTTAAGAAGCCCAAACTGCGTAAATTTAAAATTACTGTAATATTCCGGACCCAAAATATCATTTATATACAGGGTGGCTAGTATGTGATCTTATACTCCAAGGCTATGGATAGGTTATGGTTAGTCAAGCAAAAAAGGCTTGGTGGGGGGATAATGGGGATTGAAAATATTTGGGTATCTTTTTATAGATCACCCTGTAGCTTCTGAACGTTACAATTTTCTAATAAAAAAATTTTCAATGATTGGGTATTTTTGTTTGGTTTTTAACCATTTTTACTTGATATTCTGGAAAATTTTTATTTGTACCATTAAATAAAAGTTTCTATCACATGTTTTGCAAGTAGTGACATCTCCGGCCTATGACGTAAATGATTCTAGGAAAATCTATATATACACTCGTTTTTGAGATTTTTGTTTCCCGTCCAAAATTTGTAGGTCTATCGTGCCGATGGTTCGCATCCTTCCAAATCGACTATGGAAACTTCTTCTGAGGTCGTGAAAATAAAAATTAAAACCATCTGGACCATATACTAAGAACCTCTTTTGATTAAAAAAGACAATCTGGGTTGTGCCAAATTTCAATCTAGATTGTTACTTACGCCGAAGGACGCTTCAAGGTTACAAAATTTCTTAGTATCCTTTTAACGGTTCTCAGGCTCACCATTATCTCTGCAGACGCTGCTCACTGTCTTGATGTCTGTAGGCTGTTGGATGCCAGTCGTAACAAACTTTATTTCTCTCGCTCTGTTGTTGCATATTTTACTCCTCCAGAATAATTTTATCCATAATTCTTAGGATTCTTAAAAAAAATCCTTATTTCCTTAGGACTCCTCTTCAACTCACTCGCTATTCTCTTTACTGGCCAATTATTTACTTTATAAGCTTTAATTTGACTGATTATTTCCTATATCCTTTTTTAACTGTAAAAATATAGTACTATAAAAACAAACATACCACACACACTTCTAAGCTCTGATAAATGGGAGGAGGGGGGGGGGGGCTAGGCTAATCAGTTGACATGGTTTCATGAATTTCAAAAAGATTAAATTGATAAGTACCGTTAGGAGATAAAGTTTGAAACTCCTCCTAACAAGTACTCATCTCTCACACTATCATCTCTTAAGAGTAGAGAAAATATGTGTCCTTTCTTAAAGGTATTCCACGAAATTATCCAGGGGGGGGGGGCTAACCAGTTGGCGCCAAGTGTAAATAACCAATGCTTTCAAGCTATTTTTGCTAGATTTGCCCCTTCCCCCAAGGTTGTATAATTTTAGAACTAGGGTAATTTAAAAAAAAAAAAAACCAAAGAATCGTTATGTTCAGTGCACTGGAGTCAGTAGCGTCGATATTTATTATTTTCCTCTCTCAGAGAGGACGATCAATTCTTTATAAATTTTCTCTTCTGTACCAGAATCAAGATCTCGTAGTTTTCATGGATACAGACACTATAACTGACTCACACAATGATATCGAAATAATATAGCTCTTGTAATTTTTAATATACTTGGTTTTGAAAAAAAAAAAAAAATTTTCATTCGAAATCGACACCCTAAAAAACTCGGTGATAATAAGGTACCGGGTACGCCTACATAATAACGCATAATCGAACCTTGTCATAGTGTTTATGTATGAACTAAATATAAAATAATACTAAATACAAGATCCTTGCTAAAGTTGTTATTCTGTATTATTACTGTATTTGTATCAAGTTTTTACGACGTTCGAACTACTATCTAGCAAAATTCAGTAAACTACTGCTAATATCCATTCAAATGGAAAGTTGTATGACATGTCTACCCAGCTGAATATTTTGGTTGACCCATCACAAATAGCATAATAAATTCTTATAATCTAGGACCACATTGCCTTCTATATAAACCAACTTTTGCATTCGACTGTGCATAATATCTAGTATCTTTACCCAGCCAACTCCAGTTAGATAGATATTGCATGTCAAGCTAATTGATCGGACTCATCACTTTACTCAGTTTCTTCTCTGGTTTTTAAAAGACTTGTGGGTACATGTAACCGCAGCACGGTATATGTGTGTTGTGTTATTATGCCATATTATCCGAGCTATATCATAAAAACAAGTGATCTTTCTCCACTTTGTATAACTTGTATACGAGATTCTTTTATATTGCCCCCCATTAAACCCCGATCACCGACCTATACTATACCATACTCGCGCGATACCACCATTCGGATGTCTTACAATCGCTCCCATCACAGTTCAGTCAGTTGAAAACGTCCGCAATATCAACGTTAAATGCAATCTTCTTTCTCAACCGCTATATTTCTGGTGTGTGGATGTGGACCCAATTGCAAACAATACAAGACAATTAATGAACTAATTTCTGTGTGCCAATCGTAAAACATTTTTTTTTCTTTATTGAATCCAACCAGAAAGTAAGAAGAAACTCTAAAATCTGAACCTGAAGAAATAGACTTGAACTTTTCCGTCAGTATTCGGCTAATCGTGACCAAGATAGCACGCATTTGAGAAAACTGAGTGAATTGTGTTTGTCTGTCTGAAAAAAAAAAGCGAAAAAAAAAACTTGTATCGTTGGTGTATATTGTAGTTAGTAGGTTAGGAAATCTCGGTCGATAAATTTACCAACAGAAAAAGGGTATTATAGTGAGAGTGAATCTGGTGGTAGTAAATACGCGATTTTGGGGTCATTGCGGTTTACCTTCTAAAGACGCAAAGAGCGTCTACTGATTAAAAGAAGAAACAAAACACAAGTTTTAAAATGCTAAAGTGATTGTGGTTTAAATAAAAAGATAAATAAATACATAATACATAATTTACAAAGATCTTCTAAATAGGTAGTTACTGTTTTTTTCTTCTATTTTCTTCAAAGAGTGCCCCTTATTATTTCGCGTGAAAAAGTTTTAAAAAGCTTAGAAGAAAAAAAAAACACCGAAGGAAAAGTGAAAACTAAACCAAGTGGAACCAAGCCAAAGGTGGACGGGAAAGTGAGACGCTATTTAGCGGGCGAGTGATTATGATGCTTTTGTCTGCTTTCAAACTGGGTATTGGCTAAGTACTTTATTATTACTATAATATTTATCTTACACCCTTGAATTAATCATTTTTACCTGGATGTGCCATACATTCATTCATTTATGCCATTAGTACGTGCTCCATACTGGCCATCCATGTTTTATATTGCAACAGTAAGAGACTGCCAATAAAAAAAAAGAAAAAAAAATTCCTGAATGTCACTGGAAAAATTAACAATTCCGCTACAAGAAATCCTTGAGAATATCGTCTTTGGAAAGCTGAAAAAAAATTTAGTTTCACGAGTTGCATGTTATTTTGTTGTACTATTTTTTTTACAGTGGCTTCTGAAACTTGTCGTTTTTTATTTATTTAATCTCTACGGAGAAAGAAATTCTTTTCAGACTATGCATTGTTTATGTGTATAGTTTATCTATGCCAATATAATATGTACGTTATATGAATAATGTTACCAGTCTTATGATTAGGTAAATAAATAGAAAAAAAGAACAGAACTGATATGTACATTAAGTCTCATAAAAACTAACAAATTGAGGCAATACCGGTTTGTCGCTTTGTTACGTAAGTATAAAAATAACATCTTCTAAAAGGATATTTATTGGAAAAAGATCTCTATACATAAGTCTTACCACAGTTGAATGAACTTAATATCGCCTTCTGTCTTACTCACCGCAATCTTTTTCATGACCAAACCAACTCTGTGAAGTTTAGTCGTCAGATTACTCTTTAAGTGTCTTAAGGATCACCCGGTTCTTGTAAGGTGCCCATTGATTAATTGAAAAGAGTCCTAAGTATAACACGAAAATCTCGCATTAAAATATGTCAAACAAATTCTCCTCTGTGGTGGGTCCTGACGTCGAGACCCCAAGACAGTTAATATATGTATTTACTATATCTGAATGATTTACACAAACATATTTATTTTTGGGACTTCTTACTGAGATTTTTATATTTTGTCGATGTTGCATCCACAGGATTAGAATTCAACATAACGTAGTTTATTGAGTATGACCCAGTTTACACAGGTGAATATGCTGCCTCTGCCCCACGAAATTTGAAGGCAGGGTGTTGCTTCAGTCCTACCCCCAATCACTATCATCTACCTTCAGAGGCAACATACTGACCCGTCTAAATAGGGGCATTGATACAGGAAGAATATTTTTTTAGTCTGTGCTGCTATCTCCTGAATGAATGAATGAATTCCTCATTGTTCAATTCTCCATACCTATTTTTATTTCGTTATCAATACTGTCCTAGGTCGAGCGTATTCACGAGCACTCAGCCTTTCTACAGTATGTTTTTATAAGATACAACGCAAATATTAATTTACCAATGTCTGCATATGGCGTATTACAAATGTAGATGTAGAAGAATTTACAAAATCCATCATTATAAGACTTGATTAAAAGTTTTGTGTACTTTAATAACATTTTCTACCCGTTAATTGATTTTGAAACATATACAAATAGGTTTAACAATTATTTTGTAAAAAAATAACAAGACTGCTTAACTATAGTTGAAGTTTAACGATCAAACTGAAACAATTATACATGCAAGAGTAGTACGACTAGAAACTGGCTCTCTGGTCATTAATAAAATCGCCTCAATAAAACTTTCCATTAGGGTCAACAAGCAATTGCTGTACATACATATATAGTCGCAGAGTGTAATTGCAGCTGCATGAATGCTTCCATATTCACAGTGGCGATTAGGCTGCTGTTCGATCAAATCATGTTTCAATCTCGAAGTTTCAATAGAAAACTATAGATAGAGACTACTACTATATGTGTAATTTAGTTAGTGTAGACAGACCGACAGGATGTTATAAATTACAATTCGATTGTAATTTGGTTTTTAAATTTTTTACAAAAAATTCAGTTTTATAAATTTTTATAATATGGAGCAATATGTATAATACCCTACACGAAATATGCTTCGAATATGGAGAAAAAAATTGCAAGTTTATGGTCCAGTGATAGTAAACCCCCCAAGGTTTTCTTCTTCTTGATAGAGTTACAAGAATTATGTGAATTATAAAAGAAATATGATCACTGTACAAGTGCAATTTATTGTGCAAGAAAAAATAAAGATTATTTTTATATACCTGATCTATGTATGTACATGAAATATATATGAAATTTATTATTGGGACAGTTTTTTTTTTTTTCTCAATACATTAATATCGAAAGTATACATACCTATACCTTTTTTTTCCCAAGAATTACTATTAATTACTATTTTACTTACATCGATTTACTGTCGAAATTTGAAATTATCATTTCAAAAAATACCTCAATCATGTGCAAAGAAATAAAATGACATCGTATTTCCATTCAGAAATCATATATCCTCCGATAAATAAATAGAGAAATCTATAAAACATATACTTCAAATATACAAAAGAGACGTAATCCCAGGTTTTTAAGTATTTCCATGTCTGTTGTGCTGTCCACTTAAAGCGGAAACGTTTGATGGACATGGAACTACGTGTGAAGAGTTCTTAACTCAGTTTCTTTACTTTACAACAAAGAACGCGACATCCGCTGAATTTTTAATTAAATCTGAGACACCTTCGCGGCGGATGGTATAAGTGCAAGTTAGCCTCTTTCGTGTATTCCTTATCGCTTCACTCCTCATATTAAGATTAAGCAATTTCGAGATAAGCTTGGATGATGAGAAGTGTAAGAAAGGAAGAATAAACTTCCTTTTTATTTATTCTCAGTCCTCTCTCTACTATACTCGGGCAGTCAGTTCTCATGATGACCTCATTGCATGGAGTAGGCGGAATTGAAACTTTCTCAGGTTTTATGTCGGTAGGTAGAGGTATCTCTATACCTTCACAACATCACGAAAATCATCAACAAATAACTTTCGTTTTCATAGCTCTGTTTTCTGAGAAATTCTTTAGATTATTTGAGATTGGAGTTTAGTCAAGGGTTATTTTTTCGTACTTTAATCATCATTTTTGTGTGAATTGCTTTTGTGATAGGGTAATTTGGGGAAACTTGTAAGAAAATATAGATGAGAACAAGCATCACTAAAAGGCTTAGGTTAGAGCTAATTACCAAATTCTGAGAAATTGAAACAGTATAAATCAGCAAAGAATAAACTCTTGCCATGCTATGCATACCTACAACTTAGTTAAGTAAGGTAAGGAGGGCCTGGAAGTGCCACTTTTTGAATTGTCATCAATATGTCATAAACTTTTAGGTTAAATTATATGATAATTTAAACATACAATCTTAGGGTTTCATGTACCAATACAAAAAAAAATATACTTATAGTATATAAAAAATTTAATTATTTTACGTTATTTATTGATTTTAAATGTGCAAGTCGTTCGGTACTTTTTATTCCTCTTGCGGGTAAAAAGTTCCACCTTTTGCAATCTGGTAAGAAAGAATAAAAAAGTGGAATCTATAACGTTGTTATCGATATTTTTTCATAACTTTAAAAGTATAATCATAAATATTCAACATAAACGAGCATTGTATTTTAATATGGTAGTCTAACGTTGTTTTAGTTGTATGACTTTAAAATGTTATTTTTATACTTACTTTTTGGAAAAATCTTTGTAGCAGCATTGCAATTATTAATATTTAAATATGTAGCTATAAACTTTAGTCTTTGTTATCTGCCTTATACTTAAAATTTACCCCCGCGGCACTTTTTATTCCGAACGGTACAAGAACATGTTTTTAGATACAAACCAATGACAAATAAAACATTTATAGTTTTAAGTAGTATCAGAGTGCTCACAAAGAAAATAGCAATATAAAGGTCCGTACTTTACTAAACCATGATGAGCACATTCAGCAAGAAACTAAAATATCCGGCACGATGTTTTTTTGTTTTTTGTAAAATTAATAGCACTATTAAATGTGCGCTCTTACATAATGCCTGGCAGCGAGTGGCTATGTGGCGAAAATTACCCCACGCCAAGTGCATTCCTTTCATGTACGTTCTTTTTTTATTGTCATTTTATACTATGAGATATTAAAGGTGCAATTCTTACCCGCGCCACTTTTTACACCACTCCACCCTACTATTTTCCACGAGCTAGGTTGAAATTCTAAAAAAAAAAGTTGAAAGATTCCCTAATCCTACTTATCAGAATCTAGAACCCTATTCCAAAGCCTAGTCAAAGTAATTTCCAAAGCCTCAATTCTAAATAAAATATTGTTCCATCGTTAAAAATTTCTTCGCGCTGAAGACAATTTACTAGATTTACGTACCGTAATCAGATTTTGACACCGTAACAGTCTATTTTCATCGTCAGGAAGCTGTTTTGTATGGGAGCTTGTAAGACTTGACCTCAAAGTACTCTTTGTTTTAAGTTGGATCGATCTTCTGATCTTCGAAGTTGAATTCGTAGTTTATTTGTAATCTTTATTACCTAACTCAATGTACCTATAGGGTAGCTTTTTACTTACTTCTCGATGGTCCTGAAATGTCGGTTCCCTTCTTTAAGCCTACCAAGCACAACAAAAAATCGATGATGGATAATTTTGACGATCCTCAATCTGGTAGCCGTAAGACTCGTCAGTTTTTCGCTTAAACTTAAAGAAGACGAATTTTGACTGAAGTCGCATCAACGCTCCTATAAAAAGTTAGAAAAAGTTATAGCCCAGAATAGAGTCTAATGGAGATCTACTTTCACCATCCTGTGTACATATATACATATATCCCCCGTGGGATTAGAAAAGATTGTTGATGAAATGCCATGATTAAATGGAATTTTCAAAACATACACAGGTTGGAACAGAAACAGGTGGAATCTGTAGAGATTTTTTAAAAGTTTAATTTGGTTATTTCTATACTAATGACTGAAAAATCTGAAACGCTATATCTGGCCCTTCAGAAAATACACAGAAAAGGTTCTCAAGCTACGTTACGCTTAAAGGTGCTCGACGTAGTGACAAATCTTCCAATTTGTTGTATATAAAAACAAAGTCCTTATTGTGGAAAGGGATTTGTAACCCAATTTTAATATATACATATCTGCACATAAAAGTCAGCCGAATTCAACCCAAATCACACTTGCATCAGTTTCTACGAAAATATCAATTTTGGTGTCACCATAAGGTTTAAAAAATAGTTCAATTTTCCGTAGACCGTCCTATAAATTTAAAATTGATTTGGCTTCCACCAAGTTGCTTCCGACAAAAAAAAATTTAAAGTACATATTGGAAAAAAAAAAAAAGTTGGTGCCTCTTCTATGTATATGTAGATGAATATGATGCATACAGAGAAAAATCAATTTTAAGTTGTGTCATACTTTCATCTCTGTTAAGGAATAAATCGTAAAGTGACATGGTACTACAGCAACATTTGAAATGTAGGTCATTTGATTATGGCAGTCCAGAGTGTGTTTGCGCGATTATTCTTCAACGTCATTGCATTGTAGTTTGAATCAAATCAGGTTCGTGTTGCTAAACGTAAACAGGGGCAATTGGTGCTATCACCGGGTATAGCATAGAGAGTAAAAATAAAATATACATATGAACATGAATGGGAGTTTCGCAAAAATGTATATTGTAGCTTTGTCAATTCGGATACATGCACTTGTCACTTTAACTCCCCTACACAAATCTAAATAAAACCTCGAGCAACAACCTTTGTGAAATAGAGAAAGATATGAATATCCATCAATTTAACGTTACAGACTTCTTCCATTAAGAACACATATCTGTATATATGTATGTATAAGTCGTACGAAATGGAACTTTAAAAAGAGATAATATAATTCGTATTAAAATCGATAGAGTGCGCAACAGATATATACACAGAAGACAACTTCGCAACAAGTGTAAACTTAATGCGTTAAGGGACTTAAAAGGCAAATTTGAATATTATAAGCTTGACTAAGTTTAATAAAAATTCAAAAATGGACTTCGGTCTCTTTGTAAACCAAAATTACAGATAAAAACACAAAAAATCCTATATAGATTTTATGAAACAAAAAAAAATTATCTTCCTTCCAACTTATGTTACAACGATATTATTTTTGCTCTTACATATTTTATGGGCAAAACTAAAAAGCCCATACATATTTTAGCGTATTTCATCCTTTACCCACCCTCTTACCCATTTGTCATATATGTCTTAAAGAAAACACTGCATGTGGAAAGTATATGCTCCGTTAACCGCATACATAACACAATTCATAAGCCTTCTCCTTGCACTTACATAAAACTCCGCAGCACATAGTTAGAAACAGTAATTTTCCGCTGACTCTGTGAAAAAGTTACACAGATGTACTATATCCAAGACCACACAGTAACTTTCTACTCTTAAGGCCTATGCGTCGACTTGGAAACAATAAAATTGAAGAGAATTAAACAAATAAAAAAAAAATAAGTAAAAAACTGAAAAGAAAATTTCACTGGTGAGTGGAAAACTTAACACGCGAAACTTGTTCTCATATGCCACACAGCCCTTCAACTCTTTTCCTCCTTCCCTACCATTCTCCCGTATTTATTTCTAACATCTTTGCAATGCAAAACTATAACACTAGACCTGAAGACTATATCACAACGTGCGTTCATTTTCGTATAGAGTATGTAATAGAGCTATGTGCATATATACCTACTATAGCTACACTCAGAGTTTTCGCAATTTTTCATATCATTTTTTTGCCTTCAATCCATGTTTTATGTTACCTACGTACCTACCTACTTTGAAATTGTACAGCTTTACCTCTAGTATTACCTCAAGGCACGCACAGGTGACCGATTGCTGCTTGATTTTTCTATGTGTATTTTGCATTGCTTAAGCAACAGGTGATTGACATGAATTTAACAAAAGAATGGATTTTCTCATATTATTTGTTTGGTTTTTGTTTTTTTACTTAATTACTATTTAGTATAAAATGAATACATATCGAACATAGTTCACCAGAATATTATGATTCAAAACACATAGAAAAGATATATTTCAGGTAATCTGGCCTTAATTATGGGCCTATTATAAAAATGGAAAATATCAGGTTGATAAAAAAAAAAGAAGATAAAAATAAGAATTTGAAAAGTTACTGGATCGTTACAAAAGTTTCTAGCTAGTTACTTTTATCTCAAAGCATCGAATTTTTTCCACACACCTAATTAATGCTTTAAATTTTCAATAGAAACTCCCTCCTTCGTAAGTCAACCTCCATATAGAGGTCGGTCACCCTTTGCTTTTCTATAAGGAGTTAGCGAAAAATCTCCATAGGAAATGTAATTGGTACCTATAACAATCTAATGTTGAACTTTGTACTTTTTCGGAAAAAAAAAAAAAAAAAAAATGGAAAATCAAGCAAAGCGCGATTCGGGTAGCAGAATTAAATTCTTTTATTATGATTGAATTCACGAATTCAGTAATGTACCGAAGTATTAAAAAATTAAGAACCGATTATACCCGGATACCCGAGTAAAGTTGGAATCGAAAATCTTGGAATCGATTCTAACCCGGGTACAAACCAGAACAGTACTAACTGGTGATTTTTTAAGCGTTTGGTTATTAATTATAAAAAAAAAAAAACGAAAATTGGAAAAAGGTATAAAATTGTTATTGGAGATTAAAAATGAATCTTTGTCATTTACTTTTTAAAGATTCTTTCATGTAAATGTTGGCCACGACTACGTTCCAGGTGGTCCATACGGGAAGTCCAATTTTGAGTGACTTTTTCGAGCATAGCCGCTGGTATCTCATCGATAACACGTATGATGTTGTCTTCTAGTGCTTAAATCGATGCTGGTTTATCGGCATAAACAAGAGATTTGACGTACCCCCACAAAAAGTAGTCCAACGGTGTCAAGTCGCACGATCTAGGCGACCAATTCACTGGTCCAAAACGAGAGATAAATTGCTCACCAAATTCATTTCGCAATAGGTCCATCGTTGCGCGTGCTGTGTGGCATGTGGCACCATCTTGTTGAAACCACATGTCAACCAGATTCAGATCGTGTATTTTGAGCAATAAAAAGTTTGAAATCATTGCACGATAGTGAGCACCATTGACGATAACGTTGTTCTCATCGTCATCTTTGAAAAAGTATGGAAATGTGCTTCATCGTTGAAGACAATTTTTTGGTAAAAAAGCGGATCTCCTCCAGCTTTTCCGTGGCCCATTCACCGAAAACACGACGCTGTGGCAGATCGCCCAGCTTTAGTTCTTGAACGAGCTGTAGTTTATACGCCTTTAAACTCGTTCACGTAGTGGAATAACACAATCCCAGTTGCTGCGAACGGAGACGAATGTACACATCACGTTCTTCACCAACACTGGCGGCTGCAGCAGCAATATTTTCTTCTGTACGCACTCTACGCACACGGGTGAATGGCTTGATGTCCAATAACGTGAAATTGGTGCGAAATTTGGTCACGAAGGCTTGAATAGCCTGCTCAGTAGGGCGATTATGACGATCATAAAATGGTCGAAGTTGCCGACACACATTTTTCATAGAGCACGAATTTTGATAATAAAATTCAAAATTTTGTAAGCGTTGTTCGGGTGAAAGTCTTTCCATGATGAAATAGCAATATATACTGAACAATTTTTACTTTCACACGTGTCACGAATCACGCGTGAGCTGTCAAAAACAGAGCGCTGAAAATCCAAACAGCAAAAAAATTTCCCTATATATACAGGGTGTCCTGTATGTGGTCTTGCACCCGAAGGCTATGGAAAGTCATGCTCAGACAAACAAAAATTGTATGGATGGGGGAGGGAAAAATTCATCCAAGAATTATGTGCAATGTTAAGGATTTGCCAAAATCCCAACAACAGTAAGCGAAATGGTTTGGTATTCGGGGACCGTTGCTGTCTGGTTTAGAGAATCTGCATGGAAATTCTGAAGGACTACTTATTGGGAAGTCAAATAGGTCCGATACTCCACTATGATGCGTTGGGATGGAATCAATGAGAGAGGTTTAAAATAATAAATTACACCAACCAAACTCCTTGAACTCAAACGAGGTCAATTTAAAGTTTTTGGGCTTCTTAAATCCAATATGAAAAAAAAACCAGTTAAAATTCCGAAATTTTAACTTTGTTAAACAAACACTTCCAAACAGAGAAGAGGAAAGGTCCAATCTAACAAATTTTAAATCATTAGCATAGGGTGTAACGCTCTGAAATTACAGGGAGCTGATCTATAAAAACATACTATCCTTTCGTCTCGAACTTGGAAACCGTTAGGACACCCCCCCCCCCCCCTCCCGTTGCCCTACCCAAACAAGTTTTTCTTATCTAAGTATGACCTATCTATCCAAAGCCTTCGAGTGCAAGACCACATACGGGATATCCTGTACACTTAGCGCTGTTGCAAATAGTCATACTATGACCCATTTACACACTTTTATGAAACGTCAATAGCTGGATCAGTCACTATATTGGATAATATGCATTCCTTATGTTGCGGTTGACGATGCACAAGCTTTTAAAACATTAAAGGGTATGTGATTCAAAATACACAGACATCTGATGACGGGGTAAGATTCAATTTGAAAGTTGTAAAGATGGTTCACTTAAAAACGTCAGTTATGTAGAAGATATTTACCCCCATAATCGTGACGCCGAGCAAATGAACTTTACTATGAGAGCAATGTTAACCCTAGAATGCTAAAGTGAGTCAAACTGACTCCTCGTAAAATAATATTACCGTTATTTCAATGTCTACATTATCGAAGTGGCCACAACCTTTCAGTACCTTCTTTAATGAGTCTGCTGCGGGTGTAGTTGGAATATTGAAGCTCTTAGTTGCTTTTACGTTACATAACCGGAAGCTGTAGGGGTCAAAATGACGTATGTTTAGCAATAGTGTTACTTTTGTGCGGGTATTAAATTTTCTCATATAGTGTATTTATTGTGACAAACGATTGAGAAAACTATTGGATTATCTTCACAGGGTCCGACTCATCGCAAAATCTGCATCAGAGGACATATTATTCACTCCGCCCTTCGAAAATCAAGCTAAAGACAGCAACGGTCTGCTTAAATATGTGGCGAACATACTATTAAAACTTGTTCCCAGATATACAAAATTCTTGTAAAATTTAGTCTTTTCTATGTATTATTAATTTTCATTAGCAAAAGGAAGAATATTTTTGTTTATATTCCTATAAATATGTTTCGAATTAAAGGGAGTTAAATTGACGTATGTTTAGTATTAGTATATCTTTGCAGTATTCTAGGGTTAAATAAAACCAGAGGTGGTGAGAGAACTAGCCAAATTGCTAAACATTGTTACCAAAACTCAGAAATTAGAACAATAAAATAAATACTAAATGCAAGTGCACAACTGCATTTAGTTCGTGTAATAGATGTTTGCTCAGCACACGCACACACAACGTAGTACGATCAAGTAGCCAGCGAGCAGCTAGTTTTCTTGCTACGTGTATCTGAGGCTTTATTGTTGATAAGCGGAATTATAATTATTGACCTATGATTATTTTCATTGCTCAGCAACCATTTGGTTATAGTAGGTACTTTATGTAGCTGTCAACATTTGGTAGGAACATCTTTAAGTTAACGATTTTCGATTATGGTTCCTTTTTATTGGTTAAGTATGACAACTGAAGTACATAGATTAAGAAATATCATATAGGAGCCTTCTTTAGCACATATCTACAACAATTTCTGTAGGATTGTAGATCATTCCTTGTGAGCTATTAGTGCTACATTAATTTTGATCACCTTCCCATTCCCATAATTAAATTCAGTCTCAGTCCATTATTAGTTGTCCTAATTTTTTGTCGAATTAGGAAAAATAAATTTCCAAGATTATTCCCAACGTGTCTTTTTATTCTAGATTTAGTAAAAACGAATTTCTCTTGAATAATGCAAATGTGGTTCGGGTACGCGAGTAAAAAAAATGAGACAAAAAAAAAATTAGTAAAAATATTTTCATTTGGATTATTGAAGATCTAGGATAGGATTTAATGAATAGCGTGCCAAATTGTATATTGTCAGAGGGAATGTGATATTAGTTTAAAGTGGAAACCATACTAGCATCACTGTTAGGTTAGGTTAGATAAGATGCGTGCCGCTAGAATTGACTAGTCTGCTTCACTTAGACCTCCAGTGGGTCCATTGTGCCCATTGATCTCATGGAATAACCTTTGAAACCGCCCTAGATCCATCCTCTTCACTTTGTAGCTTCCTCATATTTAAAAATTAATATTTACCTAATAACTACGTATTTATCATAATATGGCACTTGCAAAGTACATGTTAGAGTGATTTGATTTCCTCCAAAACCTTACAGCTCCTGCAACAATCGTTCACCGCTATTTTCAGCCTTCTAGAATAGTCTCCAATGACCCTGTGATAGGTAATGACCCCTACTAGATACCTGGTATTTAATCTACTGTCATTAAAGAGTTCTCTTGACTTCTTTCTGTCATATGAAGGTCCCAGTTTCCTCGCAATACGGCATGTTTTCCTGTTGATCCACAACTTGCCTTTTGATAGGCGCTCCTGATGATCTCCTCTTTTAAAACTTCGATCGGGATCCTCACAAGGAGCTATCCATTTCAGAGCTCTTTTTGGCCAATTCATCAGTCAATTCGTTGTCTTGGATATCCTTTTGGCCAGGGCATTAGGTCACCTTGTGCCGTGTAGACAATTCCTCAAGGCATACTAACATCATTAAAATCTAAAATATATTTCGTGTATTGATTGCTTCAGTAGTACCTATTAGTGATGGGTAAAATCAGTCATTTTGGTAACTCAGGTCATATGACTCTTTTGATATAAGGGACTCATGTAAAAGATTCGGTCATTTGGGTCATTTGAGTCAGTTGGGAATAATCATCTAATACCCTAAAATTACCTACCTCACTGAATCATTTATATCAGAGCAACGCTAATAGCCAAAAGTGTGCTTAGTTTATCAATTTTGCAGCCGTTCGCGACTGATATATCGCAATCACAATAAAAATTGTGCCTTTGTAACTGCTCAACTGCTGAAATGTGGCATGGCAAGGCAACCCGGTTGGCCTCAATGCAAGCATTTAGCCATTGAAAAATTGCTGCATTCTCTGAATGATTAAATCAGTCTTCAGTGCTGTAGAAATTTGTTTGTTTAAATTTATTTCATTCTTTAGTTATAGAAATAACTTTTCCTTAAGAAAAACCCTTTTAAGGAAATGAAAATAACAAAGCTACAACACAAATCCAAATTAGTTGTTAGCTTTAAGTATGTGTGCTTGCAAGACCGAACTTTAAATCCCAAGTCGATCATTGCTGGTAGAGCAAGAAAATATATAATAATATTGTAAACTATAAATATTATTCATCGTGTTTCTTAAATATGTACTTGCATTGGCTTGGCACCCCTTTGCACAAGGGTGTGCAAAAGGGACATAAATACCAAAACTTCGATTTGGCGACAGAGTTGGCAGTTGAGGTACTAGTATCAATAAAAATTAATTCAGAAAGGATACCTTTTTGAATGCCTAGTAGCAACTTTTTGTTGTTTCTTACGCTACCGAAACAGAGTTGAGAGTGAAATATATACAATGTGAACTAGATACAAAAGTTTTATTTCAATATGAAAAAATATTAGCTAAACATCTTTGCATGCATAGCCCTATAAATAAAAAGTTTAAGATCGCTTGAAAATATGGCTTTAGCAAATAAGTCAAGAAAAGCAGTTTGTTTTCTCCTTGAGTCTAAATCTGACCGATATGATTTTGAAACAGTGACTCAGGTCTTTTGAGTCGGTATACTGACCCGTTCAAAACGAACAAATCGTTCGTGACCGACCAATCAGTAGTACCAACATATATGTAAGTGTATGACTTTACACAGACTAAATATCTGATTTATATCCAATTTTAATATCTTGGCCATCGGTAATGTGCAGTAAAAGTAGTAGCGAAAATTTGTTCACTCCCTTTTTTTTTTGTTTAGCACATTTCTTCTCTCACAATGAGTAATACATTCTTTGCATGTTCATCCTCATTTTAATAATCGGAAATTGCATCTTGCTTTCTTAATTATAGTATACATAAGTCAAAGAAAAAAAGGAAATTTCGCTTCTGATTTATACACTCCTCCATATATGTACATAATACGGATCATATCCAACTCCGTCATTCCGAAAAAAAAAACATTCCCGTCAAATTTTATTACTCGAAGACAATTTGGTCGGAATTTTAATGCATTTTTTGGTCTACATTTTTTACCTTTATGCGAAATGGTTAACTTCCTTTCCTTTGGGATATATCATGGGAACATGTTTTTGTTTTTTTCTTAAAAGAGACAAGAATTTACTTTTGGTTTGCTTATCCTCGTTGATCTTTCTGATTTTCTCATGGTCACTTTTATTTATCTATTTTTGTAGCGAAAATTTTGCGCTTACAGTCGTTAAATAAAATTTACATTTTCTCTCTTTTCTTTTCTCTGTTTCAGGCACAGGAAGTTCCCCCGCCCAGAATTCGACACGGAGTATAAGTCCTAATTCGAATTCCACAAGCCAATTTAGCCTGCATCATAATAGTTCGGGCAGTTTAGGTAGTTCAACTCCCACCTCCTCAACCCATCCACAGGTAAGGATGTCTTCTTCAAATGAATTTCGTTTTAATTTTTTATTTTTTACTTCGCTTATTGGTCATTCTTAAACATATTTTCAGTCTTCCGTTTCGACATTTAAAACAACAACCACCACCACCATTGCGAACGGCAGCAGTACGAATCATTGTGATAACAACATGCCTGGAGGGATTCCAACTCCAGGTACTCCTAACTCCAAAGCAAAGGTTTGTGTTTATGTTTTGTTTGATGTTTTTGCTTTTTATTTATCTAAATTTTTTGATTTCTTAACTGGACGGTCTCTTCTGCTTTAAAAATTCTGGTAATTTTTTTTTAATTAGTTACTAACGCTTGCCAAGAAATAGAGTCACAAGTTTAACAACAACTTAATTTTTCGGTGGATAAGAACAGGTTATTGATTTAGCTATGTTAGAATAAAAACTTACTTGATTTGTCCGAGCGCCTGCAATGACGAAACTGAGTAATATTTACCTAATTAAAAAAAAAAAAAAAACTGTAACTTGACCATACTTTTGTAATAAAAAGTGTAAATATTGACAATTGGTTGAGCTCCACCATTGAACTCCATGGTAAGTGATTAGAGAATGCCATTCTGCTAATCGACGGCTCAACAACAATTTTTGCATATTCGTATTTTGTCAAATATACTTAAAACGCTCTCTCAGAAATAATTAAATACATGAACTACTTACTACTGGTACCAGACCAGATCCGAAAAGAAAAAACACAGCCAATGTTTTTTACATTCTTCTTGTAAATTTGAAATCGGCTTATTAAGTTGTATGAAACACCTTCTTGATAATACATATATCCAGAAGCTGCGTTTTGACCTATCCTAGGGATTTCACGAGCTAGTTCGCTTAGTATGCTAGCCCAACTATGTTACCACTATTACTATCATGCTCATTACAAACTACAGAAGGAATGACTTAAAAAAGTGACGCTAATGAAGAAATCAAGCGAGAAGCCCAAAACTAAATGCAGCTCGCCTACAAAACAAGTCTACTATTTTCTTAAAATTTTCAACTTGGCTCATACATATAAACTACGGCATTACCGACTATATCTGAGCGAGCAGCTTGTCAAATTTGAAAATGGTTTTAGAATATTGTCACCACTTCCACCAAAAATCATAAAAATGTTCGAGTCAAGAGCTGTATCGTCTCAATATGAGCTGGTGAGAGTCAGAGTGGCATCCAGTCAAGTTTGCATAGTTTAGAATAAATTGATGTTTCGCACTTCGGCCCATTAAAAGTACAGACATCTTTTGTTGAAAATGACAATGAAACATTGCCATCTGTAGTTGTAACTGTAAGTTTTGACTTACTTCATGATGATGCTTAACAAAAAGTAAGAATTTGGTTTGAAATTTATTGAGTATACCACTATGATTCTCACCGGCTCATATGACCTGAAACGTCGGAAAACATATTTTTGGAATGCGAAACACTTTACGCCACCTAGAACACATATTTGAAAAATGGGTCGAAGTTTGTACATACTGCCGTCATTTAGGAAGTCTTAAGCTTCATAAGAATTGTAGGAACATATCTAATACGATTGTTGTCTGGATTAGCGGCATTTATAAAATAATACTAATGTGTATTAGGTTATAATATGAAGTCGAGGCTTTTGGTGTTCCTATACTACTTACTTGTTTATAGTCGCCAATCTACGTATTTTCAAATTGAACAAGAAAAGCCTATGAGTATCCAAAATTCATATTAACCAGTTTAAGATTTGATATGAATCATGTGACTAAAAACAACGGAATAATAACAACAAGCAAAAATAAAACGAAAAAAGTGTAGTATCGCGCACCCAATATAATCAAGCCAGAAAAACATAGCCACTTGGATCTCCTTGCCTTCGATAAAGCCACAAAAGTTTCGTTCGGATAATAATATTAACAGCTCGCCGCCTACACATTTTTCTTGATGGTTTACCTGACAGCCTTTTAATTTGTATAGGCAGGCGATTAAACGGTGATTAGAATCTCATCAGCCTTGCATTAAGCGCATAGATAAGCACCTTATACTTGAGTGGTGTTCAGAAGAGACCGGTCAAGATTTTCATACTCCTCCATTTGTAAATGTCAGAACTACCTTAATTTTGGTCGCTATATGTACATTTGCAATTACAAAATATCAAAAGTAGCAGCAGAGTTTTATTAATTAATTTTATTTTATCCTATTTCTCTTTACTGACTTTTTGTTAATTAACTTGTTTTCATTATTTTCTTTCTTTTTTTTTTTTTTAGGATAACTCACATTTTGTGAAGATCGTCGTTGCACTATATCCATTTAAAGCCATCGAGGGAGGTGATTTATCATTAGAAAAGGTAACTATATTGGCGCACGCGTAATTTGGTAATTGCCGTGCATTTATTTAAAATAAGGCTTTTGATACATACATATGTATATACTTTGGGCATATAATTAAGAAATAAAAAAAAAACTGTTTAGAAGGGTTTCACTGTGCCAGTGATAATTTTTGATGATGTTTTCAATGATATAATTGATGAAAAGAATTATCCGCATTATTATGAATAAACTATGAGAAGTCGCCTAGATAAATAAAATAATTTAGGTAGGTTAGTGGTGCTGCTAAAATGAGTCCTAGTCTTCATCACTTAGACCACTGCCGGGTCCATTGTGCCCAATATATTCATGAGAATTTATCCTACTAATGTCAACCCTAGATCATCCGCCCTGCTTTCCTAGGAATCTCAGGATATATCTTGCAGCTCTCCTAGTTCCGAAAAGAAATGGCTACCAATATACGTCCTATTTTGATCGCCAGAGCAGGACATTCGCAGATCGAACTGATTCGATTTGTTCAGGAACATAAATCGTTACACTTAAGACCCAGTATCTTTGAATGGTTACTCAAGGCTCACTATCGCCGCTACTAGTTCCCCTAAGAAAGTCTATTGTTTTTTCCTTTTGTATATGGACCATTATTTGCATCGCAGCTAACCATTTCAGAACCCGTTTTTTCTACCTTATCCGATATTTCTATGACCCAGGTACGCAGCCTAGAGTCAGCTTATGCCGCATAGAAAATCTCTTCTATGGCATAACTTAAAATAAATTACTACACCAGGAAGTTAGTCAGTGACATAAAAATACTAGGAAAGTTCATACTATACTTGTGTAAAACTAAACTCAGTTTTTATTAAAAAAACAAAGCAATTCTTCAGCGATAAAGATTGTGCAGGAACGTGACTTAACTACATAATAGATTTGCATTAAAATAATCACACCTTTGGTTTTATAGTTTTTTTTCTTTCTAAGTCTTTTATATGATCTACAACTATAAAAAGTTTCAAAGGGACACCATACTTTATTTAAAGGACCACTTAATTCAAGTACGTAAACATATTAGTGGCTTGAGTTCAGAAAAAATTCAGGGACATGTGATGTATTGTTTACTAAAAAATAATAACGTCTGCTAAAAGCAAGAAAATTACAGCTGAGGAGGAAGAAAAAAGTCATATGTATTTTTGCATTTGTCCAAATACGTAGCGAAAAATGAAATTTTTGTATGGCAACCCTACGGAGGAGTTACTTGATTTGTCCCATTTTCGAACTTAATTTTACTCATTTTAAAAGCCCATGTGCAAAATTTCTGCTTTCTAAGTACACGCGTTCTCGAGTTATCGTGAGGACGGATGGACAGACAGACATGCAAAAATCAATATAACTTTTAATTTTATGCATGGGTTTCCAATCCATTTTGCTTTACCATCATTATTTCTAGGTGTTACAAACGGAATGACAAACTTAGTATACCCTTTAGATTCCATCTAGGCTCGACTCGCGAATGCGAGAACCCACTTGAAACTTTCGGTGATATTCACGAGTCGTGTGGGACTGGCTTAAGCCTAATCAAACAAGATATTAATTTAGAGATCGTCCACTCATACGAGTATCTATGTAATGGTCCCCTGCGAGACTTCAGATATTATGAATTTTTATTTGTTATTTTAATGAAATAGTCATATAAGCAGAAATAACTTCTTTAGATACATGCCCTCTTGAGAATAATTGACAATATTTCTTTGTACCAAGAAAACTCAGACTATTAAACTATTTTGTTAGTAATTTGATCGTGGGAATCATCACGAAAGTACAGTTTTGTCAGTCACAAGCATTAAATTAGGGCCCCATGCCGGAGTATCGCATTCAAAAATTGTCATAAGAAGTAAATAAGCACGATGTTTCACATTAGGTTTAAACACAAATCAGATTGCTTTTTACCTTATTAAAAAAAAAGCATTTAACCAATTTTGTTGAACTAAACAGAAGTGTTGGGATAACAGTTGAATAATTAACGCAAAGTTACCTACTGTTATTTGGTAATAAATAGGAAATTACTCAAAAAAAAAGATTAGCTAAGCTTTCTTACTTTTTTACTTTGATTGTAGGTTCAAATTTCTTGTGAAAATTAAAAAATTGACTGTTTAGAATGTTTTTCAATTATTTGTTACTAGTAAATTGTTTGATTATTGCTGATATTTTCGCTATACTAGTCTATAAAGCTTTATTAATGGAGATATTTACTGAATCGCAGGTTTACGACATTTTGCCGTAATCTGGAAATTCATAGATTTCCATTTAAGCATCAACTACGCATTTTTCTACCGGTTCATCGACCGACTCTGATGGGTCTTTCTAACCACCACCAACCAATTTACTGGTACCTTATATATCGTTTCAAGGAAAATTCTCTAATTAGCTACAGAGATTATAATCTCACATATGTACATATAATTAAGGATTCTTAACACGATTCCGCATCTTGCTTGAATATGGCAACTGCCACTATTCTGGTACAGCACCATAATCGTTTTTTATTACTAGTGATTTCAGTCCGCAATATTGCATACCTACTTAAATAAAATTTTATTAGCTCTATTATAATGCAGCAAAAGTGCCTATAAAAAAATATAAAATTTTTTTTTTCTAATTTTCAGAATGCCGAATATGAAGTAATAGATGACTCCCAAGAGCATTGGTGGAAAGTTAAAGATCAGCACGGTAACATTGGTTATATTCCTAGCAACTATGTCAAACCAAAAGCTTTACTTGGCCTGGAAAGATACGAGTAAGTTCAGTCTCATTTTAATCGTAAGTAAAAGTTTTGAATAATGATGAATCAATTTTATCCTTGTTTTTAGATGGTACGTGGGGGATATGTCTCGACAGCGTGCTGAGTCGTTACTTAAACAAGGTGATAAAGAAGGCTGTTTTGTAGTTAGGAAATCATCAACAAAAGGATTATATACTCTCTCACTTCATACCAAAGTGTAAGTATGGAAATTTAATAATATAAATTCCATAATGGAATATACAACTCTGCTTTTTG
Organism: Dioctria rufipes; assembly: GCA_963924295.1. Classification (NCBI taxonomy): domain Eukaryota; kingdom Metazoa; phylum Arthropoda; class Insecta; order Diptera; family Asilidae; genus Dioctria; species Dioctria rufipes. The sequence continues at coordinate 14,524,248 of OZ002745.1, forward strand.
TTTTTTTATCCTCACAGTCCACAATCTCATGTTAAGCACTATCATATTAAGCAAAATGCTCGAGGCGAATATTATTTATCAGAAAAGCATTGCTGTGAAACAATTCCTGATTTAATCAACTACCATCGACATAATTCGGGAGGATTAGCCTGTCGTCTAAAGTCATCTCCCTGTGATAGACCTGTTCCGCCGACTGCCGGATTATCTCATGGTAAAATATTATGCTTAAGTATTTATAAAATAAAATGTCACTTTATCAATTTTCAGACAAATGGGAAATTCATCCAATGGAACTTATGTTACTGGAGGAACTCGGTTCTGGTCAATTCGGAGTTGTAAGACGAGGAAAATGGCGTGGCTCAATAGATACAGCAGTCAAAATGATGAAGGAGGGAACAATGTCTGAGGATGATTTTATTGAGGAAGCAAAAGTCATGACGTATGCTTTTTCTTAAATTTTCTTCTTTCTACTGCAAGACAGCAATTATATATATATATATAAAAAAAATATATCCTTCACCGCAGAAAACTCCAGCATCAAAATTTAGTCCAATTATATGGCGTCTGTTCTAAGCATAGGCCAATTTACATCGTTACGGAATATATGAAACATGGATCTCTATTAAATTACTTGCGACGACATGAGACGTCTCTAATCGGTAACATGGGACTCCTGTTGGATATGTGTATTCAAGTAGGATCATATCAATTAAAAGTCCTCATCAACTCTCCGTAAATTTTCTCCTAATTTTAGGTAAGCAAAGGTATGGCATATCTAGAACGACACAATTACATTCATCGTGATCTTGCCGCCCGTAATTGCCTTGTTGGATCTGAGAATGTAGTCAAAGTAGCAGATTTTGGCTTAGCCCGATATGTACTTGACGATCAGTATACAAGTTCTGGTGGTACTAAATTTCCTATCAAATGGGCTCCACCTGAAGTTTTAAATTATACACGATTTTCATCAAAAAGTGATGTTTGGGCTTACGGTATGTTTTTTTTTTTTTTGCATATCATTGTATAATAATTTCTTTTCAATTATAGGAGTTCTAATGTGGGAAGTATTTACTTGTGGAAAAATGCCATATGGTCGCCTAAAGAACACTGAAGTTGTGGAGCGTGTTCAACGGGGAATTATTTTAGAAAAACCAAAGTCCTGTGCCAAGGAAATTTATGATGTAAGTTGGAAATATCTTAAAATGTATAAAACAGACTTGATCTTGACTAAACTTGCATAGTTATAAGGTCAGAGAAATTCTTAAAATTGTTTGTATCGAACTTGTGAAGTTTTTGGGAATTATGTTATATGTTTGTTTGTTCCTACAATTATCCATGTTATATTAAATATATGTATATTTTAGATGCCAAGGATACGACGCAGTAATGATATAATGTCATTAGATATAGATATACTATGTATATTCTGAGGTATCCACCGTATCTGTCTTTTATAGGCGTCGCTCCGATTTACTTGCAAAATGATATTAGCGTATCAAATTGAATTTAGTTTTATCGGGAGTCTCTTTAATTTTAGTTTGGTTGCCTCAAAATAATAAAAAAATCACCAACTCCTTACTGTGATCGTTCAGTAGCGAGTTCATTAATAATCTCGTTTACTGACTTGTGACTGAGATTTACTCAAATCACGCAGAAATGAAATCCGTATCACTATCTTTGCCGCATTTTATGGCTAAATTTTTTATTACCATATTACTATGCTAGTTTAAAGGCATTAGATAGTAAAAAGCTGTGTCTACTGTTGTCGGAATATGTTCGACTGACTATAGATTTTTTGATTTATCATTTCTAGCTATACTCATTCCTACCAAATTCTTGTATATTTTTATTTTCGCTAGATTCGTCGTGATCTAGTTAATCTTTTAACTAGTATATCCAGCTCTCCCGAATCCTCCTAATCAACGATATCCTATAAGCCCAGATGATGATCCCATTCAAATCAGACATCATGCTTAGAATTATTACCGTGTAGTATTTTACCCATTGACGTATATAGGAGGAGAGTGGTTTTAGTATTGGCCAACTGCAGAAAAATATAGTAAAAAATTTCCTGTTGGATGATTTTCTTGAATTAAATAGTCGAATAACCACCAAAATTCAATTCAACTGAATTATGATAGAACAAATTAAATTCTATTCAAACCTTAGGTATGAAAGTGAATTTCTTATTCCTGTTTTTATATTATCAATTCTATCTTAGACTTATCTGATTTTTCAATAGCGTTAGGTATATATTCTCATATAGTTCAACGTGCCACATCGTTTTCAATTTCTTCAATATACATCGTAATTATCCTTTCTGATTCGATTTTGGTTGTGTGGGGTCCTTTTGAGTTGTTGATATATATATGTATATATACATGGTGATTCAGATCAAGATACCTTCCGGTATACCACGCGTATCCTTGAGGTAAGCTGATCAAAAAATTGTTCCACATACCCCACCCTAGAAACCTTCCTTTAAGAGTTGTGGCCAGTTGAAGATTTCGCCAATATTCGTGAATCCTGATGGGAATAAATAAGTATAACTTTTGAACCACCCTATAGATTTTGGTTATTGTTGGCTTATTAAATAGCCAAGAATAGTAGCAGTCGAAAAGTGTATTACTTTGTATTTTTTAATTAAGCATCTTTAAATTATTCTCAAATTACACAAATTTTATAAATACCGTTATTTATTTCAAAAACTTTTTTCCATGTAACCCAAATTTATTGCTTGTTATTAATGCCCCTCTACCCTCTATCAACGGAAAAAAACCGCATGCCAATACTTGTATCAGTTTTAGTACTGGAGGTTTATTAGCACATACAAGCCAGATCATAAAATTGCATACAAGCAGTAATCACAGGTAGTTACTTAAGGTCTTTTATAACTGAACTTTATGACTGAACCCACAATTGCTTTGGCTATAATTTTCCAGTGCTAAAACTGATACAAGTATTGGCATGCGGTTTTTTTTCCAGTGATAGATGGTAGTAGAGGCATTAATAAGAAGCAATAAATTTGGGTTACATGGAAGAAAGTTTTTGAAATAAATAACGGTATTTATGAAACTTGTGTGTAAAAAAATCAAAATTTTGGAATTATTTGAGAATAATTTAAAGATGCTTAATTAAAAAATACAGAGTAATACACTTTTCGGCAGCTACTATTCTTGGCTATTTAATAAGCCAACAACAGCCAAAATCTATAGGGTGGTTCAAAAGTTATACTTATTTATTCCCATCAGGGTTCACGAATATTGGCGAAAGGAAGGTATCTTGATCTGAATCACCCTGTATATATATATTTTTATACAAATTTACTTATACATATAACATAAAATACTCAACTTTATATAACATAAACATGACATATTTCAAATTTTTAGCAATTCCCCAGCTTTACAATATTCGATGGCTTTTAGATAAATCAAGGTTTAAAAAAAAAGCAAATTGACACAAAAAAAATTGGCTTTTTTTTTTTTTTTATTTTAAGGTAATGAAAAAATGTTGGTGTCACAACCCAGAAGACAGGCCATCATTCCGAGTTCTGAAGGAGCAGTTAGCACTAATAGCTCAGACACTTACAGACTAAGCGCCGCAACATTATCAATGTACGGTTATCATTAAGAAAAACTTAATTTTCTAAGAATATAGAATTTTTATAAACCGGACAAACTACCCAAGATTGATATATATAGCCTGGATAAAAATAATCTAAAATTCCATTTTTTATCCAAAATTTTCGTGCTTCGTTTTACCATAATCAAGTCAAATTCAACCCCCCTTAAAAAGGATTATATATATATAAAAAGAAACAAGGAATCTAACAAATGAAATAAAAAAAAATTAGTTAATAATATTATTATAACAACTATAACCTTTGCGCGCAAGGTATGAGAATGTATAATATGAAAAAAACAAAAAGGAAGAACTTACGATGATTAAACTAAGTTACGCGACTCCATTTTTATAGTGCTATAAAGTAAAAAAAAATATTAGTTTAGTTATTAAAATCTATCCCTGCTGCGTTATCTCTATGAAATTTCGCAGTATTATTTAAAGTTATACATTTCTTATTATTATTATTATGATTACCTGTAATTATATTTTTGTGATGCGTGTGCATGAATGCCCGGAACGTCATTATTGTGTAAGTAAGTAAATATAACAAAAAGTGTTTCTTATGTAGAGATGATCAAGAAGAAGAAGAAGATATGTTTGACTTGAGTCCGGCCAAAAGTCCTCCCAAGTCAATTCCAGATTTTAAAATGTAAGACAAACTTTGAATGACTTGATACTTTTATAAGCGCACTTAACATTTATATGTGCTCTAAACTCTCATTGTTGTTGTTGTTTTTAAGTGTGGCTCTGTGCGTTGTCTTACGTTTATTTCTGTTTTTATTGTTTTTTTTTTTCGTTCTTTTATTTGTAACAGAACTGTCTTAGCAATATTTGCGATTAGGTATTTACATGCATTCTTATTGTGTAAGGCATGAAATTCATTACCTTATTGTATTAAATGATAATAATTTAATTGATTTTTTGATTTAATGTTTTTTTTTATTCAGGGTCATCATTTTCTATACAACATAGTTCCAAAGTACATTTAATTGCGAACGGATGTATTCTAATCCGGCTTGTTTCTGTTTTTGGACACAGTAGAATTTCAAAGGACTATTATGTTTTTATAATACCTTACCTCAAAAGCATAACATTGCATTCAAATATTGAAATATGCATTAAAATTGTAAGTATCCTTAATAACGCTGTGCTTCCAACATCCAAGCGTTAATTACCCCCATTTACCCCAATACAGTTGGTCATCTCATTCTAGAGTCACAATAAAATGCTTCGAAGCAAAATATTTTTTACTGATTATTTTTCCAAAAATGCGAATACAATGTTATGCTTCCGAGGTAGCGAATGGCTCCTTTCATAGACCATTCGAGTTTAGTCACTTGAACCATAATATAATGATTTTCTCAATATATTTTATTAAATTAAAATTAAAAATTTCATTACTTCCGCAGATTTTATGTCTCACAGGAATATATCTTTACATACTAAAGTGAGACAAGTGATAGTTATAATTGTTTCCCTAACCCCCGATATAATTGTACTGCAGATATAAAAGACCTTAAAGCAGGTCGTCGAAATATTTTGAGACTCTAGTAATTTTACATGTCTATTCAATTCTCGTTCGATTCCTTGAAATTATTAAATTTTTCGTGTTGGTAACGCATAGAAATACAGGATGCGGAAAATGTCATCATCTTTCTTTTAAAAGGGTTCGTCCAGGAAATATTTCAAGTGTATATGTCATGCTGTATGGAATGTGTAAGAATGATGGCGACGGGAATGATGGGAAAATAGATTTTCTAATCCCAAATGAGTAAATTCAAGTAACGATTACCAGTTACTATACTGCATCACCTTCTATAGCTTCAAAAAAAAAAAAAAAAAGATGAGCACGTCTTACGACGATTTTAAGTAATATGGTGATGGGCAGTGCACAGTATTATTAACGCATCGAACCTATGTATCTTCCTAGCATATGCTCATCGTTTATGCCTTTTATCTTGGTCCAAATTCGGGTACAAAAAAATATAATTAATAATATTATATTAAAATTTATGGCTAAACCCTAATTTTTTTTATTTTCTATTCAGAGCTAGATGAATGATTAATTTCTGACGTTAACTGTCCGTTCTTTGTTTTTTAACACAGCTAAAGTACCTACAAATTTGGATTTTTGAGTGAAGTAGTAATTCTCAATGTTGTGTGTTTAATTTGAAACTTATTGCAATGCTACCACAAATTTTTCATTTTAATTCTCAATTTTGTGTGTTTAATTTGAAAGTTACTGCACTGCTACAACAAATTTATAATTTTAAATGTTTAGAGCACAAAGTGTATGATGCAATATAATTAATCAAACAAGGGTGAAACCTCCTCAGTACATTATACACCAAAATCAAAATTAAGTCAGGTGTTAGAAAAGCAATAGAAAGAATATAATCCTCCAATACAAGAAAATTGCCATTTTTTGTTACAGAGTAAATAAATAAAAGATACTATTGCTGCTGCTACTACAACTACTACTATTACAAATTACAACTACTATTTCAACTTAATCTTAACCGTAGAAAGAGAATAGGAATTTTTACTATAAAAACAATAATTGAAAAAGAGAAATAAACTTTTTTTACAGAAAATACTTAACTGCCTGAAAGCCAAATTCTTTTCGGAAGAAAAAAGAAAAAAAAAGTTTCATTTTTACGAAGATCAGTAGAAAATTATATTATAAGTGTAAGAGGCTCTTATTTTTTTAAGTGGCTTGTCGTACTCTCGTTTTTTATATAAATATTTAATGAATTTCGTGTAAATTGTGCATTTTAATAGCTTTTAAAGCAGCAAAGGACATTTTTTACAGAGGAAGAATAATGATCATCAATAAATATTATTATGAAGTCATTACAACATTTATACATATTTACATGAAATAAATGTATTTCAATATAGATTTGTTGTTGTGTTGTGTTGCGTTTGTATTGTTTTTCTTTGTGATTATATTTTTAAGGTTTGAAGGGATTCTCATATTTTTTATACCCTAGATTCATTCCGTTTGTAACACCTCGAAATAATGATGGTAGAGCAAAATGGATTGGACACCCATTCAAAAGTTATTTCGATTTTTGCATGTCCGTCCGTCCGTCCGTGCGCACGATAATTTGAGAACGCGTATACTTAGATAGCTGAAATTTTGTACACGGACTTTAAAAAAAAAAGTAAAATTAAGTTCGAAAATGAGACAAATCGGGCAACTCCTTCCTGGGGTTACCATATAAAAATTTCGTTTTCCGCTATATATTTGGACACTGCCTGAGAACGCGTCGACGTAGAGAGCTGAAATTTCGTACATGATATTCTTACTACATTAGCAAATAAAATGTCAAAAATGGACTAAATCTGGCAACTCCTTCTTGGTGTTGCCATATAAAAATTTAGGATTTTTATGTATATTTTGAAAACGATCATTTTTATTGTACTAAAAACTTTTGCAGAATACGAAATCCTATAAAATTGGTTATAATCATTTTTTCTGTGCGACAAACCGTTCTAGAAATATATGCGAAAAACAACAATCATAGATCGGTGACCATACGAAATTTACTACGGGCATTCATCTAGGGTATCATAAGAATTGGTTTTAGACCAATTCTAGCTTTTTTACTTGTTTAATTTGTGTTATTTAATTGTTTTTATTTTTTTACTTATTTATTCTTCCCAATGTAATTTAGTCTGAAGAGTAATAAAAAAAAACAAATCTGGACTGATGTTAATAATATCTAGAGATTCATCAAGCAAGTGATTCAGCAGAAAACAAGAACATTATATTTATGTAAGTTAAAATTTCGTAATTTTGATTTTGTTGAACTACATATGATATCTGTTCCTTTAATAGAAGAATTGTAATTCATTCATACAAATTTTAAGTAACTAAACAGATTTTTTTTGTGACAACTTCCTCTCCTTAATGTGAAAATTATGATTTTACAGATTTTCCGTTTTATTTATTCTCAAAATTACATATGTTAACAGCTTATTTTATTGATTAAAATTAAATTTTCATTTCTTGATTTTTCAGTTAGTTACTTAGTTTTTAAAATTGATAAGATAAGGGAAATTGAAATTCAGAAATTATAATTTCTCAAAGTAAAAGAACAGACTTATAATTTCGTAACGATCAGAAAGGGGTGGAGGAGGAAAGAACAAACTTTATGATTATGAGGCTTTGAAAAGATTTAAACATTCAAAAGATATGGAGTGAGTCATAAATACGAAGAACCCTACCATACAGCTCATCTTTGCCTCTCATTGGACACAAATGCGGAAAATCTTTTATGATTCTATAAGGCTTCAACTATGTACATTGACAATATTCATAGTGCACCATAAAACGTAAAATACGAACGATCGTGTAGATCTGCTTGAGATGATTACGTGATAACCACTGAAGAAAGTCGAAGGCGTGATAGGTAAGTTTATTATAAATATTTTTTTTTTCTTAAACCATGGTATCGGCAATTACGCCGAACTAACTTCTTAACTCCAGTAAAAATCCAACGCGCAGTAGTATTCTCGCCCACTCTTTCTATTAATTTCTCTTCCCATTTATCAGTTTACCATAGCATCGGCTTTCGCCGCTTTGTCTCACATTGAGGTAAAGTGTACTGCCATTAAATAATTTTTTTTTAACCAATGCCACGTCATCACTGGGTTTAGAGCTTTAACATTGTTTATACAGTGAAATAGTCTAGTAGTAAATTATTATCTAAAATTATACACAGTAATTCACTTAGAGATTTCTTAGTAGCTCCATCGACTTATCAAGTATGTATGGGGCCTAGACTTAACATTCGTTGAAAAGTCTATAAGAATCTCAAAAAATGAAACTTTGTAGTATCCCACACTAGGCTATCATTGTTGGATATGAAAAATAAAATTTCCTATGAATTTTGGTGTCAGTAACTGGTTCGAATTGCTTTAAAAAAAAAAAGTTCAGTAGCTTTAAATCATGAAATTTAGAGAGAACTGCAAATTGCAGCAGTTTTCATCCAATTCCAAATCGAGTCTGTATTTTGCGAGTGTGCTGCTCTGATGAATAAAAATGGTAAGGTATTAGGTAGCTACTTCTTTTTAAATCTGGGGAACTGAAAAGTAAAGATGAACTTACTGCTGATTTCGTTTCCAGCAGGTTTTATGTTTTTGATAGGGCTACTTAGATGACTGATTTTAAATATTATATTTAGGAAAAATCACAGATCGTTCTGTTGTAAATAATATGAGTTTTTTTCATTTGCTCGACGTTTCGGGTCCAAACTCGGCCCTTCTTCAGAAGATCTACATAAACTTGAACTTATGTGCAGGCTAATCACTTCTAGCGGCGCCCCTCTTACCTAACCTAACATAAATCGAAATTTCACACATTCAACCAGGGCACTTTTTCGCTTTCATCATGGAGTCAGCTCATGCTTATAAATTATTAAGTGTGGTGGGTCACCGGTGGTTACGCCGGGTTGAACCATGTTACTATTTTTTTTTCTTTTTAATAAAAGATTTTGATGATACAAAATCTATATACAAGGGCAATTCTTTAAAAACATTTTTACTATCTCCACCAAATTCCAATTTATTATGGTTCAAATTAAAGTGACACACTTTTTCTTTATGGTTAAGTTGATCTTACCATCCTGATCCTCGCTATATATGAGGAAAACTGGTCCAGAAGAACTGAATTAAAAGAACTAAACGAGTTCGCTTTTAACCAAAAACTTTAAGATGAATTCCATAAAAGGAAGCGGCATGTCGTGTGATCAATGGATATGCTACAATATTACCAATATGTATGAAAAAAAAAACTGCCGTCATCCGATAATTTCTAAGTGGACACTGGAAAGTGATAAACGTGGTTAGTCCATTTCACTTGAAGTCTGTACATAAAAACAGTAAGTAATAAAGGCGACGTACATAGATAGGTACTATACATGAATATTTCAGGCCTTTTTAATATACGCTTGCGTAGTCGCGCTGATTTCAATCAACCTCCAATTGATCAGAGGTCAGAGTCTTTTAAGGTAAGACAAGTTCGATCGAGAGGTACCAATGAGTCACCTGCGCGGCTCCGCACAAGTGATAGTCGTCTGTAGGCTGTCACACTGTTACGCCTAGTTTAGGTTTTTTTTTTTCAGGAAAAGTTACAATCTGTGCGTTAGTTAAATGCAAAAGGTGAAATCTTTTAGAATAACCACATGCAACTCTGTAATTTTATGAATTATTAATCTGAGTAAAGATCTTATATGATTTCTATTCGCAGCATTTCTATTATCAAAAAAAAAAAAGCGCAATTTATTGGTACTCTAAAAAAACCAACAACAATTTGAGATCAGCACAAGTCGAATAAGACTTTCATAAATACTTTCCGGGCAAGTAAATGTGATTTGATGTGATTTAACCTTCCATTGAAATCGGATTTTAATTTGCACACACTATATAGGCTTTTTGTTGATTTTAGTGGTCGTAGACTTGCTAATGGGATGGCTGTTGATGTCGATGTCGCATTTATTTAAGATTACTTTCGACAAATTTATACAATCTGGCGCCAGACTGCTGGGATAAATGAGCTCTTAAGTCTTAAGATTGCAATCGACATACATAGTGTGAATATTTTCGATGATAGAAAAGGTTTTATTTGCTGCACTCAATATGTTGCATTCCAACAGTCGCATGTGATAAGTTAAAAATAATCAAAAAATTTATTGAAGGTGTGTAGATACTTATGCAATTTGTTGGTTGGTACTATTCATATCTAGATAAATCCATTTATTTTTTTATTTTTTATTATACGTTTGAATTTCTCACTCCTAATTTGGTTTTATTTCCATATTTTCAGGAGATAGACTATATTGGGCAGACCGATCACCAAAATTTCAATTGCTGCTTGTATGGACTATCCTTTTGCATCATCATGTTCTTTAAAAAAGCATAACATATACTTTTAAGTAACACGCACTCATCAATACAGCAATTGCTTGATGCAAGGGAACTTGCTGTACGCATGCCCTGCAAGAATTGTCGTTCGAGCATTGCATGTACAGCTTTTGCGTAATGTCCGATATTTGGATGACATATAGGATGACGAACTGACAAAAACAATCCATTTATAATTTAAGTACTTGAAAGTTTGCAGACCACTTGCTCTTTTGTTGAGTGGCTGACTATACAGAATATGCATGATGATAGCATTTGCGTCTTTGATGATGGCCGTATAAAGTGAAATTTCCAGATAAGTGCTTCTTTTTCCGCAGTGTCAAAATATAGAACGGTTTACAATCCACTTTATTAAGGTTCCGTCTACAACAGAAGTAAAAACGGAACCATTTTAAGATCGCTCGTCCGTCTGTCTGTCAAAGCCATTTTTCTTAAAAACGACGTAATGTAGGAATTTGAAATTTGGCCGAATGTTATAAGGTCTTGGTGAAGCGCACATATTATAACAGTCAAAGATTATGAAATATATTGTTTTTATTCTTGGGGTGGGTTGAGTACCGTCAAAAAATCTTTTTTTTTTTGTGGCGTATTGTTTGAAAAGACTATTTTCAAGGACTCGAAAAAAAAAGCAAAAGTTTTGAATTGGGTATACAGATATAGCCAAAACTGTACCCCCCCCCCCCGATCTTCTGCGTTTATAAATCTCAAATTTTGATATTATTAGGGTTAGAAGGGTTAGTATAACAGGAAAACTGCAGCTTTTTTCGTCAGTCTCATAGTTGCTGGGAAAAAAATAGTTTGTGTATTAATTTATAAGCCAAATCTTAGGAAATTACTTTTTTGTCCGTCAGTTATCATAAGCCAATTTGGATTAGATTTAAATGTACCTAAATTCGTCGATCGACTGCTAGTTGATGAAGTTGTGGTATGGAACTCTGATTGCGCGAATCCAATTCGCTCTGAACCGAATTATTTGTTCTCTCACTGAAAATCTGCCTAAATTCAACAATCTTTGATAATGATTCTTATAAGATTTCATCTCCTTTCATAAATAACGAAGAAGAAAGTCTAGCTGTTGAGCTATTGTGACTTATTGACCGATCGAAGACCTTCACAAAAATAAAAGAAATCCAAAGGCAACGGTTGGTATTCTTGTTTTACACTCTATGCAGACTTAATGAATGCTAATTATCGACACAATAAAATTTCGGCCTCTAATCGTTCAGACAAATTTCAAAAATGAACAGAAATAACATCTTCATACTCGTCTTTGGGAGACATCTCAAGGGTATTTATTTGGAAACATTGAAAGCCTCCCCCAATTAGATGGCTACATTATAACGTTGAAAGAAACCTTCAGATATTTCAGGTAACTACAAAATTGCTGGAAATTTACTACCCGAAACATTAATCCGTGGCGAGACAGACAATGGTATAATGAAGGCGTTTAGCGTGGGTGATATAATCGCTGTGATATTGATAATCTTTAAACTTTGATTTATATATATTTGATTTTTTTACTCTTTAATGTATATATAGCCAACCTTTTTCAATTGTTTTTCTTTTTTCTTTAGATATGTACATCCAATTGCTAAATATAGGGTCATGGTTGCGTGCGTATTTTTGAACTCAATTAGACAACACTTCTCACCTCATGTTAATGAAAAAAAAAAAATTATCTATAGATCATGAGTTTGTAATAATTATGTTCGGATAAGTTCTTATAATAATAGTTGATTACCTCCTCATAGCCAACCATCCAACCGCATTCCTCCTGCTTTCCAAAATAAGATTCAGCTATGCATGTGTGCACGAGAAAATTGTCCTATAGAATAACTACCAGAGGAAACTGTAGGAGTAGCACATTTGATTGCCTCATATGGCATTCAACAAGCCGACCATAGTCATCACATAATATGTACAAAAACATGCCGGAAAGCTTTGCAAGCTTTGAAATCTCCTCTCACGCAATATTATTTGAAAAAAGCAGAAAAATACCATAAGGCAAAGAGGTGTAGAGGGAGTTAGAATGGGATTTCTTGTAAATCGTGTTTTAACTATATTAAAACTATCAAAATGAAGAGCTAACAGAAATTAGAAGTTTTGTTCGTCCGTTTATCTGTTTATAAAATTAAAAAAAAAAAAGCTAACCACAAAGTATACTATGAACGATTTCCACCGCATGTTTCTACATCTCTACCTGTATTTTGTATAGAACATCGAGTAAATATTACCTACCTGAGCTTGTGGTGTCATCATCTTCATATATAGGTTCTGTGCTGCTGCCGGTGCTCTTGTTGCCACAATTTTTTACTTTTATACTTGTGCTAGGCTGCGCTGCTAAGCTTTTATACATGTTTCCAACTTCAACGATGAATATATGGAGACGACAGCATTTTGCCGACACAACAACTGTGTCAGTTCTAGACGTGCTTGCCTCAATTCAACTTGCCCACAAAAACAGTTCCATGCAGTAACTCGACAGATTTCTTCCAGTAATTCCATTTTAATTGGATTTATCAGCTTCAACGGTTAAGTTCCGCGCTCCCGATTTTTGTATTAATTAATTAAGACACGATTTTAACGAAACTCAACGAATTTTTCGAATTAGAAAGAATCGACTAAAACGTTTTACTCTGTACTAAAATTAAAAGTTTTATTAATATTGAAACAAAAAAAAGAATAATAATTTTTACCTTGTTCTGTTGTTTCTGTTTAAATTTTGAACTGATCTTTGGACACTTATTTGTGTTGTGTGAATTTATTAATATTTTATGGTAAACTGGCTGTGATTTACTTAATTCATATATATTTTAACCGAACGTCGCGTAACTAAACTAGTTATTGTATAATTTGAGAAAAACGCTAAACTAACTTCCAGTAGGATATATAATACGAAAATATAATAAAAGGACATTAAGGAAGGAATAAAACAGGTGAGTAATTTCATTGTTTTTTTTTTTTTTACATCTGGATAAAAATATTTTTATTGAATCACATTATTTCATGACTATTTATTCACTTCGCTCATTTAAATAATTCAAACAAGTTTAAGTAAAAAAAAAAATATATAAAAATAAAATTTCTTCATGAGTCTGTTTCACTTTAAACTTCCTAGTTCAAAGTTTTTTTCTCCCCTTATTTTAAATTGCTTTTTTATTTAAAATAATTTTTTTATCACAGTTTTAATCAAGAAATGTTGATCAAATGAGTATCTAGTTTCGGTTTTAATATTTAAAAGTGGGTACATCAATTATTGTGACATCATGAGAGAGGAATAGGTTCAATTAAGCAAGGTTATCGAGGTAGATGAAATCATATTTTTTTACTTGTAAATAATTTAAAAAAATTATATACACTACAATAAAAAAAAACCTAATTGTATGAAAATAATTTTGCTGTTTTTCATAAAATGATTTCGATATGTGGATTGTGCTGAATTAACGAAATATTGAGGAATTTCTCAAAGATTGGGATTGATATTAGTTAGTTAGGCTATGGTTAAGATCAATATTTCACTGGTATTAGGTTCGAAATCAGTAGAGGCATTTCAATAGGCGAAACATCTGTAGATAATGTTCACTGTGAAAATCCATTAGAATTGTGGAAATCTAAGTTGAAATTTTATCTTGGTAGTTGAGATATTTTATTCTTTTATTATATGCTTATTTGACAAATATTTTTTGGGTACGTTTGTTTTATACATATGTTTTTTTTATAACGTTCAAAGAAGTGAATAATATTTTTTTACACTTTCTGCAGATAAAGACTTTTTTTTTTTTGTTATCATTTTTTATAATGGTTAAAAGAGAAAAATATATATAACGGGTGGCGCAAAAGTAATGACCTTATTTGGTTCAGCTCCAACATCTTTCTAAATTAGAAAACTAGAATTAGTTTTTTATATAATATGTATATTTGTGCCATGAAATTTCGTTGCATTAGGATTTGAAGATGGATGTCTCTTAAATGGTCACGTCCAGAGTTGATGAAAATTTCAGCCCTATTTATGACATTTTCCATAACTTGCCGTAACACTTCCTGCAATATGTTCCTTATTTCTTGATGAATTATTCCGTATAAACATTGATACAATTATTGCACGTTCTTGGGGAGTATAACGTTCCATGTTCATTTTTAGTAATTTTACATTTGTTTACTACACAATTTTCAATATCAGAATGACAGGAGATGTCATATAAAAAAAAAAAAATTTAGGTAATTTCTATAGTACCACTACTTTTGCGCCACACTTTATAATAAACAAATTACAAATAGTCGGAGAAAAAGAAAAAATAATAAATATCTGTATTAAAAAACAATAAGTGTGTCAGTTTACTCGATACTTTTTATCCCTAATTCGCCTGACTAATTATATAACTTTTGGGATTAGAAGAGAGAATGAGTAAGTTCATTTTGCTGAAATAATTCATCTGTGAAGTTATACTAAGCTGTAGGGGCGAGTATTTGAAAATATATTGGAAATTTCTGCAAAATATTAACAGAAGAAAGTTATCTTTAGTGTCCTGATCCCCTCTACCACAAGACAGTTCACACTTGATTCTTACTCAAATAATTTTGCGCAAAAGTCGATCTGTTTACTGTAAATACTAAGAAATCAAAAAGTGTGACAAAATAGTAAAAAGCAATAACTAAATAAGTCTGAATAAGGAGAATATAATAAAAGAACCAAAACCTATAGCAGTTAAAGCAATTCATTTCAATAGAGCTGCGGCCCGAAATATGTCCTGGAAAGACTGAGGTTCTGCAGAGGAGGAGCCGGAATGATGTGCATAATCTTATTGTAGTCATCACAGAACACTGCTTCTTTGGCAAACATGCAGAATGCATGCAAGCTCCATACAATGACTTCTGCAGAAGCTGTATAAACTAGGAATAGGTTGAAAGTGTGCGAATGCCCTACCCTTGCTAAGCGTAGCAGGAATACGCTTGGTAGTTACTTTTTCTGCAAACTGGGGAAATTAGCAGATAAAGAGTTGGGGAACCTGGTAAGGTTCATTAAATCTTCTGGCTGGTTTTAGCACACCCCCCAAATCTTAAGTATCTTTTTCAGGCAAAGTCCCAATAAGGTGTCATCACAATGGACCATAGATAGTGGTCTAACTGTGGCTGTTCGTATTTGCTTTCACGATGGCCGTCACTCTAAGCTAACCTAAACCTAAAGCAGTGCAACTAACAATAAATTTTGTTTGAGTTCAAAATTACTGCCTAGTTGGCTTACTTTGTCTGAGTTAAAAAAATAACGGGAAAATTCGACGGGTTACAACAACTAGGGGATGCGTATTATAGCTATAAATTCAGGAATTTCTACAATTGTATATGTATAACAGGATAACTGCCAGTATCAATATAACCAAAAATTAGTTTTTGAAAGGAGATGGGTACAGAATGTTTTTTTATCTTACATAACCGCGATAACTCCATAAATTTACTAGTGAAGTCAGTCAGTGAGGTTTTTTTTTATGATAATCCATATTCCAGGCTTTTCATTTCTTTGGGCATACAGTAATTGGAAATTTTAATTTATTTTACTGACGGCCAATTACAGTATCTTTTAGCTGAAATTTTGAGCTTGAGGTTAATATCCAACCAATTTTTGACTTTGATACATTACGCATTTCGATAGTTTACTTTTATTTATTTCCTTTAATTATTTCGAATTCGATTGGAATTTAGGCTCTTTCCCAAAGAGTGTAATAACTTTTTGATCATTTCTTTTTTCTGTTATGAAACATTATGTAACGTATAAAATGCGTTTATGATTAGTACAATATTGGTACGTCATTATAAAGAGAAACCAACTCGCTCCTTTCCAAAAACTGAATAATAACTTATTCCTTCGAATTACTCCTGAATAAAGTGTGTGGCACATCAAACTTCGATTCTGAAGCAAAAAATCCATAAAATGAACTACACCAATGCGATTTGCATTTGAAGAACGAACAAATATTATATTTTTTTAAACAAAGTTTGTTTCGTTTATTTAAGCAATACAATAATTATTCTATGTGAACTTGTACCATCAGAAGAGACAACTTTTTCCCATTTTTCAGGTAGTAAACATATTCCTCGAAGAAAAAAATCCGGTTGTTTCGACTCGATCCTTTCATCAAGCCATTTTTCTATACTTTCGTAGGAAGCAAACCGGTTTCCGGCTAATTGCATGGATCGGAATAAAATGGAAATCCAAAGGAGCAATATCTGGGTAATACGGCGGATGGGGCAAGATTTCCCAATTCACTCCTTGGAAATATTTGACCAATTGTACAACGCGTGGCTTAGCGCTGTTATGCAGCAAAATGAGTTTATCGTGTCTACTGTCTCATTCCGACCGTTTTTCCTTCAAATCTCGATTCAAACGTATTAGCTGCATTCGGTAACGATCCCTAGTATTGGCTTCAGACGGTTTGAGGAGTTCATGATAAATAACACCCTTCCGATCCCAAAAAATGCACAACATAATCTTTGAGCATGAATACTTCGTTTCGGCGTCGATGGTTCACCTGACATCTCTCAACTTTTTCGTCGCTTAAAGGTTATCGTAGTACCTATATCCGTTTTTCATCATCAATAACAATGCGATACAAAAAAACTTTTTCTTTTCTGTCGTTCAAGAAGCATTTCGCGCGTTACCAAACGTCTTTCGATGTTCCTCTCCAAATGCTACTTTTTCGGGACGAATGTTGAAACGAATGTCAAACACTGCGTTTGAGACCATACAAATTTAAACCAAAAATATATAGATAGTATTTCAGCGAACACAAAAATGGTCTCACTAACGACACTTTCCAGATAACACAGAACATGTTCTGATCATCTTTTTTATATGCTCCACAGGATATGAGAATATGCTCTCTGACTAGATGTATTGATATCAAAAAATATATTCTTTCCATATGCTTTTTATAAGACTCATGTCCGCCCTGCCGAGCGAAATCTTCGGACGTCGGTTAAAATTGATCGTGTGATAATCGGTGCGTATCCGAAAGAATATATTCAGAACGTATTCTAAAGGATATAAAATTGATATCAATGAGCATCTAGGAAAATATATTCAGAACGTATTCTAAAGGATATAAAATAGATATGGATGGGTTTCATCCGGGACGTTTTCAAATAAATATAAAATTTAAAAAAGCATAAACTAATTACCAAAATTACTCACTAGAAACCACCACAAACTAGACATTAGAACTGACTGAGAACACTAACCGAAATTCCGTTCCGAAACGAAAATTCGATATAAAATTATGTATCGAAAAGGTATCATTTTAATGTCCGACGGTACAAAAACCCGAACCATGCTGTACCGAGGCAGGAACATAAAATTTCCCCTGCAATGCATGTTAAAAATATATTCTATTCATAGCCAGTGGAATACTTTTACCGAAATTACCCAATATAATATGCCTTTTGAAATATGTATGTAACCGGAAAATGTGAGTAGGATTACGGCACAAAAAGCTGCTTATTGTGAAATAACTTTTAAATTCAATTAAAGTCTCTGCTGATAACTACCCCCACAATAATTAATGTAGACCGGCCAAAAATCAACCAAGTCTACGAAAAAATTATATTATTGACGATTTTATTAGGAGAATTTATTTTTCTTCTTCAAAAAAATCTGCGCAAGAATTCAATTTATCTTAATTGGGGGACAATAAAGATTCGCTTCCACAAGTAGTAGTAGATCACTCCAAAGTCTTCGCGAAACCAAACGCTTTTTGGACAACAGAAATTAATTATACACGATTGATAATTTTGCTCCTACAAAAAAAATGTCTTACTTTTTGTCAAGTCATGATTTACATATGTACAAATATGTATGTACTATAGGTATGGATCACTACACCTTGCATCTCGATAATACTTTAAAATAAATTCTGATTTCATTTTGCTTTCATCTTAATCAACAATTTTCTCTCGGATTATTTATGTGGTCACTAGACATATATCTACTTCGCGTCGTCTTATCACACTATATGGCTGGCTAATTTCTAATTACTGCGATTCCATCACACCCAAGTTGAGTAACCCTACGCCGCCGGCATTATTGTATACGGTGATTTGTTTGTGACATCTTCTATAGTTAGAGTTAGCTCACTAGACTTTAATCTCATCATAATACCAGTTAAGAGCAGCTTTTCGACTCACTTCGTCTTAATTCATCTTTTATTTTTTTCTTCTACATTGATTTTACCAATTGACTGAGAAGAGAAGTCGCATCTTATTTACATTTTCTTTGGAGTATATATCGATACTGCTGCAACTGAACGTGCCTTACGTAATTTCGGTGACATCATTAACATTTTGTTTTGTATTTGCTTATAATTTGTGCTTAATCCTGAAATTTTGATTTTGGTTAAAAATTCTGAGCTAAGTTAGAATTAAAAGCAATTTCAAGTGGGCTGTTGTTAAGGCTTTGAAAATTGAGTAATACACATTTAAAAGACATTTCATGGTTGATGCAATCTTCTTTTGGTGGCTTATAATAATTTTCTTAACAATATTTAAACGCATAAAAATTGCCCACGTCTTTTTTTTCTACTCTTTGTAGTGAGTATTTAGAAAAAAAAAAGTCTTGCTTTTTCTAAGCCGGAAGAGCTTTTAGTAAAAATTCATTGTCACCACGCGTGTGTACCTATTATGTATATGTATAGTCATATTATGTACATTATATACCCACAATGCTAGAGACTTAAGCGTAAACTATTAAAAAATATCTTTATTGTTATTAAAAGTTGAAGGTAATAAATGAAACATGCCTCTCATGAATAAATAAGGCTCAGTCGAATATTGCAGATATTGTAGAGACGTTTTTCTTAATATCGCCCGTTTCAAATCGCAAGGTTTAATTTATTGTATTGCGATTGGAATGGATTGGCGCTCTAACAATAATGTGTTAATTGTTTGATTACTTAGGCAATTTAAATTTAATTACTTTGCTGCAATTATAGTACCTATCTATAGTAGGACATTTACATGGGCGGAATTTATTGCAATTTCCCACCTACGCATCGATAGCTGAGAGAATATTGATGATAAAGTTGCCAATAAATTGCGGTAAATTTATATATGTACATATGTATACATGTAATGATAATATAATTCTTCATTGAAAATTGGAAAATTTAATTGAACTTGTTGATCAATTAAGCTTTTACTATATTAATTATATCAAGGTCTTAAATGTTATAGTTTCAATTGATTCCAAAATATATTGAGTTTCGACAACGTTTCATTTTATTATTTTCATATCCATATTTTAAGTCATTTCTTAATCATTTTCCGTTCTTTAAAACGGGTCTATTCAAATTTTCCTTGTTGATAAAAATGTGTCACCTTAAATTGGGCTACAGTTCAAAAAGGAGTGGTTGACTCAGGCATAAGCTCGACACGATTTTTCTTTATTTTTAATATATTACTCTGAACAGTTTCGATAAAAATAATTCTGTATGCATATGTATATCTACCTACTGTAAATTGTATAGACATCCTGTATTTTTTTTCCCCCTGGAGAAAAACGAAAGTCAAGTGAAAGCAAGTCCTAAAAATATGTGTCATAACTCTGATATTACAGGTCGCATGATAAAATGTCCACATAACTTTCGTATCACTACATTCCAAGGAATAATGTGGTAATTAGCACTGCACCCTATACACCCTGTGTATATATATACATTTATCTAAAGTATGTCTACGTACTTTATTTGTCATCGGCAGAAAAATGATTTTAGAACGTGAAATCATTTCTTAAAGTTTGGCCTGTTTAGGAGGTGATAAGCTATGAAATAAGAGGTGCATTCATGGGGATAACCCCTCTACCATAGTGCCGCAATTCAAAATCCTTTATAACTTTTACGATTTGAATTTAACACCAATGTATAAATTAAATTTTCTGATTAAACCAATATGTATTGGGCATTGGCTCGTATATATTCATCAACAAGAATTAACTAAATCCTTTGATTAAACTCTTTCCCCATCATCACAGTAGTCAAAATAGAGTTGAGAAAGTGAAATAGTTTTCCCTTCCGTATGGCGGCTCTACTTGTATATAAAAAGAATAATCTCCTGTTCTACATAAAAACTCCATAAAAAACTTACTAGTTGTGCGAATAAATGAATTGAACTTGAATTTTTAATTAAATTGTTTTTAAAATTAACTGAAATTTTCATGAGCATTTCTTACATTTTACTCATATCATATTCGTATACGTAAAAGTGGCGTGAATATTTTCTAAACCATGAAAACATATAGCGCCTAAGATATTGATCAAAACATGGAAACTTAATGCTTTGACCGTGGCCAAGAAAATACACGTATTTATGTATATATGTATGTATGTATGTATGTATGTAAGTGCAAATAATATTTGCATTTGAATGATTTTATGAAATGTGAATTAATTAGAATTTCATGAGATTTCATTCATGTATAGAACTCATTCTTTTAAGCTGTTAACTGTTTTAATATGACGAATAAAATTGTGTTTATGGTGACACATGTTTTTTTTTTTTTTTTTTTTTTTTAAGGTATAAGGTGTCAGATGTTTCTATAGTAAAATAATAATGTTTTTATGAAATTTTAAATTCAATGGAAAGAAGAAAGTTAGTTAGCAAATTAGAAACTTGCTCTTTACGCGCATACGAAGACATTTCACATTGTAGATTCCAGGCTTTTGGCTAATACTTCTTAAAGCCTGCCGACTTTGAAGTAACTTCACCCAAAAAAATACTACTCTTCCTAGGAAGAGTGGGATTTTTGAATGGACTATAAAGAAAGCAGTGCACAATAATGCAATGAATATCTACATGCAGTGAAAAGGCCACTCGCCCCGCGTAATCCTAATTTATCTAGAAACTTGCGTATGCATAAAAATGTATCAAAATGCACGCCAATACATTTCACCCTTAAATTAATTAATTAATAAATAAGATCTCCTTAAAATCCTTTATCTAAGTTTTATCTCTATGTCACTATTAGCGACGAGTTTCCTCTATAGTCAAACTTTAATATGTCAATATTTGGGTAACCATCATTAAGGAAATTCCATCACATCGATATTGAGTCCGCTACGACGAAGTCCTTTCTCCATTGTCATAGTTCTATATAAGGAAGAAATATCATATATATGCGACAAAAATTTTCCTACTGCTTGGTACCGAATGGTACCCCACAAATTTGAAAATAATAGATAAAATACCGATGGCATGTCATCGTAACTATAGAAAACTAGAAAAGGCAGTCAAAGAAATCTAGAAACAAGTGGAAGACATTTAAAGACTCATTTTTGGAAGTGAAATTGATTTTTTAGAAACCGTCCACACAATGCGCGATGTAGGTCAAGTTTCATTCATTTTAGTTTTTTTTTGTTTTTGTTAATTATTGTATTTTCTGGATTTCCGCATTTTCAAGGATCTGTTTCATTGTTGGCCGAGTAGTTTGGGGTAGGTGGATTGACACAAATATTGAATTAAATTATTCTACTCTCGGGGTAGGCTACATCCATATGTAGGTAGAAAATATATGTATGTATGTACGTAGCTATGGGTTTAGGGTTTTCTTGAAATATGGAAAATATTTAAACAAATGGGTTAAGTAAGGACATATATATTTGGAAGGGTGCTTTAGAGAGGAGGGTTCACGTTTTATTTGGTTGAACATGACATGAAATAAATTCTAATATTGATTTATATTTAAAAGGAGTTGATATATACATATATTGTATATGAATTATACCTATAGTGACGATATTATTGTAAGGAAGAGTAGGCCCTACATTATTCTGTTTATAAAAACATATTTTTTTACGTAATATAAAATGCTAGTAGTAGGTACTATGTCTTAAACTTCTGGTAGAGTAATAGAATATTGATTTACAGAGAAGTACCTAAGGGAGAAGATGTTCATATTAAATGTCTTTATCATTTAACACGAAATAACCATTGGTTAATTTTGAAAAACATATCAGGTGAATAGTTTTAATTACTTACGTATATAAAAATAAAAAACGTTGAAAAAAAAATAACATGTAAAATAGCCGTAAAAACACGTAGGTATTCATAAAAAAAGTATAACTGCAGTCAAATTCAATTCTGATATTAACTGATTTCATAAAGATTATTTTATTGTGTATTACTATAACAAGGAATAATTTTATGTTACAACTTATAGGTACGATATCAATCAAATATGGTTAAAAATTGGAACGGAAACTTATTTCGAACATCCAAAAAGGAATTATCTGTACATATGCCTTAGTAATTCATTGATTTTAAATAATGAAGTGTGAAAATTAGAATTTATGGCCCGTTTAAATAAACTTAAAAATTAAACTCTTGGAAGAACGACAGACCCAGGCCCCCTCGAATTGAAAATGTATTCTGAATTCCCGGTAAAAGAAAATCCTCCTTTTTAAATTCCCATCAAGAAACCAATATACAGTGAAAACTCTGTATATCGAAACCCAAGGGACCGAGCAATTTCTTTCGTTATATAGAATTTTCGTTATAAAGAAATGAGTAAAAGAATTACAACAAAATATGTAAATATGTATGGACAAAATAAATCACAATAAACAGGTGTCAGACATCAGGTTACCACTGGTTGTTTCGGTGGTACCTAAAGTCTGAATTACATTGACACGGCAGTAGTAGGATAGCAAATCGTTTCCATTGGTTGAAAACGATAAGCGGATTTGTAATGTAAGTCATCTCTTACGCGCCGCACCGAGTCAGTCAGTGCTTAATAAAGACAATAATCATTATAAACAAAAGAAAAAGTTCATAAAACCGACAGACGTGGAACTTTGGGTACTTACTCCCGAAAATATCGGTATCTGGTAACCTATCACAAACATTGTTTTACGGATACGAAGGCGAACCAACCAAGTTCAACTAATGTTTACTTTATATAGAGTTTTTCGTTATACAGAGTTTTCACTGTATTTCAAAATCTCAAAATATTGAAGTTACTTATTTTGAAAATTCCCTACTTTTAAAATACCACGCTTTGATTAAAAAAAAAAAGAAAATGTCGGTTGAGACTCCTCACGAATTTCGCTATTTCTGGTTTGATTTTTTTGTTTTTAGAGTACCAACTAGAGCGGTATATAATTCTGTAGAGCGAAATGTCTATGATAATACAAAGAATAGGTCAGTCCTCGCTTATTCTGCAATCCATCCCCAATAAAATCAAGTAATCCAATTTGAATTTGTTAAACTAGGATTTTTTTTATAAATCTTACACAGGAAATATAAAGCGATTTCTTGACGATGGAATCTACCAATAATTCTTGGTATCATATTTATTTCATTAACTATATTTCCAGCACTATTGAGCAAAATGTAATCTGATTAACAATTTCAATTACATTAACAGATTGCTAATGTAATGCATTTCTATAATTACATAATGTAATCGGTTAACATGTAGTGTGATTACAAGTTAATTTAATTACACATTAATCGATTATATGCTGATTCCACTACATGTTAACTTAGTTTCAGTGTGATTACTCTGCCGAGATATAAGCCTACTAAATTTTAAGAATTTCATTCCCAAATGTAATCTTTGCATACTGGAGTATTGTGTAACTATAGTTACGTGCATATTAGTTATGGGAAAAAATAACTACTAAGAAACGATCTAACTAGCTACTAAAAACTTCTTTAGTTAGTTATTAGTTACCTTTGAATACTTTATAGCTACTTAAAGTAACATACGTTATTTATTATAGTCAAACAAAACTTCAAAATAATCTTAATCAAGTACCAACGATCTATATTTCAATTAATTTTAATTTTGTAATTTGAAAATTCATCACCAAGAAAATTGTTGCTAAATCTTCATGTATGTATATAGACATCTATAAAAACTTATCGCCGGTAGCCGACATATGTGGTTATATGTTGGATCATAAATAAGTGAAGTACCGTTAAATGGAGTGAATTGGATAGCCTATCTTTTTTTTAATATCTTTCCTTAAGTTTTGAAAATAATTGCAAAAAGTACTTACACCGATTATTAGTTTTTTACAACTATTTTCAGAATTTAAGTGAAGATATTAAAAAAAATAGGCGATCCGATTCACTCCATGTGTCACGTGATCCACTTCACCCCGTTTGAATCAACAAAGTATTCTGTTACAATGTAATTAGCTTACAAAATAATCGAATTACATTGTGACAGATTACATATTCTGTCATAAGTAATCTGATTGAAATGTAATCAAATACAATTTAATTGGATTACTTGGTAATTTGACTAAACTGTAATGGAATTATTAATTAAATAACACTGGAATCAGATTACGCCCAACACTAATATATAGAACCAATTTAGATAAATTAATCAATATGTTATGTATTTGTATGTGTGTATGTGTTTTGAATTTAGTCTAGCATATAAACGAGGTATTAAGTATTTGTAAGCCACAAAGCAGCCCATTTGCGTTTGTATAACGCTTACAGAATCAGGATCTGTCAACTTCGAGAAATCTCAGAAAGTCAGAATAATTGGTCTCTTTAATATTTTCTTCGTAATTTTTGTCCATAAAAAATACAAAGATGGTTGTAAAATTTATGAAAACAACTCAGGAAAGGGTAGGATAATCAGTTCTTCGCAAAGATAAAACTCTAAAATTAATTTTTCTTCTTTTCCGTGTTTCAGTTTTTCTTACCTTATAATCGGCGACCGCAGTTCTGCCCGCCATTACCATCTAATAAGAAGCGCACAATAAGTATGGGAGCTGGATTTGAGCAAAGGCCATGGACACCGACCGTACGGCGTGGAAAGATTGCAGCAGAAGCTGCAAGTCCTGGTCCAGCTTGTGTCCAACTACCACAATTATTAGGTAAGATATCCTTAGATGTGTTAATATGGCAATAATTATTATCTTTTTTTTTTTTGTTCGCCTTGTTATGAAATTCAAGTATAATATGTATATTATTACATGCCAAGAAAATACATGTCTTATGGCCCGGATAGAACAAATGTGCAATTCTAATTACTATGTTGATTCCGTTTACTTCATTACATATATTGAAATTTATTGTTGATATTTTATTAATACAATTTTTTTCACCCTTTATAGGCACAAAAGTTCCTGACTCCAAGAGACGAGCATCACCAGCATTTAGCTTTGGACAACGTCATAAAGCAGCTGATGAATCAATTGGCCCAGGGCCGGCCCAATATAATGTCACAGGGCTAGGTTCAAAAGGTCGTGATAATCCACCAGCATCATCACTTCAAAGTCGCCCGAAGGATAAATCAAAATTTACAACTCCAGCACCTGGAGAGTATGACGTTGACAAGGCTTCGAAAATGGTCGTAGACTCATCACCAAAATTCACATTTGGACTTAAATCGCATACCGATAAACCTAGTCAAACTCCAGGTAAACACCAATGAATATTTTAGGTTTTCTCAAAAGGTGCATCATATAGGATTGACGCAAGCATGTGCTGGTGATTTGAAGAAACGCATTTTCTTATATATACATACATTTTGTCTGTCCTGCTGTGTTGTGCGTAAATGATATGAGAGGCGACTGCTTTCAAATTTATATGTCAAAAGAAGGTATTGATTGTGAATGTTCTTCGGTTCTCTCTTGTTTTTGTTGCATTTTCGCTGTTTTTTTGTTTTGGTTGTTTATCTTTCAGTTTCATTTTTCATTCATTTAAATTTTAATTCCGTTTTTTATTTTCGCTACAGTTGTGTGATTTGGTGCTAAAATTTAGAATTTATAGGATTTGTAGCTTATGAACGATTTGCATACTTTCTTAGTTCGTTTTAATAATTTGTTATGATAACACTAAGAGTAGAACAGATTTTTGATAAAATAGTTAGCTCTTGATTTTTAAATATCAGATGTGTAGAAGGTTTATCTTTTTAAACTACCAGATATGCAAAAGGAATGTCTATTGAAGAGTCTTCACCAGAGAACGTCATTTAGTTTTAGCTCTAATAATTACACCGTGAGTCACCTTCTTAAGGAATTGGCTTGGTTATGAAAATAGAAGGGTCGACAAAATTGTCATTCATTGTGGTTACAGGCCTTATTACCTATCAACCTCTTTCTGTAATCAGCCAACCAAAATCACCCAGAGTGATTTTAATGTCTTATCTATTCATGGCATCTTCGAAGTCCTGATTGAAGAGTACTTGCAATCATCAATCTGCTAATTTAGTGGCGCAAACATATTAATAAAGGAAATGTACAACACTATTTTAGATTGTAGAAACAGTAGAGTCTACAAATAATATGGTAATTAAAAATATCAATAGAATAAAAATCATTAATTTTTTCAACGCTCGACGGAAGTAGCTTACTTCCGCGAAAAAGGACCTAACAATTGATAAGCCTGAAGACTCGAAAATATATTACCTGTCGATTTTATATAAATAAATGCATAATTAAAAAAAAAACTCTCATTCTGTAAGCTGAGGTAAAAGCTGTGTGACTACTTGGTGAATTCGTTTCTGTTCGCACCTTACATATATTCAAGTTCATGAGAAACAACATGCCTTCGTAACTATGTATTTGCTTTTCTTCTATCCACCCCACCCCACTACTATTCTACACCACTCTATCATGAATGAATAGTCACGGAAAACTTTGGTTTATATTTTCAAAAGCATGCAAATTGTGCTTTCACATGTACATATTACGTAAACATCACACATTATTTCAAAATCACATAGAAATCTGCTCTCATAGTTCTACATTGTTCAAAAGTAAAATCTGTACAAAGATAGAAATGATCCGATTAAATTTTGTAGCTCCAAACAGGTACTATCCCGAGAGAGTAGTAAAAAGTAAATCGCCCAAATATTCGTTCGGTATCAAAACGAAAATTGTTTTCAATAGCAAAACTCCAGGTAATTAGTTTGCTAATAGTTATATTTTGGAAAAGTCAATAAATGGCTTTGAGCTTTGCAGTTTAATTTGTTTTCGTATTTTAGCATGATTACTTTGCTGAATTATGTACAAAGTTGTGATTAATTGCTTTTCTAGCGCCTGGCGATTATTGCCCAGAGAAGGCCAAGCTCGATAATACACCACAATATACATTCGGACTGAAAACTATTCACGAAAAACGTGACGAAGTACCAGGTAGGTGCTTTCTATTTTGAACACATTTCGTTGCTTGCTTTGCTATTGTTTTGCTATCTTATTTAAAGCGCCTGGAGCATATAAACCTGAAAATGTAGTGTTAGATCACACCCCTGCTTATTCATTTGGTGTGAAAGTCAATCATGAAAAACCAAGTGATACACCAGGTATAAGAAGTTTTTTCCATATTTGTTTATTTTTTAATAGTTTAGCACCGATTTTATTAATTAAAAGCACCTGGAGCTTATAAGCCTGAAAAAGTAAAACTAAATAACAGTCCGAAATATAGTTTTGGTTTAAAAACTATCCATGAACTTAAAAGTGAAACTCCAGGTAAGAGTTGAGCTTGTAAAGTAGAGATGAACCTTTTTAGCCTTTATATTTTCTGTATATAGCACCAGGAGCCTACCAGCCAGAAAGAGTGAAATTGGATCATACTCCTGCTTACAGTTTTGGAGTTAAAGTCAATCAAGAAAGACCCAGCGATACGCCAGGTAATTATTATATGACCGTAAGACTATATATACATCATATTTAATTCAAATACTTTTAGCCCCTGGAGCATATAAAACAGAAGCAGTGAAATTAGACCAATCACCAGCTTACAGCTTTGGTATAAAAAGTGGTCAACATAAGCCAAGTGATACCCCAGCTCCAGGACAATACAGACCTGAAAACTGTAATTTTGATAAACAGCCAGCGTACACATTTGGAACAAAGGTAAATCATGACAAACCAAGTGATACACCGGCACCAGGAGCTTATCAACCTGAAAAACATCAAGTGGACAATTCTCCATCGTATAGTTTTGGACAACGAGTAAATAATGAGAAACCAAGCGATACTCCAGCACCGGGAGCATATCAACTGGAAAAAGTGAACTTAGATCATTCACCAGCCTACACATTCGGAACAAGAGTGAACCACGATAAGCCAAGTGATACACCGGCACCAGGGGCTTATCAACCTGAAAAACATCAAGTGGACAA
The DNA here is from genome assembly GCA_963924295.1 of Dioctria rufipes. Taxonomy (NCBI): domain Eukaryota; kingdom Metazoa; phylum Arthropoda; class Insecta; order Diptera; family Asilidae; genus Dioctria; species Dioctria rufipes. The sequence goes on from OZ002745.1 coordinate 14,552,938, forward strand.
TTCTCCATCGTATAGTTTTGGACAACGAGTAAATAATGAGAAACCAAGCGATACTCCAGCACCGGGAGCATATCAACTGGAAAAAGTGAACTTAGATCATTCACCAGCCTACACATTCGGAACAAGAGTGAACCACGATAAGCCAAGTGATACACCAGCCCCAGGAGCTTATCAACCTGAAAAACATCAAGTGGACAATTCTCCATCGTATAGTTTTGGACAACGAGTAAATAATGAGAAACCAAGCGATACTCCAGCACCGGGAGCATATCAACTGGAAAAAGTGAACTTAGATCATTCACCAGCCTACACATTCGGAACAAGAGTGAACCACGATAAGCCAAGTGATACACCAGCCCCAGGAGCTTATCAACCTGAAAAACATCAAGTGGACAATTCCCCATCGTATAGTTTTGGACAACGAGTAAATAATGAGAAACCTAGCGATACTCCAGCACCGGGAGCATATCAACTGGAAAAAGTGAACTTAGATCATTCACCAGCCTACACATTCGGAACAAGAGTGAACCACGATAAGCCAAGTGATACACCAGCCCCAGGAGCTTATCAACCTGAAAAACATCAAGTGGACTATTCCCCATCGTATAGTTTTGGACAACGAGTAAATAATGAGAAACCTAGCGATACTCCAGCACCGGGAGCATATCAACTGGAAAAAGTGAACTTAGATCATTCACCAGCCTACACATTCGGAATAAGAGTGAACCACGATAAGCCAAGTGATACACCAGCCCCAGGGGCTTATCAACCTGAAAAACATCAAGTGGACAATTCTCCATCGTATAGTTTTGGACAACGAGTAAATAATAAGAAACCAAGCGATACTCCAGCTCCGGGAGCATATCAACTGGAAAAAGTGAACTTAGATCATTCACCAGCCTACACATTTGGAACAAGAGTGAACCACGATAAGCCAAGTGATACACCAGCTCCAGGAGCTTATCAACCTGAAAAACATCAAGTGGACAATTCCCCATCGTATAGTTTTGGACAACGAGTAAATAATGAGAAACCTAGCGATACTCCAGCACCGGGAGCATATCAACTGGAAAAAGTGAACTTAGATCATTCACCAGCCTACACATTCGGAACAAGAGTGAACCACGATAAGCCAAGTGATACACCAGCACCAGGAACTTATCAGCCTGAAAGATGTCAGGTTGACAATTCTCCATCGTATACTTTTGGTCATAAAGTTAATTATGAAAAGTCTAGCGAAACTCCAGCACCAGGTACATACAATCCAGAGAAATGTAATTTTGATCAACAACCATCATATAGTTTTGGGGTGAAAGTGAATCAACAAAGACCAAGTGAAACGCCAGCACCTGGCGCATATCAACCTGAAAAATTTCAACTTGATCATCCGCCTGCATACAGTTTCGGGATAAAGTCTTTCCACGAGAAACCCAGTGATGTACCAGGTAAATAGATCTCCTTTTAGAATCTTTTTTACTTAATTTTTATTAAACATTTTTTTTTTTCAGCTCCAAATACATATCAGTTAGAGAACGTAAAATTAGATCATACGCCCGCCTATACTTTTGGAGTTAAAGTTAATCAGGAAATTCGTAGTATTTCGCCAGGTTAGAGAGAAATACTAGTAGTAACCAAAGTATCAAACTAATTTATTTTATTTAAAGCACCTGGTACATATCAGCCTGAAAAATGTAATCTAGATCATTCACCGGCTTACACTTTCGGAGTTAAAGTTGAGAAAGAAATTAAAAATGGATTTCCTGCTCCAGGAACATATCAACCTGAGAAAGTGAAACTTGATCATACACCAGCCTATACGTTTGGGGTAAAAGTCAACCATGAAAAATACAGTGATACACCAGGTTTGATATTATAACTAAAAAGCAATTTGTGTTTGATTTATTGTGTTTATTTTTTATTATCACAATACAGCACCTTGCACTTATGAGACTGAAAAGGTGTCATTAGATCATACACCTGCATACACATTTGGTGTTAAAACTAATCAGAAGATTTCTGTAGATACACCAGGTACCAATGCTTTCAATTTTCGTCATCATTAATTAAGAATTAGCATTGAAATATTTTAAAATTTACACAATTATTAACACAAACATACATAGAAATAAGTTTTAGTATAAATTTCGGCCTCTTCTACACACTATTTTACTTCTTCTTTAATTATCGTTTAGAGAACATCGCCGCCATCTGATAAAGCCATCTCATTCTACCTCTCTTGATTTTGGTGTTACCTCATAAGTTATGAATTCTTCATTGATTTTAGGATTTTAAAAATTCCCACATAAACACACGATTAAATTGAGCCACTTATGCCGTACCTTCTTTCTGGTCTTCAGTTTTTTGATTTTGTGGAAAAGTAGCTTCAACGAGATGTTAATATTGGTTGCCTGACTTTTTCGCATGTCTGTCAGAACGATCGTAAAGATAAAGCTACACGGCGAGATACTTTAGACTCCAGAGACCACTTTTTCGGGTTTTGGAGACCCAGAGAGCCATGTATACATCTTGGAGGCGCAACAAAATCTCTAAATAGGCCAAATCTCTAGAGACTTCGTGTATTTCAAAACAAACGGGTCTCCATATTTAGTCTTTTAGTGTGTTCTGCTCAATCATTTAACTTTCTTTGCATCTCCAGAGACCGAGAAAGTGGCATCTTGAGCCCAAAGTCTCTGACTTTTGAGTTTGAAGAAGTTTCTTGTTAATTTTTATTTAATTTATTATACGGTTATTCCATAGAAAATCGAGCAAAATTTGCACTTTCACAACGTTCTTCTTTTGCTGAAAGTTCAGTTTTTTGTCCTTAGATGCATGGTTGCCTGAATTAAAGGACTTTGAAATCCTTAAAATTTTCTGATTTTTGGAATGCTGAGTTTTTTTATATAAATCACAACTTTAGATCTAATTATCGTCTTTAGATTATTTCAGGAAAATTAAAGATAATAAAAATATCCTTTATCCTTGAATATCTCGAAATGCATTCTTTCAATATTCCAAATTTTTTAATTAAAAATATTAATAATGTTGTTAGTAAATTATTAAAAACTCAAGTTGGAATAGTAATGGGTTTAGGGAGTGAATATTTTTCATCAATAGTGGTCTGGTTATTTTTGAAAATCACACAAATTTGTTGTGTTATACTATATGTTGTAAAATTTTTACACCGAAGATATATTCTTATTAAGCTTTTTTGCTTTTCGCATAATAAAAAATATTAATAACTTTTGAGATAAGTCTAAGCAATCTCGACAAATTAACAAAGATCTCTGGAGATTTCTAGAGATCAAACCAAAATTTCGTATATATACTTTGGAGACATGTCTCTAGGGACCTTTCTTATGATTTGCAGAGACTTTCTATAAACCAGAGACTAGAGACCAAAGGTCTCTCACCATGTATCTTTACCTTAAATATAATATAAATTAGAAGTGCGGAAGAGTGGAAACACTTAAAAAAAATACCTTGGCAATAAGCTCCCCGCACTAATTTTTTGTAGTGTCTATGCATGGTTCACTTAAAATTAACAATTTCAGTGTAATAATCATAAATATTGTGCGCATCCTACGACTCAAAAATTAAATAAATTTTTTCTTCTATAATTTATTATTTCAGCTCCAAGCGCATATAGACCTGAAAATGTGAAATTGGATCATACGCCAGCCTATACATTTGGAATAAAAACTAATCGAAAGATGACACATATAAATGGAGGAACTCCGGGTAAATATAAATTACTTTATTATATTAAAAAATTTAATATTTAATAAATAACATTTTCATTCTAATAAATTAGATATAGAGAAAGTAACTAAAAACCCAATTAATTTAGATAGTAAAATTTTTATTTATTTATTTATTTTTTTCTATTCTGGCTTAGCTCCGAGCACATACCGAGTAGAGAAAGTAGTTCGTAATCATGCACCTGCATATACTTTTGGTATGAAAGTAAAGCACGAGAAATATAGTGATACACCTGGTAAGGAATATAGAATCAACACAACAAAATATATCTTATGTAGAAAATTTTTCATTTTTTTATTATGTAAAAACAAAAACATTTATAGCTCCATGTGATTATAAACCTGAAAAGGTCACAACAGATCATGTAAAATCTTATAGTTTTGGTGTTAAAACAAATAGCAGCTACCACCAAAGAGTGGTTAGGTAAGCATAAAAATATCAAGGAAAAAATGTTTAAGGCTTTTGTTTTACGTTCACTAAAAATCGTTCTATACTAAAAAAATAATTACTACACATCAACAAAAACATCAACAACTTCAACAATAACCTCAGGTAAGTCAATTTATATCTTATTATAATTAAATATTTTTCAGACCTCAGTCTTCTCATATCATAACAAATCGAATCACCATATCATCTTGTTCATATTTTAGTATTAATTAAGAGGAGGGGGGGGGGGGGGGGAGGATATATTAATTACCTTTGTATAATAAACATTTTATCATTATCTTTATAAAAATAATAATAAAAAAAATACTTTATTTTCTCTAACTATATAGCTCCAAACGTATATAAAATTCCAACAGTTTTGGGCACTAGCAAGGAGGGACCAATTAAATCTGCACCTGCTTACACTATTACAGGCAGACATAAAGCTGCTGCATTACCAACTATGGCAGTACCTGGACCTGGAGCATATAATGGAGAATTTGGAGTGATATTGAAAAAACCGCCGATGTATTCGATTGGTGCCCGAACAAAGATACCAGCAGATATCACTTTGAAACCAGGTCCAGGTGCTCATTGTCCGGAAAAGGTGAGTGTGATTAAAAAAAACATCTATGAAGAATTTTGTAATATGTATATTAGTATAATAGCATTTTTTTGTTTTAAATTTCATATATAAATAAGTATTTTTATCTACATATATTTTCCCCTCCCAAGGTTTATTTTGCATTCAAGACAACCTCTGCACCAACCTTTGCAATACGTCATAGTCCTTATTTAGGATCCAGAAAAGCTTATTTAGTACCAGCAGATCACTCGAATCGAGCTTTGTCTGTACCTTGTCTTCAGTGAAAATTTTCTTCATTTTCGGGAGAAGTGCATGAGAAAAATTTTGAGAGAATTACTTAACTTTTTTTTAGAAGAAGAAACTTAAAATGAATTTTATTACCAAGAAAAACGAATTTTATGGAATTCAAGAAGAAAATTTCAATTTCTGGAGATTTTTTTTTTTTCTTTTTATTTTTAGAGATCAAAAATAAAAATCACTAGAAAGTAAAGCAGAAAAATCTCTTATGCTATTATATCGGACTAATCACACTAATTTATTTAATTTATGTTTTAAAATCATTAAAAGTACTATAATTAATTTTATCCAGAGTGTGTTGTTGTTTTTACAATATAATTTCAATATTTCTCTCCTGTTGAATATTTTCCAGATCAATTTAGGTCATGTACCAGCCTACAGTTTTGGCATCAAACATTCTCCCTATCTTGGCCAATTTCATGAACTACGAGCTCAATGACAGTTTGATCGTACTTCTGTTCGCAGGGGGCGCTAATTTAGATGCAACAAACATTGTTTTTTTTTTTTGTAGTTAGTTACATACAGTTTCTAGTAATATGAAATTAATTTGAGGAGCACTGAAAAAGGAAAAATCAACATGCGAAACACAGGTCAGACGAATATCAATTTCAAAAAGTGAAGATTTATCATCTATGCCTAACTTGCTATTGCTTGAGCAACCAACAACGTTATCAGATTTTTATACACTGTTAGTTAACATTTATGCAATGGAGACGCCGTAAAAAGTAAGCATTTTTTTTTAATTTTTACTTTTATGTTTTATGTTTGATTTTTGTGCATTAATTTAAGGCAAAAATTGTATTAATTCTAATTTTTGTAAAATGCAATTTGTTAATCTATTACTAAAGTGTTTTTAAATGAAAAAAAAAAAAAAATAAATAAAAAAAAAATATATTTTTTTATACATAAATAGTAAATACTAGTGTTGAACTAATGTAATCTGAAATATTTGTAACGAAGAAATGTTTTTTAGTCGTTTTTGTCTTTGTCTTTGATATTTTATAGTCCACGTCCTATTAGTCAGTGATGTTCGATGGATAATTTCCTTTTGTAGCACTATGAAATCAGCATATCTAAAGGGTGTTCACAAAAGAATACTCTCTTTAAAAAAAATATCTATATTTATATATATATAGGAAGTCTCTGCTTTTGGTACACAAATTTTCTATTTTTTATCCCTACAATAATATTTTCATTGGCATAAAATAATAGGCAAGATGAAGGATTCAAGGAACGACCAATTCTTGTTTTTAAGAAGAATTTTGCTGTAATAGTCACAAATTTGTGTTCGAGATGATCATTTCTTTATAATCTCTACGCAAGGACGATCAACACGTTATTCGATTTTCTGTGTTCAAATGAATTATATGGGCACCTCCAGACATGCTAGGAAATTGAAATCAATCTTGAACGTAATTTCTCTAAAAAAATTGGAGTGAGTTGTTTTAATTTACAAGTATTTGTGTAAATTATGGCGTCATAATTATGTAAAAAGAATTAAGGGAAATTATGTAACAAGGAGGATCTCTTGATGTGGAAATATTATCTTCTTCAACTGCAATTGCCTCAAAATTACTTTTAATGATACTTCTTTATACTACAGCTTTTTCCAGTGTTAACATTTAAAGTTTATGCCTTATACAGTGAAATAAAACATCAAGTATAAAGTTAATAAAATTAAATTAATAAAAATTATAATAAAAAAGATTATATCTTAAAACCAAGAGAAGTGTGTATGCATTTATAATAACAATACGATAAAAACCAGTGTCGTCTTGAAGTAGAAGGAATAGCCGAGTGCTGCTATTAAAGTGATCACTATATATCAATACATCATTAATTTTGTACAAGTATCACACCATAAGAAGATATTGAGATCATTATTTCAAACTACATTAATGGAAGACTACAATTCATTAAAAAATCGTGGAGTCCTGCAATCTTGAAATTCGGAATCTGCACAAAATTCATCTGAAATTTGAGGGGTAAGCGCACAATACACATAATTTAATAATTTCCATCCACCTTAGAATGCATAACAAAAATCGAAGGATTGTTATTTATTATTTGAATATTTGCGCTAATATATGTATGAATTTCTTATTTATTCTTATTTTTTTTAAGAAATAAAACAAAATATCTGAGAAGCTCAGTCGTCAAGTCAAGTCAAGTCTTACTTTTATGTCTATAGTATTGATACAATTTACCAGGGTCGGATCTATTGGGATGGGATGGGGGGGGGGTGCACTTGCCCCGGCCGCTAGTTTTAAGGGGGCGGCAATACGATGGACTTATGAATCCATAAGTAAACGAGAAAAAATCTGATTACAATTTTCAGACCATACTTAACATTTCAGTCTTCTTTCCGGAATTTAAAAGCTCCTTTGCTGATATCATACTTTCAATTGTGCTTATACAGTCAATCAGTTTACTGTCTATTAAATTTAAGTCTGTAAACCTCTGTTAGCTAATTAAACTAAAAATTCTGCTAAATTCTCAAATTGTACCTTTGTCTCATATGAGAGGAATTCAAAAATTGTACAAATGTGGCTGGCAACTCTATGTTCCCCATCATCCATCAATCCTACCTCGAATGTAGACAGAATGTAAGACAGTAGGCACAAGCACAGAGTTACCAGAAATTTTTTTTTAAGCCATCTAAATTTGGCCATTTTAGCCGTAGTTAAGGCGTTTGAGTCCCAGTAAAAAATCGAGTAAAACCTTTCAACCTGAACGGCAATTTGCCAGAATTCCTATCCAGAGTTTTTTTGAAACCGTCTAAAATTTTAGTAGTTTTAGAAAAGAAGACTTATATTGAAAAGTGGCAAAAATAAAAAACTAATTTTAACATAATTAATTTTTTAATTTGTTACTCTTGTGTTAATATTAATAATACCGGAGACAGATATGCAATTTCAATATTGCATTTTGCGCTCAACCGCAAGTCTGTCTCTATATACTGAGAAACAGTTCGGTATACGCTCGGTGTACACTCAGTATGTAGTAGATTGGAACTCAATATTGAAATTGCGAAAAACGTTATAAACCATAATCATTTAATCCACGAACCATTTAGAACCGAATTTAATACTGCAATGTTGACTACAACTTTTTCTGACATTTAATATTTGACACTTGTCAAACTGAAGTGTATTTCGTTTTCATTTTTCATATAGACAAGTAATTTCACAATATTTTCTCGCGTTTTGTACGTGCGCGGAATTTTCTTAAGTCAAATGACAAATCAAGTGATAAATCAAATGTAAGTTCTCTAATTAAATTCTTAGTATCATAAACCGCAAGTGTGTTTCCGAAATTTTCTATTGCAATTGACATAATTGCATTATCAATATTGAAATTGCAAGTCTGTCTCTGGTATAAAATAAACTGTATTTGCAATGATACGATTTTTTACTTTCATTTTATTTTAAAACAGTTTGAGATTCAAACGACATTTAAGATCTATAATTTACCTAAATTTTTGTTTGAATTTCAAATTCATTTTATTTAACAATCATTTGTTTCAAATTCAAATTGTTTTTACCAATTCTGGTTCTAGTTTCAGGGTATACAGTATAAATAGCTCATCTATCATATACATATGATGCCTAGTATACCCTGGAACTGTAATAAAATTTGCCCCAAATAATAAACGTTGTTAGAGGGGCGATAACTAACGTCTTTGCCCCCCTTAAAAACTTTCCTAGATCCGGCAGTGCAATTTACCAAATAAGATTATGCTTCTAATGCAGATTAGATGGCGGCAATATACTATACTAAAATCGTTAATATTACAATATTATGTAGTTATGTTTGTTATTTATTCTAAGGTAACTACTTATTTTTATAATCGCAAATATAAATCGTGATGAATACAGGATGTTTCCCACTACGAGGTCAATAGAGCAGGAGGTGATAGTGCTCACCTAAACGAACCAAAAATTGAATGGCAGGGGGGGCGTTGGGTCACAGTTAAAAGCTCATTGTATGCAGAACTTCAGGGCCTTTCTAACGAATGCTCAACCCCATACCCCTTTCCCTCAAGAATTATGGTTGTCTAAACTAAAAATTTCGGATTTTCTTCCTTTTTTTTTTTTTTAATTTAACCTCTATTATTTTTGGTTGGGAAAAGGTAGTTAACATCACTTTTTTTTTAAAAAAAACTGTAAACTGTACTGTACTCTCCCCTTTAGTTTGACCTATTACACTCTGTGCTATCTTTAGCCGTTTAATAGTTATTCGCTCTTAATCTATTCGCAAACCTATTTTCAAACTTTTTCTCAACGATAATTTGTTCCCTTAGCACGTCATTTTAAAAACTATCGTCTAATTTCGGAGTGATCTGAATAGGTTATGAGTTAATAACTATATAACACATAGGGTGTAATAGGTCACATTGGAGTCATGATTATTTGTTGTGCCTCAATGGAGTTATTTCTCATAGAACGATGTAAAATTTTAATTTATAAAATAGTGCGCTGAGTTTAAAACATTTTTCTTCTTATTACTATTAGATTTATGTGTTAAATATACCACCAGTTATGCAAATATCCCCCGCAGTAGATTTCAACTCCCACCCAAAAACAAAAAGCACTGCATTTTATTAGTTCTACAATCCTTTTAATTATGTATATTATGTATACAAATTTCGTCAAAACCAGTAATATATAACGATAATCAACAAAATCTCTAAGTCTACAATACTTGATTCAATGAAGGTCTTCTAAATATTTCCCACACAATTGTAGAATTGCAAAAACATTAAAAAAATGTTATCCCCTCCTTGGACTGAAATTACTCAACAGCAGTATTACAACAAGAGTGTAAACTTGTGTGTAATTTTACAAAATATCAAAAAATGCTGTACGATTTTGTGCTTATTTTTTAGCAGTACAAAATCCTTGGTGATGATTGTCAAATGTCCACACTTCCTTTTCCAATACTAGGCGGCTTATATGGTGGTGGTTTTGGACGAAGATATGTATTTCCAGTGCGAGGACTTTCATTCCGGTAAAGACTATTGCATGGACTGAAATATGAAATTAAAAATTAAAACTATCATAGTAAAAACAAACTTAAACATATATGTATGTTGGTACCTCTGAGAATTGATGCTAATATTATCAATCAATAAATTTGGATCTTTTAAGCTTTTAAGAGTTGTTGTTGGTTGGCTATTTGTATCAGAGCACTGAACCATTTGAACTGTTGCTGTGACTACTTTCTCTGGTGAAAGTCTATTCAAATTAAAGAAGAAGAAAAAAAGTAAATATTTATTGTTGAAACTAAAAAACTAGGATGTTTCTATTTATAAATTGAACAAACTTAGATATCGCCTTGCGTCTGGCCTAACAAGACGCCTATATAAGCAGAGATTCTGGACTTATACATAGGTACATATGATCCGGTGAGAATCAGAGTGACGTAAGTCAATTTTACATAGTTTGAAGTAAATTAATGTTATGCACCTCGGCCCCTAATAAGTATGAACATCTTCTGTTGAAAATGACAATGAAACACTGCCATCAGTAGCTCTAACTGAAAATTTTGACTTACTTCATGATGATGCGTAGCGGGTGATAGTTAAAAAGTAAAAATTTGGTCTTGAAAATTATTGATTTACGCCACTATGATTTTCATTGGCTCATATGTAGATTGGACCCTATTGGGCCTAGAATATACTTTCTAGTTACAAAAACCACATCGGGTAATCGGGCAAAAATCAAATTACAACAATCACATATCTGATGTGCCAGACAATGTGCCCTATCATTGTCATCCAATTCTTTAGTTTTCTCTTCTAAATCGACAGTAGACATAGTAATAAAAATTTAAAAAATAATTAATATTAAAATAATAAACAAATAAAGAAAATCACCTCCAATAATCTTCACAAATATGAAAAATATTCTGAAAAAATATCTCTGATCGAATGTCTTCTCTGGCAACAACAACAACAAATAATATGAAAAAGAAAAAAAAAATTTAAAAATATATCAAAAGTATAAATTTCTCTTAAAACTCACAATTTCTTATGTTGAAAACATAAAACCGCCGAAAGGATTCCAACTAGAATGGCTAAAATCATACCAGGAATAGCCACAGCAAAAGCAAACTCATCGATGTAGTTTCTTTGAGGTGATTCATCTTTACTAATCCCATTCCAATGATACAATGTTTTCAAAGTGGTCAATTCAGAACCTTGGGGACTTTTAACGCCATGATTATTATGATACAGGACTTCCGGAGTTGCTTCATTTCCAACAATTCTAAAAGCGCACCAATCCAATTTGAATCCGACATTTTCGAAAATCTTTTGAACTGATGTTCGCTTATATGTGCAAGTTGTTAACTTATACAATGGTCTTACTTCCTCTTGTAGTTCCATTAATCGCGGAGAAAACGGAGAGTTGCTACCCAAATGGACAATAACTCTAAAAAAAGAATGTGATATTGTGATGTGGTGAATTTATTATATTATTTCATCTCTGGAAAGTGAATTCCGTCTCACCCTTCTCTCTGCTGAGGCCTTAATGGAAGTCGTCCACCCATTTTAACTGCTGATTCCATAAATACCAGATGTAAATCGTGCTGACTATTAGGCCATAAATCATTTCGGAAAATATTCTTTAAATTCTCAACTCGCCCTGGATCCATTAGATGCACCCAATTTAGATTGTCGATTTTCATCTGAACAACATATGCAGCTGGAAATTTTGGCATAATATTTAGAGCCATTATAAGAGTCCTAGTCTCAAAGTTTTGTTTATTTAATGCAACAACATCAAGGCGAACCTGCAATTTTTTTTACCAAAATCAGTAGAGTTAGTTAGGTAATAAAAAAAAAGTAAATTTAAAAATATAAATAAAATTATCTTCATTTCACTAAAAGACCTCTTTGTTAGCCAGATGTTCTGGTGGTGTACCATATAAGAATCCAGAATGGTACTCAGGACTATACATATAACGCATCCATGAGGGTAAGTCCGGATAACCCTCTAATGATGGCCGATATGTGAATTGTTCCGTAACTCCCTGGAATGTCCAATTGAACATTCGAGGTTCAATTTTTGTTGCAAAAAGTTCAGCTACTGGAATTCGATCAATTACAAGAGCTTCGTTTAGCTCAGTTGCTAAAAATAACGCAAAAACCACACAGAAAAACATAGTTGAATCCATCCGACATATACAGTGATTTTTATACCGTGCCACGCGCGTATTATTGATTTTTACAAAAAGAATGTAATTGTCGAAAGTAAATCTACATTTTCTCGACACAAAAACTAATTTTCATTCGCCTTTCTTTCAATAATAAAATATTGTTCCACAAATTGTAGAGAAAAAGAAATTTCTGCTTTTTGTGATTTTCACACTTTTCACGTATAATGTGGGTGGGGAAAATATTTTAAGATTTCCCATCTGTTCCAGTCATCTGACAGAAATTTCATATCTTTTGCGCATGCGATAGAATTTATTGAGGTGATTTTATTTATGATGAGTTTCGTTTGAGTTGAATTCGTTTGACATTTATGTTCGCTACGGATTCAAATGGATTCGAAAATTATCGCTTATGGAGAACGTGCAACATTTTGTCAAGAATGTAGTGGTGAATTATACAATTATATTAACTATTTTGGAACCGGATTAACCAGTAATAGTCATATTTGCTTCTAACAGTAATTTTGTCAACATTAATAGTAAATTTAGTTCCGACGAAGGATCTCTTTTAAAACAAAAATCTGTGAAGAAACTTCCAGAAATTATGGTAAGCAGTCGCAAAATTATTCCATCTTTTATTTTTATTATAAATCAATAAAATTTTGTTGTCCTAGTCATTCTGAAAGTTATTTATCTGTAGGATCATTAGCTTAAAGTTATAGGCATTTTAAAAATAGCACTTAAATTAAATGGCAGCTAGATTTATCGGTTAAAATTTAAAGAAAGACATTGACTTCTGGGCAACTGTTCAGCTATTTGTATATATTTTTCACCGAAAACATTGTACGAGACTGCAGAACGGCAAAAAAAGGAAACAGAATGGCGCCTAAAGCAATGATGTAAAAAAAAAATTACAAAATAATTAAATTCTTCCATGCCGTCTGTTTCCTTTGTGATCGCTAATTTGAGAATTCATTGGACTTTCAAAATAAAATTTCTAGAATGGGCAATGGATCTAATAATAATAATTATCACGTTTTTTGCATTCTCTTCCAAAAGTTAAAAATATCTGATTAATTTTCATTAGCGAATGAATAAAATACATATGTACATACACTACCTGACTTAACGAAAGTTGGTTGCATTAATTCCATACTTGTTCGTTTATCTCTTTTACAATTCTATATTTTGGCCATAAGAGTGGGACAAAGTAATTGCCTAGTTGCCTTCTCCTCTTCCAAAAGTTTTTTAACTTTTGGAAGAGGAGAACGCAATATGACAATTATCATTTTTGACTGCTACTTTTCATTGGTTGATAAAATTTATACACACACACACTACTTCACTTAACGAATTTAACGAATATTGCCATCATGCGCATTAGAAAAATTTTACATTTTTCTGATCTGAAATTTGCTGATCGGCTGGTATTCGCTATTTCTTTAAAATACACAAGAATGAATGAGACGAAATTACAAATTGTAGTGGTGTAGACAGGTACATTTTTACTGTGGTGAATTTGTTTTTTTTAAAACTAGTGATACCTCTGGCTCTACCAATAGATGGCTCCGGGTGTTCGAAATGAGAAATTTTGTATACATCGAGGATATTTGTCTTTCAAGATAAATTTTTTTCGGTTAGATATTTTAGAAAAAGTAAAATTATTCAAAGATTTAAAAATTAAATTGTCATCACGCATATTCAAGATAAAAAAAAAATTTTTTGATAGGATCTACTGACTTTTGAAAATTGAGATGCACGGTAGTAGATATCTACGTACCTATCTACCAACTATTAGAAAGGTTTCCCTTTACGATTGTAGTTATCATTAAAGTTAACATTAAAATCCATTAAAAGTCTTGAAAGTGTTCCTGCACGAGTAAAGTAATGGAAAATTGTTTTATTTTGAATTTATATTGACCACCTATTCACAAAACCAACTCGTCAAACATTAGTTCGTTTGCAAGTGTTCAAAAAGTTCAGCATTTTTACATTTTTATTTATATACTGGGGCTTCCTTAATTAGGTCCCTTACTAAAGAGAGCAGTCATCTGATTAATGCTGACATTAATCTTCAAACATAGTTCATGTATGTATATTGCCAGGTTATGATACTTCGAAAACCGGCACCCCGAAACTTTAGACATCTTCTAATATTGTTTTCCAAGTCATATAGACTAACTGCTATGCGATCTATTTGATTACGCATTCTTCCATGATGATAGGTATTCCTTGCGTATCCTCTTATCTCACCCAATAACAAGCTCCAAAAAACTGCAGATATAGATCAACAAGAAGATCATTGATTCCGTTGGTGGATATGGTTATTCCGTACTGTCTTATGACGTGTTCTAATCTTTATCTGATCATTCATATCTCCCAATAATAGGGATAGAATTGAGAACTTGACCACAATATTGCTATCGTCTTCAATTCTACCAGGGTATAGATAGAGTGCTTGAGAATAATGTGTGTAAATGTGTTCTTTTGAGTTATTGCAAGACTCATATCCAGTGTTGCCACAAGAGGTAGGAATAAAAGTAACAAGGGGAAAAGTAGCAAAGTAGCAAAATTTTGTAAAAAAAAAGTAGGAAAAAGTAGCAATCTTAAAGAAAAAGAAGTAGGTATAAATTAATAGTAAATTTATTTTAAAAAAATATAAAATCTCTGTGTTAACAATAAAAAAAAAATTAAGACGATTCATACAAAATAAAACTGAATAATTCGCAGAATTAGAAAATATATGTAGAGCTTAGTTGAACAAAAAATATTGATTTTTTCCTTACATAAATTCATTCCATTTCACAGCACATAATAAATAAGGTAGTACATACATATATGTATATTAAACGTTTTATGTCGATATTTCTAAGTCAGGTTTAATGAAAAATGACAAAATTAACTCGTTGTCTGTCTCAATTGTTTTGCATAATGTATGCAACCTAAATTTTTCTGCTTGAAACTCTAAGTTAATAGTAGTTACAACTTGAAGGATTTGTTACAAAAAGTAAAAATATATTATACTTAAAGGATTTCCCATTTTTTCAGCAATTTTTCTTACAATTGTTAAATCGTCTTCTAACGAAGATGATATAAAAAATAATTGAAAAGCTTGCCATTGCTCCAAAATTCTGTCAAGAACTTCCTTTAAAGATAGCCATTTCGTTGGGGCAATGTTACGGATTTTTTTCTGCTTTACACCAACATAATCCTGGAATTCTCCAAACTCCGATATTTTTTTAGAAATTTTATTTCGAACTTCCTCTACTTTGAGTATCTATAATAAACTCGATTGTCTAACTTTATGTAAAAGTAGCATTTTAGACAGAATAATAGAAAAAAAGCATCAAAGTAGCATATTAGGAATGACATGAAAAAAAGTATCATTTTTGCTACAAGTGTAGCAAAGTGGCATACTGCTCATATCCAGTTGTCCATTAGGAGGGAGCAAAAGTCCTTGAATCAAATGCCAAAGTCATCGTATCCGAGGAGCTCTCTATTCATTCGCACTCAGTAATTATATTTTCAAAAAAAGTATTCTGGGCGTAAATCTTGCTGTTAAATATTCCAATATAGTATTTTTTAACTGGATTTTAGCAGCTTTGGTAGAGAACTTAGCTCTTTTATACATTATATTCACTGCGCAAACAAATTTGCTGCTTAGGTATCTATACGTATCTACCATATTTGCATTTCTCATGTTATTTATTATTGATATTTGCTTTATTCTAAAATTTATCGACAATCAAGTTTAATAAATTTCCCAAATAACATAATTAGTTCATTCGTAATTTATACACCTACCTATCTATACAAGAAAAAAATTAGGTGCAAAAAAGCATTCATAAATTGGAGGATAGCACTCTAATCAATTTTGGCCCTTCTCCAGTCGTGGTGGCAAATGCGTACACAAAATATATTTGTTCAAAATTTATTAAATTATTTATTAATTAGGTGTTTTAATATTTTCTTTAGCTTGCAAGCGTATTACATTTAGTTTTTATGTAGTTCTGATGATAATTTTGACAAATCATCATGTAGATGTAGGCATGTGGCTAGACAATTACTATTAGCTTTTACTTGAATAGGATTCGCTGATAAAATCTTCAATATGATAAATTGTGGGGTAAATGTTTTAAGCAAAAATATGTACTTTTTTTGGGTCATGTGAATATATATGTAGCTATTTGCGTGCATGTCACTCTCATATATACTATGGACTGCAAAAAAGTTCTTATGCCGGTGCCAAATTGAAAAAAATTATTGGCGAGAAGTTGAAAAAATCAGCGCGCAGCTCGAAAAGCGATTATAATAAAACGTTTCGAATTTCTGCTGCACATCTTTTGAATATATTGCCTCTGGTAAAACAATTTTATCAGTAATAACCTTAAATAACTAACTTTAAAACATTTATTTCGATGGACCCACATATTTATTTGTTGTTTACAGTTCTCTCTCAGTTGATACTTGGTGCTTAGACCGAAAGAGTCACAAATATAGAAGTGAGCTCACTTTTTGCAATGCATTTCTCAGTCCGGTGCATGTATACCGGCCTCTGTTTGGTCCATCAGGCCTGAATTACAATTACGACTGATATGTTGACTACGAATTGATTTTCAGTCGAAGTCGACGCTGAGGTGAAATTTGTAATTAAATTAATGCTTCAACTGCTTCAATAGGCCAGAAGTGCCGTACCGACTCCGGCTATTGCACTGTGATTGAACTGAAGTCGGCCGCAGCCGACACCAACTTTGCCCTTTGATCAAAATTTACTTTCAGTCGTAATCGCAGTCGAAGTTGCGATTGTATCTTGCCACATATATTTACCATTTGGGCAAATTCTCATTCGACTGATCAGTCGTAGGTAATTGTAATTCAGGCCTTATGCATCTCTAATCAGTTCAACTTCAGTGTCTCTCAGCCCCAGTCTCCTCTTCCTCATATTGCAGGCAGTTTTGTTTAATTACTCAGTTAGTCAACCTACCTACCTAGCTACTTAAAAAGAAGTTTGTAAACAGTCCTGGATACTATTGTTATTATGTATTTAAAATATTTGCGGAAATATAGTGTAATTATATGGATAATTTTTTAGAAGTGTGTGTTCGTTTATATAAGAAGGAAATTTTAATAAAACATTATTTGTCTTTCATTCTACGAATGCAATCAGACTGGTGTTTCATATTATATTTAAGTCAAATAAGATTCTGTTAATTTTGTACTCTATTATTTGCGATTTATGATGAGAGAGACAGAGAGAACACAATGCAAACACGATTGTGTTCTCTATCTTGACCAAACCCATTCGACTATTGAGTGATTGCTCCACGTGCAATCGTTCTCTTATTGTATCGTCATGTTAAACAATAGATGGCGCCAAGGGTGTCGAAATTAGAAAATTATCTGTTCTGCACGAAAATATTTACTGCCTTCCTTGCTTTATAAGCGAAAAATTGTTGATTGCCAATATAGTAAAATGAATCATTGGAAATTTATGTGCCACTAAATCGTTAGACCGCCCTCTTATCCTATATCCTAAAGCAAAAGACGTTTATGTATGTAAATTAAAATCAATTCATTCATTGATCAAATGCGTAATAAGCATTCGCACCTATGAATGCACATATGTTCTCTCAAGAACACTTCACATCAAAATTTATTTTTACACTAATTTTCCCCATCCATGTTATACTTAAGAATGTTATCAATCCACTCGATAATAGTAATATAAAGATGCAATTCAGTTCACCATTAACAGCACCCGCACTACTAACAAAATCATTTTGAATGCATTTCATGGCCTTGGTTCATAAAAATATCAATGGGTATTTCTTCAAAAGTTGACAAGGATTATTAACGCTAAATTATTATAAATTTTTTAAAAGGAAATTCGGAAATATTTTAAATCGAATTTCTAACTACCTGTTAATGAGAGGAAAAGAGAAATTTAGTCTTATTGCCTTAAATTTAGTATAAAGATGTTGAGGGATAGGTTGATGATGATTGAGGTCCTTTGATAACTTTGCTTCATCCTGTTGATATTGGTATTTTTATACAAACCCTGCGCAAGAGGCTGCGCTAGTCGAGAAGTAATACGATATTTTGGAGAGCGTGTTACCAATGATGAATAGTTGCCATGGAGAGAAATTAGAGACTTAATACCCTCGCCATTAAAAAATTGAAGAATTTTAAATCAAAATTTCAAAGTTTTAAATGTAAATAAACTTTTTCTTTTAAGTTGTAAGCGTTCTAGAATTTTTACGGCTCAATTGTCGATTATGTGTTTGTTGATAATAGCAGCGTATGGCAGTATTCTACAGTTGACCAACTAGATTGGTCTATTACTTTGAAGAATTAATATAGCGAAAGTTTTTGTAGCCCCCTCTCTCCCGTCCTCTCTACATACTTTCGCTCATATTCTGAACAGGGTCTTCTATTTAAATTCTAAGTGCGCTATTACAAATTTTTATTTAGATAATGATAGTGTTTTTCGGTTTTTTTTTCTGTTATCGGTAACTTCTTGGTGACGTTATGAATATGTATGTTACTAGAAGAGTATTAGGCTTCGCCAACTCTTTTGAAATGATCCTACACAAACACGTAGACCCCTTTTCGACCTTTCCTCCGCATAGACTTGCCTTTACATAGCAATTGACTCTAACCTCTAATGATATTAATATAAGTAGGTATTTTAAACCTCTCCATGTGGAGATTTTACTTATCTAGTTATATGTTGTCTGTGATTATACTCTGAGAAACATAATCTTACTATTAGTAGTGAAAACTAGTAAAAATTTTCTCTGTTACATCACTTCTCCATTGATATTTGTTTGGATCACATACCCGCCTAACCTACAGTATCCATATCCACATCATCCAACATTATACGCGGTTTTCTGCATTTCTTGAAATTTTCGAAATTTCTCTTGAGCACAACATTGTGGAGATTCTGTCGATGTTCAATCATGTAACAGGTCTGTCTGATTTAAATTAGTTTATAAAGATCTCATATATGAGAATCTAAACTCAAAATTTAGCGACTTTAGACTGAAAAGCAGTAGAATTTTTACTTCATTTTCCTTGCTTTTGAAAAAAATAAAATCTGTTAGCTTCTGGGTGACTAATATCACAAATAAGTAAATATACAGATGACGAACGCATATCAGAAAAATGAAAACCTTATCAACATTTCTAGTAACGAAAATTCCAGCTAAGAAATGTTGTTATTAACAGAAAATGTTCCTAATGTTCAGGCACATATCCAAGTTTCTATCCCAAAGCAATGCAATGCTTTTTTTTCTTAATCACCCTGTAACTCTTAAACGTTTGATATTATCCCCCCCCCCACCCTGCCATACAATTTTTTGTTCATATAGGTGAGTACTATCACTTCCCGCTCTACTGACCTCCTAGTGGGAAACACCCTGTAAAAACACCCTGTATAGTAATACCCGACGACAATATCTTGCATTATACCTAAATATATTTTTTTATAATGGCAGATTAAATAAAATATCAGAATTCTTCTCTTCCTCTCTTAGAACTTAGACGATTAGGAATTTTTCTGAGATGTTACAATCTTTGGATAAATCTTACGGGTTTACAATATTTCGCAGTATTTCAATATTTGACAACGCAAAACTTCTTAAAATTCAAAAATTATAATTGTGTTTTTTTTGTTGTAATTATTACCCTTAGCATTTCTGCATTATTTAGAGCTGGCATAGTAAACATCTATTGTTGTTGGTATATGAAGCTGGAATGATACCGCCAAGATTTCATTCTCGTATCTATACACGGTTTCAGACAGTCAGCAAAAGGACTTTGTGTACAAAATTTTGCAACAAGCCTTTTTTTATGGATATAGTTGTTACTTCAACAGACTCCTTTGGAATTATTTCCTCATTCAATACGCGTAGTATCAGATCCTATAGTATTTCAATAACCAGTACTTTCCACATGAGTAGTTCAATGGGAATGGTGCCAGCTTTAGGAGTTTCCTATGGTATCTTAATTTGTAAACAGGAAATGCATTCGGTCAAAGGCTTGTTTGGGGTGTGTATTTTTGAAAACATTGGCACATTTTTATGTTGCCGATTGAACATCTGTTCAAGATCTTCTTAAAATATGTTCATCACTCTTGAAAAATGCCTTGGTTGCTTACAATAAGTTCCTCTCTTGTAATTTTGTATTTCGCGTGGATCTTGTAAGATACAATTTAAAAAGTTTTTTCTCTTTACCCCTTTTTTTCCACTTGGTAATGATATAGCAGAGCTGGTAAGGAATCAACCTCAATATTGCCTACTATTGCCACGACCTGGGAGTGGGACCGATATTGGACTAAACTGGCTGTAGGAATAATATTTTCGATAAAAATGCACAAATAGGACTGGATGAGTATTAAAAAGACTGCTTTTGATTGAATAGTCTCATGGTGCTTAGTTTCATCAATTTTGAATGGTATTTTCAGTATTCTTCCACCTTTCGGATTTTCCTACCAAAGTCATGTTTATATGCATCAAAGGCACTTAACTGGTACGTTGGCAATCGTTTTTTTTATACAAGGAAAAATCCACACATTAGGTTTAAGTAAATTTGTATTAAAAAAAAAAATAAGGTATGCAACCTCAAAGCTTTTGAATGGGGTTTAATGCAAGTTGATTGACTATCCAACCATCAATGATTCTATATTTCGTTGGTTAGCTGTTAAATTACCTATTGAATTTTTCAATTTCGGTTTTTCGATGGTCTAGCCCCCTACTGTACTCACTTTGCATTGGAATATATTATTTGTCGATCATCAAATGATCAATTCGGGGATTTTATTTTTTTGTCAACTGGCTTTATAATTATTGCGATGCCGAAAGTAGGTTAGGTTAGGTTAGAGTAGTGTCCATCGCGCAAACTCCTGCGATCAGCCTCACTTAGACCTTTTGTGGTCCATTGTGATACCACCTTATTGGGACCCTACCTGGGGAAAATACCTCAAATTTAAGGGGTGCGCTGAAATCAGCCACAATGAATCTTACCAGGTCCTCCAACTCTTTGTCTGCTAGCTCCCCCAATTCGCCGAAGAAGGAGCTGCCGAACGAATTCCTCCTACGCTTGGCATGGTTAGGGCATTCACACAGCAGGTACTGAACGCTCTCAACCTCTTCCTTATCCATACAGCTTCTGCAGAAGTCATTATATGGAGCTTGCATTTGCTCTGGATGTTTACTGAAGAGGCAATGCCCCGTAATAACTGCGATAAGGTTACGCTCATCATTACGGTTCCTCCTAGGGCAAACCTCGGGTCACAGATGTCTTGAAATCGCACATGTGGTAAATTTTCCCCATCTGTGATTTGCCAGCTTACAGACCTGTACGTCTTGGGTGAAGTATTAATTTTCTATTCTTGGTTCTGCAAAATGTGACATTTTCTTCCAAGCTGGAACTGTTGGCTTAGAATTTTTAAAGCAACAGGTTACATAAGCACTATTCGGGATTCCATAAGAAAAATGAAATTGAAAAAAAGTAAAGATTTGTAGCAAAAGGAGCTAAAAAACCATCACAGGGTGTACATATTCTCGAAATCAAAAGATATTTCTATAATTTAAAAAATACATGACATGTATAATTTATATTTTTCTGGAGACCTGTTATGATTTGGTCTATCACCCGGTTCCGGCTTGACGTCGACTTACGGGACACCCAGTAGAAGAATGAGCAATGCGTATACATGCATACCGATGCCTTAGCAAACTTAATAAATGAATGTATGCGTAATCGCAACTCTTTCTTTTCTGATATTAAGTTTTATGCTCGGAAGGCGAAAACAAAAGAAATTAGACAAAATAATTTGTGAATCGGTTGTCCCTATTCAAATGATCGGCAGATTGTAATATCGTTATATTTTTGAAGATTTTTAAAAAATTAGTGCAATGTACCATCAATTCGTATATTGAAATTGTAATATAAAAAATAAAAATGAAAATTCCATACTACTTCTGGCATCAGAAGTAAAAACTCACGATTTATCTTCTTATAAAATTTTTATTTTTAAATGTAATACACTCTCTTATAGAATAATAACTATCAAAATTAGCCTCTGAACAATCTATTTAGCTAATTGCTTAAACTCCAAGAATCACAGGCGGCGCGCTTTGAGCATTTTATTACATTGCCAGAAGGGCCATAAAATATAAAAATTCCTAGAAGGATCTAAAAGGTTTTCCTTTTGTCATATTTTTATTATTTTTATTTTATTAAATTGTCCGTTGGTGCATTTTCTGCGCTTACAGAAGTGAGATTAATATGATAAATATATGTCAGTTATTATCAGGACCACATCGCTCATCCACATTCCAGCCATTTATAAAAAAAAATATTATGATTTATGTTCAAAATTTAAAATTGCAATCTACGTTCGCTTTAGCCGAGATAATAGCAATTTTTCTCTACCACAAAACTATTTCATCCCATTCAAAGCAGTGGTGATTTTAGCTAAAAAAAATTTCAAACTACTTCCGGTTTAACCGAAATTTGGATTTAGATGAATTTCCGTTAAATTTATTTTACATGATCTAAATAAAAATTTAAAAGTTCAATATTATACACAACTGAAACGGGCATCAGACTATGGAGTAAATGAAAAGATGAAGGGAAAAAGTGACATAAAAACAAACTTCCAAGAACAAAATTTTTCATTTTATTTTTCACAGAATGCCAATAGCCCTGACGGGAAGAACAGAAAAATTATTATTTCGCTTCTTGAAATAAAGTGAAGTGAAGACACAAAACATGTACTTATAGAACTTAGAGAATTTTCGCGCTTTTGCAAGCCGATTAAAAGAGCATGCAGAACATGCTTAAAAGTTCTCGCTCTCTCTCTCTCTCTTAACAAAGGAATCGTTGTTTCTGTTTTATAGGCACACTTTTTGTATTCGACTGGACATCTAGTATTTTAACTTTGTCTAGTGCTTCACCTCTGTTTTGTCCATAATGAATATGATCAGTTGTGTCAGCTTCAGTTACTCTTCCTCAAACTGGAAGCAGTAAATGTTGCTTAATTGCCTAGTTAGATACTTGAGAAACAGTCCTACTATTGTTATTGCATATTTTACATATTTACGGCAAATAGTGCAAATTGCATGCGGAATATTGTTTAGAAGTGTGTGTACGTTTATAATAAGGAAATTTTCATAAACATGATTTGCTTTCAGCATTTTTTATTCGTATTATTTTATTTGGTTTTTTATCTCTCTTTTTCTTCAATATCATATTCATTGTGTCGATATAAATAACTATATTATACTATTGTAATCACAAATCCAATTACGACTGCGATGGATGACAATATTTTTGTAGATGAGCTACTCGTTCATATGCAATTTTATTTTTGCATTTATCTCCGAACTAAACTTGACGTTTTTCATTAAATATTTACAATTCCATTCCAATACATCTGGGCATTAAAACACAATTGTTAGAAACTGCAATCAAATATAGTATTCAAATGTAGTTATTATAATATTCTATCACTAACACCTACAAACCTAGAAAGCAAAGTGGTAGATTATTATACATACCCTGTTCTTTTTGTAGTCTGTATTCGCTCTTTAAATGTTTGCACTCTCTAATAGCAAGACATTTTTACCAATCACATGCGGCTACTGAGTGACTGCTCCACGTGGAGTAGGTACTACTACTCGACAGCAAGCATTCTCTTATTGTATCGACATGTTAAACAATAGATGGCGCCAAGGGTATCGATATTAGAAAATTATCTGCTCTGAATGAAAATATTTACTGCCTTTTGCTTTATACCTGAGCGAAAAATTGTTGCTTGTTTATTTTTTGTTTTTCTTAAGTCATTTTCGAAACTACCACTACTGTGTAGTTAAAATTCAAATCATTTAATTTTTTTATGTTTTGATTAATCTAAGGCGGAATGTAATTATCACCAATCAGTAAATAAAAATATTAACGGCTGATTTTCAAATAGTTCTTAATGCAAGTTCAATTTATAAATTGATCCATAAAAACATCCTTCCAAATTGATCATATATAATTTACTTATCTGCAATTATCACAATTTAGACTCCGCAAGGTGGAAATATTTTTCCAAACGCAGATTTGATAAGCATTACCGAACAGGTTGAATTTTAAGTATTAAATGAATCGCTATGGAAATATGGAAATTTTGGCGCCACTAAATCTTTAGATCGAGGACGTTAATACGTAATCATTTTTGAAAACATAATTATCTAAATTAAAATTAAATTTTTCACTGATTAAATACGTACTAGGTAAGCGTACATATGTTCCCTCTTGATGTTTCACTTTAAAGAAATTCTTCTATGCACGATACCGTAATCGTATATATAAATGTACGTGGGTAGGTATCGTATTTTGTAATATTACAATTTGGGAACAAAAAAGAGTCCAAAAGCATATGAATCATGAAAAAAAACCTAACAATAGCAAAATTCCAAGAAACTTCCAATACCAATCTCAATACTTAGCTTCAGAATATTTCTAGCATTATCATGGGATTTTCAACATGCCTTCACTGTTAACCTTTTCATTATACGCAGTTCCTTATGGCCTCCGTCAACCTTTAACATTCTACATTGAAGTTTTCTTTTTTTGCAATCTTCAAGTTTCCCATTATTCTTGGAATCGGTAAGGGTTTACTCGAGCAGACCAGGTATTTTGTAATTTTTTATCTAGAACCCTATCGTTCAGCTTTGTCACTAGGTACTATTTCTATGATATCAGCGCAAACCTATCTACAACGTCCAAGTTTTCATTATTGCCAAAGAACATCCATATTATTGCATTTTTGCGTTCACATTAAATAACTGGAAAACGGTTTTCCTGCCAAAAATCTTTTTATGATTTCAAAGATGTATGTACCTACATACTACCGTGAATATTATACTATACATACTGCCTTATTTACAAGTTTTCGAAACATTCCTATTTTCCTATCAATGTGCTCTTAAAATTTACGATAAGCTGTGATGGTTATTGATTTAGTATATGTACTCTCAAAATTTCTAAATTACTTGATCTTCCACTGATAAGGACACATTAAGTTTTACCAAGAACTTTTAACACTTCAGTGAAGCCAGATCTTTGTCTTCAGTTAGTCACTGAGAATAGGTACTATCGCCTCCCGGGACTTTGTTATTTGAAGCTATTTTAGACAGCATTATACACATCAGAAGTACACACCTTTGTTGATTGCATTTGAAGTACTATTTGATCCGCAATATATTTAATATATTATGAACTCCTTTTTGTACGTTTACTGTTCCTTGTACCGAAGGCACGGAGTATACAACGCTCATCTAGAACATTGTTCATTTCGTCGTTTGATAATAGCATGGTCAGTTTGTGTGCATCTTTTTCCTGAATGTTTTCAAGCGGCCCTATGTATCTAACAATAAAAGATCTTAAGACTACTGCAACATGTTGCGGTCGCAATTATGAATCGGTTTTGCTAAATGACACTATCGATATTTGTCAAGCTCTTACAAACACTTCTGACTGGATTACTTTTAAATGATTTTTTTTTATCCAAATCAGCCATGGAATTTATAAGGATTTCGCGAGCCTATAAGTTTCACTTTCAATTCCAGTTAATGTAAAAAAAAAATGAAAACCATCGAAATTTGTTACTTTTAGGATTTATTGAACTGATTCTTTGATTCTCTAGCTAATTCAACAAATGGTAGATACAAGAACGTTTATTAATTAAATTTACAATTTATAATGAAACAACGTTTTTAATTTTTCAAGACGATTACCACCAGACTAACGGTTCTTGGTGCTCAGGTAAATCTTCTTTCCCAAAATTTATTCGATTTTTGCTGACGTAGTGTCTAGCAAAAATATATTAATGAAATCTGATGTTTTTATAAATTTGAGCTCCAGCGTTTGTACGTGAGAATATTTGACTATGTAGGAATAAATATGGGAACTAAAATATATTTTGAATTCGAGAAGAGTTTTCCTGTGGGAATGTAAAAAATGGAGATAGGACAATTAATGGCTTTTTATATTATGTGGCCAGAAATCGATTGCTTACATGGATTTGAATTTGTACCATGTACATATATCAGGGTTTGTATCATCATTAGTATTTACTGTAGCTGTGCCTGTAACAATATTATCTATAACACCTATATTCAGCATATCTATAATGTTGAAAACTAGATCAGGTCTAGTTACATATTAATAGTAGCATGTCTCAAGAATCTGTTTTGGGGCTCTTATTGGTATCCTGGTATTCTCCAAGGCATGTGTATATACATATATATTCCGACAATGTTGAGGTTTATTACTCCAGACAAGTTGATTTAATAGAAGATAAAGCAAAAATTAACGAACTCTAAAAGTGTTACTCAAAAAGAAAAGTTCCGTGCGTAAATTGCATTCCAATAACTTCATATTATTGTTGATTAATTTAATTGAAATAAATTACTTTTCTTGTTATTTCTTTTTTAGTATTACTATGAATGAATACAAAAGTTAAACGAGATGTTTTCTGAATTTCAGACTGCAAATACTTAAAAGAAACCATCCCGGTCGCACAGCTAACCTGCTCTTAAGGTAAGCGCTTGATTATTTTTGTATTAATTTTATATTACTAGAATTTTTTTTTTTAATTTCATTTCATCCTATCAAATCTATTTCTAAGAAATTATTTTTTATGCACTTTATGGAGCTATCTGTAACAATAACACCAAAATATTTATTATGCAAATATTTATGCAAATGAAACGATCGTTTGTTTTGCCTCTGCTCTGATTACCAGAAATGTTTAACGTATGGTTTACACGTAATGGTACTGTTATAATTGAAAACGTTTAGCGTACATTTACTATGGTAAAAGTCAGATAGTTTGAGTTAGATTTTATTTACACCATCTTTTCCTTGATTGGCTTTTAATTTCTTCATAACTTAATCCCAAAATACAAAACCGAAGATTGAGTTTCTTCCATTCCAGCACTCATCGACATAAATCTCTAAAGAAAGTCTCTGAAGTCAGAAAGTAGGTAATTTTTTTAACTTAAGTAATTTTCTCCAAAGACATAATTCATATTGTATATCTAAATAGTGCCTACCTGATTGTGCACATAAGTTCCTTCTATTGCTGTTACAATATTACTTCAAAAATTATATTAAATTATAGTAACAAAACTTTTCTACAATAACAGTACCATTACGCGTTACCATAACCGAAGTCAATATTTTCTATAAAAAGAACTAACGTCTTTTTGATATTTTACATTAAGGTTGGGTGTTGTGACTATATCAAAACTTCATTGAACTCCAAATAATTCCAGATTGATATCTCTTTGGCTTGAATAACTTCCTTTAATACTTTTAGGCTTATGTGGTGCAGTCGGTATAAAGATAAAGTAAGGAAGACAATTCTTAGTGCCAGATGAATTTTGTAAACTTTGATCATGTTATTTCCACAAAACTGATGAGAAACTCGTTTTGTTTTCCGGTATCTTGGGATACACCTACATATACCTAATTTGGGAAGAAAACTTACGATCACATAAGTAGTGCCGTGCATAATTGAATGTCCTAACGTAGGTTCACACATCTTACAAAATGATCTGATTTTCTTTCCATTCAATTTGATCCGATTCAGTTGCTTCCACCTGGCTTCTACTTTATGAAAATTTTCCGCAGAAAAACTAGAAAACGTACTGGCATTACAGAAGAAGTCGTCTGTTAAAGATATTTGTGATTTCCACCAGATCATCATCAAAATCTTCGCTAAAAGATCGATTTTTTCATAACATGACACAAATAATATCAAAACAGTTGCGCGTACCTCTTTCACCATATTAAGCAAATATAAGCAAATTTTTAGTCCGATTTCGAAAATTGAGTAATTCATTTTTTTCTATTGAGAATTGTCTCAATTTTGCTTTTCTTGCTTTTGTAAGAGACTCTACTTTCCTTCGGTAATAAAAGTGACCAGCAAAAAAAATTGACTTCACAAAATCAAAACTTATAAAAAACCGAAAGTTAAAAATTGCTTCTTTGAATTTGGATTGGCGAATGCATAAAAACACACATTATCTGGCATAACGAAAGTTGATTGCATTTATACTTCTTCCCCATCTCCTTGTATGTTTATCTCTTTTACAATTCTATTTTTGGTCATAAGAGAGAGAGAGAGACAGAAAATAATGGTAAGCGTCACATTGCCTTCCCTCTTCGAAATGTTTTTTAACTTTTGGAAGAGGAGAAGGCAATGTGACAATTAAAATTTTTGACTGCTTCTTTTCATTGGTTGATAAAATGCATACACACGCAACGCACCCTACTTTACTTAACGAACTTAACGAATATTGCGATCATGCGCATTAGAAAAATTTTACATTTTTTTTGTTTCTTTAAAATACGCAAGAATAAGGGAGACGAAATTACTGTTGTAGCCTCAGGCATGTTTTTTATTTTATAAGCTAGTGATACTTCTGCCAATAGATGGCTCCGGGGGTATTGAAATGAGAAATTTTTCAGCTTGATGAGATCAAGTTTTTGTAATCTGTGGCTTGAAGTTTTTCGATTTCATGGTGCAATTTATTTTTAAACTGGTTTTTTGAAATTTTGCGTAGAATGGAAATAACAATGACATAAAAAAAAGTAATAAAAAAATAATTTATATCAAATAAGAAATGTTTTAAATTTTTGTATGTTCGTTTTCCTTCACGATCCATGCCAACCATGTCTTTCAAAATAAAATTTTCAATTAGAAAAAGTACAAATATTTAAAGATTTTAAAATTTAATTACTACTGCTGCTACTGAAATATTTTTTCTACTTATTATAGTTTCATATTGCTGCCTTGAGTACGACTTAAAAGTTGCGGCGGTTGATATTCTCTGTTCTTCTTTTAAATGCTGTTGAAATAATAACTGTCCTCTCATCTGAGTTTTACTTTCATGCTACATATTGCTAGTATCTCTTAAGAAGCTTACCTTTACCCAATCTCTATTATTGTTGTTTTAACACTCACATGTACCTATCTACATACTTTAATAATGATCACCATTGCGAGCTCGACCAAGTTTTTGCATTATTTCATTTAAGCGGGTACCTCCTTACTTATGCGCTGTGAACGAATAAATTCTTAGTAGTCGATAATCAGGTCGTCCTCATCTCAATCACAATCCATATTAGGATTAAATCTATACAATTTTTACTAAGGCCCGAAATATTTTATTTCATTTCATTTGTTGAAAAGTGTTATAATTCTTCAGTAATTTCGGAAATTTAACTGATCGATTTTCTTATATAAAAATATTACCAATATTTTTCCTTCATTCTCTTATTATTAAAATTTTGTTTGTTCTTTGGAGAGTTGAGAGCTCCAATCTTCCGTAGTATCTCATAACGTCTGTGGTCGGTATAAATTTCCATCCTCCATCCTCTTTCAGCCACTCCACTTGTGTATATAGAATTTTTTTTAAATATTCGATCGATGTTTTTTTCAAAATTTATTCTCAAATTCTGTTTGCTTATGAGATCGATTCACCCCATTAAAGATAGTGTGTCAATCCAAATGTGTAGTTACTTACAAATACTGGAGAGTTTTTAAGGTCCCAAATTTAGCTCAAGTTGACAGTTTACCACTGTGAAATGTTGTAAAATTAAAATGCATCGAATTCATCCGAGGTCTATTAGAAATTATTGCATAATCGTCATTCCGATCCTCTTCTGTTATTTTTTAGCTATATTGACCCATTTGGTTGCAAACATATTGATTTTCACAATAATATTTTCCCATTGCTATACTTAAGAATGTCAGCATTCCACTCGATAATAGCCATATAAAGATGCAATTTAGTTCACAACTTAAGGCACACGCATTACAAACAAAATTGCTTGAATACGATTTATCACTTTCTGAATTTTATCATGCCCTGCCCTGGTTCACAAAAATGTGAATTTCTTCAAGAGTTGAAAAGGATTATAATTAGAAGCAATTATCGCTAAATTATTGTTATTTTTTGCAATGAAATTAAGAAATATTTTAAGTAGAATTTCTAACTGCCTGTGAATGAGGGAAGAGAAACTTAGCTGCACCCATAACTAACATAGAGTCCTTAGCCTTATTGGCCTAAATTCAGAAGTTGAGGGATAGGTTGATGACGATTGAGGTCCTGCGAAAACTGTTACATCTTGTTCGGCGTTATTATCAAACCCAACACAATAGGCTACTTTGCTGATGCAACTTGTCATTTACAATGGTCTTGTTAGCGTGTTACCCCAATGGTGAATTCTTTCCATGGAAGAAATTATATCCTCGCCATTAAAAATTGAAGAAGTTGTAAGCGTTTTAGAATTATTATGGAACAATTGTCGAATAACTGGTTTATTCCACCGAAGAATTATAAAAAGCCTTGATTCGTCCTTTAAAGCCCTCTGCGCTCAACTTCAATGCAAATTTGGAATTATGTTATCATTATGTTGGCTTCTGGGTGGCTCATATGTAGATTATCCATTGCCGAGCACCATCTCTATCTAACACTCCAAAATAAATAGACCATAGAACTATCCCTTCGAAAACGTCCAACGGTTTAATTGGCTCTCATTAGGACCGACTTATTTGAGTCATATATAAATATTTCATATGTCACCTGAGATCTTATGATTGCTCTCAATGTAACACTCCTTTAAATTTTACGAACAAGGCCACGAGTTTTAAGTTGACTTATCGAATCAATCGCTCTATTATCATGTGTGATGCGGATCCATATAGGTATACTTAGGTATCAAACGCATAGTTGGTTTAATTAATGTGCTCCCAGATCTGAGGACTCAGCTCAGCGCTAGCGGTGCAAGATACATGTGTTGTCAAGATTTACTATCATTTCTATAGTATAAGAAAAATCTTTATCGATTTCTTAATTTTATCTTATAGTACCAGCCGAAAATGTTACGACGATTTTACCATTTGATGTATCGGATGTCAGATTAAATAAAATATCGGAAACTGCATCGTCTTCGGCTTTTAGAAGTTTAGAAGATGTTATCTTCCTCAATCCATCATCGATGAATACGATTAAGATTCACAATATTCCTCAGCATTTCGACATTTGACAACGCAACACTCCTTCAGATCCAATCTTCAGTTTAGCTAGAATTTTAACCACATGAATACGGTCCTGGGTCCTTTGTGCTTTGTTCAAGAAATTCATTTCATAATACATAGGTAACAATGCCAACGCTATTGGTTAATTACTCTTGAAAAATGTCTTTCGTGTTTGTAATAAGATCTCCTCTTGTAACTTTGAGTTTCGCATAAATCTTGTGAAATAAATATTTGAAGAGCGGTCTTTTGCCACAGCAAATTAACAATGTTCGTTTAACTATGCTTTTGCGGTTTAAAACCTCTAGTTAGTGTGAAAATGCAATTTGGAAAACTTGGTTTATTTTGAAGAAATTTATTTTGTTAAGTAATTTGTCTGAAAACTAAAAGCTTATGTTAGATTACAAGTAAATTTTAACCATATTTCATTTGAGGATGGTATAGCAGAGCTGATTAGAAGCAGTCACAAAAATGTCTAGGTATAATAGGTATTACCGCGGGCTCGGTCTGGTATTGGTTCAGACTAGCTGTGGAAAAAATAATTTCGATAAAAATGAATAAATGGGACCCGATTATCAAGAAATAGGTAAAATCACCAAATTCAGAGTTATATCAATTCTGAACGGTGTTTTTTGTATTCCCGTACATTTCGTTTGATTTTTTCTTACATTTCATCCCGAAATTTTTTTTCAAAATGTTACTTGATCTGCAATTATTATAAAGCTTTAAGTATAAAACTAAGAAATTCAATTGATTTACTAATAGTAGGGAAATTATGTGTTACGAAAACGCAAAACTGGGAGTTGATTGGGTTCATAGGAAAAATACATTTATTTGCACGCGTCTTCTCTATCGCATTCATCTAGGTAGGTTAAGTAGAAGAGGAAAATATCATTGAAATTAGTTAAAATAATAATTTTCATATTAACAGTGATCCCCTCTTTTTACTATCCACGTTAATAATTTAAATTTTTTAAATGTGCCTAAGACAAAAATTGGATCTTGTAATGTCACTTGGATTATTATTTTTAATCCTACAAAAAATTCCCTTCAAAACCAACCTTAACACATGAAAAAGTGACGAAGGGGCAAAAACGAAGTATTCTATTATGCTCCCATTTCACCAGTTTTTGTTTTGTTTATATAAAATCTGTAGGAATTGTTGTACCAATGCAAAAGAATAATCTAATTTATTTTCTGGGTTCAATTTGCACGTACAAATACTCGCATTGTATGTATAACATTAACTGGATATATATATATATATTTAGTCTGCATTGTTATCGGTAGTCAACGATTCCCGTATCACCAGCCACAAGAAAAATTATAGAGTTTTTAAACAGACTGTAATAAACGCTCGATCAGTAAAGTACGTGTTTCACTTTTTTAAATCGCCCAATAATTATTCCTCTTATAAATTCAACAACTACCTACACATTCAAATAACTGAACGCTGTAAATGTATAAAAGACAACTGCAATCAATTTTATTCTAAACACACACATTCCTGCAGTCGCGTAAAGTTTTAAACAAAAAATATTCGATCCACAGAATAAGGTGAAGCAGCAAAGTTATGTGAGTGTGATTAAAAGCTATGCGAACAGAAATGGTGTTTGCATTTATTTATTTTTCATTGGATTGCGAAATCAGCAGAACTACCCATTAAAAAAAAAGTCTCTGTTTTCTCTCAATAGATGGCCTTACATGTACCAAAATGAACTTTTTAGTTCTGATTTTTATAAATTGTGGTGATTGGATTTTTTTTCACATTTTGTTTATTTTAATTTTTACTATCGATATAATTTAAAAAAAAAAAACTTCTATTGTTTTCATAATTTTTGGAAAATGTTGGAATAATTTTTTATCTTAAATTATTAAAATATAGCGATAATTATTAGTTTTGATTAAATAATAAAATGCGATTCCCTTAAAATAATTTTGAAAAAAATATTTGTGGTTGTGTCTCGTACCTACAATAATTATACCATCAGTCTGGAATGGAATATGGGGTTTCTCTTACTGGTAATAAATGTTGTAGATACCCCTACATTACCTACCTAGATACCTACTAAGAGCTTCTCAGATAATAGTGATGATGTCAAATTTCAATTGTCAATTTTTATATTGGTGTAGTGAGTTATTTCATTTAAAGTAAAAGATTTATTTTGGAATAATTTTTTTATTATTTCGAAAAATGCAATAGTTTTACTAAAATACTTAGTTCAAATGTTAATTAAAAACAAAATATAAGTCCTGATTTGAAAATTCTCAGGGAAATTGATTGGGCTGCTGTTCTGCTTCGAGGGATGTTGATGAACGCACATTAGAACATAGTGACAATCTAAGTCATGGCATGCATGAATTCATGCTTATTCTTACAGCAGGTCTCGAAAACAGTAAAATCGCTCTTGGTTTGACGATAAGTTCAACCATGTAATATAAGCAAAAGAATCTGCTTTTCGCGCGTATCAATTGCATTCATGTCCAGAATTGATATAAGTCTACAACACTGCATAGAACACCTGCAAGTCCATTATCCGGAGCGACACATTTCTTTTTGATAAAAATGTTAGACTAAGAATCTTGGCAAGCAAAGGCTTTTGGTCCCTGGTCAAAACCATCAGGAACGACTTCACCAATTCTTCTATACTTACACTACTTAAAACTGGTCAAGTCGTTGTTGACTTCCTGGATAAAGCTAATATTTTGGTTGGTAGATACGCTTCAAATTTTCGTTTTCTATTCACTTCACGGACACCATTTGCCGTAGGACTTGATAGATCCTTTCAAAGCTGGCTAAACCTCTGCGCAAAATATTCTTCTTGTTTAATTCAACAGGAAAATTTCCAACTGGTTGAAAACTAGCTCATGTTCCATCTATTCCCAAGAAAGGATAGCGTAACGATCCTTCATATTATCGACCAACTGCAATCACTTCGATTCTTTCAAAGGTTTTTGAATCTATTATTAACTCCAAATTAATGAAGTAGCTAGAAACCACACATTTCATCAATGATCGTCAATATGGCTTGTGGACTGGACTTGCTTGTTTTTTGTTATAGAACGTTGGAATCGTAATCTTCATGATTTTGGTGCATGATTAGATAATAAAATAACAACTTTGATAATATCAAGTTTTACCGACGACAGTACCCTTCCTGCTTTGACACTCTTCGGGACTCCAGAGAAATGGCACATCTGTCAATCGTTTTTGAATGATTAGATTATTGATTAACTATCTTGAGAGCATCCTCGCTTGTGGTGAAGCGAATCGCGTCAAATTCAAGACATCTAAGTCTCAAAGCTGTCTCATTTTTTTAAAAGAAAATTATAAATTTTTCACTCCCATATCTTTTGATGGAGCACTGATTTATGGTACACTGTTTTTATGCTTTCTTGGTATTAATATTTCCTGTAAGTTAAGCTGGATAGATCACATCTCCTCTGTTGCCAAAGAAGCGTCGAAATGTCTTGGATTTCTGAAAAGAAATATTTCAGCCCATCGAATCTAGCGCTCCTCTACAAGTCCTACATCAGACCTAGAATGTAATACAATTCCCATATCTGGGCCGGGGCTGTACGCACAGTTTTAGCTTTCAGAGCCTTTGAGCTCATTGGCGATTTGGCCATTACTTATCAGTTCAACTCACTCTAGCGCCGACACAATGTTGGATTCTTTTCGCTCCTTTCTCTATGTCCTTCCTACCATTCTGTGCTTAGCTTATTAGTCAAACTTTCTTAGCTTTTCCATGAAATTATATACTTACAAGATCTGTATTGCATCTGTTCTCTCACGGCTATTTTAAAAAGAAGTAAGTATATTTTGCAAAGCTACCTACAATTTATGATGAATTCGCTATTTTTACAACACACAGAATTCTGGATCCGCCCCTGCGTCCTTCAGGAAGACTTCTTGATGGATTGCTTTCGAATCATCTGGAAGATATCGTCTAATCATCGCGCTGATGATTTATAATCTTAATGTTTGGTGGGAAGAAGATGTATTTTTGTATACAGATCAAATCAGTATGCAACATGAAAGCAGAATTAAAAGGAGTAAGATTGTATCTTGTAAAGATAAGTGAAAATGCAACGAAACCACAAAGTTATTTATATCTCAATATATATTTTGCAAAGTCAACGAGATTCCTAGAAATGTTCATGAATGCAGATGGCCTTTAAATCGGTCACCATTTATATGAACGAAAATTTGGTACTTTCGGGTATGAACTAAAATCGTCGGTATGGCATTCCGAAATTTGAATTTCTCGTTAAAGTTAGCAGGCTATTAGGAGTATGCATTAGGCTAATAAAATTGAAAATCCCTCTGTAATGAATAAAGTTATTGCAATTTAAAAAAAAAACTTTACCCCTCCCGATGCGAGCTCTACCGCAAATTTCTGACATGACCAAACGATGTAGAACATTAATGCGCATGTCTGTATAAAATTTGGTGAAAAAGAGTTTTTCCCCTTTTACCCCACCAAAAAAGATACACCCCCTTATGTGTTGACCCTCTGAGAACAGTTTAATAGATTTACCATCTGATAGCATGTACCAAATTTTGATTGTCTCAAACCTTGACCCCGTTAACAACTTTAAGAAATTTGGGGTACTCACTCTTTAAAGGCTTACCAATTAATATACAAATCCGTCCGAGTCAAACTTAAATCTAGTGATTGTAACAAACAGTTTCGTCACACACCAACTTTGCACAAATCTCAATATTTCTAGAAATCATCAGACATACCACCACTATTTTGACCATAACTTTTTATCCTCTTCATAGATTTTCTTAAATTTTCTTTGCATACATGGTAGACAACACCCACACCAACCCATCGCATACCCCCAGAAATGGGGGTTCAACCACACCATTAACTCAAGAGTACTTCTAGAGCATATGTATTGGGAAAAAAAATTAATTTTCCTACCTACCACCGCTCAATCAGCGATAACTCTCCAACCGATGGACCGAACATACCCAACTAAGAACCCAATGGTAGCTAACACCCAACTTCTGCTCACCCATCTACCAGTTTGTGCAACTAGCCAACCCATCACCTCTAGCGGGCGTCCTAGGTATGAGGGGTAAACTTTGCACCAATCTCAATATGATTTTGTCTTTTATAATTTCGAAGTCTTTTATAATTTCGAAGTCTTTTATAATTTCGAAGTCTTCGTGGTCTGGGATGGCTGCAATCCACTTCCAAGCACTACCTATGAAATTTAATGATCTTTTTAATTTGTGTGGTTTTAATTTGTCTAATAGATCTTCAGTTTGGAGCCATTCGTGTCTAAGATAAGGGAATAGGGGATGACTGCTGGTTATGTCCTGCTGAAGGATTGGATCTATTTCGGTTAGAAGTTCCTTGTACCTTTCTAATTCAATGACGTGGATTAGCTTGAGATTCTCATCTTGTACTTTAACCTTTCCGGTATTAATGGCGATAATTTGCGAGTTGGAGTAATCTAGCATCTGAAGCGGTGCTCAGAGCACATCTGTAATAAAAAGGGGATCGATCTTATAGTAAGGAATGGTTTCGTTTTAGTTTCTAATGTTACTTTTGTGAACTGTTTTCCGTGATTCTGTAATAATTGTCGTGTTGTTATTTTCTTTCACTATTTCTGGTTTATATCTGACGATCAATTTAGAACCTAACCTTTTGTTGTGCTGGACGTATAGTACCAGACCTGGTTCGTAACTTTTAATTGGTTTACGTTTTTTGTTGTGGTGCTTAAGATCCTTTTCCTGTTTCTCTCTCAGTTTTTTAATGTTGTCAAGGTGGGTTTGTTCGAATTCTTCGGAGCTTAAGTTGAAGGTTCTGCCATAGAATAATGTTATGGGTTTCTTTCCGGTAGTAGAATGAATTCAGTGGTT
This sequence comes from Dioctria rufipes, assembly GCA_963924295.1. NCBI lineage: Eukaryota > Metazoa > Arthropoda > Insecta > Diptera > Asilidae > Dioctria > Dioctria rufipes. The sequence continues at coordinate 14,590,153 of OZ002745.1, forward strand.
GTATTCGTTGACAGCTCTTTCGAGCAGTTCTTCGAACGTTCTTCCTAAACCGTCTGATTTCATGATTTCCGATAGGGTTGAATGGAATCTCTCGATCTGTCCATTGACTTCACTCTTATCGGGTGGGGTCTTGAATATTTTAATTTTTAGACCATCTTCATGCATGGAAACTATGGAGACCGAATTTAGCGATTTTTCGTTGTCTAACGCGACAATTTCCGGTAAGCCGAAAAAGAATAAGATATCCCTTAGGGGTTGTTTCACATATTCTATAGCTCTGGATCTTAAGAGTTTACAGTGGGAAAATTTCGTGAATTTATCAATAGCAGTGAGGACTAATTTCTTTTCTGTGGAGTAAATGTCTACGTGGACGATGTGACTGGGATAATTTGGAATAGGTGTAGGGTTGATAATCTGACTATTCGGCTGCCTATCGTATTCGTTTTCTTTACAAGTGGTACATCGGCGAACCAAGCCATTGATCTTTCGGCTCATCTTGGGAAAATAATATTTCTCTATTAATTGGTTGTGGAATTATGTAGACTGTTGCCCTAATTCTCTTAAGCTATCATTGCCGATAATTCCATCGAAAGACTTAAGGGTTGGCAGGATAAAAAGTTTTAATTTGCGCTCAGGGCCGAAAAGGTCTATTAAAGCATGATGTGTTACTTGAATGCTGCCCTCTACAGAGTTTGCTATGAATGGTTTCTCATTAGGAATGGGATTCCTTACGTATGGTGGCAGAATATAATTTTTGTTGGATCCAGTGACGATTAAGAATTTGATTATTTTTCCGCTCTTCGCCGTGTGCTACAAATAGGGAAGCGAAGAGGTCCTTAATCTAATAAAGGTATGTCGTCGAGTTCCTCTGTTTTCTCAGTGTTGGGATATTCGCAATGCTGCAAATTTTCTGACCCATCCGCTTGTTCCTGAGAACTAGTGTAGTGTGCGAGCGTCTGTTCTTATGCTTCATCAGAGCTAGCTAGTTCTTGGTAGTAGGTTTGTAGATCGGAATTTTCAAGGGATTGCTCCACATGAAGAAACTCTTTGAAATTTTGCGGGTTGCGGCTGACGTACCTGGTTCGCAAGTGGTCTCTTGTACGCAAGACCTTGGAGGTTTTGCCTATTTTGATAATTCACCTGGCGTGATCTGATTGATCGATCTACGTCCATTGATTCTGGTTTAGAAGGATTTCCAAGGTTACTATAGTTGGGTACCTGAGAGTGATGAGGATATTGCTGCAAATATCGTTAAGGATATTGTGACGTGTATCGCCATGGGTATTGCGGTCTAGAAAGGTTATGAAGAAGTTCTGGGTAGAAATTTCTTGGTCGTTGTGGATAAGAAATGGGTTGTGTTGAGGATTTTGCTCTCTTAAGTGGAAGCGGGGGTGGTGACGAAGGCTGTATGCCGCGAATATTTCCCTGTCGATGTTGAATGCGATAGTGGACATTTTCGAGCTTGAGACATAGGTGTAAAGCTTGGGGCAAATCTGCTGGTTCCCTCATACTCAGCAACTTTGGTAGGTCTCCTTTAAGTCCCATAACGAATGTGTCCAGCGCTTTGTCTCGGTAGGCTTGTGTCATCACGTTCATTGTTTCCTGGCTAATGTCTATGCAGGATAATTTATTCAGGATCAAAGACAGGTGATAATAGACTTGTTGGTAGAATTCAGGGATGCTGCTATTTATTTGGACGATCGTGGTCATTTGGTATTCGAGTGTACCCAGATCTCTCTTGTCAGCGTAGTGAAGGATTAGATATAAGATAAGATATTCTCTCCCAGTTTAATATGGTATTATAAAATTCTAACGCGATATCTGCATTGCCTGTAATTTTGTTTCAGATTACGTTTAGTATGCCGAAGTATTTGGGGGTGCCTCTCAAATTTTCATAATTTTTTAGAATCCTGTCGGCACTCTTTTTCCAAGAGCCGAATTCCGCTGGGTCGCCGGAAAACTCCGGTAAACTTTTTACGACGTCTGGTATTCTATCCATGTCGTGTAAGTTAGAAAGATATTTGGCCTGTGTCATGATTAAGGTCTGAACCGGTGTGAGTAAATTGATGGAAGATTTGCTGGTTTTCGTTTGTAATTATTTCGGAAATGATTTGTTGTAATTGATTCACGTCGAAAGTGTCTTTGGTGTCAGAACTACCTGAAGGAATAGAACTAGTCTTCGAGTTAGAGATTGCATTAAGTAGGGATGGTTTTAAAATATTGTCTTATTCATCATTTTTGTTTGTTTTTATAATCAATTATGCTCAATACCTAATGGTTTCACTGAAGTTTAATGATAGACCTAAAACGGAGACAGTCACTTTTAGCTTTAATGGAACTTAATGAAGAATAATTGCACTGCACATGCGTCTGTCCGCTTTGCGCATGAATGATCGCACCTAGTTAATATTCAGCTTTAATAAAATCACTTTACGAATATTTTCTTTGACATTAATAAAATAATTTCTTTTACCGTTAGATTTGAAATTCGTAAGAAAGACGGATTTGATGAGACAAAATTAGATTAATTAAAATTACGATATAATTTTTAATTTTAATTCTTTACATTTTTCCTATCCAATTTCACTTGATTTCCTTATAATGAAATATATTTAAATTAAAGGAGAAAGATTGATTGATTTTTTTTTCACTTTCTTTCGATTATAGATTTTTTTTCCACTTGTAATTTATTCTATTTAAATCAAACAACAAAAAATTAAATTTTCTTTGTAATTTCTTTTTCGACAGTTCGAGTCTAAGAAGATTTTCCATTTATCGATATTTTTCTAATTAATTAAACAAAGGAATTGATAGACTTATATTGAAATTAGCAGACGTGTGGTTACCATCTCGAGTTGTAACAGCATGACGTGGGTGCTCAGATGCCTTGTCCTAGGTGGGATCGCTCGTGGTACTTCCTTGCAACGAATTAGGCGGCTGGTAGCAAATATTTTAAATCCGGCCTGGTTGTCCTTGATTCTTCCATTTGGCAGCTCCGTTTTTCCTGGTGTTGGATACTACGGGGCCTCTTTTCCTAGCTCCTTAGTTGCGCAGACTTCGAAAGGCTTTACTCCTTTTACTTGCCACTGTTGTAATAAGTAATTTTTCTAATTTCACAGAAACTTTCGTAAGTGATGATTGGTTACGCACTTTCGCTTTGTGGTTTCGATTTAAACCTTGATTGAAATCACTGAACTTTTGCTTAACTACCCAACGGTCCCTGCTCGGGCGCCAGTTAATAAAATGTTTTTCACTTGTAAGAAAAAAAAAACAAATTTTATTAAACGAACTTTTTATTTCGCGGCGGCTAGATTACAACTGAACTTTTCTTAAAGTCTAAAATCTTTACTAGCTTAACTACTTGCGGCTATTTTGATTAGGTTGCAGTTTTCACTGTGGGAATCGTTCTTGATGTTTGTCGAGTCCAGGAAATGACTCGAAGTCAGCTCTGTTGTTGGTTTCATGTTGCTTGATATTTCGTGAGAAAGTTTATGTTGCTGGTGTTAACTTATATGTGGATTTTGCTCTTGATTTTACTTGTCGCGATACTTTTTGCGGTTAGTTTTGCATTGAGGTTGATTGCTACAATTAAAAATCATATCAGTGTGACCAAAAGAAAACACCCTACCTACCTCTGATAGAAACGATAAGAAAAAGTGGCATATGCAATGTCAGGTTAAAAGAATATAGAAATTTTAATAAAAAAAAAATTATAATTTAGAATTGTGCTTAGCCTTGCCCTTCTTTCATCCATCTTTTTTTTTTAAATTTATTTCTGCTCTTAGTTTCGTATTCTTTGGCTCACATCCGTCCTTTTTTCTCTTTTTCGCTATTTTTATTCATTTTTTTATTATTTCGACAAAAAATTAGTTTGTTAGTATGGACAACGAAATAAGATTTCTTTTAAGAGAGTATAAATTTTTTTTTTTTTTGTTATACAAGAGCCTATCTCGTAAACGTGTTTTTTACAAATAGCTTCACGAGAGAACGGTTTTCTTCGTAAAGTATAAATGTTCTCTTATATCAAATTTTGAAAAAAAGGTGAACTGTTGAAGAAATATTTCGATTTTTTGCACAAAACATAAGCAGTAAATTATTTATAAAACAAAAACTTTACATGTAATCAAAAAACGTACTCCCCACTGACATATATAACATGGACTGCCTGATTTTCTATTTCATATGGGTCAATTTTTGTTTTACTATTCATATTAAAAGTTCAACAAATTACAGATGCATTCGAAATTATTTCTATTCTTGGAATCTTATTCCTACAACATCAAATATTTTTTAAACTTGATTTTTAAAGAAATAAAATTAAGCAAGTTTTGTCTGCCTGTAACTAAAAGTAGGTATGGGGGATAGAGAAAGTGTTACAACTATTGTATTGTCATCTAATTCTATTCTATATATTCATTTGTAAAAGCACTGAACTGAAACTGGACTATGGTGGATGTTGTAAAGAACTTGTTATTTGAAGTTCAGTGGAATAAAGTAGTTAAACCAAAAAGAGACAACTATAGAAAAGTGATCCCGTAACAATTTTAAATAATGTAAGCAATTTCAGTAGTGTCAGTAGCCCACTTTATATATGTCAGTGGTACTCTCATAGAAAATGTAACTGTGAAGCCGCCCGATCCATGGAAAGGTGTTCCAGAATAATCCGTTCTTCCAGTTTGAAAAAAGTGGGTTCGAGGAAAACGCGTTTAAAGTTGTACGAGCTCTTAATACTTGAAATTTTCTTTTACCTTTAATCTGCAATACATTGCTGCGTTTATTATAACATTTGCGCACCATGATGAATGGTGGTGAGCTCAACACGCGCTCCGAGGCGCTGCCATTATAGCATTTGCACTCCCTGGAGTATGGTGGTGAGCTCAGCATGTTTTCCAAGGCGTTGTAGCAAAATCGATAAGTGAATCTTCTTGTTATGACCCCAAAGTATTGTTTACGCAAAAAAAACAAAAAAATAGAATCCCATTAGATTTTTTGATATCAGAATATTTTTCCGTCGTCAGGAGTTGTCACCGCAAGTCACTTTGGTATAGCATCGTCCTCAAACCATGGGCATTGAGTCCTATATATATATAAAAATTAGATTTTTGTAATCCATCAAACAATAAATAAATCCCATAAAATAAATATTTAAAAAATTAAATAAAAAATAATAATACCCATTTTCTTAGCCTTGCAGGTAGGTACATATGTATATACCTACCCTCTTAAATAAAAGAGCCATTTAAGCAAGCTTTGCTTTAGGCCCTTTTGTTTTAATCACAAAGTGATTTCCCTAATATAATGCTGGAAATGGCGATTAATTCCATAATCCATGGTTTGCGATATTCTATACTTGTTAGTCTGTATATCTTACCTTTGCAAGTTAATTCAATGTTAGTAGCAGCTGTCAATGGATGGGAACATCCATTTACTCAATGATCTATCTAATCGCCACATTATCTAATCTGATTGTGATTTTAAGTAGAACATGTTGATAATATAGGTAGATACCTCATTAAGTTGATTACGCGGAGAGCTGTCTGCTCATGATCACGTCCAGTATAATATAAAATTATTATTATAAAGTGGGAGTATACCCATAACTTGCAGCTTCAATATCTACAAGGAGAGCATAGGTGTTACGTGTTAACAGTCGATGGATTTAAATTAATGTTTTATAACCAATGTTAGAAAGAATAACTGCCGGATGTCGGAAATACTTTTAACGGTCATCATAATCAATCCATACCTACTTACCGAAGATTATTCATTTTCTAAATTGAACAGACTTAAGTTCTCTATGCAATGTGGGTTGGGGGTAGTATGACCATATAATAGGAGAATCTGTACATATGTCAGTAGTATAAACATACGAATATAAGCCTTTCAAAAATATTCCAAATGAGAACAGCTCCTGATGTACCTAGGGTATACATTTAAAAAAAAAATTCTGAACTCTAATAAGATCTCACAACAATGATTTTTTGCATATCTCTTTATTCATTTAGCAATTTACTTCGTTGATTTTTTCTAATTCTCTACGTTTTTAGCAAAAAAACTTCTTCCATATATTTGATAGAAAGAACTATGAATTTATAACTTTACTACTCTAGTTAGATCCAAATATGTTTGCTATCGTATCAGGCTTAGGCTTAGGCGTAGGAGCTTACCTGGGCTTATTAATATGAGTGCACGAGAATTGACTACAATCGGATGAACTTGTTGAAAATTTTTTTGAGTTCATGTAGAGATCAGATTCCCAAAATTATAAAAGTCCCGTCATTTGCATTTAAAAAAACAAAATGCCGCATTCTGAAAAATATCCAAAGCTATTTAGTTTTTTCTTTTATACGTGTTAGTCTCGTCGTTAAAAGAGAAAAAAATTGTAGCTTAAATGTGTAGTGGTGGCAATAGAGAAAATCTTTATTTTAACTTGCCTGGCCAAGTCTATTCTGCCAGGCGCATCAGTTGGCGCATACAAATTCTGTAATTCAGCTTGTAGAATTGTGATAAAGTAGGCAATTTTAATAAACGGATGAGTGGTGGGGGTAATGCAAATGATACCATCATTTACCACCAAAACTATACAAAATCTAGCAACTTTTTGTAGAATGATAATGAAAATAGGCAACAGCGCAAATTTGACGAAAGTTTATAAATAGAAAATATTTTGGTTTTGGTGGTGGGGTAGTAGAAATACCACTACTCTTATTGTGTGAGCCGCATGGCATGACTCGGATCGAACACGATTCGTTGTCAGCCATTTATAATTTCGAAGAATTAACAATGGTCGATGCTTTTGGACACTGAAAGCAACACCATCTTGGAACTATACCAAGATGGCGTATAATTTTTGATTGGTTCAGTTCACATACATATTAAAGAGCAATATGTTTTAGCTGATGAATAGGTGGCCATTAATTTAAATTGTGTTTACACACACAAAACAGTCAGCATGCAATCTTAGTTTTGCCATTTCTGTTAGTAGATGGCTCTAGGAGTATTGAAATCAGAAATCGTGCGGCAAATTGTTAATTGAATTTTGCAAGAATCTAGTGTATCCGTTGCTTTTTGGTAATATTATTGCCCTTGAATATTGATTTTAAATTTTCGATAATTAGGTATTTATTTCCAGATAAGTAAATATGTAGGTTGTAGGTAGGTAGGTAGGAAACATATCATTTGAAATTAATATGATAAAATCCTAGAAGACTTACTCCACTGGGACTTGTAGTTTAAACCCATTGTAATTAGGCCACTCACTGCACGAACATAATATGGAAGCGATCAATTTAACAAAAAAAAATGCTTGAAATTAATAATTATATAAATAAAACTACTATAACTTTAGAAGTACCTAGGGCGGAAGGGCTTAAATGGGCAAATAATGAAAGATCGTGTAAAATTAACTAAAATTAAATGTTATTTCACTAGTACCTTTCTAAACTATTAACTTCTGCTATATCTTCACAAAATAATCGGAGAAGTCATCTCCGTCTTACTACGTAGCTTACAGTCTCTGGAATATTGCCAACATTAGATATTTCAGGATGACCTAGAAATTCTTCCATTGAGATTAGAGAAGCATTCTTCTTCGGACTTGCAATCCGAAACCATTTTAGTGTCAGAGTCAGAATATATAGGTCTGTTCAATGATAACCCAGGCTAAACCTAGGGCACCCTAGGGCTACACCATCTTATTTTTTGAAAAACTTAGGTTACCCCGAACCTACACTAAAAATTTCTTGCGGTAATGGTTTCACAGCTCTCAGTTGTCATTTGAAATTTGTTACTGATTTGGGAATATAAATTACTTCTTGAGCAAAAATAAGCAAAAATCAGAAGAATAGAAATAGAAAAATAGCTAGAGAATATTTTAGTTGTCTTCACACATTTTATAAATAACTTTTCACAAATAATTGGAGGTACTCAGGAGAACTGTCAGAAAAATGTCATTACACTAGGCTTACTCTGAACTTCGAAAACTTGTTCGAGTGCACAAAACCCCGGGTAAGTATTGGAAGGGAAAATTAACACGATTGAGCAAAACTAATAAATCGAAAATTTCGCAACCTCGAAATATTTTCATCATCATCATCATTATCATTTATTATGTGTGGTCATGGTGGTTTACCTATATAGGCCAGATACAAAAAGCGATGAAAGCAAATATCGCACTGTGCAGTTAGCTAAAATTGATTCATATTTTTACATTTCCCGCAGCCCATCGTGTGTCATAAAAAACGTAATTTTACGTGATCATCGCTCTACCAATATTTCGCGAAAACCGTAGTTTTATTGTACCTAGGTGATCCACAAGCAATCTGCTAAAATACCGAGGAATCTTTAAATTTTTATTAATGAGATGGATTTGAGCGTACCCCGTAGATGCATTAGTAGGTACCTACAAATTGCTCATTATTCTGCCAGAAGCTATTTATTTTCGTTGATACGGACTAAGGATTTATCGGGGAGAAAATTTCAATTTCAATAGCATTTATACATATGGTTAACCTTTTCTTTGTACATCCTTCCCCCAAGGAGCAATTTTCACTTGCACTTGGACAAAAGTTCTGTCTGGTAATATTTTCCAAAAACTTTCTGATCCGCTTACGTTATATCATAATTTTGACAAACAACTTTAGTTTTCGCAGTATATTGAGCAGATTATTTCGGAACGGAGTGCACAAAGTTGGGTTGAATATGGGTAATGTTTCGTCGCGAGATAAATGACCTCTTTTTAAATTTTTCATATCATCATTTGCACGGGAGTACCTACATATACTTTCTTCCGGTCATAATGCTTTGTTCTCTTCACATAAAATTTTCAGATTGGTATGTATGTGTGTGCTTTTTTCTAGATGATTTTCGAACCAGGAATACACATTTTTTCTAAGCCCTCACGTTCATCGGACTGTAACGTTTTCTTTTTTAATTTTTAGTAGCACTTGATAGAATTGTTCGTTAAATTTGTAAAACTTTTAATCGAAGTGTAGACATTATGAATTTCTTTGCTCAGCCCTGAGGTTTTTCCTCAGTGTACCGATTTTACTATGTCCTCCTAAAACCTGACTTGTACAGAAAGGTGACTATTAGACTTAACCTGATAAACATAGATCTAACTCAGTCGTTTTCGCAATCCCATTAGCCCCTTAATGAATGTTATGGGACTGAAATTCAAGGTTTTCGTAACTTTGCTTCTATATCTGACTTTTAACCCTCTTCTGTAACATTGTATTTATATTATATACTGAGGAACATTAGGCTTCTTTTACTTTGTCATTACAATTCAATGAGACAAAACAATTTTTGTATCAAGGTGTATACCTACTTTTTGGAAAACCTAAACGTTTCTATGATATCGAAAAATTTTCACCAACAAATTCATTATCAGAATCGTGCAGTTTCATATAAAAATTGATGCAGAAGGCGAAGGGTTTTTTACCAAATTTTCAAGATTCAATTTCTTTTGAAAAATTTGTAGATATCTTGGAAACTTGTCATCATCAAGTTCAATCTGTCAATCAGCCAAACAATAAATATTATCTTCAACACTTACCTAACTTTGTTGTCTATCCGATAGTAGAAAAATGTATTTACAAAGTCATACAAGAAATAAGTTAGTAAAATCTCTTTATCTTGATTTATTTTCCAAGTGTTTTAGTTTCATTCTTTCCATATATGGGAACTGACCTTTCCATCACAAGCAAGAAAAGGAAGACTTTAGTTCGCTTACAGAAGACGATTTAAAGATACGAAAATGAACTGAAGACTATGCTGTGCAGAAGAGAATTTGATGGACTACCTCTGCAGTTGCTGCGTTCCATCTCTTACAAGAAATTCAAACAAGAATCAATTTCAGATCAATTTCCATATGGCCTGGGTATGAAAACATAAAACGATTAAATTAAATTATGTAATAACGAATGTTCATTGATTTACGGATTTGTCGCACTCTGAGCCTCTAAGATGCATGTCAAATCTCAGCCTGAATCCTCTGAAAATTATTAATTAATAGAAGAAAGAAATTTTTCCTCCTTCTATTCCCAACTTGCTATTGGCCTAAAATCAAGTTCTGCAATAGTCCCATTAGTGTTCTCTGACTTTTAAGTAAATCAAAGCACACATATTATAAAAATAAAATAACTGTTCTGACTGTCTTTAGGTTCTTTTAAAAGCATTTGATAATAGACTGGAACACAGTTCCATTTCGGGAAATGTCGAAAAATCTCAAATTTGTGTCACCAATTTCTGTAGGCTATAGGTTTTTATTTACAGAGATACCAAAATCCCCTTCCCCTGTATACGGGTTAAGACTACCCATAATATTTATATTAGGGTATTATTAGGTCTACTAATCTTTAAAATATCTATATAATAAAATATCATAGATCTCGAAACTACCTACTATAACGTCTTGCGGTCGCAGTTGTGAATCGGTCTTGCTAAACGACATGTATTCGTCAAGCTGCAGACAATGACATCTTGTTCTAGTAGGTAGGTACTATAGCATGTCTCATGAATCTATTTTGAGGTCGTTATTATTTAGCCTTTTTATTCATAAATCTTGCCGGTATCGTCAAAGACATGCGCATATATCCATTTATATGCCGACACTGTTGAGATTTATTTAATTAGATAAGTTTATTTAATAAAAGATTGTATCCAGTTAGAGTGAATGTAGACCTGAGAAATATCCCCGTTCATTGTTGAAATTTATTGGCCCCCAAACAGGTAACTAAAGTTTTCAAAGAATTCTAGAATTTTACCAAAAATAATATAACCTTAGGACATCGCATGACCATGCTTGGGTTGTGCCAGAAAATTGCTTCCTGGGCTGGGGGATTTGTTAGCAGAATCTGTAGGAGTACGACCCCTTCTCATCCATTAACAGCACCACTGCACACATCGCTCTCTGTTTACAATTCTCTGAGGATTTTAATTTATTTTATTTAAAATATCCTGAAATAACAAAAAAAAGAAACTTTGCTTGCATTGTTTCTGTTGGATGATTTTCGTTTATGATATAATATGTAGGTATGTAGTTTAGGTGAATGAAGTAGGTTTAATATATTTCCAAAATAAAATTAACGATACGTCGACCTACTGTAAAGAAGCCCTCATTTTTTCTTAGAAATTTCTTGGAATCTTTGGAACTTGTATGCATGTTATTGGAGACCGACACAGAATCTGTCGGCCAGCAAAAGAGAAACACCACCTTGAGATTTGAAAGAAATCTAAATGTTTTTTGGTAGATAAATTGTTTATATTTTGAAAAATATTATTTTAAGCGTTTAAACATCAAATTATGTCCGAAATTATAGCATTTAAAAGTAAGTGCGGCACGGAGTAGTTGTTTTTTATTTTGGGTTTTTCCCGAAACGACATTTTTCAAACTGGTGTACAAGATAGCTCTAGATCTGTTTAACCGATTTTGATAAAATTCAGACCACATATTCTTTATAATATTATTTATCAGAATACGATTTTTTTTTATAATAAATATCAAATTTGACACCTTACTTATTTTTTCACCATAGAGGATTTATACATACACTCTAAAAAAATTTTTGTTGAAAATCGCTGCAATGTAGGCAATTAAGCTGCCTACAATGATTGTAGTGATTTGCAGCAGACAAGTAAATTTACATCGGGTAGTAATTTTCAACATGTAGGAAAATTCAACAATGGATGTAAAATTAAACATTCAGTAAAATTCAACATTGATGTAAAATTCAACAGTGATGTAAAATTCAACACTGATATAAAATTCAACAGTAATGTAAAATTCAGCAGCTGTGTAAAATTCAACAGTTGTGTAAAATTCATCAGTTATGTAAAATCAAACATGTAGTAAAATTCAACAGTGACATAAAATTTAGCATGTAGCGAAATTAAACAGGTAGTTCAATTGTGACTCGTCTTGCAGTAAATTTGCACACTGGACTATCATCTGAAATACGAGTAAATATACATATACAATCAAAACACCTTCAAAAAAATTTCTATAATCCTGTCAAAACATAAGCTAAACAATAGGCATTGATTTATTTTCAAAGGGTCTACTATATTTCTGCCAGTGGTAGGTGCAAGATATCCGCTTTGTCTAAATAACATCGATAGCCACATGCATAGACATTTTTAATTTTCTTATATCAAAGAAATTTTTAAATTCTTATGGATTCCTCCCCTCTATTCGAAATTGCACTTTTATAGTGATAAATATTATGGTTAATTTTCCTCAACAATTTTCAAGTATTTCATTCTTTCGAAATTCACAAATACGTTAAAGTTACCTTGCTTTTTTGAAGAAGACTTAGGACTTAAAATTCGTTTGAAAATGGAAAGACAAAATAACGTTTTATATTATTTTATTAAGGACTTACATAAATTATGTGTAAAATTAAGAAGCAAATCTTTTAGTAATATATATTTTAAATTGGGGGATATAACTAAACATTTTGTCATTAAATGTACTTAAATTTTTTCGAATTCTATTTGCGTTACATAAAGACAGCAACTCAATATCTTCTTAAGCTATCATGTATATATACAGTTAGTGTTCACAATAATAAACATAAGTAGAGGATTTCGTAATTAAATAATACTTTTGTCTTAAGAAATGTTCCGTAATCCTGATTCTTTTTTTTTAATTTGAAGGTAGAGACCTCAGATCCCATTAATTTTTTTTAATTAGGTTTTGTATTTTCGAAATATTGTTAATATTCTTTTTTGCCTTTAACATTAGCGGGACAATAATGCAAAAATTATCTAACCTAAAATTCCAAAGATTGCGACATTTCTTTAGGGTATAAAATATTAAATATAAAGAAATAACAAATGCATTCAAACATCAAATCACATAGTGAGAAATTTGTATGTGCCGAAACATGATTTTTTTCAATAAAAACAAAAGCCACCTTATCATCCAGTAAGGTTTCTGTTAAAAGAAATATAATTAAAAAAATTATTAGATTTCGTACATTAGATACGATAGATACTAGATTACACTATTGATCGTATAATAACTCAAATATTTATCTTACAATACCAATCCAAGGTGTATTAACAAGAATGGCTTCATGAATTTGCTCCATTTTTGTACCCATCTAGATAAAATTAAAACATATTAGAATAATTGTCTACGTCCCAAAATTACCTTGAATTTCTTATAACAGAAAGTAATATACTCTTGGAAATAGTGAGCAATGGTACTGATTAAATATTCTTCGCAGTCTTGTTTTGTAGGTTTTTAATTTTTTCTATTTTACATTTTTTTAAAAATGTATTAGCATTATCTTTTTCTTCTTCAATGTGGCTTGATGAATTAAATATGAAACCCGAAGCCTACGAAAAGTGATTTAAATAACATTTCCTGGGGAATATATATGGTAAATTTTCTTTCACATCAAAAATTGTTGGTACTGCTTTATTGTTATTCAAATAAAGGCGTTGCAAAGGATTGCAATCCTTCATATATTGTATCACTATTTATTTCTGACATTCTTCCAAATTAGTCGATTGTGTAAGTAATTTCTGCATATATATGTAGTTTCTTTTAACTCATATTTAATTCCTCACTGTGTTCTGTAGAAGGCTACCAGTTTTGACAGTTTGATTCGAAAAATTTGATTCTTTTTCTGTCTTTAATATGATATAGTATCACCAGAAGATACCTTTTTCTTATTGGACGCTCGATTTAAATTATACTTATTTCTCATAAGTTTTAACCATTTGCTTGTAGGAATCTAGTTCCATAAATGAATCGGGATATTTTGCTGCTGCTTGCTCAGCTATAACCAGAAAAATACGCATGGGAATGAAGAAGGAAAAAGCACGAAGCTCATCCACTATTAGGTTAGCGACAGTATTGATTCTTTTACCAAGCTTATGTTTATTTATAAAGATCTTATTTATATCCACCGGCATCTTTTCCCATGGTATGTTGTAAAATTTTGGAAAAGTTTTACGTATTCGGTATTTATGCTTGATGAAGAAGATAATGCAGTGCTTGATGTTGACACAGTGCTACTTAATGTTGGAGTTCTTTAAAAATATATATATACATAATCGTGGTAAAATTAATGATTATAGATATTATGTTACCTTTTTCTATAATTTCAGCCAAAGTACGAAAAGTAAAGAAGGCTTTCTTAATACGTCTTTTATCATTCCAAACTTGGAAGGGTATTTTCGACATATTACTTATTTCCTTTTATGTATATGTACTTATTTCTATCCAAAACTCTATAGGATTGTATTAATTACTTATTATTCTAATGCTTCATATCTCTATGAAAAATAAGCTAATTATATTATATACATATAAGAAGTCCGCTTGCATTTATTCAGATTGGTTTATTAACATTAATTCTTTAATTAAGTTTGTTTGAAATATTTAGTAAACAAATGAATTCAGTGGCGAGTAAAAATAGCGACCACCAGTATATTTTCCAAACTAACACATAGATATGATTTTTGCGTAAAGATATTTTCAAAGAGTAATATGTATACTGATTGCACCAGACATTTAATATTATGCCATATAATAACGCCTTATCATATGTCTGATTTAAAAATATGGCTTTATAAGTAAGACGTTGATTTCCCCTATTTCATTGGCATTTACTAAAACATAATCATTTTCGATCTATTTCGTGTTCGTATACGGTCAGCCGAAATATCAACATTATAAATATGTTTAGAAATTTTTTTAACATTATCAGAGTATTATCTTAAAGTGAAACCGGTCGTGAGCAAGAGAGGCTTGAAATTCTTGATGTTTTTCAGAAAGAGATTATGCTTTGTTTTCAAAGTTTTTTGTCCGCTTGCAAAGATCTTTGAAATATTAATGCTTCGATTCAAAGGACATTGTTCAAAATTCCTCTTAATGGTCCCAATTGTCTGATTAATTGCGGATAATGACATACGAAATGGTGTTTAGGAAACAACTTTGACTCCGGAAATACCTCATTTTTTAAACTTAAAAAACTAGATCATAAGAAATCTCAGCAGCACAAATAAGGTGACACATTTCAACCATAGAAGAAAATAATTTTCAAACGGGTTGTTCAAAGTCAGTAATTTTGTCTATATGAATAAGTGACATGAGAGTTAGAGCTTGCCACACCTCTTATGGCTTTCCTGGGAACTTTTTCACTTCTCTGCTTACTTTAGGAAAAGACGTTGTTAGTTTAAGAGTTTTTCTTAAGGAGCTCAAATGATACTCAAATGAAATTATGTTATTTCTAATAAAATAATGTAAAATTATCATTAAATCTTTGGGAATAATGCCTTCAAATAAATCGTGAGCGATACAAGGTGCCAGCCCGGGATTGTAGATGTGAAAATTTGATAGCTCATTTAAAACCGAATCACTTTTCACGCCTTTTATTATATTCGTACCACTTCTTTGAATTTCAGCAATATCGCGTTTGCAGCTTATAGGTGTTCGCAAATTAGCACTATTAATATCAGAGGTTTTCAGAACATTTCGACTGCAGTAGCAGAACCTGCAGAAATATTCAGAAAAACTAAAGTTTTCTGTGAATCCTCCCAATTGATGGTTACCTAGATTGTCACCAGTTACAATAACTACAGAGCCGTATAAACTTTTCAGTTCATTAGATATAGGATCGATTAATTCAATAACACTAGATTCCAGTTCTTTTAAATCCTTTATAAGTGGTTTCAAAAGAAAATGTACTCAAAAATGTTTTACATACTTTCTTTACACCAGCAAAACCAGCTGAATATTTGTATTGTTTTTTAAGATTACCTACTATGAAGTAAACTCCTAATAACTTATGCTTGGTTTTAGAAGATCCCAAAGGATTACACGCCTCGTAAGCATCTTGATATAAAATAATTTCAATACGCAAATCATTTTTAAAGAAGTTATTACATTTGAACGTATACCCATCGTTATAATCTCATAATATAAACTCTTTTTGTTATTTAGAATCAATAAATGCTTTAACAAAGATTTTAATACGAAATATCATTTTTAAAGTATCATTTATAGGAATGTAATAGATAATAATAACATATTTTATGTTCGTCATTTGTACCTAATATTACTTTTCTAGGAGGATTATAAAACTCTCCGCTATCGAAATACTTACTGCGATTAAAAAAGTTTTTAAAATAACTGAGTTCTAACATTAGGGCATCCGTTTTTCCAAGATCACAAAGCTCTTCGTTTTCAATTTTAACTCCATGTTTCCGTCAGTTTTCTTTAATTGCGTTTCTAAGTCATCTTTAATTTGTTCTATAATATAACATAATTCACGAAATATGAAATTTATTGTCACGCCCGAAACTTTACATCCGTCGATAATTTAGAAAATAACATAGCAAAACAATTTCCACAGAATATGTCCGCATTATGACAATCACTTACTGTTATATTTGTTACATTTGTTTCTATTATTTTAGTTGGACTCTTCTTATATTTCATTTCCACTTTATTTTCTTTATAAATACAATCCTTTTTATGACCCCTAAATAAATGTGAACGCAGAGTTGCAACATTTTTAAATATCCGGATGCAAGTTTTCGTAGGGCACTTTATTTCTTCGCCACTTACATTATGCGTTTTTAAATGTGAAACCGCTTGTTTCCCATTTTTTAACAAAAAATAAACAAATGTCACATTGAAAACACAAATTACTTACAACAGTGTGATCTTTATCTGAATGCTTTCTATGCCAATATGAGCTTACGACTCATACTTTGAGAAAACACCTTATAACAATTCGACCACATGCACTTAAAATCACCATACTTAAAGCCTTTGTGAATATATAAATGTTGATTTTATGCAAGCAAACTTTTAAAAGAACACAAATTTAATGTTGAAAAATTATTTAATGCCACAGAAAACTTAACTAACCTTTTACGCAATTTAAACTATTCGGACCGCACGTTGCTCCTTTAAGCTTCCTTCACTTAATGAACATGAAATGTGTAAAGTAGCCTATTTATACATAACTTTCAACATTTTGTTTTAATATTACGCACTTTTTGCTGAATTATACATACTTTCTCTTGATTTTTGGGCACTTTCTGTTGATTTTTACGCACATTCAGCTGAATTTTACGCATTTGTTGAAAATCACTACTGATTTCGCTGGTTACTACATTCATTTTAGTACGATACAACAGCTGTGCATTTTCCAGTAGGAAATTTACTACACAGAATGCCGTAAAATTTGACTAATTTTAAACAAATATATATATAATATAATATATATAATATGTATGTATACATTAATACATGCTTATATCCATACTTAACTAGAAATATCTATATATTACCAAACTTCTTGCTCTCAATTATGAAATTTTTGCGATCTATAAAGTATAGTATCGACTATATCCACTGACATATAATAAAAATGGACTCAGCGTTGAACAGGCGGTGAAAACCGATTCATAATTTATTATTAATTGTCAATTAAAATGTTATAAAATTGTACTGCATTTAATGATAATTGTTTAGGAAGTATAGCTTGTTTCAATTAACACAAAAATTACTTTTAATATTACTGAAAAATGTGCTCCTGCGCAGATTTTATGTCAAAATTATTGAGCTTGAAAGAGGTAGTCGTAAATAAGCAATACATTTGTCCGAATTTTTATGTCAATTCTAATGCATTCTATTTAATACAATCGTACTATTTCCAACATTGGTTAGAGTTCAAAATACCTACATTTTGAGCTTGAAGGAGACAAACAGATTTTACCCAAATAGGAATTAGATATGAAGACTCAGTCCATTCTTATTATATATGTCAGTGACCATACCAGACGAGTTACAAATTGTGGATTCCGTTTCTAAATGTATATTTAAAAATGGCCCTTAAAAATATCGCGAGTGGTCCCCTGAATTCTTATCTACGCCAATGCATATGTACATACATATGTATATGAATCCTTTGATAAATTTTAACACTAACAGATGTTTTTATTGGTATTGCATTTGATATGTATACTCGAAATATTGACGATTTTAGCTCTAAAAAAACATTAATTTTGAAACCTTATGCATCCAAATATAGGTTAAGATTATATAAAATTTTACTCCTCATTACATTTGTAGGTTTCACTCCTTTTTTTTATTACTTTATGAACACAACAACAAAATTATAACTTTAAAAGTAGATCCTTAAAAACCTTTAAAGATTACGCATACTAAATTAAAGCGCCTCAAAAGGAAAAGTTGCGTGCGTAATTGCAAATAAGTTCACATTTATTATTGATTTTTTCATTGAAATAAATACTTTTCGTGTCATTTTTTTAGTTAGTATGTTTAACTTTTTATTTATGAACATAGGCATACAAATGCTGAAAGGATTGCCGATATTAAAATTGCTTCTCCCACATCCTGAATGATGAGATGAGAGAAAAGTCTGGATGAATGGAAGTCTCCAGCTAACCTGCCTTTAAAGGTAAGTGGTCGATTGTTTTTATATTAGTTTTATTTTACTATTTTTGAGAAATTATTTATTGTGCACATTATGCTTTCTGTAAGCATTTCCCCGAAATATTTAATATGATTTATGAAAATGAAATGATAAAAATGATCGTTAATATTTCAACCGGCTCAGATTTTTTGGTTGGTTAACACATAATGGTACTGTTATGGTTGAAAACGAATATCATATATGACCATGGTAAAGGTTGGATAGTTCTAGTGAGATTTTATTTACGCCATCTAAGTATTCTTTGATTTGTTGTTTACTTGTAATATATATATATATACAGCGTAACGAATGTTCCAAGAATATACAGGTGTTGAAGCATAATATGAACCAAAAATTTCTAGACCAAATTCCACGTGGACTCCACAGCGATAAAAACCAATTTTAGTTCCAGAAAATATCAAGCAGTGCAAAATTGGTTGAGATTAAGAAGACGTCCCGTCGGCATCTGTAGCAAAAAAAGGCTCTGAAATTAATTTTTGATTTTATTTTTCTTTAGTTTCAGATTTTACTTTTAAGTGTCATACGTTAAGTAAATCCGAGGTAGTCTTTCCATAAATAATGCCACAGCACGCAGTGCATGCATCAGCCATTGTAAAATAATAGCCAGGTACTTCTTAAGTCAACGACTCTTTTAGAGATCTATATACCTACTTGAATAATGATAATCCTAATCTATAAAAAGTTTCAAAAAATAAAAAATAAATCATCATCCAGAGCAACAGTTATAGCTTCTAGCTATGTAAGCTACGTAAACCATAATGGAGAGAGCCAAAATATGTCAACGAATAATTTATTAAGAAAACATGGTAGAAGCCCTGTATACTAGAAAGAGTTTTAAAGTTAATACTGGACATTCTAAGAGGACTTAACACCAGCTTCTTCAGTACTACAGAAAGTCAAAAACAAAAAATAAGTTACATCTGTTACCAAAACTAGCGATTGTGTATCTTCCAGCATCCATCAAAGTAAATCTCTAAATTAAGTCTGAAATTCGGTATTCGCTAATTTTCGAATGGATCCTGCGTGTACTGAAGAAAGAGAGAGTTGAAATTTTCTTGGATTTTCAATTTACATTTACATTAATTATAGTTTTTTTTTTTACACAGTTGTGGCATTGTTTATGGCAATATTATATTTATAAATTTACTATAAAAAAATATATATTAATAAACTTTTTTTCACAATTATGATATCTAGGACCTATACCCGACTGTGAACATGGCCCCTTCTTTTTTATTACAATATTATTTAAAAAATAAACAAAAACTACAGAAAACCAGTCCTACCTATAATTAACGCCATCTAGTGCAGTAGCAAAGCTTTTTTACACAATAACGGTACCATTACGCGTTAACATAACCTAAGTGAAAATTTTCATATAAATAGGGTTGGGTGTTGTGACTATCACAACTTCATTGAACTAATAATTCCAGATTGATATCTCCCGGCTTGAACAACTTCCTTTAATAATTAGTCAAGTGCGTAAAATAAGTAAGTAACTTACCTGTCTAATATAAAAAGTGAAGAAAAATAATAATTAGAGCCAGATGAACTCTGTAAGTTTTTGCTACGATTTGTCTTCATATGCTCCCAAGTCTCCATGTAAGTGGTACCTCCTATGCATAATTGAATATTTTAACGTAGGTGTAGGTTCACTTGGATACGACATAATGCAAAATGTAAGTGCTGATCTGATTTTTCTTTCCATTTTATGGTCGTAGGATTACTGATGAAAGTCATTACCAACTCAATTTGATCTGATTCTGTTGCTCCAACCAGGCTTCTTCAAATTAATTCTACTTCACATACAAAATTTCGGTTTTGGAGAGGTGGTTGAATATCATCTATAGTGGAAAACGCAGTTTCTTACAAAATGGCATTCTGGTTTTTGCTGCCAACATAGCTGTGAACTAGATAATCTTCCAACAAAATATTACGCTTAATTTCTTACAGACATTAGTACTCCTATTTAGGTGTCCTTTATGTATACGCATTTTTTCTAAAATAATTTCGGTCATCTTCGCATGATTCTTTCTGAACAAAACCCGTTTATCATCAATTTTACATCTTCTACAAGCCTTAAGGTGTTCATTATCAGTCAATTTTCGTTGCTCCTAAACACGTATCTTCCTTTATTTTCTCTGCGAAACGTATGTTGAATGCCGCATGCCATTTAGCTTTATTAGTACTGTTTAAAACCCTACCAATTTTCCTTTCCATATGATAACTGGAGTAAAAATTGTAAATAAACTACAGATTTAGCGGAGAAAGTGTAGAAAACCTTCTTTTCAAACTAGATACAGTTTTCAAGTACATCAAGAACGTGTCTCATAGAAGCAAGGCTTTATCAAAGTAAGACTTTGCTATTTGCTGCATGTATTCGTTCTTCTTCTTTGAGAATTTTCGGCAAGTGAATCCTTGAAAAAGTTTGCGAAGGATGTAAACTTAATGTGAGCTTTTCGTTAAATCTCGAGTCTCGGAAGACATGAAAACTACAAATCCATTGCATATGTGGAGCTATGCACTTCGAAATTTATTATTATTAAAAAAATAATTATTTTTTTTTCATAGTTTTGTTATGTGACATACAAATAACATCAAATATCAGCGCGAAAACAGACCATGAAAAAATTTGCAATAGTAGGTAGGCGAGTAAACAAATTTTGACCTCGATTTTGCAAATTCCAATCAATTGCATTAATCAAGGTCGGTTATTCTTACAGGTACCTACATTCTAAGTAGATTGTTACTTTTACATGAGTCATATCAATTATTAATTTAGGGTCTCCATTTCATTGAGCACAGGCTTAGTAGCTGTACAACAAGCTACAACTACCAACAAATTAGTCATTCGATAAATCCAAATAATTTTTCATCAAATAAACTTTCCTCACGATATGATCCAATTTAGATTATTAGCTAACAACTTTTCTGTTTATCATAATAATTTTTTTTTTTCTATTCAGAATTGCTCTCTCTTTCTGTAAAAATATGGAAACAGTATCATTGCACTCAAGTTTTCTTTTTTTGCCTTTATATTAGACTCCAGGAGTGAGCATCAAAAAAATTGATTTCACCAAAACATAACTGGAATCGATACGCAGGTACACAGGTACTATAAAAAGATAAGAAAATTAGGCCAACGGATGGCAGCAGGAGTATCGAAATAAGAGTTTTATGTGCCGAAGAAATGAAGGCAAATTTTATTTTTTCGTTAGCATGGATATATTTGGGATATCGTGAAGGGTTTTTTTTTTTCATTACATAAATTGCCATAAAATATGAATTATATTTTCCATAATATTGTCAATGATAATTAAATATTGTTCTTTTTCCTTAATCTGTTGGTCAATATATAAATAATCCCCTATAGGTATGTATGTATTTATGTCTCATGTGAAAATTATGATTAAATTAAAGCTCACACTCCAGAATACCTTTATTCCCGTACAATATTGCTCCGAAGTCAGTCATACTCATTAACTTAGAAAAGTATGCTACGAAAATATTCTTATTTGTAATAATTTGCCAGCATAATCTCTCCATGGTTAGCTAATCCAATGACAGAGACGTTTATTTACTGCGCATGCGTAGTTAGTTATTTCAGTGTAATTTGATCGTCAATTTTCTTTAAACGTGTGTAGAATTTACAAAAGATTTTGTCATATAAATGCACAAGGCAAGAGTGATGAAACGAAATATACAAAATATACTAGCAAACGACAGCGGCAGGTATATTCGTCTGCTATTGTTTTTTTTTCTCTCTAACTACACTAAAACGATGGCATTGCTGCAGAATTGAAATGAACATTTTGATTTTGCAAAGAATTTTTATAATTTAAAACAGCTGGGGAGGGAGAGATCATGGTGTAATTTATATTTAACCTATTCATGGAAATACAATGGCCCCTAATATGGTGATATAAAAAAAAAAATTTATCCAATTGCAAAATAATTAAATTCTTGCATGTCGTCTTTTTCCTTTTCATCGCTAATTTGAGAATGCATTGGGCTTTCAAAATTAATTTCTAGCAATGGCGCTACTGTTAGCAAAGAGTGAACGAAAGAAAACAATAATAACTACACTTCGTTGGCCTTCTCCTCTTTCAAAAATTAAAATATCTGCTTCATCGTTTGTGACGAATGAAATACACACACTATCTGACTTAACGAAACTGGTTGCATTTATACTTAGCCTCTTTTACAAATTCCATACTTCGTTTTTAAGAGATGGACAGAAAAATTGTCCCATTGCCATCTCCTCTTTTAACTTTTGGAAGAGGAGAAAGCAATATGACAATTACCATTTTTGACTGCTTCTTTTCATTGGCTGATAAAATCCAAGCCCATATACACTACTTCATTTAACGAACTTAACGAATATTTCCGTCATGCGCAGTAGAACAGAATTTTACATTTTTGTGATCTGAAATTTGCTGATTCGCCTGGTAATCGCCGTTTCTTTAAAATACACAAGAATGAATGAGACGAAATTATAATTGTAGCTGGACTGGACTGTTTTTTATTTTCTAAACTAGTGAATAGTGATACCTCTGCCAATAGATGGCTCCGTGGGGATTGAAATGAGAAATTTTGTATTTAGTTTGATGAAATCAAGTTTTTTTTGTAATTTAGTAGCTTGACAAGTTTTTCGATTTTATTTGTGTAATTTATATTTAACTTGGTTTTTAATTTTTGCGTAGGCATGGAAATAACAATGACAAATAAAAAAAAGTATATTAAATAGGTAAGAAAATTTTAAAATTTTTGCAGCTTCTTTTTTTCCTTACGCGATGAGAACGCGTTTAGTCTTTCAATATAAAATTTTTAGTTATAAATTTAATAAAAACAACAAATTTTTAAAGATTTTAAAATGGAAAATTACTGCTGCTCCATTCCTATTTACTATAGTTTACATACTTACTGCTGCCTTGAGTATGGCTCATACAATTTAAAAAAAGCCGAGGGTTGATAGCTAGTTTTTCTGTTGATATTCTCTCTGTTCTTCTTTTAAATGTTGAAATAATAACCGTCGTCTTATCCGATTTTTTTTCCATGCCCTATGTCTAAACAAGCTTTCCTTTATCGCGAATCCTGCTCTTACCAAATCGCTCTGTTAATGTTGTTGTTTTAAACATTCACATGTGCCTACGTCTTTTAATAGCGTTCATCATTTCCTTTGCTGCTGTGAAGGAAATAAATGCTTAGTCGACAATCCGGATCTCAATCGCAATCCAGTTTAGGATTAAACCGAAACAATTTTTATTGAAGGTCCGAAATTTGTTGGAAAGCGTAATTCTTCAGTAATTTCGTAAATTGAACTGATCGGACTATCTTATACCCACCGTATCAGCGAATATTGCCAATACCGTGCTATCTATTTTTTCCTTCATTCTCTAATTATTAAATATTTTCATTGTTTTTCGTAGAGCTGAGAGCCAAGATGAATTTCCATCCTCTTTAAGCGATTCCATTTATGTATAAAAGTTTTACTTAAATACTTTGACCAAATCTTTAAACCTTCTGTCGCTAAGGCTGTTTTATTTTTTCTACAATTTATTCTTGAACTAAATTTTTTGTTTGTTTATGAGATCGATTCAGCCTATTAAGAAAACTGTGTCAATCCAAATGCAGTTCCTTGCCAATCCTACAGATTTTTAAGATCCCAAATTTAGCTCAATCTGAGGGTTATTCTATTTTTTGTTTTTTTTTCACAGTCGTAAAATTAAAATGCATCCGAGGTCTCTTAGAGATTCTCTTCTGTTATTTTTTTACGTATGTTACGACCCAATTTCCTTTGAATTTGACATAAATGTTTTCCCATTGTTATACCTACTTAACAAATTCAACAATACACTCAATAATAGAGCCATGTGGAATTCAGTTCACCATTTACAGCACCCACACTACCAACAAAATCCGTTGAATGCGATTTATCATTTTATTTTCAATGCATTTGACTATTATTTTTCACGAGTTTACAATGATTATAATGGAATTAACGCTAAATTATTATTATTATTTTTTTTTTACTTGAAGGAAATTGTGAAATAATTTAAGTAAAATTTCTAACTGTTCTGTTAATGAGTGGAAGAGAAATTTAGCAGAAGAGTTCTTAGCCTTATTGCTCTAAATTTTGATGTTGAGGAATAGCTATCTATATACACTGTAAAAAATATTAGGACTATTCCCTAAAATATAGGGAATTTTTCCTAAAATCTAGGGGGAAAACCTACATTTTAGGGTATATTCCCTAAAATGTAGGGAATATTCCCTACATTTTGATTAAAATGTGGGCAATAGTCCCTACATTTTAGGAAATATTCCTTACATTTTAGGGAATAAGGAATATTCCCTAATCTTATCGAAAAATACCTAAGCTTTGTGACAACAATTTGTTCAAATTTTTTACTGTGTAGATATATATTTTTAAGTTAGTGCAGGATCGGCTGAGGTTTTCGTATGTATACATCTATTGATGGCAGACGCTTCTGCCTGAAATATCGAAGCGTATTTTCATAGGCTTTGATAGTTATAAGCTCTTGTCTTTACACCGTATATTCCTGCTCGTACTACTTTCTCGGTTTTAGAACCGTCAGTGTACCAGATTAGGACTTCATTTTCTAGACTTGTATCTATTTTCTCCCTATTTGGTATCCGTATTTTGAGAGGCCGACAGAGGTTGTGTTTAACGACCATTCTATCTGATATGATGCCCAGTATTGGATTTGCTTCTATTCATCGGTTATAGGGCGTACACTTTTGGAGTCCCATTTACTCTTCCGGTAGGTTCAATAGAGTTTCTAGAACGCTGGTAAGATATTGTGCGCATGAGATCAGTTACATTTGGACAGGCCATCCTTTGGAGCTTTTTTAGCTTTCTGACGGTTGTATGGTTGCCTTTGTGCACATTTGTTCCACTATACTGCTACAGCATAGGTAATCATGATTTGTACTGCCAGATCATTATATTTGGCTTAAGTCTCCATGTTGAGTCAACTAGTTTTCTACAGTTCCACAGCATTAGTTGTATCCAAAATGGACGACTATTATCTTTTGAATTTCACTAAGCACATAAGAAAAATGTTTTTTTGTTTCTTGTTTTGAAAATGAAAATAATGTTTTAATGGCGTAGAATAATAAAACCAACTAACCAACTACAGCTTATTCGTAATTTTCGCTGACTATATACGTGTCATGTTGTTACTAAATGTAAATTAAGTAAGATGTGATCGAAAACAAAATTTTCTACAGCTAAATAAATTTAGTAAAATTTATTTCATTCTACACATGTAGACTGGATTAATTATAGCATCAACAGCTTAGATCCTGTTTTGGGTTCTCAACTCTTTTACATCACCAATGAATTATCAGAAACTTAACTTCAAAATGTGAATAGGTTTTGTTATAAAGTGCCAGATCTACCTGAGCAGATTGCTTGACCTAATCTAGAGTTGTATTTGTCAAGAATATGAATTTAAAGATAGTATGAAAATGGACAAAAAGGTTTTTGTTTTTTTCATACCTCGGATTTCACAGCAACAGTGTCTTTTGCGCAAATTTGATGATTGATTTAAGTATAGACTGATTTCATTATCCTACAGCATTCTGAATTGTATTTTGGTCTTAAGTTTAGTTTACCCTTAGATACTTCTACCGAGATTTGTATGAGGCATAAGTGTATATCGTCAATTCAAGATACAACTGCTCATACAAATGTTCATACTTTTTGTTGAGCTTCACACAAATGCTCATACATTTTGTTGAGCCTCACACCAATGCTCATACATTTTGTTGAGCCGCTCGCAAATGCTCATACATTTTGTATAAGTTAATAAAATATTTTTCACTTGTAAGAAAAAAAAAACAAATTTTATTAAACGAACTTTTTATTTCACGGCGGCTAGACTACAACTGAACTTTTCCTAAAGTCTAAAATCTTAACTCTTAACTACTTGCGGCTATTTTGATTAGATTGCAGTTTTCACTGTCGGAATCATTCTTGATGTTTGTCGAGTCCAGGAAATGACTGGAAGTCATCTCTGTTGTTGGTTTCATGTTTCTTGATGTTTCGTGAGAAAGTTTATGTTGCTGGTGTTAACTTATATGTGGATTTTGCTCTTGATTTTACTTGTCGCGATACTTTTTGCGTACTTTTTGTGTTAACTCTTCCCTTCTTAGATGCGAATGTCCTCATTTGCGAAGAATTAAAAAAATGGAGTTTCGTAAAATTTCCCTCTGGTCTTTGCTAATGGCTTTTCGATGGTGGATATTGAAATTGATTGACTTGGTTTTGTTATCTCATTTCCGTCTTCGTGATGTTACGTTGTTGGTTCTGGGATCTCCTCTATCTGCTTTCCTTGAATTGTTTCGGATTCCTTAAATTGACTGATGATTTCTAGCTTTCGGTGGTAACTGGCCTTTCGAGCGATCATGATTATTAACTTTAGCGCTATTGCGATGATCAGTCCATAGCTTATTGTTTGATGGGTAAATTTCTCTGTTTGTAGGAGCTCAATTTGGTTGGTATTATTGGTCTGAAGTTCTTTCATCATTTCTAGCGATAGAAGTTCTCGGTATTCTTGTTCTTGTGGAGTCGGTTGGAGAATAGCAGGTAAGAGTTGAAGAGTTGACGCCGTTCCTGATACGTAGGATCTTCTGTTGGTTTTGATGGTCGCATTGTGGAATTTTACCAAAAATGTGCCGCTAAGGTTGTAGGGGATATCCTCGTTGTAGATGGTTCCATTCAACTGATTCAGTAACAATATGTTTTTGGATATGTCGTCTATGGTGGGAATATGCTGGTTGTTTATTTTAGGGCAAGATGATTTAAGACTTTCGAGCAGATACGGGATGCAAGTAGTGTTGCTTATATCTAAAATATTATTTCTCTTAATTGGTTAAATGTCTTACATTCATTCATTTTACAGAATACTACGATATAAAACTTCGTTTACAACATGGCCTCTTTTGACTGGCTTTAGTAACAAGTTTTGGTAAATTTCTGTTGTCGTTATGGGAATATAAATAATATAAAGTAGACAAGAACTGTTTGTTATAACTTTAATATCGGCAAAATCAAGTGCTTCTTCTGGTGTAGAGTACGGAAGGCTCTCTTTATCTAATGTCTCTGTTGCGACTTTTATTTCTGCTTTTGATAACATCATAGAATTAATAATTCCTGACCTAGGCCAGTGTTTGGCATATCTTATATTTGTTAATTCTTCTTTAATGATTTTTAATTTGTACTGAATATTAAAGACTAAGTGGTCATTTACAAAATTTTCTTTCTTAAGCGCGTTTAATATCTCGTTAGCTATGTTTGTAATATTGTTTATTCTTTCATTGTATAATTTATTAATTACTACCTGTCTCTTGTTATTTTCTAATACATTATTGATTTTGTCTTTTATAATTTTGAAGTCTTCGTAGTCTGGGTGAAATGAAATTTAATGATCTTTTTACTTTGTGTGGTTTTAAATTGTCTAATAGATCTTGACTTTGGAGCCATTCGTGTCTAAGATATGGGAATAGGGGATGACTGCTGGTTATGTCCTGCTGAAGGATTGGATCTATTTCGGTTAGAAGTTCCTTGTACCTTTCTAATTCAATGACGTGGATTAGCTTGAGATTCTCATCTTGTACTTTAACCTTTCCGTTATTAATGGTGATAATTTGCGAGTTGGAGTAATCTAGCATCTGAAGCGGTGCTCAGAGCACATCTGTAATAAAAAGGGGATCGATCTTATAGTGAGGAATGGTTTCGTTTTAGTTTCTAATGTTACTTTTGTGAACTGTTTTCCGTGATTCTGTAATAATTGTCGTGTTGTTATTTTCTTTCACTATTTCTGGTTTATATCTAACGATCAATTTAGAACCTAACGTTTTGTTGTGCTTGACGTATAGTACCAGACCTGGTTCGTAACTTTTAATTGGTTTACGTTTTTTGTTGTGGTGTTTAAGATCCTTTTCCTGTTTCTCTCTCAGTTTTTTAATGTTGCCAAGGTGGGTTTGTTCGAATTCTTCGGAGCTTAAGTTGAAGGTTCTGCCATAGAATAATGTTATAGGTTTCTTTCCGGTAGTAGAATGAATTGAGTGGTTGTATTCGTTGACAGCTCTTTCGAGCAGTTCTTCGAACGTTCTTTCTAAACCGTCTGATTTCATGATTTCCGATAGGGTTGAATGGAATCTCTCGATCTGTCCATTCACTTCACTCTTATAGGGTGGGGTCTTGAATATTTTAATTTTTAGACCATCTTCATGCATGGAAACTATGGAGACCGAATTTAGCGATTTTTCGTTGTCTAACGCGACAATTTCCGGTATGCCAAAAAAGAATAAGATATCCGTTAGGGGTTGTTTCACATATTCTATAGCTCTGGATCTTAAGGGTTTACAGTGGGAAAGTTTCGTGAATTTATCAATAGCAGTGAGGACTAATTTCTTTTCTGTGGAGTAAATGTCTACGTGGACGATGTGACCGGGATAATTTGGAATAGGTGTAGGGTTGATAATCTGACTATTCGGCTGCCTATCGTATTTGTTTCCTTTACAAGTGGTACATCGGCGAACCAAGGCATTGATCTTTTGGGTCATATTTTGAAAATAATATTTCTCTATTAATTAATTGGTCTTTTAATGTTCTGGGGGTTGGAAGGTCGACAATTGTTTTTTTTTTTTTTTTTTTTTTTTTTTTTTTTTTTTGTGGACTTGCTTTAATGCCATCTTCGGTTTTTTTCCTGTACTGGAGTGGATAGTAAAATTATATTCATTTATGGAACGTTCTAAGAGTTCTTCGAAATTATGAGGCATTCCTTCTGTCTTCAGGCATCGCATGATTTCCGACAAGGTGGAATGATAACGCTCGATTTGACCGTTAACTTCGCTCTTGTATGGTGGTGTCTTAAAAAGTGTGATACTCAATTCATCTTCCATCATGGAAGTTATTGATGCGGAGTTCAACGCTTTTTCATTATCGATAACTACAATTTCAGGTATGCCAAAGAAAAATAACAGGTCCCTTGAGGGTCGTCTGATATCTTCAATCGATCTAGATTTAATTACCTTGGCTTGTGCTAGTTTGGTGAATTTGTCTATAGCCGTTAATACTAATTTATTTTCTGTTGAGTGGATGTCGATATGGAGGGTATGACCTGGGATAGGAGTAGGATTAATGAATTGGTTATTCGGATGCCTTTCATACTTGTTTTCTTTACAGACTGTGCAGCGCTTCACTAAATGATTAATTATTTTGCTCATTCTTGGAAAGTAGAATTTCTCTAAGACTTGTTGTCTGTTTTCCTGTGGGTTACGATGGGCTCTGCAATGGATAGTTAATATTACCTCTTCCTGCTGTGTTTCATCAGTCACGTCTCTTACTAGTGTTTGTGAAAATCTAATCTTATAACTTTTGAAATGTGAATGGGATATATTTGTTGAATTTGACCCATTATTGCTTCTTCTGTCATTAAACAGTTTATAGTATTTGGATTGAGATATCTTTTAAATATATTAATTAGATCGCTTTCTGTATATTGGGTTGAATTATCGTATGTCTTGAGTAGTTTGGAAAAGGGTTTTGTAATTGATAACTAGTTTCGTCATCTCTTTTTAGTATCAGCTGATTTCGAAAGACGTTTACGGGAGCTTCTACTGAAGGAATTAAATTATGCGAAGAACTTTCGTCGCTATGCTGGGTCGTAGTCATAGGATTTACCAAAGTTGTTTGGGGAGGTCGCGATAGTCGCGTAGTTATACTCTTCAAGTATGGCCTTCTATCGTTTCATTTTAGCGTTAGTATTCTTGTTACTTAAGGCATATGTTAAAGGTTGATGGTCAGTGAATATCTTAACTTTTCTAGATCCATATAGGAAGTTTCTTAGAGAATTTAACGACCAGATAATGGCAAGCATTTCCTTCTCATTTGTGCATAACACTCTTCCGTTTTGGTTAAGGTTCTAGATAGAAAGGTTATTGGTCTGTTATCTTGAGACAATACTGCGCCGATGGCCTAGTCTGAAGCATCAGTTGTAAGTTCAAAATCTTTTTCAAAATTTGGATGTGAGAGTATTTCTTCTTTGGAAATTAGTGAGCTCTTAATATTATTAAATGCATCAATTGCTTCATCATTTAGGTCAATGGTTTTGGTTTTAGAGAAATTTTTGGACACACGTCCATCTTCCCCTCTTAAAAGGGCTGTCAGGGGTTTCGCTAATTTCGCGTAATCTTTTATAAAGCGGCGATAGTAGCCTGACATGCCAAGAAATGACCGAAGATCTTTTAATGTTTTAGGAATTGGGAAGTCAACCATTGCTTGGACCTTTTTGGGATTGGTTTTAATTCAAATTCAACTTCGTTTTGTAAAAACTCGCACTTATCCAGTTGAGTTTTCGTATTCGCTGCCTCTAGGGTTTTAAATATTATTTCAAGATTTCTGAAATGTTCGCTTTCATTCTTACCAAAGATGATGATATCATCTATATAGATGTAACATCTTATTCCAATATGGTCTCTAAGAATATCATCTAGAGTCCTTTGGAATATGGATGGGGCGTTCTTGAGCCCAAATGGTAAGCGTGTGAACTCATATTTCCCATTGTTCACGGAAAATGCGGTTTTTCGACGTCAGATTCCTTTAATGGAATTTGATGAAATCCGCTTTTCAAGTCTGCGATTGTGAACCATTTATTTTTTCCTAGATTTGCTAGAACCTCGTTGATTTCGGGAATGGGATATCGATCAGGTATGGTAACTGTATTTAATTTTCGGTAGTCGATAACTATTCTATACTTGTTTTCTCCGGATGCATCCGCTTTTTTGGGGACAATCCACACAGGAGAATTGTATGGTGATTTCGATGGTCTGATGATTCCATCTTCGAGCAATTTTTTTATTTGACTTTCGACTTCACTTTTTAGAGCCATAGGATATGGATAGGACTTGGAGTAAATAGGATCACTAGTGGTGGTACGTATTTCTCCTTTGACCGTTGTTGTGTAGGTCAATTTCTCGTCCGGATCGGAAAATAAATTAGGACATTTCTTTATAACATTATTTAATTCTTTTTTCTGTTCGGCATTCATGTGGGATGTTCTGATATTAATGGTGTTTACTGAATCGGAAATATGCTGTTTCAAGTAAATTGGAATATCGGGTTGAATGGTCATGTAGTTTTGTTTGTATGAATTACAGCTCCTAGATCTTTTAAACTATCATTGCCGATAATACCGTCAAAAGAAATGAGACTGGGTAAGATGAAGAATTTCAGTTTTTTTACTTTATGTCCAAATAAGTTTATTATGGCGTGATGGGTGATCAGGATGTTGCCTCCTACAGAATTGACATAAAAGGCTTTTTCATTTGGAATGGGATTTTTTATATGGCGGGGTTGAATATAATTTTTGTTTGAACCTGTGTCCACTAGAAATTTTAAAATTTCGCTGCTCTTCGCTACGTAGGGAAGCGAAAAGCTCCTTAGCCTAAAAAATAAATGTCATCTAATTCTTCTGGTTGTCCTAAGCTTGGATTATCATGAGAATCGATGTAGTCAACGAGAGTTTGGTCAAGATGCTCGTCTTCGTAATTTAAGTTTTTATCGTAATTGCTTATATCATTTTGCTCGTCGACTTGGACTTGATCCGTATGGTAAACTCGTTGAAATTTATTATTTTGGTGAGTTTGATATGAAAGAGGTCTCTTAGCATTAAATTGTTGCATTGGGGGTCGAGTCTGATAATTTACTGCTCGTGAGTGTATTGAGTGATCGACTTCCATTGGTTCTGGTTTCGGAACAGGTTTATGAAAAGGAGGCCGCTGATTGATAAATGGCTGTCTTGGTGGCCGTTGAATATACTGGGCTGGTTTAGAGAAATTAGGTGCAACAGGTCTCTGAGGATTGTGCACTAGTTCTGGATAAAAATTCATTCTGGGTGCTGGAATTGGGTTAACATTTTGTGTAAAAAATTTATTTCTTCTGAGTGGAACAGAAGGAGGTGATGTCTGGTGTTGTATTCTTCGAAAGGTTCCGTGACTATGGTGAACTCGATAATCAACATTTTGTAGTTTAAGACATAAATGAAGGGCTTGTGGTAAGTCCACTGGTTCTCTCATGCTGAGTAATCTGGGTAGATCTCCCTTGAGTCCCCTAACAAATGTATCTAGTGCTTTATCACGATACGATTGAGTCATTATGTTGAGTGATTCATGGCTCATTTCCATGGAAGAAAGTTTATTTAAGATTAATGGATGATGATACACTGTTTGATAAAATTCATGAATTGTGTTATTCCCTTGAACTATCGTAGTCATCTGATACTCTAAGATACCCAAATCTCTTTTGTCTGCGTAATGGAGTGTGAGACATTTGGAAATTTTCTCCCAATTCAAAGGAGTATTGTAAGATTCGAGTGCAACATCTGCACAACCCGTAATTTTGTTCCGAATGACACTGAGGATGCCGTAATATTTTGGCGTTCCTTTAAGATGTTCATAAATTCTTAAAATACGATGTACACTTTTTCTCCAAGAACTGAATTCTCCTGGTTGGCCAGAGAATTCCCTTAAGCTTTTCAAAACATCAGGAATCTTGTCCATGGCAGACAAATTCGCGTCTTGCCCGACTTCGATATTTTGGTCGATATCATTATTTATGTCTACACCTGGATTGATAATTGAGTTAAAAATGTGCCTACCTTCCCTTCTTACAATTTCAGATATAAGGGCTGTTAAATCGGCTACAGTAATATTCTGTACAGGAGATTAGGTGGAGGATTTTGAGTATCTTCATTTCCAGGTACTAATCTAGGTGCTCTAATTATATTATTATTATTATTATTTTGTTCCATTCTGTATTTTCTTTTAATTTACTTTCGCACGAATGGATAAACAAACATGTTTTGTAGAAACTTATACCTTAATGATTTTTGTTTCAAATAGTTTATTTTTTTAAAGATTTGTTAATATTTGATTTGCAGAAATTGAAAAGAAAATTTAAATTTTATCGCTTCAAAAACTAAAGGAGAAAGAATTTATTTTCAAATGTACTAAATTTCTAAAAATTATGAAAATTTTACATTCTTTTCTATTTCACTTGATTAAGATTGAATAAGGAGAGATTAATTTTCAAAATATAATCAATTAATTTATATTTAAATTCTCAGTTTTCCCGACTTTTCACTTGATCACTTTTTTTTCTTCAATAATTTTTCTTCGATATTTAAAATATTTCACTTCTTAGGTAATAATTTATTGATTCAATGGAATGCAAAAATAAATGACTTAAGACTTCCTGTCTGCTGGGTCCCGACAACCCGATATATATGGAGAACTGTGATGCATGCCAAATAGAAATTTTCTTTCCCATCTGTCCAGTAAGATGAGCAATTGACAATTCAAACTCCCGTCAGTTTCGAAAAACCTGCAATACCAAATCTGGAAGAAATGCTATAAATTATCAAATTGAATTATAAATTGTGTACCCACGCAGCTAGTTAAATGAAAATTGAACTCAAACTTACCTACCAGTGGCCTAGGTAGGTAGGTAGGTACTTAAAAAAACATTTATTTCTAATTTGAATAGGGTTAGCGATCCATGCGAGCATCTACTACACTATAAAAGCTTCTTGCCATAAACGAAATAGTGACAGTACCGTTTATATTAAGAATCCATTGATATGAGTGCTCTTTCTTTCTAATTGTCTAACAAGCAAGACAAAACTAAGCTGTAATTAC
The DNA here is from genome assembly GCA_963924295.1 of Dioctria rufipes. Lineage (NCBI taxonomy): Eukaryota > Metazoa > Arthropoda > Insecta > Diptera > Asilidae > Dioctria > Dioctria rufipes. The sequence continues at coordinate 14,624,367 of OZ002745.1, forward strand.
TCGATATCGCATTATGTGTTGTGTTCTCAGGTCCAGCATATAGGTAGGTACCTACCTACATGAATGACTGATTCTGATCTTTTGCACTGTGTTCATCTGGGTTAGGTAGGAGAAATGATTTTGCATAGTAATAGTAGGTAATATTCTATCCATGTAAATTTCTTCAAGAAATCCAATTTATACTGCAAGGTACTATCTTCTTTTCTCAAAGAGAGAACAATTATTTTGTACATTTGATGTCACTTGGATTTTTATTTTTGCTTCCAAAAAGTTCCCTTAATCGCTTCTTTAATTTTGGACCATGAAAAAGAACCGACGGAAAATATTTTTTTATAATTCTGATTTTACCAATGGCTTGCGTTTGTTCACATAAAACTCAACAACTACAGTCAATTAAGGGAGGTTATCGTTTATAACGATGAAAAATTATCATCCTTAAAGTGTTAAGAATACGTGGGTAAAAGGATATTTCCTTATCTGAAGTATTTTAGGATTCACAGCCTGTTGAAAGCAGAACTGTCCACCGGCTGAAAACAGTTACTTTTCTCGCTACCTGAGGTACCCTCGTACATTTCGGGAAACTGTTAACCCTCAGATTCAGCACAATTAGTTCTTGGAGGAAGAAGAATGGCCTCTGTATGGTGCTGGAATAGCTGAAGTAAGCTTAACGTTAAACTTTATATGAGTTTTTCTGGGAACAACATTTTTTAGCGCGCAGGGCGCTCTAGAGCTTCAACGGCTGAACCGATTCACGTGAATCTCTGCGCAATTGAAAGAAAATTCAATTTGTGGGGCCATCAGGAAACGCTTTTTGCCAAAAATTGATTTAGAAATAGTTTTTTCGTCCGTTGAAGCAAAAAAAGAGGGCAGAAAATGGGTTTCTTTTACAAACGGCTGGCATTTTGTTATTCAGTGTGTTTTTTTTTTAACGAAAACCGGTAAGGCCCCCCCCCCCCAAATTTTAGCTAGTTTAATCATTTTCATTTTGTGGAGCGCCCCGCGCAGACCAAAACATGTCATGCACGGTTATGTTTGATAGGAGCTGGAGCCGCTATTTTGGATTTTTTTTTTCAAAATTAAAAATGGAATTTACTGTCCATTGATAGAAGAATTAAAATACGTTAAAATCCATTTCCAAAAGTATTTATTTTATGTAAAAAAAAAAAAATCTAAAGTTCATGCATTTTTCATGCCTCTCGACGGTAACCTCCACTTAACTGATCGGGTGTAAAAAATTAATATTACACTCGGTCTAAATTCACACATTCCTGCATCGCCTAAAAATTTGAAAAAAAAAAATGTTTCAAACGAAGAATAAAAGAGAAATATCTTTTGGTTGCATTTGGAATTATGTGTAAGTTATGAAAGGCAGAAAGTGATTTAGAATTAACAAATTTATTCTTTTATATTTTATTACCAAATATGTATTAAGAATAAAACAACCGCATACAAAGAAGTTTCTTATTTCATTATGCAAATCTAAATTTTTACACTGAGAGAGAAGAGAGCTAGAAATATTTCAATATTTCAATTTGCTAATTCTACGATTTTCTACTTTAAATAACACAACCAAATGTAAAGTAATCTCTCGGCTCTTATAGGCCTCAGCAACTCTGCTAGTATTAACTTATTTGGTGTTGATTAGAAAATTTGTGTTCTGCAATTGCGGTACAAATTTATGGATGCCCAGCACTTGCCGAAACCTCACTAACAAAATCTATAAACTCTATCAAGCAAAAATGGCGGATGATATTCGCCCCACCTCCCTGCTTGCAATAGCATTTCAGTTCTAAAATTGAAGATTATAATAAAATCAGTCTTTTCTGCTAATAAATACCTAAATACCCAACATGGGCTGAAAATGTGTGTAAGTACATACAAACATGCATGCAAAGTCCAAACTTAAGTCAAGCGATCGTCAAATAATGTAAGCCCCCCCCCCCTCACACATCCAGGTTAAATTTTGTTTACAAAAACGTCCATCTTGTTTGTACATTATTCACTCTGATTAAACACAAGCACACGATTTCCCCTGTAATACATGAGAACTGCAGAAAGTGAGGTTATGTAACGCGAAATTGAAAGTAAACGAAAAAAGAGCAGATAACAAATAACAATGGCGGCCATGGACTGTTATTAAAAATATCAGTTAACCAACATAGTAGGAGAAACTGAGCATTTTCATAGTTTATCACATTTCGCGTCACCTTGAATAAAATCAATGAATTATATAAATATTTCCCTAAAATATAATTTATTTTCAACATAAATGTATAATGAAGTTCTTTTCTTTATTTTCAGACAACCCCCTTGATTGACGCATCCGTCATCACTTTGCAGCTCAAATAAGTTTTATAATTATATGCATTATAAAATTATTAGAAAATAAAATGACTTCCATTAAAATAAAATGTTTTCATTTCTGATGTTACCTTGAAAAAGTTCATTTTCTCTTAAAAGTTCGAAAATTCTCTTAAATTTAATTTTAAAAAATTTAGCTTCATTCGTACGGCAACACTGATTTAACCTGATGCAATTTCGTATACCACGGCAACACTGTTGTGCCGACAAGTTCGCTATTCCGAGGGGGTAAATTCTACTTTGGGGGGAAATCACCAAAAATTTCAATTTTTCGTAGCTATCCGTAAGACTTTCGTTGGGCAAGAGATGGCGCTGATCCGGACAATTTTAGCCTCGATTGCATACTTTTAGGCGGTTCAAGAAAAAGGTGGAGTAAAGTTTTCGGCAAAAAAAGGGGAGGAGTCAACGATAAAAACACGAATTCAAATTAAAAGGGGAAAATGAAAAATTTCAAATCGCATAGAAAGATTTATTGACAATACAACACAATACAATCGCCATTTTAAATTCCAAGTCATCAATTCCCGCAAGCTCCATATCAATCTGGAAAGAAATAAAACAAAACAAATTAGATATTTTGTTTACATTAAGTTTTTCGAATTGAAATTATTTAATTATAGATTGGTTACATAGAAGATATTTCAATAAATGTGAATATACCTATGAAACGAAACAATATTGTCCAATAAATTTCTTCTACGTTACTCGATCGTAAAAAAAAGTGTTCTCACTAACACACAAGAGATATGTATGACTGATGTTCTATTACAATGGAAGTAAGGAGACGGTTCAAAGGGAATAGATCGCCATTTTGGTTCTTAGAAAAAAAGTATATGAACTGTGAAAAATCCCATTTTGTGAGAAATTTATACTAAAAAAGAAAACCTGGGAAATGTGTGGAAAAAAATAGAGGGTTTACAAATTACTTGGAAACTTTTACATATATATTAGTAATAAAACTAGAATTTGTTTATTAATACCCAGCAGCTAGATCACGATGCTAGTTAAGGTGACTTCTGTACAAATTTCCATTGTTTTAAAAATGGCTAGGAGGGATATGTATGTATGTACGTATGCATAGATACTAATTACTGCAGTTGGGTGATAATATTATTCAAATAGTGGGGCAAACAAAAATTATGGACTGAAAAAATGGTTGAAGGAATTTAATAAAAGTCGATTTACTACAATAAAAGTAAGACAAGATCAGAAATTGTGACTTGCCACGGGCAATTCCGTGTCGCTGATTTTTTTTTGCTATCATTTTTATGGCGTATAGGAGGTAATCTATGTGTAATATCAACACATTTCTGTATGTACTCAAATGAAACAGTTCTATCACGCCATCAAAATTCCAAACAACATTTTTCAATATTATTTTCTATATGTCCTGTTGAGAGTTTAAAAAGCGCTTAAAAAATAATTAAAAGCTAGAAAATTATATATCTCTCAGGATGGTTAATTACATTTCTACGATTTCTTGTAGGTGTTATTATAGCTAAGACATTCCTTCCAGATTTGATAGGTATTCCAGGTTTTTGAAACTGTCGATGACTTCCGTATAAGTTTGAATTGTTCATTTCTGACTGGACAGATGCAATGAATTTAGCATGAGTCGTTGATACCGTCATATAATGTACCTATGCATGTCGGAAACTATCTTTAGCTCTTTACAGATTCCATGAGGCTTATCTACAAAAGTTTATCCAGATTTAAGAACTAATGAGCCCAGCAGAAGATGGGAAATAAGCCTTAAACATTTCTACTATAGATGTAAAGTATAAAAGTCAAGCACAACGTGTGAATATACATTCGCATATGGTGCAATAGGTACGTATACCTACGTATATGCCTGCATCTTATATACCTATGTACGTATCACTGCAATTTTAATATCGAATGAGTGGCATTTGTTGGCAAATTTCTTGCCGAATTCAATTACACCTAAGTACAGTATACAAATTACGGACTAGGGCTGATTACATTGGACATGATCTAATGAAATCCCTAATTATTAGAGTTGATTAGATGACTAGAGATACAAAAATGTTCTCAGTTGTATTATCTAGATTGGGGTTCGGAAGAAAATCGATCACGAATCGTCCATCTTGACCAACTTATGGAGTTATTGAAAAGATTCTGATCCACGTGTTTCTTTCCTATTGAGGAGCAGTCCTTTAGTGTTGATTACCTAAGACTTGTTAATTTTTTTCATTAATAATAAATTCAGTTGTATTGGAGCGCATTCGACATTTATTGTTTAATGAGATAGACTCAATCCTACCAGATAGAAATAGATCCCAAGATATTAAAGATTTAAGAAAAGGGAGAGAATAAATAAAACGGTAGAGAGAGATAAGCTTACTTTCAAAATCTTAGATCAAGTGTAAGAAAAGCCTTTTTTGTTGGTTACAAAGAAAAAGTACTCAGAATGTCATACGCTGGCTCAGATACTCATATAAAAATTGGCGAGAGTACGTGAGATAGTTCCCGCACCTATCAGAAACAAAAACGCGGATGTTATTCCACACTCACCTCTTATCAAAAATAATGGAAGTCAAGAGCTTTTCAATTAGGTATTATTTTTCAGATTTGATGATGGATAACCACCACCCAAGCAGAGAGTATAGATTCAGAATAGGGAGGAAATTCTTCATATACCCGCAACTGTTGAGGCCGCCAGCAAATGGACATCACTGTTTAGTCTCGTGTAAAGACTGCTAAGAACTCTAGGTATGCGTTTTACGCAGATTTAGGTAGAATAAGCAAAATAGTGTTGCTTGGTAGTACCGACACAGAAAAAATAATAACGCACAATCAAATTAACCCTCCTAGTAATCTGGACCATGATATTCTTCTCTTGAGCTTTGACATGTCACTTATCATGAATCCTCCCCCACTTAGCTTCACTTTTCGCGATTATAATAGCATAGGCATGGAGTCCTTGTTTGAAGAATGTCATGGCTTGGAATGGTGGAGAATCTTTGATTACATTTCTGTGGATGATATCATCATCAATTTCATACTTATTTGATAAGTACGTACCAATTAAAACGAGATTTTCTACTGGTAATGGCTGTCCGTGGTTCACAGTGAGAGTTCATAATCTTATCGCGGAGCGTGAGTTTCTCTATCAGCGTTGCAAACGTCTTAGAACATTTGAAGCAAGAATTTTGTATAAAGCTGCCCGTAATAAGGCTACCACGGCAATCAGGCAAGCCAAACGTCAGTATTATTCCTCTAAAATCGACGCTAACCTCGACCCAAAAAAGCTGTGGCGGAACCTACGTTCGATTGGAGTTTATGGAAAGGATAAAACGGAATGCAACTTCGATCCAGACGAACTGAATGCATCGTTTACTCTTGCAAATATTTCCACTCCAACTGCCTCCAACATTCGTCAAGTTAACCCGCTGCGCAGTCCGGACTTTACTCCGAGTAGCTCGATTCATAGTTTTTCGTTTCGTGGAGTGGACATTACAGAGCTTCTACTGTCTTGTAATTCAATTCGATCCGAGGCAACTGGACCGGACAACTTATCATCTCGATTTATCAAACTACTACTACCTATTATTAGTACGTATATCCTTCATATAAGCAATTCATGCCTCACATTCTCTTCATTTCCCACCAGCTGGAAGGAAGCTAACATTCTTCCAATACCAAAAAAGAAAACGCCTGATTCTCCGGCTGATTTTCGTCCAATCAGTATACTTTGCTATTTATCGAAAGTGCTAGAAAAATTAATGTACCAGCAAATACTTGAGCATGTGGACAAAAATAATCTTTTAACTCGATGGCAATCAGGCTTTCGAGCATTTCACAGTTGTGAAACAGCACTATTAAAGATAACGTCCGATATTAGAAGCGCGATGGATAGTGAAAAATTCACTACGCTAGTCCTTTTAGATTTCTCAAAGGCGTTTGATAGTGTAGATCATGGAACTCTTATACAGAAGCTCTGTTCGTCATTTAAATTTGGCAGTTCAGCAGCGCACATGCTGGACAGCTTTCTAAGTGAGCGTCGCCAGCGGGTTAGGGTCGGCAATGCTTATTCTGCTTTTTTGCCTCTACAGTATGGAGCTCCCCAAGGATCGATATTGGGTCCGCTGTTATTCAGCTTATTCATTAATGACTTGCCGAAAGCAGTTCGTGATGTAGAATTACACCTCTATGCGGATGATGTTCAGGTTTATCTAAGCCGGCCCATAGGTCTTCTCGAGGATTGCTTATCACGCATTAATAGTGATCTGGATAGAATTTATGCCTGGTCTGTGGATAATGGTCTGCAACTTAATCCCGTAAAATCACTTTCTATAAGTTTTTATAATAATGCATTCGATGTGTCCGATGTCCCACCAGTGATCCTGAACCATTCTCCACTACCCATGCTGAATAAGGTTACGAATCTAGGGATAGAATTAAACAGCAGTATGAAGTGCTGTGATTATATTAAGGCGAGATTGTGTAAAATTTATGCTGGGCTACGTAGACTTTGGCTCTCGGCCGATATATTGCCTCGTAACACTCGTCTGGTCCTAGTAAAGACGTTGATTCTGCCTCATTTCTCGTTTGGTAGCGTTGTGTTTCCTAAACTAGATAGTATATGTGCACGTAAAATGGAGGACTGTATCCGATTTATTTTTAGATTGCGACGATTTGATCACGTTTCCCCATTTAGGCTACAATTACTTGGGTGTTGTCTGGAATCCTTTTTAAAACATCGGGTGCTCTTCCTACTGTTCGGCATACTACGGTCCAATAAACCGGATTATCTCAGGGAACTTTTCCAGATTACTTCGTCTCAGCGAAACAGAAACCTGATAATGCCACGATTCTATAGATCAGTTATGCAGATTAATTTTATTCATAGCTCAGTTCTTATTTTTAACACTAATTTATCTAGCACCGACTTACTCTTTCGTACTATAAAAGATTGTAAATCTTGTGTACAATTACTAGCAATAAATCCTTATTATTATTATTATTACTAGGGTAGGTAAAAAATATAAATTTCCATATAATTTCTTTGCAACATCAAAAATATGATGAAGAAGGAAATTGTTAGCTAATTAGCTAATTTTTAAGTGAACATTTTGTAATGCATTGATCCAGTTTAAGCGGGAAGATATTAATAAAGTCTCTTTTAACGCAATCTTTTCCCACTGAAAGTCTGGCAAAAAGGCTAAAGGAGTAGGTAAACGAACGTGAAAGTGTTGTGTGTCGTCAATCAAAACTTTTGAATGGGAATAAATTTAACGACAAAAGCTATCGTTACCTTTTTCTTACAGTATTCGTCACCGGGACTCCATGCAATAATGCTCGAAATTGTTTTAGAGGCAGATTGATTCCGTAAGCACCTATTCTCCAAAGCAGGCAGGGAAAAGCAATCACATAGTTGTTAAGCACCTGAAACCGATCAACCTTACTTATTTTTTCCCTTTTTTATAAAAACATTAGAAAGCCTACCTAAGGTATCTAAATCACCGCCAGCAGGCTAACATGGGAAGGGGTAAGTCTCAGAATGCCCATATAAAAGGAAGTTATAGGCAAGTTTAAACTGCGCTACATAAAATGGTAAGTCTACACCATAGCTGTGATAGTCAGTGCTCTTACAACCCTAAGGCTACAAATATTTGTCGAGCTACTGCTCAGTTAGATCAGACCCAAGATACGAAAAGAAATATGCAAAAGGAATATACGTGAAAACTCTATTATCTGGGTGCCGGGACACTCAAAACCGGATGTTTGCAATCGTTGATCCCAATCTGTCTCCTAAATATGTTGTACCTCCAATGCTATATGGTGACGGCTTTTGTTTCAGAAATGTCGCCCAATATGAAGTACAAAGAGCCAAATCCAAAATAAGATCTGATGCTACTGGTCCCGATAATCTCTCTCCCTGCTTCTTGAAGCTCTTGTTCCCGGCGTTTTTTCCCACCAAATAGAAAATAGCAACTGTACTTGCTGTTACAAAAAAGAACTTGCCGGAATTACCATCAGACTTCCGTTCTATCAGTTGTCTCTGCTTTTTATCAAAGGCTCTGCAAAAGCTTATGACATTACAAATACTTGGTCATCTTGACACTTCATGTTTTCTGTCTTGTTGGCAATCTGGTTTTCGTCGTGGGCAGCTGCCAGACAGCTTTGTTAAAGGTGATTACAGATCTTCGATTTGCAATTGGTAAAGGTGAAACTGGTTTCCTGTCCTTGTTGGACCTCTCGAAGGCTTTTGACAGTGTGAATCATTCTAAATTACTAACAAAGCTTTTTTCTTTGTATAACTTTTCTTCATCAGCCATTGCAAGTATAAAAAGTTTTCTGTCTAATAGGTTCCTCGCTTTCTCTCTGTACCTGGACAGCGTTCTTATTTTGTGCATGCAACAAATATCTGGAACACTCTACCTGCGGACATTCAACGGACGACCTCAGCCAGCCGATTCAGAAATAGTTTAAAAACATTTTTAAATATATCCCAATGATTATATAGTTTACATGTGTGTTGCTGCTCCTATTCTTCACGGTTTCTTAACTTCCTTCCACCTCCGGCTCTCGTTATCTACCTCTGATTTGTTATATTTTTTCCATTAATTAGTAACGTAGTCACTTAGCTTTAATTATATTTTGGATTACATTGAAACTCAATTAAAATTGTTATTAAAATTAATTGTGCAAACAAAAAGATTGTAAGCCTTGTTGTACAGTCAACTAGTATAAATAAATTGAAATTGAAACTCTATTATCCGGAATAATACAGGTTTTATATGGTTAATATAACTGTTTTACTAAATTATCTGGGGCCGTATCTGAGATACAACATACCTTCATACTTTACAAGGCAGTAGTCAGACCCATGATCACCTATGCTAAAGCATCGTGATGGAACAAATGTACGCAAAAGACAGTCATTAAGAAGCTAAACAAGCTCCAAAGAATGGCCTGCCTAAGTGTAACTGATGTCATGCGCACAACATCCACCAATGCTCTAGAAACACTATTGAGCCTACCGACAATCAGCAACGTTGTTGAAATAGAGGCCGGTTTAATGGTGTACAGAGCTCGGACAGACGGCTATGGTAAATGGGACTCTAAAAGTCTATGCAGTATAACCGAAAGAATAGAAGCAAATCCAATCAGACAGACCTCTATCTGCCTTTCAAAATAAAGATAACAAATAGGGAGGAAATAGATATAAATCTAGAAAATGAAGCCCTAGTCTGGTACATCTACGGGTCTAAAACCGAGACAGGAATTGGTGAAAAACCAAGTGTTTGTATTTATCAAAGCCCAGGAAAATGCGGCTCAATATTCTAGGCAGAAGTATATACCATCACTACGAAAACCACAGACGATCATATACCAACAAAAATATACATATATCTATGCAGATAGCCAAGCGGTATTGACAGCCATCTCATCAGCTGAGGTCAATACGAAGTTAATGTGGGAATGCATTCAAGCATTAACAAACTTTGGCACAAAGAATCACTTAACACTTCTGTGGGTGCCAGGATACTCGGAAATTGATGGGAATGATAAGGTAGACTTACTGGCCAAAAAAGGAGCATCCATACCCCTCATAGAACCGGAACCATTTTGCGGTATTTCTTACAACACCGTGAAGCTTACCTTCCAAAACTGGATCAAGTACCAAATGGCCCAACCATTGACTTCAATAATAGGCTCCATCAGACAAGCCAAAAAATGCATCAAAAGACCTTCACAAAAGAAGATCCAGGATCTTTTAAGGCTATCTAGGAATAAACACAGAATCGTCACAGGAGTCCGAACTGAAAATTGGAAACTAAACAAACATATGCATGGGACAGGCATATCACCCACTGATGTATGTAAGTTGTGTCACGAAGAGGATGAAACATAAGACCACGTCGTATGAGAATGCGAGGCCTTTGCACAATGTATAGATTCCAGACCTTTGGCTCATATTTCCTAAAGCCTGCCGACTTAAAGGAAATCTCATTAAAAAAAATACTACTCTTGCTAGGAAGACTGGGATTGTTGGATGAAATATAAAGATAGCGGTGCACAATAAGCCAATAAATGGCTCCAGTGCAAAGGCCACCCGCTCCGCTCAATTCTAAATCTAATCTAATCTACTAAGTTAATTATAAATCAAACTATAATTGTGCAATAATTAACAATAGAGGCACTCAAGGGGAAAGTATAAAACTGATTAATATACACAAAAAAGTGTGGAGATATTAAGGAATTTTTATTATCCCGGTGGCGTTGTTACAGAAATCGACGATAAAAAAGGAATATATCAGTCAGTTCGGGACGATCATATTTTTTAATTGGTAAAGAAATCAGCTCCAAAAAAATATCTATTACGCATGTACAGTCTGGGCTCAAGTCTGGGCGAAAGCGGAGGATTTAATTTATTGAAAAATAATGCACATATCAAGCAGGAATTTGCCATAAATTCTATTGTTGGTGATCGATAAAAAAAATCGTATAAATAAAACCTTTCCATATCTGTTTCCATTATGGAACTCTATAACAACTTTAATATTAAAGCGGTTTTCGTGTACGGCGATATATGTATGTATACATATATCTACCGCTTACAAAAATATTTGTAAAAAGGTGGTTACATCGAAAGCAAAATGTTCAGTTCAGGATAGGATCGACAATGAAATAAAGCATAAATGGAATTTGAATACTCACATGCTATGGTGCAGTAATGATAATATTACTATACAGGAGACTTGGACTGCAACCCACAAGAAAAATATCGACGGTCGACTGGGAAGCTGTAGAAGCAAATGGAAAATAACGATGCAATTAGAATTCGTAATACCTATAAATGCCGGGGTTATCAACAGATTGTCGCGCGGAATAGAGTCCACTTGGGGGACTACCTCATGTGAGAAAAGAAGATAAAAAAGAATTGGTGCACTCACTATACGGTGCGACATAAACACAGCATTGTAAAAAATGCCCTACACTTAGAAGCAAATCATCAACAAAATAGCCAAAGAATTGCTTAGTAGAGAACTGTTTTGAAAAGAGTCATATCAATTCGGGACAGATCCAGCACAGGTAGATCATTCGAGCTCTAAATTTAAGGATCTCGTCATGAGCTTTTCTGCTGTTAAGAAGAAGTTGCTGCAAATCAAAAACAGTCTATAGGGTTAATCTAAAATTATTATTAACGTGCTTCTCCCGCTCACAGAAGAGAAGGGTAACGATTGTAAAGACTACTTCTATGAGAGCCTCGAAGAGATTTAAAAGAATGCCTCAACAGCTTACCAGCTCTGCTATATCATTACCAAGTGGAAAAAAGGTAAAGTAAAATAAACTTTTTAAATATGTAGGTATTTTACAGATCCACGCGAAATACAAAGTTACAGAGGGGCATCTAAGGCATTTTTCAAGAGTGGTGAGTATCTTTTAACAAGATCTTGAACAGATCTTCAATCGGCGACAGTGGAAGTGTGCACATGCTTTCAAAAGTACACACCCTAAACAAAACAAGACCCTAGAGCTCCTAGAGCTGGAACCGTTTCCATTGAACTATTATGTAGGAAGTGATTATTGAAATACTGTAGGATCTGATACTACGTGCATGGAATAAGGAAATAATTCGAAAGGAGTTTGTTGAAGTATAACATCTATATCCAGTCGTGTTGCAAAATCTTGAGCACAAAGTCCTTTATATTTCATCCCGACTGTCTGAAATATTGGCGGTATCATTCTAGCTTCATATACCAAAGATCAACCACAACAGATCTCACTATACCAGCTCTAAATAATGGAAATTCTAAGAGTATTACAAAAAACAATTACAATTATAATTTGTGAATTTTGAGTTCTGCGTAGTCAAATATCGGAATACTGCTCAAAATTGTAAATCTTTATCGTATCATCGGTAACGGATCTACGAAGATAACATCTCAGAAAAATTCCTATTCACTACGGTTTCGGATATTTAATTAATTTGGCATCCAATACTTCACATGGTAATATCGTCGTAACATTTCGTCAGGCACTATAATATAAAAGTAAGAAATCGATAAAAGTTCTTCTTATACATAATATTGTAGAAATGATATAGTAAATCTTGACGACACTCGTATCATGCACCCCTAAAGCTGAGCTGAGTTCTTGAAAGATCTGGGAACACATTAATTAAACCAACTATATAACGCTTGATGCCTAGGTATGTATACCTATACGGAACCGTACAACAGAGGATTGCCGAGTGATTGCTTCGGTGAAGTTGCTTTTGTTCGTAAAATTTCAAGGAGTGTAATTATTGAGCAATCATAAGGCCTCAGGTGACATAACATGAGTGTTTATGACTGAAACGAGTCAGCCCTAATGAAAGACAATTAGACCGTTAGGCGTTTTTGAAGGGCTATGATTCTGGAGTCTTAGATAGAGATGATGCTCGGCAAAGAATAATCTACATATGAGCCATCTACAAACTAACAAATTTCATTTCTAATATTCTCATAAGGATATATAAGGATTTTTCTAATCAAATCCTTTTCAAAAGCAAGGAAAACTACTTTTCAGTCTTAAGTCGTTAAATTTTGGACTTGCGATTGTTTTTCTTTCTCAAAGAATTAGACTGGACAAGTCCTGACGTAATGTTTGTTGGAAATGGTAATTTTAAAAATGGAGTCAATCTGTTTGATTCTGAGTAGCTCATACATATACGAGATCTTTATAAACTAACTCAAATCGGACAGACCTGTTGCATGATTGAATATCGAAAGAATCTCCATATAATCTTGTGCTCAAGAGAAATCTGGGAGGTTTCGAGAAATGAAGAAAGCCGTGTATATAATGTACCTGCTTGGATGATGTGGATATAAATCTACGGATATTGTAGAGTAGGTCCAAATAAATATCAATGGAGAAGTGATGTAGCAGAGACAAATTTTCTTATATTTCATTACTTAGCAGAGCATAACTATTCAACTAAAATGAGAATTATATTGGTGACGCAGTCTCATTGAAAAGGTTGCGACTGAAATATATATAATATACCTATAGTAATATCTATCTTGTTACTGGTCGTTACTCGTTAGAGGCGACTTAATGTCATATTACTATGGAAAAGCAAACCTATGTGGAGGAAAGGTCAAACAGGGGTCTAAGTGTTTGTGAAGGGTCATTTCAAAAGAACTGGCGAAGCTCTAATAGTTGGTAGCGCCTAATATTTTTCAAGAGACATATTCACAACGTCATCAAGAAGTTACTGATAACAGAGAAAAAATCCCGAAATAAACTGGGTATGATTATTAAGTCACAAATCATAACAGCGCACTTTGGGTTTAGATAGAAAATCCTATTCAGAAAATGAGTGAAAGTTATTCGACGGGAATCGCAGCTGTTGTGTAAAGAGCTGGGAAGGGGGAGGGGACTATAAAGTTTCCACTTTATAATTGTAGAATATTGCCACACGCTACTATTTTAAACAAAACCCCGCCACACAACGCCACAACTTAAAAGAAAAAAAAATTATTTACATTTAAACTTGTTTTCATTTCGAATTTTTAATGGCGAGGGTATTAAGTTTGTAATTTCTCTCCATGGAAACAATTCATCATTATGGTGACACGCTCGCCAGAATATCGTCTACGTTGTAAATAATAATTGGTATTAGCAAAGCAGCTTCTTGCGTTGGGTTTGTATAATAATACCGATATCAACAGGATGAAGGATCATATAGTTTTCAAAGGATATCAATCATTACCAACCTATTCTTCAACATCTAAATTTAGAGCAATAAGGCTAAGAACTCTTCTGCTAAATTTCTCTTCCACTCATTAACAGAACAGTTAGAAATTTTACTTAAATTATTTCACAATTTCCTTCATGTAAAAAAAAAATAATAATAATAATTTAGCGTTAATTCCATTATAATCATTGTAAACTCGTGAAAAATAATAGTCAAATGCATTGAAAATAAAATGATAAATCGCATTCAACGGATTTTGTTGGTAGTGTGGGTGCTGTAAATGGTGAACTGAATTCCACATGGCTCTATTATTGAGTGTATTGTTGAATTTGTTAAGTAGGTATAACAATGGGAAGACATTTATGTCAAATTCAAAGGAAATTGGGTCGTAACATACGCAAAAAAATAACAGAAGAGAATCTCTAAGAGACCTCGGATACGTTTTAATTTTACGACTGTGAAACAAAAAAAAAAAACAAAAAATAGAATAACTTCAGATTGAGCTAAATTTGGGATCTTAAAAATCTGTAGGATTAGCAAGTAACTGCATTTGGATTGATACAGTTTTATTAATAGGCTGAATCGATCTCATAAACAAACAAAAAATTTAGTTCAAGAATAAATTGCAGAAAAAATAAAACAGCCTTAGCAACAGAAGGTTTAAAGATTTGGTCAAAGTATTTAAGTAAAACTTTTGTACATAAATGGAATCGCTGAAAGAGGATGGAAATTCACAGTATTGGCAATATTCGCTGATACGGTGGGTATAAGAAAGTCCGATCAGTTAAATTTACGAAATTACTAAAGAATTACGCTTTCCAACAAATTGAAATATTTCGGACCTTCAATAAAAATTGTTTCGGTTTAATCCTAAACTGGATTGCGATTGAGATCCGGATTGTCGACTAAGCATTTATTTCCTTCACAGCAGCAAAGGAAATGATGAACGCTATTAAAAGACGTAGGCACATGTGAATGTTTAAAACAACAACATTAACAGAGCGATTTGGTAAGAGCAGGATTCGCGATAAAGGAAAGCTTGTTTAGACATAGGGCATGGAAAAAAAATCGGATAAGACGACGGTTATTATTTCAACATTTAAAAGAAGAACAGAGAGAATATCAACAGAAAAACTAGCTATCAACCCTCGGCTTTTTTTAAATTGTATGAGCCATACTCAAGGCAGCAGTAAGTATGTAAACTATAGTAAATAGGAATGGAGCAGCAGTAATTTTCCATTTTAAAATCTTTAAAAATTTGTTGTTTTTATTAAATTTATAACTAAAAATTTTATATTGAAAGACTAAACGCGTTCTCATCGCGTAAGGAAAAAAAGAAGCTGCAAAAATTTTAAAATTTTCTTACCTATTTAATATACTTTTTTTTATTTGTCATTGTTATTTCCATGCCTACGCAAAAATTAAAAACCAAGTCAAATATAAATTACACAAATAAAATCGAAAAACTTGTCAAGCTACTAAATTACAAAAAAACTTGATTTCATCAAACTAAATACAAAATTTCTCATTTCAATCCCCACGGAGCCATCTATTGGCAGAGGTATCACTATTCACTAGTTTAGAAAATAAAAAACAGTCGTCCAAATATGCCTGGGGCGGGGCTACAATTATAATTTCGTCTCATTCATTCTTGTGTATTTTAAAGAAACGGCGATTACCAGGCGAATCAGCAAATTTCAGATCACAAAAATGTAAAATTCTGTTCTACTGCGCACGACGGAAATATTCGTTAAGTTCGTTAAATGAAGTAGTGTATATGGGCTTGGATTTTATCAGCCAATGAAAAGAAGCAGTCAAAAATTGTAATTATCATATTGCTTTCTCCTCTTCCAAAAGTTAAAAGAGGAGATGGCAATGTGACAATTTTTCTGTCCATCTCTTGAAACGAAGTATGGAATTGTAAAAGAGGCTAAGTATAAATGCAACCAGTTTCGTTAAGTCAGATAGTGTGTGTATTTCATTCGTCACAAACGATGAAGCAGATATTTTAATTTTTGAAAGAGGAGAAGGCCAACGAAGTGTAGTTATTATTGTTTTCTTTCGTTCACTCTTTGCTAACAGTAGCGCCATTGCCATAAATTAATTTTGAAAGCCCAATGCATTCTCAAATTAGCGATGAAAAGGAAAAAGACGACATGCAAGAATTTAATTATTTTGCAATTGGATAAATTTTTTTTTTATATCACCATATTAGGGGCCATTGTATTTCCATGAATAGGTTAAATATAAATTACACCATGATCTCTCCCTCCCCAGCTGTTTTAAATTATAAAAATTCTTCGCAAAATCAAAATGTTCATTTCAATTCTGCAGTAATGCCATCTTTTTAGTGTAGTTAGAGAGAACAAAAAACATAATAGCAGACGAATATACCTGCCGCTGTCATTTGCTAGTATATTTTGTATATTTCGTTTCATCACTCTTGCCTTGTGCATTTATATGACAAAATCTTTTGCAAATTCTACACACGTTTAAAGAAAATTGACGATCAAATTGCACTGAAATAACTAACTACGCATGCGCAGTAAATAAACGTCTCTGTCATTGGATTAGCTAACCATGGAGAGATTATGCTAGCAAATTATCACAAATAAGAATATTTTCGTAGCATACTTTTCTAAGTTAATTAGTATGACTGACTTCGGAGCAATATTGTACGGGAATAAAGGTATTCTGGAGTGTGAGCTTTAATTTAATCATAATTTTCACATGAGACATAAATACATACATACCTATAGGGGATTATTTATATATTGACCAACAGATTAAGGAAAAAGAACAATATTTAATTATCATTGACAATATTATGGAAAATATAATTCATATTTTATGGCAATTTATGTAATGAAAAAAAAAAACCCTTCACGATATCCCAAATATATCCATGCTAACGAAAAAATAAAATTTGCCTTCATTTCTTCGGCACATAAAACTCTTATTTCGATACTCCTGCTGCCATCCGTTGGCCTAATTTTCTTATCTTTTTATAGTACCTGTGTACCTGCGTATCGATTCCAGTTATGTTTTGGCGAAATCAAGTTTTTTGATGCTCACTCCTAGAGTCTAATATAAAGGCAAAAAGAGAAAACTTGAGTGCAATGATACTCTTTCCGTATTTTTACAGAAAGAGAGAGCAATTCTGAATAGAAAAAAAATTATTATGATAAACAGAAAAGTTGTTAGCTAATAATCTAAATTGGATCATATCGTGATGAAAGTTTATTTGATGAAAAATTATTTGGATTTATCGAATGACTAATTTGTTGGTAGTTGTAGCTTGTTGTACAGCTACTAAGCCTGTGCTCAATGAAATGGAGACCCTAAATTAATAATTGATATGACTCATGTAAAAGTAATAATCTACTTAGAATGTAGGTACCTGTAAGAATAATCGACCTTGATTAATGCAATTGATTGGAATTTGCAAAATCGAGGTCAAAATTTGTTTACTCGCCTACCTACTATTGCAAATTTTTTCACGGTCTGTTTTCGCGCTGATATTTGATGTTATTTGTGTGTCACATAATAAAAATATAAAAAAAAAAATTTTCAAAACTGATCAAGACTACTTTTCCTAATAAATTTCGAAGTGCATAGCTCCACATATGCAATGGATTTGTAGTTTTCATGTCTTCCGAGACTCAAGATTTAACGAAAAGCTCACATTAAGTTTATATCCTTCGCAAACTTTTTCAACGATTCACTTGCCGAAAATTCTCAAAGGAGCAGAACGAATGCATGTAGCAAATAGCAAAGTCTTACTTTGATAAAGCCTTGCTTCTATGAGACACGTTCTTGATGTACTTGAAAACTGTATCTAGTTTGAAAAGAAGGTTTCGTTATGTAGCTATTCTCCACTTTCTCCGCTAAATCTGTAGTTTATTTAAAATTTTTACTTCAGTTATCATATGGAAAGGAAAATTGGTAGGGTTTTAAACAGTACTAATAAAGCTAAATGGCATGCGGCATTCAGCTAAATGGAATGCGGCATTCAGCTAAATGGCATGCGGCATTCAGCTAAATGGCATGCGGCATTCAGCTAAATGGCATGCGGCATTCAGCTAAATGGCATGCGGCATTCAACATACCTTTCGCAGAGAAAATAAAGGAAGATAGGTGTTTAGGAGCAACGAAAATTGACTGATAATGAACACCTTAAGGCGAAAACCCAATGAACGCGGCACGCGTCGCGTCGCTTTGACAGTTCTCCGCGGCAGACGCGTGTAGGATTTGAGCATGGCCCAATGGACGCGTCGCGTTGGTACTCTTAAGATTTATTTATAAAAAGAAAAAGTGATTAAAAAGCTTGAATTATTATTTAAAAGTGAAATAATGGATATATCAGAGTTATTAGATGTGGCAGCTCTTGCGTTTGTAGCTTACCAAGCATATAAACAGTTTAAAATCATCCCAAAGAACTGTCAAAGCGTCTGCCGCGCGCTAAAAGTAGAACATTGCTCTACTTTCGCGTCGAATCCGGCAAGCGCGGCAGCCATTTGGCCAGCACGAACTTAAACACGTATATTCTATTGAACTGTCAAAGCGACGCGACGCCTGCTGCGTTCATTGGGTTTTCACCTTTAAGGCTTGTAGAAGATGGAAAATTGATGATAAACGGGTTTTGTTCAGAAAGAATCATGCGAAGATGACCGAAATTATTTTAGAACAAATGCGTATAAAGGACACCTAAATAAGAGTGCTAATGTCTGTAAGAAATTAAGCGTAATATTTTGTTGGAAGATTGTCTAGTTCACAGCTATGTTGCGAGCAAAAACCAGAATGCCATTTTGTAAGAAACTGCGTTTTCCACTATAGATGATATTCAACCACCTCTCCAAAACCGAAATTTTGTATGTGAAGTAGAATTAATTTGAAGAAGCCTGGTTGAAGCAACACAATCAGATCAAATTGAGTTGGTAATGACTTTCATCAGAAATCCTACGATCATAAAATGGAAAGAAAAATCAGATCAGCACTTACATTTTGCATTATGTCATATTCAAGTGAACCTACCTTAAAATATTCAATTATGCATAGTAGGTACCACTTACATGGAGGCTTGGGAGCATATGAAGACAAATCGTAATAAAAGCTTACAGATTTTATTTTTTCCCGGACTGGAATCGAACCTACACTTTTAGAATCGGTCAATGATGGAGAATTGAAGAATTTTAAGAATTTTTTTATTTTTAACGATTCCAAAGCGGAAGGTCCCGGTTTCAAACCCCGGATGAGACGGTTGTTTTTTCTTCTTGTATTTATAATTTGATTTGGAATCGTTAAAAATAAAAAAATTCTTAAAATTCTTCAATTCTCCATCATTGACCGATTCTAAAAGTGTAGGTTCGATTCCAGTCCGGGAAAAACTAAATAAAAAATTGAATTTACAATTTATTTGTGCGCTTTCATCGTTACTGGTTAATGCCAGCTGAAAGCAACGTGGCTTAGTAGGCTAATTACAAATTGATAAATGCAAGAGGGAAAGTCATCTGTCTCGTTAGCTCAGTGGTAAGAGCAGTCGCCCGGCAAGCGGAAGGTCCCGGTTTCAAACCCCGGATGAGACGGTTGTTTTTTCTTCTTGTATTTATAATTTGATTTGGAATCGTTAAAAATAAAAAAATTCTTAAAATTCTTCAATTCTCCAAAAGCTTACAGAGTTCATCTGGCTCTAATTATTATTTTACTTCACTTTTTATATTAGACAGGTAAGTTACTTACTTATTTTACGCACTTGAATAATTATTAAAGGAAGTTGTTCAAGCCGGGATATATCAATCTGGAATTATTAGTTCAATGAAGTTGTGATAGTCACAACACCCAACCCTATTTATATGAAAATTTTTACTTAGGTTATGTTAACGCGTAATGGTACTGTTATTGTGTAAAAAAGCTTTGCTACTGCACCAGATGGCGTTAATTATAGGTAGGACTGGTTTTCTGTAGTTTTTGTTTATTTTTTAAATAATATTGCAATAAAAAAGAAGGGGCCATGTTCACAGTCGGGTATAGGTCCTAGATATCATAATTGTGAAAAAAAGTTTATTAATATATATTTTTTTTATAGTAAATTTATAATTATAATATTGCCATAAACAATGCCACAACTATGTAAAAAAAAACTATAATTAAGGAAAAATGTAAAAGCAGATAAAATGAAATGTAAATATAAATTGAAAATCCAAGAAAATTTCAACTCTCTCTTTCCTGAAATTTTATCATTTTCAGTACACGCAAGATCTATTCGAAAATTAGCGAATACCGAATTTCAGACTTAATTTAGAGATTTACATTGATGGATGCTGGAAGATACACAATCGCTAGTTTTGGTAACAGATGTAACTTATTTTTGGTTTTTGACTTTCTTTAGTACTGAAGAAGCTGGTGTTAAGTCCTCTTAGAATGTCCAGTATTAACTTTAAAACTCTTTCTAGTATACAGAGCTTCTACCATGTTTTCTTAATAAATTATTCGTTGACATATTTTGGCTCTCTCCATCATGGTTTACGTAGCTTACATAGCTAGAAGCTATAACTGTTGCTCTGGATGATGATTTATTTTTTTATTTTTTGAAACTTTTTATAGATTAGGATTATCATTATTCAAGTAGGTATATATATAGATCTCTAAAGAGTCGTTGACTTGAGAACTACTTGGCTATTATTTTACAATGGCTGATGCATGCACTGCGTGCTGTGGCATTATTTATGGAAAGACTACCTCGGATTTACTTAACGTATGACACTTAAAAGTAAAATCTGAAACTAAATAAAAATAAAATCAAAAATTAATTTCAGAGCCTTTTTTTGCTACAGATGCCGACGGGACGTCTTCTTAATCTCAACCAATTTTGCACTGCTTGATATTTTCTGGAACTAAAATTGGTTTTTATTGCTGTGGAGTCCACGTGGAATTTGGTCTAGAAATTTTTGGTTAATATTATGCTTCAACACCTGTATATTCTTGGAACATTCGTTACGCTGTATATATATATATATTACAAGTAAACAACAAAATCTGAGCCGGTTGAAATATTAACGATCATTTTTATCATTTCATTAGCATAAATCATAATAAATATTTCGGAGAAATGCTTACAGAAAGCATAATGTGCACAATAAATAATTTCTCAAAAATAGTAAAATAAAATTAATATAAAAACAATCGACCACTTACCTTTAAAGGCAGGTTAGCTGGAGACTTCCATTCATCCATACTTTTCTCTCATCTCATCATTCAGGATGTGGGTGAAACAATTTTAATATCGGCAATCCTTTCAGCATTTGTATGCCTGAAATTTAGAAAAATTTATGTTCTTAAATAAAAAGTTAAAGATACTAACTAAAAAAATGACACGAAAAGTAATTTATTTCAATGAATCTTTAAAGGTTTTAAGGATCTACTTTTAAAGTTATAATTTTGTTGTTGTTGTTGTTGTTGTGTTCATAAAGTAATAAAAAAAAGGAGTGAAACCTACAAATGTAATGAGGAGTAAAATTTTATATAATCTTAACCTATATTTGGATGCATAAGGTTTCAAAATTAATGTTTTTTTAGAGCTAAAATCGTCAATATTTCGAGTATACATATCAAATGCAATACCAATACAAACATCTGTTAGTGTTAAAATTTATCAAAGGATTCATATAGAATGCATTAGAATTGACATAAAAATTCGGACAAATGTATTGCTTATTTACGACTACCTCTTTCAAGCTCAATAATGTTTGACATAAAATCTGCGCAGGAGCACATTTTTCAGTAATATTAAAAGTAATTTTTGTGTTAATTGAAACAAGCTATACTTCCTAAACAATTATCATTAAATGCAATACAATTTTATAACATTTTTAGTGTTACTAATTGACAATTAATAATAAATTATGAATCGGTTTTCACCGCCTGTTCAACGCTGAGTCCATTTTTATTATATGTCAGTGGATATAGTCGATACTATACTTTATAGATCGCAAAAATTTCATAATTGAGAGCAAGAAGTTGGGTAATATATAGATATTTCTAGTTAAGTATGGATATAAGCATGTATTAATGTATACATACATAATATACCTACACTCTAAAAAATTTGTTTAAAATTAGTCAAATTTTACGGCATTCTGTGTAGAAAATTTCCTACTGGAAAATGCACAGCTGTTGTATCGTACTACAATGAATGTAGTAACCAGCGAAATCAGTAGTGATTTTCAACAAATGCGTAAAATTCAGCTGAATGTGCGTAAAAATCATCAGAAAGTGCCCAAAAATCAACAGAAAGTATGTATAATTCAGCAAAAAGTGCGTAATATTAAAACAAAATGTTGAAAGTTATGTATAAATAGGCTACTTTACACATTTCATGTTCATTAAGTGAAGGAAGCTTAAAGGAGCAACGTGCGGTCCGAATAGTTTAAATTGCGTAAAAGGTTAGTTAAGTTTTCTGTGGCATTCAATAATTTTTCAACATTAAATTTGTGTTCTTTTAAAAGTTTGCTTGGATAAAATCAACATTTATATATTCACAAAGGCCTTAAGTGTGGTGATTTTAAGTGCATGTGGTCGAATTGTTATAAGGTGTTTTCTCAAAGTATGAGTCGTATAGCTCATATTGGCATAGAAAGCATTCAGATAAAGATCACACTGTTGTAAAAGTAATTTGTGTTTTATATGTGACATTTGTTTATTTTTTGTTAAAAAATGGGAAACGGTTTCACATTTAAAAACGCATAATGTAAGTGGCGAAGAAATAAAGTGCCCTATGAAAACTTGCATCCGGATATTTAAAAATGTTGCAACTCTAGTTCACATATATTTAGGGGTCATAAAGAGGAATGTATTTATAAAGAAAATAAAGTGGAAATGAAATATAAGAAGAGTCCAACTAAAATAATAGAAACAAATGTAACAAATATAACAGTAAGTGATTGTCATAATGCGGACATATTCTGTGGAAATTGTTTTGCTATGTTATTTTCTAAATTATCGACGGATGTAAAGTTTCGGGCGTGACAATAAATTTCATATTTCGTGAATTATGTTATATTATAGAACAAATTAAAGATGACTTAGAAACGCAATTAAAGAAAACTGACGGAAACATGGAGTTAAAATTGAAAACGAAGAGCTTTGTGATCTTCGAAAAACGGATGCCCTAATGTTAGAACTCAGTTATTTTGAAAACTCTTTTAATCGCAGTAAGTATTTCGATAGCGGAGAGTTTTATAGTCCTCCGAGAAAAGTAATATTAGGTACAAATAACGAACATAAAATATGTTATTATTATCTATTACTTTCCTATAAATGATACTTTAAAAATGATATTTCGTATTAAAATCTTTGTTAAAGCATTTATTGATTCTAAATAACAAAAAGAGTTTATATTATGAGATTATAACGATGGGTATACGTTCAAATGTAATAACTTCTTTAAAAATGATTTGCGTATTGAAGTTAATTTATATCAAGATGCTTTCGAGGCGTGTAATCCTTTGGGATCTTCTAAAACCAAACATAAGTTATAAGGAGTTTACTTCATAGTAGGTAATCTTAAAAAACAATACAGGTGTTTAATTACATATATTCAGCTGGTTTTGCTGGTGTAAAGAAAGTATGTAAAACATTTTTGAGTACATTTTCTTTTGAAACCACTTATAAAGGATTTAAAAGAACTGGAATCTAGTGTTATTGAATTAATCGATCCTATATCTAATGAACTGAAAAGTTTATACGGCTCTGTAGTTATTGTAACTGGTGACAATCTAGGTAACCATCAATTGGGAGGATTCACAGAAAACTTTAGTTTTTCTGAATATTTCTGCAGGTTCTGCTACTGCAGTCGAAATGTTCTGAAAACCTCTGATATTAATAGTGCTGATTTGCGAACACCTATAAGCTACAAACGCGATATTGCTGAAATTCAAAGAAGTGGTACGAATATAATAAAAGGCGTGAAAAGTGATTCGGTTTTAAATGAGCTATCAAATTTTCACATCTACAATCCCGGGCTGGCACCTTGTATCGCTCACGATTTATTTGAAGGCATTATTCCCAAAGATTTAAAGATAATTTTACATTATTTTATTAGAAATAACATAATATCATTTGAGTATCATTTGAGCTCCTTAAGAAAAACTCTTAAACTAACAACGTCTTTTCCTAAAGTAAGCAGAGAAGTGAAAAAGTTCCCAGGAAAGCCATAAGAGGTGTGGCAAGCTCTAACTCTCATGTCACTTATTCATATAGACAAAATTACTGACTTTGAACAACCCGTTTGAAAATTATTTTCTTCTATGGTTGAAATGTGTCACCTTATTTGTGCTGCTGAGATTTCTTATGATCTAGTTTTTTAAGTTTAAAAAATGAGGTATTTCCGGAGTCAAAGTTGTTTCCTAAACACCATTTCGTATGTCATTATCCGCAATTAATCAGACAATTGGGACCATTAAGAGGAATTTTGGACAATACCCTTTGAATCGAAGCATCAATATTTCAAAGATCTTTG
The DNA here is from genome assembly GCA_963924295.1 of Dioctria rufipes. Taxonomy (NCBI): domain Eukaryota; kingdom Metazoa; phylum Arthropoda; class Insecta; order Diptera; family Asilidae; genus Dioctria; species Dioctria rufipes. The sequence goes on from OZ002745.1 coordinate 14,648,957, forward strand.
CAAGCGGACAAAAAACTTTGAAAACAAAGCATAATCTCTTTCTGAAAAACATCAAGAATTTCAAGCCTCTCTTGCTCACGACCGGTTTCACTTTAAGATAATACTCTGATAATGTTAAAATTTTTTCTAAACATATTTATAATGTTGATATTCCGGCTGACCGTATACGAACACGAAATAGATGGAAAATGATTATGTTTTAGTAAATGCCAATGAAATAGGGGAAATCAACGTCTTACTTATAAAGCCATATTTTTAAATCAGACATATGATAAGGCGTTATTATATGGCATAATATTAAATGTCTGGTACAATCAGTATACATATTACTATTTGAAAATATCTTTACGCAAAAATCATATCTATGTGTTAGTTTGGAAAATATACTGGTGGTCGCTATTTTTACTCGTCAGTGAATTCATTTGTTTACTAAATATTTCAAACAAACTGAATTAACGAATTAATGTTAATAAACCAATCTGAATAAATGCAAGCAGACTTGTAATATGTATATAATATAATTAGCTTATTTTTCCTAGAGATATGAAGCATTAGAATAATAAGTAATTAATACAATACTATTAAAATCCTATAGAGTTTTGGATAGAAATAAGTACATATATGTACATAAAAGGAAATAAGTAATATGTCGAAAATACCCTTCCAAGTTTGGAATGATAAAAGACGTATTAAGAAAGCCTTCTTTAGTTTTCGTACTTTGGCTGAAATTATAGAAAAAGGTAACATAATATCTATAATCATTAATTTTACCACGATTATGTATATATATATTTTTAAAGAACTCCAACATTAAGTAGCACTGTGTCAATGTCAAGCACTGCATTATCTTCATCATCAAGCATAAATATCGAATACGTAAAACTTTTCCAAAATTTTACAACATACCATGGGAAAAGATGCCGGTGGATATAAATAAGATCTTTATAAATAAACATAAGCTTGGTAAAAGAATCAATACTTTCGCTAACCTAATAGTGGATGAGCTTCGTGCTTTTTCCTTCTTCATTCCCATGCGTATTTTTCGGGTTATAGCTGAGCAAGTAGCAGCAAAATATCCCGATTCATTTATGGAACTAGATTCCTACAAGCAAATGGTTAAAACTGTTTTGTTACCACTCATCAATATTATGAGAAATAAGAACAATTTAAATCGAGCGTCCAATAAGAAAAAGGTATCTTCTGGTGATACTATATCATATTAAAGACAGAAAAAGAATCAAATTTTTCGAATCAAACTGTCAAAACTGGTAGCCTTCTACAGAACACTGTGAGGAATTTAATATGAATTGAAAAGAAACTACATATATATGCAGAAATTACTTACACAACCGACTAATTTGGAGGAATATCAGAAATAAATAATGATACAATATATGAAGGATTGCAATCCTTTGCAACGCCTTTATTTGAATAACAATAAAGCAGTACCAACAATTTTTGATGTGAAAGAAATATTCCCCAGGAAATGTTATTTAAATCACTTTTCGTAGGCTTCGGGTTTCATATTTAATTCATCAAGCCGCATTGAAGAAGAAAAAGATAAGGCTAATACATTTTAAAAAACAATGTAAAATAGAAAAAATTAAAAACCTACAAAACAAGACTGCGAAGAATATTTAATCAGTACCATTGCTCACTATTTCCAAGAGTATATTACTTTCTGTTATAAGAAATTCAAGGTAATTTTGGGACGTAGACAATTATTCTAATATATGTTTTAATTTTATCTAGATGGGTACAAAAATGGAGCAAATTCATGAAGCCATTCCTGTTAATACACCTTGGATTGGTATTGTAAGATAAATATTTGAATTATTACGCGACCAATAGTGTAATCTAGTATCTATCGTATCTAATGTACGAAATCTAATAATTTTTTTAATTATATTTCTTTTACTGATTTTTTTTCAATAAAAACATAAGCCACCTTTATGTTTTTATTGAAAAAAAAAAAAATCATGTTTCGGCACATACAAATTTCTCACTATGTGATTTGATGTTTGAATGCATTTGTTATTTCTTTATATTTAATATTTTATACCCTAAAGAAATGTCGCAATCTTTGGAATTTTAGGTTAGATAATTTTTGCATTATTGTCCCGCTAATGTTAGAGGCAAAAAAAATATTAACAATATTTCGAAATACAAAAGCTAATTAAAAAAAATTAATGGGATCTGAGGTCTCTACTTTCAAATTAAAAAAAAAAAGAATCAGGATTACGGAACATTTCTTAAGACAAAAGTATTATTTAATTATGAAATCCTCTACTTATGTTTATTATTGTCAACACTAACTGTATATATACATGATAGCTTAAGAAGATATTGAATTGCTGTCTTTATGTAACGCAAATAGAATTCGAAAAAATTTAAGTACATTTAATGACAAAATGTTTAGTTATATCCTCCAATTTAAAATATATATTACTAAAAGATTTGCTTCTTAATTTTACACATAATGTATGTAAGTCCTTAATAAAATAATATAAAACGTTATTTTGTCTTTCCATTTTCAAACGAATTTTAAGTCCTAAGTCTTTTTCAAAAAAGCAAGGTAACTTTAACGTATTTTTGAATTTCGAAAGAATGAAATACTTGAAAATGGTTGAGGAAAATTAACCATAATATTTATCACTATAAAAGTGCAATTTCTAATAGAGGGGAGGAATCCTTAAGAATTTAAAAATTTCTTTGATATAAGAAAATGAAAAATGTCTATGCATGTGGCTATCGATGTTATTTAGATAAAACAAAGCGGATATCTTGCACCTACCACTGGCAGAAATATAGTAGACCCTTTGAAAATAAATCAATGCCTATTGTTTAGCTTATGTTTTGACAGGATTATAGAAATTTTTTTGAAGGTGTTTCGATTGTGTATGTATATTTACTCGTATTTCAGATGATAGTCCAGTGTGCAAAATTACTGCAAGACGAGTCACAATTGAACTACCTGTTTAATTTCGCTACATGCTAAATTTTATGTCACTGTTGAATTTTACTACATGTTTGATTTTACATAACTGTTGAATTTTACACAACTGTTGAATTTTACACAGCTGCTGAATTTTACACAGCTGCTGAATTTTACATTACTGTTGAATTTTATATCAGTGTTGAATTTTACATCACTGTTGAATTTTACATCAATGTTGAATTTTACTGAATGTTTAATTTTACATCCATTGTTGAATTTTCCTACATGTTGAAAATTACTACCCGATGTAAATTTACTTGTCTGCTGCAAATCACTACAATCATTGTAGGCAGCTTAATTGCCTACATTGCAGCGATTTTCAACAAAAATTTTTTTAGAGTGTATGTATAAATCCACTATGGTGTGCTTATGTAACCTCTATGGTGTGCTTATGTAACCTGTTGCTTTAAGTTCTAAGCCAACTGCTCCAGCTTGGAAGAAAATGTCACATTTTGCCGAACCAACAATATAAAATTACTAATCCGTTGAACTTTAACTGACTGTACTGAAAAAAAAATCAACTGCGTCAGTCTGGCAAGTAACTTTAAAAGTTGACGCATTTAATAGGGATTCTAAAATGGTATAACACTAAATTTCCTTAGAATACGGAAAAAAAAATTTTTTCTTCAAGAAACCCAGTTTCGAAAAATTTCTTAGCATCTACTAAAAATAATTCTAGTGTACCCAAAGCTTGCCGTAAAACCGTAACTTTGAGATTTCAGTTTGAGTGAGACGGAGAGTCATTCCATGAAGTGTGAGTGAGACAGATAGTGACTTAGTGAAAGTGCTTATGTAACCCGTTGCTTTAAATTCTAAGCCAAGCTCACCGAATATTACAAAACCATGAGCTACACCCCTACCATGTACAGCGAGTACAAACCCTGCTACCTCGGGATTATCAACCACGGGTTGCGTTTTGCCAAACGGTGCTACAAAGACAACGGGAAGATCCGCGATTCTTCGAGAAAATTTTGTGGTCGGATGAATCGACATTTAAAAAAGACGGTTACATGAACCTACACAACTTACACGAGTGGCACGTAGAGAATCCGAATTTAATGAGACAAAATAGATCTCAATATCGTTTTAAAATAAAAATGTGGACCGGAATTTTAAACGGAAAAGTCACAGGACCTTTTGAGTTGCCAGAGGTCTTTAATTCTGAAGTTTATTTAGATTTTTTGCAAAACCATTTACTAATTTACTGGAAGACATGCCACTAAGTATTTACAGAGAGATGTGGTATCAGCAAAACGGCTGCCCAGCGCACTATGCCCTTTCAGTTAGAGAATATCTCAATGAAGAATAACCGGACAGATGGATAGGGCGGTCTGGTACGATCTCGTGGCCAGCCCGTTCACCTGATCTCAATCCATTACATTTCTTTTACTGGGGAGCAGTATGGAAGCAGTTGAATTTGTCAACAACGGAAGGATTTCCTGTCTGATAACCCGATCTTTTTTAAGACGATGTCGAGCTTGTATTGCAGCTGAAGAAAGGCAGTTTGAACATCTTTTGTAAATAATAAATCTTAGCATCCAAATAATTGGTGTTTAATTTTAAAATTAAGGAAAATTTGTTCTAAATTTAACAAAAAGTTAGCATCTCTGACTCGAAAGCGTGACTATCTGCCTCACTCACACTTCATGGAATGACTCTCCGTCTCACTCAAGCTAGAATCTTAAAGTTACGCTCTTAATGCAAGCTTTGGGTACACTAGATTCATTTTTAGTAGATGAAAATTTTTTTTCGAAACTGGGTTGTTTTAAGAAAAAATTTTTTTCCGTATTCTAAGAAATATTGTAGCAAGTGTTATACCATTTTAGAATCCTTATTAAATGCGTCAACTTTTAAAGTTACTTACCAGACTGACGCAGTAGATTTTTTTATCAGTACAGTCAGTTAAAGTTCAACGAATTATTAATTTTATATTGTTGGTTCGGCAAAATGTGACATTTTCTTCCAAACTGGAGCAGTTGGCTTAGAACTTAAAACAACAGGTTACATAAGAAAAATAAAATTGAAAAAAAGTAAAGATTTATAGCAACACGAGCTAATAAACCATCACAAGGTGTATGTACATTTTCTCGAAAACAAAAGAAATGCCTATAATTTGAAAAATACATGACTTAGATTTTTTTTATATTTTTCTGGTAACTGTTACGATTTGGTCTATCAATCGGTTCCGGCTTGATGTCAACTTACGGGACACCCTGTATATATATATCCTCCGCCGGTGAAACATCTTAACATGAGGCATTGGGAGATCTGGATGGTTAAAATCAGGGTTGTAAATGAGCGGACTCATTTGTCACATCAATTCATCACTCAAATCAGGACTTGAGTCCACACAACACTTGAGCCGTGGTTTATCGCTCGAATCTTGAGCGGCCTCACTGCTTGAGCGGATTCATTATTTGAGTTTAGCGGACTCAAATCATGTTTTAACTAACATAAGGAGAATCTGATTTAATTAAAATTGAAACTGAAATTTAAATTAAATAAGAAAAGCTCACAAAAAAGTCATTCATTATATTATATTATATATTAATTTAGCTGTTGCTAATTTTCTTACTTCTTCTTCAGATTGTGAAGATGACCAAAATTCAATTGAGGATCAAAAATTGTTTTTGGAGTATAATTTTTCCACAGATAAAACCTCCAGCGTATTTAAATACAAACGTTTTTCGGTGATAAAAAGTCTTTTTACCGAATACAACACAGCACTGCCTAGTAGTGCTTCAGTAGAAAGATTATTTAGCATAGGAAAACTTAGGTTAACTCTTAATAGGTGTCGTCTAAATGACGAAAATCAATGAATAAAATATAAAGTAGGATTCTTATGCTATGAAAAAATGTAAGTACAATTGAATTATAACCTTTCCAAGTATGGTATTTTCTTACAGGTTTTACAAGTTGTTGAATTTGTACATAATGTTGTACATTGTTTGTACAAATGTTGGCTAAGAAAATTAGCAAAAGCTAAATTAATATATAATAGAATGAGTGTCTTTTTTGTGAGCTTTTTTTATTTTATTGAAATTTCAGTTTCAATTAAATCGGATTCTCCTTATGTATTTAAAGTATGATTTGAGTCCGTTCAACCAGTGAGTCCGCTCAAGACCACTCAAGCAGTGAGTCCGCTCAAGTTTCGACGATGAACCACCGCTCAACTGTTGATCGGACTTACTGATTGAGTTGAGCGATGAGTTGAGTTAAAATTTGAGTCCTTTACATCCCTGGTTAAAATAATCCCTGAGATTAGGGGTAAAATGAAATTATACAAAGTTACTTATCTCAACAGCGATAAAGGATGAAGATTGCACTTGGTGAAACAATGATAGCGGTCATGTTCCAATTGAGTACTTATGATCATGTAGAAAATATTAACGATTATTGTCAACGTGGGGCTGTATATTATCTGCTGTTCATAGTAAAGTGCACGTCTTTAATTAAAAAAAAAAAAAGACAAGCAGCAATAGTACGAAAATTGGTAAAAAACTGCAGAACAATTCTGAATACGATCTTATTGCAGTACACCTACTTACCTATCTATTTTATTTTTTAATTAAGAATATCTTAGCAAAATAAAAAAAAAGCTACAAATCAAATGAAAATGAAATTTGCCACGATTTATCGACTCGAAATAAGTTCAGTTTATGGCAGCACCGTCTCATAAAAACATGAATTAAGCATCTTTGACGTTTTAGCTGATGTTCGCATTTCTTGATTCTATCGCTTTCACCTTGGACCGAACATAGCGTCTAAAACAGGCGTGTCCAACCCGCGGCCCGCGGGCCGCATGTGGCCCAGGACGGCTTTGAATGCGGCCCAACAAAACTCATATACTTAAATACTTTCTCAATTAATTTTATAAAACATTTTCTTTATCTATATAACATTTCCATTCGAGTAGTTACTTCTCGACATAATAAATGTACAACTGCGCAATGTGGACAAAGAAAGTTTTCAATGTGCAATTGTACTTAGTCAAATTGACACTGAAGACATTGGGGACATTATTTATTTTTTGGAAGTAAGATGGTTAAGTCGGGGTAAAATGTTGAAAAGATTTTATGTTTTACGAAATGAAATCAAGTCATTTATTGAATCAAGAATAAAACCTGTGCCAGAACTTATGAAAACAGGATCACAGATTTTGCTTTTTTAGTTGACTTGACAACTCATTTAAATGAGCTAAATTTACGTCTTCAAAGTGAAATACAACTATGTCTCAAACTATAGCGGCTTTCGAAATGAAACTGAAGCTATGGAAGCACCTACATTTGTGAGCAGCTATTTTCTAAGATGAAGCATACAAAGAATACAAATAGCAGAAAAATAACTTATGAGTACCTTGAGAACTCACTGAGAGTTGCATTAACTTCGATCGCAAAATATCGAAGCATTATTGTCTCAAAAACAATGTCAAATATGACATCAATTTCATGTTGGTATTTCTTAAATTTTATAATAAAGAATTTAAATGAAGCTTAAATTACTTAAAATTGTTAACTAAGTATGTATGTATATTCCTCGTTTTTGTTCATTAACTATCTTTAGGGTTCGTATATTTTATGTGTGGCCCAATATAACTCGTCTACTTCGAATGCGGCCCAGGGAAGCTGAAAGGTTGGACACCCCTGGTCTAAAACATTGTAGCTCTTAAAGCCTTTTTGTTAAATTAATATTAATAAACATTTATAGTGGTGTTATTTAAATACTCTTTGTTTTATTGTTTATACCAGTGTTGAATACCCACAAGTTTGATGCTCATGCTGCCACCTATTTGTTTGTATACAGCCCATTTTTTTTTTATACATTAATTTCGAGAGAAGAAAAAGAGCAACACCTCGGCAAAAATTTTAGAATTGCTGGATTAGTTTCGTTAAGCAAATTTACGCTAGCGCACTGTCGACCCAAGGAAATGCATACGAAGGCAAAGTTCACAGAAATAAAGCTGATTTTGTTATTTCTACACTGATTTGTCAGTATGTGTTGAGCATTTTAATCCAAGAGAGAGGGAAATTTTTATAAAATAAATGTTGAAAACAAAAACCATAATAAATCTATGTATAATGAAAGAATATAAAAGTAGAGATTAGAGAAGCCGACCTGTTACCAAATTTACCGTCAAATCCAAAGAAAATGCTATTCAAAGCAGAAAGAAATAAATTTTTCACACTTTGAGATAGCTCAACTGAGTGTGCGAGCATTTTAATTGCAACTTCCAACACCATCAGTATCACCCACGAGAGAATTACCAACAAATTTTATAATGAGCTTGGGAAGTTAAAATCAGGACTGTTGCCAAATTTCGCTTCTTTCAATTGGCATTAATTTTGTTGTTGATTATTATCGCCGCTGGTCTGGATTCGGGCAAATTAAATGTTATCATTGGCATGGCAGGGAGTAGATAAGAGATAAGAAGATCAGAGTAGAATAAAATAAAAAAATTAAACTCTATTCTAGAAGTAATAAGATCAGTTTTGGTACATTAAAAGGCTGCAATCTATACGTAGGCATGAATTATCGTTTTATTATTGAACACCTACAGATAAATTATTGTACTGACGATCAAATTTCACTGAAATATGTACGCATGCGCAGTAAATAAACATCTCTATAATTAAATTAGTCAACCATGGAGAGAAGTCATACTGTGCTGACAAATAGAAATTATCGAAAATAAAATTTTCGTGTCATACTTTTCTAAGTTAATGAGTATGACTGACTTTGGAGCAATAAAGGTAGGCACTCCTGAAATATATAAACTTTAATTTAATCATAAATTTTACATATCTACGACAATGCATTAACACGCAGATCTACGTATTAACTGCTTTCGATACCAAATTCAGTAATTCATTCGCATTGTAATGGAGGTAATTTCCTTTATAGGACAAATAGGTATTGACCCACCGTGGTATTGAATTGCTCAACAGATTGGAAGAATCACAATAATTCTCATTGACAATATTATTCATATTTTATGCTTTCATGTTGATTTTAATAAGAAACCCTTGAAAAATCCCAAAGTTATCCATGCAGATGTAAACGAAAAAATAAAAATTTCTTTCATTTCTTCGGCACATAAAACTCTCATTTCGATACTCCTGCTACCATCTGTTGGCCTATATTTTCTTATTCATTTATAGTGTACTATGAATATCGATGCCAGTTTTGTTTTGGTGAAATCAGGATTTTTTATGGTCACTCCTAGAGTCGAATACAAAGGCAAGAAAAGCAAAATATAGTGCGATGAAACTGTTTACATATTTTTACAGGAAGGGAGTAGAAAAAAAATTATAATGATAAACAGAAAAGCTGTTAGCTAATAATCTAAATTGGATCGTGTCGTGGAGGAAGTTCATTTGGTTAAGAATTTTTTGGATTGATGGAAGTTTCAGATGCGTACAGCTGATAGGTACTGTACTCAGTGAAATGTAGAGTCTAGGAATAAGATTTTTATCATCAATTTCAGTATAGTTACGGCTCATGTAAAGGCAACAATCTACTTACTTATCTACCTAAGTATAATAATTACCGACCTTATGATTAATGAAATTAATTGGAATTCGCAAAATCAAGGTCAAAATTTGTTTATTCGTTTTATATGGAAATTTTTTTCAAGGTTTCATTTTTCGTGCATGCCATTCGCCATGAAAAATCAATTTTTGGAACAAAGATCTTTCAAAGTTGATCAGAACAAGTTTTCCTAATGAATTTCGAAGTGCGAAGAGTTATGTACATATTCAATGCATGTGTCGTTTTCATGTCTTTCGCAGCCTCAGGATTTAACGAAAAGCTCATCAAAATTTACATTTTTTACAAACTTTTCAGCGATTCATTTGCTAAAAATTCTCAAAGAAGAACGAATGCATGCAGCAAATAGAAAAGTCTTACTGTGATAAAACCTCGCTTGGATGAGATGAACTTAAAAATTAGAGTGATCAAAACTCCGCTGGATATGCATGTAATAACCGCGTCTTCAGAGATACATTCTTGAAAACTGCAGTTAGTTTTTATGGTAGTCGCTATTTACCACTTTCTCCGCTAATTCTGTAATTTATTTACAACATTTACTCTAGCTATAATATGGAAAGGAAAATTGACAGGTTTTGAACAAAAGGTAAGGCTAAAGGACTGCGGGATAAACAAGACAAATAAATAGCGTGAGTATTTCAGGAGGTAGATGCCAACTCAACTGCCTACAAGAAATTAAACGAAATATTTTGTTGGAAGTTTATCTGTTTACAGCTATGTTGGGAGCAGAAACTACACTTCAATTCTGTAAGAAGTTGCGTTTTCCGCTATAGAGGATATTCAACCACCTCTCCGAAAACGAAAATTTTGAAAAAATTCCATGACTTTGTATATGAGGTAGAATTAACTTGAAGAAGCCAGGTTGCAGCAACTGAAACAGATCAAATTGAGTAGATATATTATGACTTTCATCACTAATCCCACGACTATAAAATGGAAAGAGAACTCAGATGAGCATTCACATTTAGCATACTAATTTCTTCCCAATTTCTAAATTCCAAGGTAGTGGAAAACAAAGCAAGTTTCCCATTTATCAGTTTTGTGGAGACGTAGGGGGGCAAGCATTTGAAGGCAAATGCTAATAAAATTTCACAAACATCATCTGGCTCTAATTATATTTTTCTTCACTTTTTATTTTAGACAGGTAGGTAAGAAGGTACCTGCTTATTTTATGAACTTGACAGATTATTAAAAGAAGTTGTTCAAGCCACAGAGATATCAATCTGGAATTGTTTCGAGTTCAATGAAGTTTTTATAGAAAAATATCAAAAAGACGTTAGCGCGTTATATAGAATATGTTCGCTTAGGTTATGGTGTAATGGTACTGTTATTGCAGAAAAACTTTGACCCTATAATTTTATATAATTTTTGAATTTAATAGGAAAAGAAGAACCTATGTGCACAATCGGATGGGCACTACTTAGATTATAAAATATGTTCTTTAAGATAATTACTCAAGTTAAAAACAAAAAAATAACCGCGATTGTAGAAAAAAGTTCCTTCCTCTACTTAGAATTAAAAGTAAAACACTGAAATATTTTAGAAACTTTTATTAATACAATTTTTTTACTGGTAAATACATAATTATAGGCCTACCAAAAATACAGCCACAGCTATTTAAAAAAAAAAAAACAATAATTAAGGAAGAAGGTAATAAGAGTAGGTAAAATACAATGTAAAAAAAAAAGAATAACAAGGAAAATTTCACTGCGTTGATATTCCTGAGACATTTTCAGTACACACAAGAACTATTCGAAAATTAGTTTCTCACTGACTTTAGAGACTTTCTTAAGAGATTTACTTCGATGAGTGCTGAAAGATGCACGATCTTCAGAAGAATTTGTTTATGTTTTTTCACTTTAGTTGTGAAGAAACTGATGCTAAGTCCTCTTTGAATTGAATTTAAAATTCTTTCTAGTATACAAAGGCTTCTACGATGTTTTCTTAATAAATTATTCGTTGATATGTTTTGACTCTTTTCGTTACATATAGCATACCAACGTAGCTAGAAACTGGAACTGTTGCCGGATGATGATTTTTTTTTAAAACTTTTTATAGAGTTTGGAAGTTTCTATTGGATTGCAATTACAAGTAGGTATGATGTACGCGCGCTCTGAAAGATCTCTAAAAGCATCGCTGGTTTACTCGAGGAGTTCAGCTATTTTTCGATGGCTGATGCATGTACTGCGTGCTGTGGCATTATTTATTGGAAAGAGTATACTTAGGTTTTAGTTAACGTAAGACACTTAAAAGTAGAAACTGAAACTAAATAAAAATAAAATGAAAAGTGATTAGTATCCCTGCATCAGCTGACTAGTAGCACAAGAATTATAAGTTCAACTTTAATCAGAAATTCAACAAGCTAGTAATGTCGACGTCTAAATTTTCATCAATGTTTCACCAGTAGCAGATGTTTTTTGGAACTAAATTTTGTTTTATATCACTTAATTGCACAGTTTGGTTTATATTATGCTTCAATGCCCAGTTTTAGTCTTAGAAAATTCTTCAAGCTGTATATGGTGTCTTCATGTAAAATTGATAACAACAAGGAATAGATGGCGCAACGGAAATCTTACTCAAACTATTTACCTAACTTTTACCCATAGCATGTGATTATGTCTTCAACCATAACAATACCATTTACCATACCACAAAATTATAACCGGACTTTATAATTTACATATTCATTATAATAAATAATTCGTTGAAATTGCTTACAGAAAGCACAAAGTCCACAACAAATGATTTCTTAAATTTAGTAATATGAAATTAATTTAAAAAACAATCGACCGCTTACCTTTTAGGCAGATTAATTGGCTGAAGTCATTTCTGGAGAAACAGTTTTTCTTTAACCAATAGATATGAACATCCTCTTCAATCATTAGAGTGCCTGAAAATTAGAAAAATTCTTGCTTAAAAAGTGATGTTGTAAATATTAAGCTAAAACTACTAGAAAAGATATATAAGACGAAACTTTGGGATTTGAAAAATTTTTATGCCTAACCCTTTTAGGGATCTATTTTCAAAATTATAATAAGTATACAAAATAAATAAATTTTCAAATTCATCAAAGGGTTCATAGATACGTGAGCATAAATTCATAAAAAAAGGAAGATTCGGATCGAAACATTAGAGAGGAAAATAGTTTGGATTAAGTAGTGGTGATATAGCTTGGGTCTACATTGACTCTATGGATGTAATCTGTTTCTATTAAATCAATTTTTCTAGATAAATATCTCTCAACATTGTCGGCATATAAATAGATATGCGCATGCCCTTGAGGATACCACAGGAATATCAGTAATTAAAAAGTAATAAGGGCCCCAAAATAGATACTCGATCCTTTTTAATTATTCTTTTTGAAATAGTCCTTTTTGTTTTATAAAACTAATGAGACAAATCTTAAGCAAACGATAATTATAGATTGCCTAATCCATAACCTTTGAAATAGTAGTGGAATATGCAGTTAAACATTTATATTTCAGGATATATGAAAGGAAATTTGTAGGTCCTACTTTCCATCCAAGGTACAGCATGCAGCTGCACCATGGACAGTGGGGTATTGTACCTTGGACATTTGTAATTTACTAAGAAGAAATCATGGTATATCAACAGATTTAAATTAAATAACACTCTTTATTCAACCAAGAATAACGATATTCGCAAAGCAGGTTACTAAACAAAAAATTGCTATATATATACACATTTAATTTATTAGTTATCTAAAGGCCGGTATATGACTTTTTTTGACATGTCCGTCGTACAAATGTTTGAAGTGTCCAAGGTACACACCCCCTTGAAAAGAAACAAAACTGCCTGTGAAATATTTTAAGACGAACAATTCACGACATGATGCACGATTTATATAACACCAAATATCAACAAGTTTTACCTTAACTGGAATCCAAAGATAAACATAGGAAGAATAGAGCTTCAACACTTTCAATTCTTTATCACCAGAAAATATTTACTTTTTTCAGGACTTTTTTTTAAAGCGCAATAACTGCACATATTTGTCCAACAAACTAATTCCCAGAATAACTTAAGTGTCATCTGTCTGTTGATTACTAAAATCCGATAAAAGTATTATTATTATTATATGGGTGGTAACTACATTCTGCGTGGAAAATGAAATGACCAAGGTACACACATTGCCAAGGTACAACATCTTCCCCTACATAGGACCACTTGAAAAAATTCACGAGAAAAATGCACACAAACTGATCATGGTATTCAAACGATGAATTGTTTAAAATTTTACGAATGAAAAATATTGTAGAGGAGTTAACTATAATTTCGTGCCTTCAATACAAGAAAGAGTAAACCTACGATAAGGAGTTCATCAAATACATTGCGGATCGCATATAGTGTTTCAAATACAATCAACGAAGAATCATAAGGCAGTCTTTAGTATCCACAGTAAAACATGCCCGAAAACTTGGGCGTTGTGGATAGAATTCAATCTGATACCATGGAAATAAGTAATCAAGCTGAACGACAATGCCTATCTCATGGGTCTCTAAGTAAGAAACGACAAAATACCTGATCTGCTCTCACCTACAACAAATAAAGAATCAGACAAAACTTGACATTGAATTAATGGAGGTGAGAGAAGTAAGGGTTTCTTGTATTTTGTGAGGCTTGTATTCTAGGTATGAGGTATGGCAAATATCGGTATCATGAAATCTTATTAACAGAAAAAACTTATTGACTTCCTGATAGCTTGGCCACTTTTCCCAAATTCAGAATGTCATGAATTTCATCAAATCAGCGCAACGCTCGAGTGACCCCTTGCCGACTCCAAAAATAATGGAAAAGAAAGAAAAATTTTAAATTTTGAAATTTTGAAATTTTATGTGGATTCGCATGGTTCACATCCTTTTTGACTCTACCATATGCACACGAAGGGTATCGTGAATAGAACATGCTTTTTATTCAATCAATGAAAACTTAAATGTTATTAATTATTATGTAATATGTTCTGTAATGTTAATAACCTAATTAGGCTTTGTAAAAATATATTTGCCTTACGAGGATCTGAATTGTGAGAATTGCGTAAATTATATGTCATTTACACATGCTAAATCTAACTTGAATTAGTAATTACTTGAAATGCAGCCGTTAATATTTATACTGATTGTGACAATTACGTTCCACCTCAGAATTAATCAATGCCCAAGCGAGAAAATTGGCTAAATATTGCAAAAACATAAAAGTTTTAAATGTGTAGAATTTTAATTACAGTAGTGTGGGTGAGACTTTTTAAAATGTCTTAAGAAAAGCAAGCAACAATTTTTCGCTTAAAATCAATGAAGGCAGTAATTTTCTAATTTCGATACTATTGGCGCCATCTATTGTTTAACGATAAAAAAAAAGAATGCTTGCTGCCGAGTACTCGACGTGGAGCAGTCACTAAGTAGCCGAATGGGTTTTGTAAAAATGTATTGATAGAGATCGCAAACAATACAGACAAAAAAACAGAAACTTCTCAGTTTGCTTTGTAGGTGTGAGTGATATCCAAACCATTTTATTTGCATCTACAATTGTAACCTACATTTGAGTGCAGTTTCTAAAAGTATTGGATATCGAATTGGATATCGATTTATCCCCTCTCAATCTTAAAGAAAAATCAATGTAAGCAGTGAATAAAGCTGCTAGTGTACATGGATACCGATGCCTTTGAAAACACATACTTTTTCTTTTAAAATTGCATCACACTTTACCATATTGAAAATTCTATACAAGTAATTGTCTAGCCGCCTGCCTACATCATGATTTCTCACAAATTATCAGAGCTACTATACATCTGCATATTTAATGTATATAGTATTTGTTTAATTGATAATTGAATGGATAGAAAAAAGTGTAAATTAAAACTAAATGCAATACGCTTGCAAGCTAAAGAAAATATAAAAGCACCTAATTAATAAATACATTAATTAATTTTGGAACCAATTTATTCGCCACCACGGCTACAGAAGGGCCAAAATTGCGTAGCGTGCTATTCTCCAATTTTTTAATGCTTCGAGAATAATTATAGTACAGAGCAAATTTTTTCACCTAGTTTTGTTTTATATATGTAGGTAGGTGTATAAATTACGAATGAGACAATTATGTTATTTGGGAAATTTATTTAACGTGATTGTCGATAAATCTTAAATGCAAATTGGGTAGGTAGGTAGGTAGGTACCTAAGCAGCAAATTTGATTGCGCAGTGAATATATAGAAGAACTAAGAAAAGAACTAAGTTCTCTACCAAAGCTGCTAAAATCCAGATAAAAAATACTGCATTGGAATATTTAGAAAATATAATTACTGAGTAAGAATGAATAGGGAGCGCGTTCTACGCTAAGAAAATTGAGAATCATCGGTTTGACTGAGGGCTCAAAACATTTAACATAAAAAAAAAAAAAATCAAATTGCTACGAATCTGCGAACAGCGGCTCAGATACGATGAGATTTTGGCATTTGATTCAAGGACTTTTGCTCCCTCCTACTGAAAAACTGGATATGAGTCATGGAATGACACATTTGCATAAACATGGAACATTCTTCTCAATTTTCAACAGGGAGGCTAGATTTAGTTTTTTTAATACCTACCAGAAAGGATAAAAATCAGATTTATACGTGTGACTACTTTCCAATGATGCGAAGAAAAAGTATATAAAGGAAAAAACGAGGTCTTTACACGCTACAGATCTCAATTCTATCCCTATTATTGAGAATTATGAATGATCAGATAAAGATTAGAACTCGTCATAAAACAGCACGGAATAACGATATCCACCAACGGAATCGATGATCTTCTCGTTGATCTATATCTGCAGTTTTTTGCAGCTTGTTATTGGACGGGATAAGAGAATACACAAAGAATACCTATTACCATAGATGGAAATCAATAGACCGCATATCCGTTAGTGGATATGACTTGGAAAACAATATTAGAAGTATGAGATTTCGGGGTGCCGGTTTTCGAAGTATCACAACCTGACAATAGTGTGCTCTTTTGTGTACAAAAACTCCCATATACTGAAGAGAAAAAATTGTTCTGACGATTGAAGCGAACTATTTGTACTATTCGCTTCAGTTATAAATCTTCTATGAATATGTATGAGGCGTCCTTTTGTGTATCATTTGTTTTGCTCTGTTCTGCGGACACAAAAAGAACATAGCTAAAATGTAAGTACCTGAACTATGCTTGCAGAATAAAACTGAAAAATCGTTATAAAAAAAAAACAATCCGATACAGCACTAGCAGTGCAGTAGTTAGTTTAAATTGAGTTCACACCAACGTATACAGGGTGTTTCCCCGTAGGACTTCAGAGCAGGAGATGATAAAGGGTTTTCCAATAAGAGGTGTTATTTTAATTAGCCCGCTATTTCGGTAGATGTCACTTTTGGAGCTGTCAATTTTTGACATTTGACAAGTAGAAACTACGCCATTAATAAAAATGGAACGATACACGATTCAACAACGCATTGAAATTATTGAAATTCACTATAAAAATGGTGAAAATGTGGCAGAGACGGTTCGTAAAACTCGAACATTTTTGGGTCGTCGTGAAGCACCTTGTCGGACCGCAATACAGAAATTGGTAGAAAAATTCGAGCTGTCGGGACAAGTTAGTGATGTGAAGAATAAAACCCGTGCACGTCGCTCAAGAACAGCCGAGAATATTGCTGCTGTAGCCGAAAGTGTTGAAGAAAACCCAGGTTTGTCCATTCCTCGTCGTTCTTTGGAATTAGGCATTCCACAAACGTCATTACACCGTATTTTGCATAAAGATTTGGGTCTTAAGGCTTATAAAGTTCAGTTAACACAAGAACTCAAGCCGGCCGATCATCAAAAACGTCGAGTCTTTGCTGATTGAGTCCTTGAAATGCATGAAAATGATCCGGAATTCCATCGAAAACTCATCTTGAGTGATGAGGCCCATTTCCACCTCGATGGCTTCGTCAACAAGCAAAATTGGATTGCGCTATCGACAGATGATTAGTGATTTTTTATGGCCGGAATTGGATGGTACTGATCTGGATAACGTTTACTTTCAACAAGACGGCGCTACGTGCCATACAAGCAACGAAGCCATTGATCTTTTACGGGAAAAGTTTCCGGACCGTGTTATCTCTCGAAGAGGTGATCACAATTGGCCACCGAGATCTTGTGACTTAACACCTTGCGACTTCTTCCACGTGAAAGAGAAGGTCTACGCCAGCAGCCCAGCGTCGATTCAAGACCTCAAAGATGGAATTCGTGAGGCTATCGAGGACATAGGGCAGCCACTTTGCGATTTGGTTATGGAAAATTTCATGAAAAGGATATGGTCCTGTAGGCGTGGTCGTTGTGGTCATTTGGCTGATGTTATTTTTCATTAACGGCATACCTTCCTCTTTATAATGAATTAAAAATCCGATCATTTATCTCAAAAAATGGCATTTTTCTTTGAATATCAAAATAACACCTCTCATTAAAAAACCCTTTATAATACTTACCGAGACGAACCAATAATTATATCGCAGGGGGGCAATAGCAACCGTTTAGGAGTTACAGGGTGATTAGGAAGAAAAGCTAGTTTTTCACAAAACGCCCTGTATCTTAAAAACTGCAAGGCGTACGGTCACAGTTAAGAGCTCATTGTATCATAGCCTTTCCAACGACTGCTCAACCAGCCCTCTCCCCTCAAAAATTATGGCTGTCTGAACTACAAATTTCGGATATTTTTTCCTTTTTTTTTTCATTTAACCTCTATTATTTTTGCAAAAAGTCATTAACATAACTTTTTTTTATAAAAACTGTAAACTGTAGACTCTCGTCTTTAGTTTGACCTATTACGCCCTATGTGCTATCTGCAGCCCTTAAAGAGTCATTAGCTGTTAAAGTCTTCTCAAAGCTATTCTTAAACCTATTCTCAAAGGTAATTTGTTCCTTTTGACTGAAAATACGTCATTTAAGAAAATTGTCTAATTTTGGTGTAACCTGAATAGATTGTGAGCTAATAACTCCTTAACGTAATAGGTCAAATTAAAGAGGAAAGTCTACAGTTTACACTTTTTGAAAAAAAAGTTATGCTAACCACCGTTTTGCAAAAAAAAAAAAAAAAATAGAGGCCAAAGTAAAAAAAAAAGTAAGAAAATCCGAAATTTTTACTTTAGACAAGCATAACTCTTGAGAGGGAAGGTTGAGCAATCGTTGGAAAAGCCATGAAGTGATACATATAATGAGCTCTTAGCATTGACCGTAAACCATGTAGTTTTAAGATGTGAAAAACTAGCTTTTTTGCTTAATCATCCTGTAACTCCTAAACGGTTGGTATTGACGCCCCCTCCCCCTTGCAATACAATTATTGGTTCATCTAGGTGGGTACTATCACCTCCTGCTGCTCTATTGACCTCCTATAGAGAAACATCCTGTATATACTTTCCTACTCAAAATGTATGATTGTTATAATCCTGCACTAAAATAGGTATATAGTCATACGATCATTGTTGTTTAATACAACTGCTTCTTTTGCAAGGATAAAACACAGCACAAGGATATTAAAACATCGAATTAATTCATAATTTTTCATAACTGAGCCGTTTCTTTTGAAAGTGGGGGCAAGTCCAGTAATTGTAACGTTGAATTATTTAAATAATTTAGTTTCAATAAATTTAAAAATATTTAAAAGATCTAACAGTGGACTTTTGTGGGTTTTGAAGTTAAATGTAAATGTAAATTTATTAACGAATAATGTTTATTTTGAAGAAATCTGAAGAAAATGAAAATACTAAACCCAAATGAACCTGCCCCACTTTCAAAATTAATGGCTCAAATGTTGAAAGATTTGGCCCCTTATGCAGTAGTTAAAATTAGAATATCATTTATTAACATTATGATTCTTCTTCTTCGTCTATAGTTTATAATTATATAGTTCTTTCTTCTTCTCAACTCAGTAGTAAGATGTAAGATAGTCTCGCTTTAACAAATAAATATGAAGTCTATCACGGTACTAAAATCTCTTGCTTTTCAGTAAGGACCACATTCTTTGGTTTGAACAGTTTTGATGTGTAATCTATATAAAGCTAAGAAATTCTCATGGAATTTCACAAAAACTTTTTTAAAAAATTCTTAGAACTAAAACTATTGCCCAATAAATAAGGAACCTTACTTTATATTTATGAGAATAGCAGTTTATTACTGCTTCATATATACGGACTTGGCATAAGGCCACTTTATTTTAGGTTCTCCTAAGGGAATGCCCTCATGCCCATAGTCGGTCGGTAGGACAGAGAGCATTAATCAATCGAAATGAAAATATCATTTCAGCTTAACTTTTCGAAAGGTTTGCTACTTGTTATATGAAAGTGATATCACTAATTTTCATTAGTCAGGAAAAATCATTGAGGCTGAAAATCAATTTATTCTGATTATCATAACTCTGCGAATGATCGTGTAATTTATAAAATTGGCCTTGCACATCTGCATTGTGTAATAGGTACCTAAGTATATGAATTTACTGGGTATGATAGTGCAGAAGATATTAGTGATTATTGGCGCAATGTTGGTGAATATTGTAGATATACTGTCTACAAAGTTACGCATGATAAAGTTAATGTCATTAATTGACATGAGTACAAAAATCTTATCGGTTTTAAGTCTTCCTCAAATAACCTCGTGCACTGCATGAAGAAGCATTGGATTGGCAAAGTAAGAACGTTGAACGAACTTCAGTGTTTTTAGGTGGACAAAATTCTTTTCTCATCCACACACCTATAAGAGAAAGTTCACCGACCTTCACAAGCTCCTTGAGAATACAAAATGCAGAGGTATGGTTTACGTCATTACTGATTACAGCGGGTTTCATTCTTATATCTTTGAAAATGTATGTCGCTCATAATTCAAAATGCGTCTATCATGCTTGGAAGGAGTGCATAAGGCGATTTAACACTTCCTGTGTATTTTTCTGGCCTATATGTCAAGTAGAAGATGAGCATTTTGGATAAATTAAAACGTAAAACGTACTGCACAATATTACGAGGACAGGAACGTTCAAGTGAGTACACAATAACCAGCAACCAAGATAGTATAAAATATAAATATTATGGGTAGTCTTAACCCGTATACAGGGGAAGGGGATTTTGGTATCTCTGTAAATAAAAATCTATAGCCTACAGAAATTGGTGACACAAATTTGAGATTTTTCGACATTTCCCGAAATGGAACTGTGTTCCAGTCTATTATCAAATGCTTTTAAAAGAACCTACAGACAGTCAGAACAGTTGTTTCATTTTTATAATACGTGTGCTTTGATTTACTTAAAAGTCAGAGAACACTAATGGGACTATTGCAGAACTTGATTTTAGGCCAATAGCAAGTTGGGAATAAAAGGAGGAAAAATTTCTTTCTTCTATTAATTAATAATTTTCAGAGGATTCAGGCTGAGATTTGACATGCATCTTAGAGTCTCAGAGTGCGACAAATCCGTAAATCAATGAACATTCGTTATTACATAATTTAATTTAATCGTTTTATGTTTTCATACCCAGGCCATATGGAAATTGATCTGATATTGATTCTTGTTTGAATTTCTTGTAAGAGATGGAACGCAGCAACTGCAGAGGTAGTCCATCAAATTCTATTCAGCACAGCATAGTCTTCAGTTCATTTTCGTATTTTTAAATCGTCTTCTGTAAGCGAACTAAAGTCTTCCTTTTCTTGCTTGTGATGGAAAGGTCAGTTCCCATATATGGAAAGAATGAAACTAAAACACTTGCAAAATAAATCAAGATAAAGACATTTTACTAACTTATTTCTTGTATGACTTTGCAAATACATTTTTTTACTATCGGATAGACAACAAAGTTAGGTAAGGTTTAAAGATAATATTTACTGTTTGGCTGATTGACAGATTGAACTTGATGATGACAAGTTTCCAAGATATCTACAAATTTTTCAAAAGAAATTGAATCTTGAAAATTTGGTAGAAAACTCTTCGCTTTCTGCATCAATTTCTATATGAAACTGCACGATTCTGAAATGAATTTGTTGGTGAAAATTGTTCGATATCTTGGAAACGTTTAGGTTTTCCAAAAAGTAGGTATACACCTTGATACAAAAATTGTTTTGTCTCATTGAATTGTAATGACAAAGTAAAAGAAGCCTAATGTTCCTCAGTATATAATATAAATACAATGTTACAGAAGAGGGTTAAAAGTCAGATATAGAAGCAAAGTTAGGAAAACCTTGAATTTCAGTCCCATAACATTCATTAAGGGGCTAATGGGATTGCGAAAAAGACTGAGTTAGATCTATGTTTATCAGGTTAATTCTAATAGTCACCTTTCTGTACAAGTCAGGTTTTAGGAGGACATAGTAAAAGCGGTACACTGAGGAAAAACCTCAGGGCTGAGCAAAGAAATTCATAATGTCTACACTTCGATTAAAAGTTTTACAAATTTAACGAACAATTCTATCAAGTGCTACTAAAAATTAAAAAAGAAAACGTTACAGTCCGTTGAATGTGCGGGCTTAGAAAAAATGTGTATTCCTTGTTCGAAAATCATCTAGAAAAAAGCACACACATACATACCAATCTGAAAATTTTATGTGAAAAGGACAGAGCATTATGACCGGAAGAAAGTATATGTAGGTACTCCCGTGCAAATGATAATATGAAAAATTTAAAAAGAGGTTCTTTTTCTCGCGACGAAACATTACACATATCCAACCCAACTTTGTGCACTCTGTTCCGAAATAATCTGCTCAATATTCTGCGAAAACTAAAGTTGTTTGTCAAAATTATAACGTAAGCGGATCAGAAAGTTTTTGGAAAATATTACCAGACAGAACTTTTGTCCAAGTGCAAATGAAAATTGCTCTTTGGGGGAAGGATGTACAAAGAAAAGGTTAACCATATGTATAAATGCTGTTGAAATTGAAATTTTCTCCCCGATAAATCCTTAGTCCGTATGAACGAAAATAAATAGCTTCTGGCAGAATAATGAGCAGTTGAGTCGTATTTCCAATTTGTAGGTACCTACTAATGCATCTACGGGGTACGCTCAAATCCATCTCATTAATAAAAATTTAAAGATTCCTCGGTATTTTAGCAGATTGCTTGCGGATCACCTAGGTACAATAAAACTACGGTTTTCGCGAAATATTGGTAGAGCGATGATCACGTAAAATTACGTCTTTTATGACACACGGTGGACTGCGGGAAATGTAAAAATATAGATCAATTTTAGCTAACTGCACAGTGCGATATTTGTTTACATCGCTTTTTGTATCTTGGGCTATATAGGTAAACCACCATGACCACACATAATAAATCATAATGATGATGATGATGAAAATATTTCGAGGTTGCGAAATTTTCGATTTATTAGTTTTGCTCAATGAAAACACCGTGTTAATTTTCCCTTCCAATACTTACCCGGGGTTTTCTGCACTCGAACAAGTTTTCGAAGTTCAGAGTAAGCCTAGTGTAATGACATTTTTCTGACAGTTCTCCTGAGTACCTCCAATTATTTGTGAAAAGTTATTTATAAAATGTGTGAAGACAACTAAAATATTCTCTAGCTATTTTTCTATTTCTATTCTTCTGATTTTTGCTTATTTTTGCTCAAGAAGTAATTTATATTCCCAAATCAGCAACAAATTTCAAATGACAGCTCTCAGTGACAAATGTGAAACCATTACCGCAAGAAATTTTTAGTGTAGGTTCGGGGTAACCTAAGTTTTTCAAAAAATAAGATGGTGTAGCCCTAGGGTGCCCTAGGTTTAGCCTGGGTTATCATTGAACAGACCTATATATTCTGACTCTGACACTAAAATGGTTTCGGATTGCAAGTCCGAAGAAGAATGCTTCTCCAATCTTAATGGAAGAATTTCTAGGTCATCCTGAAATATCTAATGTTGGTAATATTCCAGAGACTGTAAGCTACGTAGTAAGACGGAGATGACTTCTTCGATTATTTTGTGAAGATATAGCAGAAGTTAATAGTTTAGAAAGGTACTAGTGAAATAACATTTAATTTTAGTCAATTTTACAAGATCTTTCATTATTTGCCCGTTTTAAGCCCTTCCGCCCTAGGTACTTCTAAAGTTATAGTAATCTTTGTAATTATTAATTTCAAGCATTTTTTTTTTTGTTAAATTGATCGCTTCCATATTATGTTCGTGCAGTGAGTGGCCTGATTACAATGGGTTTAAACTACAAGTCCCAGTGGAGTAAGTCTTCTAGGATTTTATCATATTAATTTCAAATGATATGTTTCCTACCTACCTACCTACAACCTACATATTTACTTTTCTGGAAATAAATACCTAATTATCGAAAATTTTAAATCAATATTCAAGGGCAATAATATTACCAAAAAGCAACGGATACACTAGATTCTTGCAAAATTCAATTAACAATTTGCCGCACGATTTCTGATTTCAATACTCCTAGAGCCATCTACTAACAGAAATGGCAAAACTAAGATTGGATGCTGACTGTTTTGTGTGTGGAAACACAATTTAAATTCATGGCCACCTATTCATCAGCAAAAACATATTGCTCTTCTAATACGTATGTGAACTGAACCAATCAAAAATTATACGCCATCTTGGTATAGTTCCAAGATGGTGTTGCATTCAGTGTCCAAAAGCATCGACCATTGTTAATTCTTCGAAATTATTAATGGCTGACAACGAATCGTGTTCCATCCGAGTCATGCCATGCGGCTCGTACAATAAGAGTGTTGGTATTTCTACTACCCCACCACCAAAACCAAAATATTTTCTGTTTATAAACTTTCGTCAAATTTGCGCTGTTGCCTATTTTCATTATCATTCTACATAAAGTTGCTAGATTTTGTATAGTTTTGGTGGTAAATGATGGTATCATTTGCATTACCCCCACCACTCAACCATTCATTCAAATTTCATCAAATTTGCCTTGTTGCCTATTTTATCACAATTCTACAAGCTGAATTACAGAATTTGTATGCGCCAACTGATGCGCCTGGCAGAATAGACTTGGCCAGGCAAGTTAAAATAAAGATTTTCTCTATTGCCACCACTACACATTTAAGCTACAATATTTTTCTCTTTTAACGACGAAACTAACACGTATAAAAGAAAAAACTAAATAGCTTTGGATATTTTTCAGAATGCGGCATTTTGTTTTTTTAAATGCAAATGACGGGACTTTTATAATTTTGGGAATCTGATCTCTACATGAACTTATAAAAATTTTCAACAAGTTCATCCGATTGTAGTCCTGCACTCATATTAATAAGCCCAGGTAAGCTCCTACGCCTAAGCCTAAGCCTGATTCGATAGCAAACATATTTGGATCTAACTAGAGTAGTAAAATTATAAATTCATAGTTCTTTCTATTAAATATATGGAAGAAGTTTTTTTGCTAAAAACGTAGAGAATTAGAAAAAATCAACGAAGTAAACTGCTAAATGAATAAAGAGATATGCAAAAAATCATTGTTGTGAGATCTTATTAGAGTTCAGATTTTTTTTTTAAATGTATACCCTAGGTATATCAGGAGCTGTTCTCATTTGGAATATTTTTGAAAAGCTTATATTCGTATGTTTATACTACTGACATATGTACAGATTCTCCTATTATATGGTCATACTACCCCCAACCCACATTGCATAGAGAACTTAAGCCTTTTCAATTTAGAAAATGAATAATCTTCGGTAAGTAGGTATGGATTGATTATGATGACCGTTAAAAGTATTTCCGACATCCGGCATTTATTCTTTCTAACATTGGTTATAAAACATTAATTTAAATCCATCGACTGTTAACACGTAACACCTATGCTCTCCTTGTAGATATTGAAGCTGCAAGTTATGGGTACTCCCACTTTATAATAATAATTTTATATTATACTGGACGTGATCATGAGCAGACAGCTCTCCGCGTAATCAACTTAATGAGGTATCAACATGTTCTACTTAAAATCACAATCAGATTAGATAATGTGGCGATTAGATAGATCATTGAGTAAATGGATGTTCCCATCCATTGACAGCTGCTACTAACATTGAATTAACTTGCAAAGGTAAGATATACAGACTAACAAGTATAGAATATCGCAAACCATGGATTATGGAATTAATCGCCATTTCCAGCATTATGTTAGGGAAATCACTTTGTGATTAAAACAAAAGGGCCTAAAGCAAAGCTTGCCTAAATGGCTCTTTTATTTAAGAGGGTAGGTATATATGTACCTACCTGCAAGGCTAACAAAATGGGTATTGTTATTTTTTATTTAATTTTTTAAATATTTATTTTATGGGATTTATTTATTGTTTGATGGATTACAAAAATCTAATTTTTATATATACATAGGACTCAATGCCCATGGTTTGAGGACGATGCTATACCAAAGTGACTTGCGGTGACAACTCCTGACGACGGAAAAATATTCTGATATCAAAAAATCTACTGGGATTCCATTTTTTTTTTTGCGTAAACAATACTTTGGGGTCATAAAAACAAGATTCACTTATCGATTTTGCTACAACGCCCTGGAAAACATGCTGAGCTCACCACCATACTCCAGGGAGTGCAAATGCTATAATGGCAGCGCCTCGGAGCGCGTGTTGAGCTCACCACCATTCATCATGGTGCGCAAATGTTATAATAAACGCAGCAATGTATTGCAGATTAAAGGTAAAAGAAAATTTCAAGGATTAAGTGCTCGTACAACTTTAAACGCGTTTTCCTCGAACCCACTTTTTTCAAACTGGAAGAACGGATTATACTGGAACACCTTTCCATGGATCGGGCGGCTTCACAGTTACATTTTCTATGAGAGTACCACTGACATATATAAAGTGGGCTGCTGACACTACTGAAATTGCTTACATTATTTGAAATTATTACGGGATCACTTTTCTATAGTTGTCTCTTTTTGGTTTAACTACTTTATTCCACTGAACTTCAAATAATAAGTTCTGTACAACATCCATCATAGTCCAGTTTCAGTTCAGTGCTTGTACAAATGAATATATAGAATAGAATTAGATGACAATACAATAGTTGTAATCCTTTCTCTGTCCCCCATACCTACTTTTAGTTACAGGCAGACAAAACTTGCTTAATTTTATTTCTTTAAAAATCAAGTTTAAAAAATATTTGATGTTGTAGGAATAAGATTCCAAGAATAGAAATAATTTCTAATGCATCTGTAATTTGTTGAACTTTTAATATGAATAGTAAAACAAAAATTGACCCATATGAAATAGAAAATCAGGCAGTCCATGTTATATATGTCAGTGGGGAGTACGTTTTTTGATTACATGTAAACTTTTTGTTTTATAAACAATTTGCTGCTTATCTTTTGTGCAAAAAATCGAGATATTTCTTCAACTGTTCATCTTTTTTTGAAAATTTGATATAAAAGAACATTTTTGTTCCAGATCTTATACTTTACGAAGAAAACCGTTCTCTCGTGAAGCTATTTGTAAAAAACACGTTTACGAGATAAGCTCTTGTATAACAAAAAAAAAATTTATACTCTCTTAAAAGAAATCTTATTTCGTTGCCCATACTAACAAACTAATTTTTTGTCGAAATAATAAAAAAATAAAATAAAATAAAAAAATGAATAAAAATAGCGAAAAAGAGAAAAAAAGGACGGATGTGAGCCAAAGAATACAAAACTAAGAGCAGAAATAAATTTACAAAAAAGATGGATGAAAGAAGGGCAAGGCCAAGCACAATTCTAAATTACAATTTTTTTTTATTAAAATTTTTACATTCTTTTAACCTGACATTCCATATGCCACCTTTTTCTTATCGTTTCTATCAGAGGTAGGTAGGGTCTTTCCTTTTGGCCACACTGACATGATTTTCAATTGTAGCAATCAACCGCAATGCAAAACTAAACGCAAAAAGTATCGCGACAGGTAAAATCAAGAGCAAAATCCACATATAAGTTAACACCAGCAACATAAACTTTCTCACGAAACATCAAGCAACATGAAACCAACAACAGAGATGACTTCCAGCCATTTTCTGGACTCGACAAACATCAAGAACGATTCCCACAGTGAAAACTGCAACCTAATCAAAATAGCCACAAGTAGTTAAGCTAGTGAAGATTTTAGACTTTAAGAAAAGTTCAGTTGTAATCTAGCCGCCGCGAAATAAAAAGTTCGTTTAATAAAATTTGTTTTTTTTTTCTTACAAGTGAAAAATATTTTATTAACTGGCGCCCGAGCAGGGTGAAATCGAAAAAATTACTTACTACAACAGTGGCAAGTAAAAGGAGTAAAGCCCTTCGAAGTCTGCGCAACTAAGGAGCTAGGAAAAGAGGCCCCGTAGTATCCAACACCAGGAAAAACGGAGCTGCCAAATGGAAGAATCAAGGACAACCAGGCCGGATTTAAAATATTTGCCACCAGCCGCCTAATTTGTTGCAAGGAAGTACCACGAGCGATCCCACCTAGGACAAGGCATCTGAGTACCCACGTCATGCTGTTACAACTCCAGATGGTAACCACACGTCTGCTAATTTCAATATAAGTCTATCAATTCCTTTGTTTAATTAATTAGAAAAATATCGATAAATGAAAAATCTTCTTAGACTCGAACTGTCGAAAAAGAAATTACAAAGAAAATTTAATTTTTTGTTTTTTGATTTAAATAGAATAAATTACAAGTGGAAATAAAATCTATAATCGAAAGAAAGTGAAAAAAAATCAATCAATCTTTCTCCTTTAATTTAAATAAATTTCATTATAAGGAAATCAAGTAAAATTGCGTAGGAAAAATGTAAAGAATTAAAATTAAAAATTCTATCGTAATTTTAATTAATCTAATTTTGTCTCATCAAATCCGTCTTTCTTACGAATTTCAAATCTAACGGTAAAAGAAATTATTTTATTAATGTCAAAGAAAATATTCGTAAAGTGATTTTATTAAAGCTGAATATTAACTAGGTGCGATCATTCATGCGCAAAGCGGACAGACCCATGTGCAGTGCAATTATTCTTCATTAAGTTCCATTAAAGCTAAAAGTGACTGTCTCCGTTTTAGGTCTATCATTAAACTTCAGTGAAACCAAGTTATAGAAAAAAAACCATTAGGTATTGAGCATAATTGATTATAAAAACAAACAAAAATGATGAATAACGACAATATTTTAAAACCATCCCTACTTAATGCAATCTCTAACTCGAAGACTAGTTCTATTCCTTCAGGTAGTTCTGACACCAAAGACACTTTCGACGTGAATCAATTACAACAAATCATTTCCGAAATAATTAGAAAACCAGCAAATCTTCCACCAATTTACTCACACCGGTTCAGACCTTAATCATGACACAGGCCAAATATCTTTCTAACTTACACGACATGGATAGAATACCAGACGTCGTAAAAAGTTTACCGGAGTTTTCCGGCGACCCAGCGGAATTCGGCTCTTGGAAAAAGAGTGTCGACAGGATTCTAAAAACTTATGAAAATTTGAAAGACACCCCCAAATACTTCGGCATACTAAACGTAATCCGAAACAAAATTACAGGCAATGCAGATATCGCGTTAGAATTTTATAATACCATATTAAACTGGGAGAGAATATCTTATTTTATATCTAACCCTTCAGTACGCTGCAAAGAGAGATCTGGGTACACTCGAATACCAAATGACCACGATCGTCCAAAGAAATATCAGCATCCCTGAATTCTACCAACAAGTCTATTATCACCTGTCTTTGATCCTGAATAAATTATCTTGCATGGATATTAGCCAGGAAACAATGAACGTGATGACACAAGCCTACCAAGACAAAGCGCTGGACACATTCGTTATGGGATTCAAAGGAGACCTGCCAAAGTTGCTGAGTATGAGGGAACCAGCAGATTTGCCCCAAGCTTTACACCTATGTCTCAAGCTCGAAAATGTCCACTATCGCATTCAACATAGCCAGGGATATATTCGCGGCATACAGCCTTCGTCACCATCCCCGCTTCCACTTAGGAGAGCAAAATTCTCAACATAACCCATTTCTTATCCACGACGACCAAGATATTTCTACCCAGAACTACTTTATAACCCTTCTAGACCGCAATACCCATGGCGATACACGTCACAATATTCTTAACGATATTTGCAGCAATATCCTCAACACTCTCAGGTACCCAACTATAGTAACCTTGGAAATCCTTCTAAACCAGAATCAATGGACGTAGATCGATCAATCAGATCACGCCAGGTGAATTATCAAAATAGGCAAAACCTCCAAGGTCTTGCGTACAAGAGACCACTTGCGAACCAGGTACGTCAGCCGCAACCCGCAAAATTTCAAAGAGTTTCTTCATGTGGAGCAATCCCTTGAAAATTCCGATCTACAAACCTACTACCAAGAACTAGCTAGCTCTGATGAAGCATAAGAACAGACGCTCGCACACTACACTAGTTCTCAGGAACAAGCGGATGGGTCAGAAAATTTGCAGCATTGCGAATATCCCAACACTGAGAAAACAGAGGAACTCGACGACATACCTTTATTAGATTAAGGACCTCTTCGCTTCCCTATTTGTAGCACACGGCGAAGAACGGAAAATAATCAAATTCTTAATCGTCACTGGATCCAACAAAAATTATATTCTGCCACCATACGTAAGGAATCCCATTCCTAATGAGAAACCATTCATAGCAAACTCTGTAGAGGGCAGCATTCAAGTAACACATCATGCTTTAATAGACCTTTTCGGCCCTGAGCGCAAATTAAAACTTTTTATCCTGCCAACCCTTAAGTCTTTCGATGGAATTATCGGCAATGATAGCTTAAGAGAATTAGGGGCAACAGTCTACATACTTCCACAACCAATTAATAGAGAAATATTATTTTCCCAAGATGAGCCGAAAGATCAATGGCTTGGTTCGCCGATTTACCACTTGTAAAGAAAACAAATACGATAGACAGCCGAATAGTCAGTTTATCAACCCTACACCTATTCCAAATTATCCCAGTCACATCGTCCACGTAGACATTTACTCCACAGAAAAGAAATTAGTCCTCACTGCTATTGATAAATTCACGAAATTTTCCCACTGGAAACCCTTAAGATCCAGAGCTATAGAATATGTGAAACAACCCCTAAGGGATATCTTATTCTTTTTCGGCTTACCGGAAATTGCCGCGTTAGACAATGAAAAATCGCTAAATTCGGTCTCCATAGTTTCCATGCATGAAGATGGTCTAAAAATTAAAATATTCAAGACCCCACCCTATAAGAGTGAAGTGAAGGGACAGATCGAGAGATTCCATTCAACCCTATCGGAAATCATGAAATCAGACGGTTTAGAAAGAACGTTCGAAGAACTGCTCGAAAGAGCTGTCAACGAATACAACCACTAAATTCATTCTACTACCGGAAAGAAACCTATAACATTATTCTATGGCAGAACCTTCAACTTAAGCTCCGAAGAATTCGAACAAACCCAGCTTGGCAACATTAAAAAACTGAGAGAGAAACAGGAAAAGGATCTTAAGCACCATAACAAAAAACGTAAACCAATTAAAAGTTACGAACCAGGTCTGGTACTATACGTCAAGCACAACAAAAGGTTAGGTTCTAAATTGATCGTCAGATATAAACCAGAAATAGTGAAAGAAAATAACAACACGACAATTATTACAGAATCACGGAAAACAGTTCACAAAAGTAACATTAGAAACTAAAACGAAACCATTCCTTACTATAAG
The DNA here is from genome assembly GCA_963924295.1 of Dioctria rufipes. Taxonomy (NCBI): domain Eukaryota; kingdom Metazoa; phylum Arthropoda; class Insecta; order Diptera; family Asilidae; genus Dioctria; species Dioctria rufipes. Next base: position 14,680,211 of record OZ002745.1, read on the forward strand.
ATCGATCCCCTTTTTATTACAGATGTGCTCTGAGCACCGCTTCAGATGCTAGATTATTCCAACTCGCAAATTATCGCCATTAATACCGGAAAGGTTAAAGTACAAGATGAGAATCTCAAGCTAATCCACGTCATTGAATTAGAAAGGTACAAGGAACTTCTAACCGAAATAGATCCAATCCTTCAGCAGGACATAACCAGCAGTCATCCCCTATTCCCTTATCTTATACCCCAGGCAGACGGGCAAAATCAATGATCATTCGTTCGTTATTGAATTTTTCAAAAATCGACTTACCATTGAATTTTAATTCTAATTATTAAAAATGTGCTGTCAATTACATACAAAAATTGACAGGACTTTCGTTTTAATCAACAAAACCTTAGGTAACTGGATATTTGAAAAAATCAATTACGAATGAATGATCATTGATTTTGTCCGTCTGCCCAGGGTATTAGACACGAATGGCTCCAAAGTCAAGATCTATTAGAAAATTTAAAACCACACAAAGTAAAAAGATCAAATAATTTCATAGGTAGTGCTTGGAGGTGGATTGCAGGCAACCCAGACCACGAAGACTACGAAATTATAAAAGACAAAATCAATAATGTATTAGAAAATAACAAGAGACAGGTAGTAATTAATAAATTGTACAATGAAAGAATAAACAATATTACAAACATAGCTAACGAGATATTAAACGCGCTTAAGAAAGAAAATTTTGTAAATGACCACTTAGTCTATAATATTCAGTACAAATTAAAAATCATTAAAGAAGAATTAACAAATATAAGATATTCCATACACTGGGCTAGGTCAGGAATTATTAATTCTATGATATTATCAAAAGCAGAAATAAAAGTCGCAACAGAGATATTAGATAAAGAGAGCCTTCCGTACTCTACAGCAGAAGAAGCACTTGATTTTGCCGATATTAAAGTTATAACAAACAGTTCTTGTCTACTTTATATTATTTATATTCCCATAACGACAACAGAAATTTACCAAAACTTGTTATTAAAGCCAGTCAAAAGAGGCAATGTTGTAAACGAAATTTTATATCGTAGTATAACGTTTGGAGTTATGAACGAATGCAAGACATTTAACCAATTATCTATATATAAGAGAAATAATATTTTAGATATAAGCAACACTACTTGCATCCCGAATCTGCTCGAAAGCCTTAAATCATCTTGCCCTAAAGTAAACAACCAGCATATTCCCACGAAATAACGAAATAACCGAAGACATATTGTTACTGAATCAGTTCAATGAAACCATCTACATCGAGGATATCCCCTACAACCTTAGCGGCACATTCTTGGTAAAATTCCACAATGCGACCATCAAAACCAACCGAAGATCCTACGTATCAAGAACGGTGTCAACTCTTCAACTCTTACCTGCTATTGTCCAACCGACTCCACAAGAACAAGAATACCGAGAACTTCTATCGCTAGAAATTATGAAAGAACTTCAAACCAATAATACCAACCAAATTGAGCTCCTACAAACAGAAAAATTTACCCATCAAACAATAAGCTATGGACTGATCATCGCAATAGCGTTAACGTTAATAATCATAATCGCTCGCAAGGCAAGTTACCACCGAAAGCTAGAAATCATCAGTCAATTTAAGGAACCCGAAAGAATTCAAGGAAAGCAGATAGAGGAGATCCCTGAACCAACCACGCAACACCACGCAGACGGAAATGAGATAACAAAACCAAGTCAATCAATTTCAATATCCACCATCGAAAAGCCATTAGCAAAAACCAGAGGGAAATTTTACGAAACTCCGTTTTTTTAATTCTACGCAAATGAGGACATTCGCATCTAAGAAGGGAAGAGTTAACACAAAAAGTACGCAAAAAGTATCGCGACAAGTAAAATCAAGAGCAAAATCCATATATAAGTTAACACCAGCAACATAAACTTTCTCACGAAACATCAAGAAACATGAAACCAACAACAGAGATGACTTCCAGTCATTTCCTGGACTCGACAAACATCAAGAATGATTCCCACAGTGACAACTGCAATCTAATCAAAATAGCCACGAGTAGTTAAGATTTTAGACTTTAGAAAAAGTTCAGTTGTAGTCTAGCCGCCATGAAATAAAAAGTTCGTTTAATAAAATTTGTTTTTTTTTTTCTTACAAGTGAAAAATATTTTATTAACTTATACAAAATGTATGAGCATTTCCGAGCGGCTCAACAAAATGTATGAACATTTGTGTGAAGCTCAACAAAAAGTATGAACTTTGTATGAGCAGTTGTATCTTGATTTGACGATATATACCTACTTATACAAATCCAGATACGAGTATCTAAGTGTAAACTAAACTTAAGACCAAAATACAATTCAGAATGCTGTAGGATAACCAAACCAGTCTATACTTAAATCAATCATCAATTTTGCAAAAAACACTGTTGCTGTGAAATCCGAGGTATGAAAAAAACAAAAACCTTTTTGTCCATTTTCATACTATCTTTAAATTCATATTCTTGACAAATACAACTCTCGATTAAGTCAAGCAATCTGCTCAGGTAGATCTGGCACTTTATAACAAAACTTATTCACATTTTGAAGTTAAGTTTCTGATAATTCATTGGCGTACTTGTAAAAGAGTTGAGGACCCAAAACAGAATATAAGCTGTTGATGCTATATTTAATCCATTGTAGAATGACATAAATTTTATTAAATTTATTTAGTTGTTTTCGATCACATCTTACTTAATTTACATTTAGTAACAACATGACACGTATATAGTCAGCGAAAATTACGAATAAGCTATAATTGGTTAGTTGGTTTTATTATTCTACGCCATTAAAACATTATTTTCATTTTCAAAACAAGAAACAAAAAAACATTTTTCTTATGTGCTTAGTGAAATTCAATAGATAATAGTCGTCCATTTTGGATACAACTAATGCTGTGGAACTGTAGAAAACTGGTTGACTCAACATGGGGACTTAAGCCAAATATAATGATCTAGCAGTACAAATCATGATCACCTATGCTGCAGCAGTATAGTGGAACAAATGTGCACAAAGGCAACCATACAACCATCAGGAAGCTAAAAAAGATCCAAAGGATGGCCTGTCTAAATGTAACTGATCTCATGCGCACAATATCTTACCAGCGTTCTAGAAACTCTATTGAACCCACCGGAAGAGTACATGGGACTCCAAAAGTGTACGCCCTATAACCGATGAATAGAAGCAAATCCAATACTGGGCATCATATCAGATGGAATGGTCGTTAAACACAACCTCTGTCGGCCTCTCAAAATAAGGATACCAAATAGGGAGAAAATAGATACAAGTCTAGAAAATGAAGTCCTAATCTGGTACACCGACGGTTCTAAAACCGAGAAAGTAGTACGAGCAGGAATATACAGTGTAAAGACAAGAGCGTATAACTATCAAAGCCTAGGAAAATACGCTTCGATATTTCAGGCAGAAGCTTCTGCCATCAATAGATGTATACATACGAAAACCTCAGCCGATCCTGCACTAACATAAAAAGATATATCTACAGAGTAAAAAATTTGAACAAATTGTTGCCACAAAGCTTAGGTATTTTTCGATAAGATTAGGGAATATTCCTTACATTTATTCCCTACATTTTAGGGAATATACCCTAAAATGTAGGTTTTTCCCCTAGATTTTAGGGAATAGTCCTAATATTTTTTACAGTGTATATAGATAACTAAGCGGCATTGAAAGCCATCTCATCACATCAAGTAATGTGGGAATGTATTCAAGCATTAACAAACCTTGACACAAAAAACCACCTAACACTTTAATGCAGTGGTTCTTAACCGGTGCTCCGCGGAGCATTTGTGCCAGGGGCTCCGCGAAACGAAAGTGAGACGGCGTTTGAGAATTTTTCGTTTTTTTTTTAATTCCAAAGAAATTCTAATTAAGTAAACTGAAATGAAACTATGAATATTCACCCTTCTAATAATACTAATATTTTGCTTTGTGAATTGAAGAATCTGTCATTGATGAAAACGAAATAGTAAATCAATTTCTTTGATGCAGAGAGCTTACGGAACATACAACAGGAAAAGATATTTTTGACACATATTTAGAAAAAGCCAAAATATCATGGGTTCTCTGCGTAGGAATTTGTACAGATGGATGTCCATCAATGGCAGGGTCTATTAAAGGATGTGTTACACTTCTAAAAGAAAAAAGTCCAAACATCATATCTACACAGTTTTTTACATAGGGAATCTTTAGTTTCAAAACCATTAATACCTGTACTGGATGAAGTTGCACAAATAGTAATCAAATCAAGATTTCTGCAGGCATGCATTTTTAAATAGCTTTGTATGTATGTATATCTATGAAAGCTAAGTATGAAAGTTTGCTCTGGCAGACAGATATAAGGTTAAATTCTATGCCGTTTATTGGAGCTCAAACATGAACTGCTGGTGTTATTTCTAAAATGTAGTTTTGGATAAATTTGTTGAATATCTTGAAATTGATATTTAGTGTGCTGAATTGGCATATTTAGGTGATATTTTTAAATACATAAATTGAGTGAATCAAGTTAAAATTGAAAATATTTTAACATCCACGGAAAAAATGCTGGCATTCAATAAAAACGATTTGGTTTGGATACAAAAAAAAAGATTAATATATTTCCTTCAAGTCAAACGGAAAATGTCGCAGATATTATTCCTGCTATAATAGAACAGCGAGTGTTACTTTCTATGTATTCTAATACAATCTTTAAATACAGAATTATTTTTGCAAGAAGAAGATCTGCCTTCTAAAAGTAGAGTTCACAAAATCTCAAATGAATTTTTTTTTCAATTTACCTATCTATCTAAGAAGGCACTTACGATTTTATTACAATTTGCTACCTTATATCTTTGTGAATTGGGATTCTCAACATTAACCAATTTAAAAACTAAAGCCTGTGAAAGACTTACAGATCTAGAAGAGGAAATGATGGTAGCAATATCTCACATGTAAAATTCGCCTGGAATTAATCAATTAATATTAATTAGCTCTGATGCTCCGGGAAAGTTTCATGTAATTAAATGTGCTCCGCAACTCCGAAAAGATTAAGAACCACTGATTTAATGGGTGCCCGGACCCTGGAACTGATGAGAATGATAACGCAGATGTATTAGTCAAAAAAGAAGCATCCATGTCTCTCATAGGACTATAACCATTTTGCAGTATCTCTTACAACATCGTGAAGCTTACCATTCAAAACTGGATCCAAAACCGAATGAACCAGGGATGGACTTCAATGACAGGCTCCAGACAAGCCAAAAGATTCATTGCAAGACCTTCACCAAAGAAGAGCCTAGATCTTTTAAGGCTATTTAGGAATCAACATCATTACAGGAGTCCTAACCGGACTTCAAACTAAATAAACACACGCATAGGATAAGTATATCATCCACTGGGATAGGCTATGTTTCGAACTGGATGAAACATCGGAGAACGTCTTATGCGAATGCGAGGCCATTAAACATTGTAGGTTCCAGACTTTTGACGCATACTTCATGAAGCCTGCCGACTTTGAAGAAGCTTCCCAAAAACAAACTATTGCTCTGGGAAGAGTGGGATTGTTAGATGAACTATAAAGAAAGCGGTGCACAATAAGCCAATGAATGGTTGTAGTGCAAAGGCCACTCGCCCAGCTTAATCTCTAATATTAATATTAATTTTGGATGGAACTATAGGTCAGACCAGAGTTATTGATTATAGTAATAACAACAAATATTTACTATTTGTATGTATGTTTGTCAATAGAAAAGGAGTTTGCAACAAGATCAAAACGCTAGAAAGAATTCAGGAGGACAGATTAGAAAAAAAAAGATGAAATATTTCAACAATGGAAAGTTGTTCTCAATCAATTTTTACCTTGCGTTCCAACCAGTCAGGAGCACTTGTTCAAGTTATGTATAAACTAACTTCATGAGAAAGCTTTTTAAGTAGTTAGGTATATTTCAAATAAATAAAATATTGTTTGAAATTTAAATTAATGTTCGCAATAAGCACGTCAGTTTTAGTGGCCGCGAAATGGATCAATGATTACTGTCATGAGCCACTTTGCGTGTACTGGTGGCCGGAAATTAGAGCTGAAATTTTTACCTTGCTCTCAATTGCGGCCTACAAGCAACACTTTATTAATTAGTCTGCATTTAAGGAAATATGGAAGGATATACTGGTAAAACACTAAATGAAGCATTGTCGAACATTCGACAAGGAAAATTTTCTATTAGAACAGCTATCATCGAATAAAATATTCCCAAAACATCATTGCAGGATAAATTGTCTGGAAGGTATCCTGAAGGCGTATGACAGTCTGGATCACAAAGTATTTTAACGGAAACCGAAGAAAAAACTAGTTAAGTGGTGTGAGTCGTTAGCCAAATTTGCGTTTCTATTTTAATTCCTGATAGCCTTTTCACAAAATTGAGCAAGAAAAAGGCATGATTCCATCCTGCAAAAATGGGCAACCAGGGCGAAAATGGTATAACTTTTTCCCGAAATGCAATCCAGAGCTTGAACATCGAATTCCCGGAGGCCTAACTAAAGTCAAAGATACGGTTTCCGATGGGGTTATTCGAAAATGGTTTAATAAGCTGCAAAATTATATAAAGGAGATAAATGCAGGAGACATATTTGAAGAAGCAATCGTTTTCCCCCACGTATGACCACCTAAGGATGTAGAGTCAATAGAATAGAATAGAATAGAATATATTTCTTTAGTAGTACGCAGATAAGAAGATCTTAAACGTATAAAGTGAATCGGAATTATACATAAATAGTTAAATAATTGTGCAACATTAAATTTGGGGAATTACATTAATTGACTAAAAACTAACTTAACTAACTAAGCTTAGCCAAACTAAATTGACGAACGATTATAAATTTAGCAATAGACTCTATTTCCAGTAGCGTATCTAGGGTGGGGCGTTGGGGCACGTCCGCCCCAAGCGGCAGTTTTATATTTCTATCTAAACAAAAATAAATAATTCTGATAATAGCGCCGTCAATTTGGAATTGGCGATCACCGCATAAAGATAGATCGCTTGGTGGTAGAAATTAGAAAGTATTTTTAAAAATGGGAGTCAGATTATAAATTTTAAACGCGTAACCCGCATAGCGCGCGTTGATATGTAATATCGAATGTATGCTTGTTGTGTAGGGAATGTTAGATTACATGCGACGTTCACGAAGCAAAAATTAGGAGAATTTCTACTTTTCATCGCAAACGCGATGAATTTAGCCTCACATTTGGGTACAATATCCCCACTGCTGCTGGATTTTTTTAAGTTTTTCTTTGTTATTTGCAGACAAAAAAGTAATTTCATGAAGAGTTGATTGAGAAAGTGGAAAAATTCGAACTAATTTATAACAAAATGTTGAAAACAAATTTGACAAATCTCAAATGACAACGTGTTCAATCTGACAGGATATTTTTATAAAAACATCTAGGACTGATCGTTTTCACAATATCCAAATCCTAATTTTTTTATGACAATACCAAGAAGGGGATTCCCGATTTAGCCCATTTTTAAAATTATATTTACTATTTTTATAAAAACACTATATACGAAATTTCAGCACTCTACGTTATCGCGTTCTCAGGTAGTGTCCAAATATATAGTGAAAATGAAATTTTTGTATGGCAACCCCGAACTTCATATTACTTTTGTTTTTAAAAACTATCGGGGCCCTATTCCGCAAAACAAGTGTTTTTCAACAAGTGCAAAAAATTTGTGTTCCACAAAGCAATGCTTGTAGAATTGTACAATTGTACATACAACAATAATTCTACAAGTGGGAAACTTTGACTTGTTCAACTTACTGTACCAGAAAACCAAAATTCGACATAAAACTCCATCATGGCTTGTAGAAACTCAGTGAATTTTCTACCTATGTTTTCAGACTAGTAGGTTGTCGTACAAGTCAGAAAAAAGTAAAAAATTTATACTGAAAATTATTTTTTTGTCAATTGAACTACGTTTAATTCCACACATGTATGTATTTAGAATTAATTAGTTTTAACATTTAAATTAGGATACAAAACATGGTATCTAATAATTAATTTTACGCAGTAAATAACATTTGACAACTCAAAAATTCAAGAAGTTTCCGTATTGCTTACAAAATTATATGTATCTACTATGCAGTATTGGCATTAATCGATTATTTTTCTTAATTAAAGTAACGATTGAAAATTATAATTGACAAATTAATCTCCTTAGTTTTTAATCGTTAATCGTATTTTTCGATTGATTTGTTAATTTGAAAAAGTAAACGAGTAATTCAAGATACGTTTATTGGTAATTAGTAAAAAATGTAATAAAATGAAATAAAAACAATGAAATAACCATGAAAACAGTGTTAGAAATTAAAACCAAAATTATAACACTAAACATATTTCGAACTACCAAATGCAGAATAGAAGCTTATAGAAGATGCTTAAAAAAACAACTTCTTTATTTTATAAAAGCTTAGATTAACACAGTAGGAAAATATCGTTACTTTCATTAGTGTACCCCTTAAGTATAAATATACGGGGAACAGGAGAATGGAATTGGTGCAAACTTCCACATCATACGTTAGGCACGTTCGTTTCTTTGATTAGTGCCTAACAAGGTTACTCAAAAATATTAAAAATGTTTGAAAGTTAATAAAAATAATTAGTGAAAGTTAAAATAAATTAATCATTTTTGAAAACGATTAAGTGTTTAATGATTGATCAATCACAATCACATGATTTCTTTAAACGATTAAATATTTAAATCATTGTTCCTGATTGATGATTGGTACTTTTAATCGTTAATATAATTCTGCCCAACACTATAGTATAGATCAGGGGTGGCCAACACGACGATCGCGATCTACCGGTCGATCGCGAAGGGATTTTTGGTCGATCACGATGTTGTTTTTGGTTGAACGAGAAACAACCGATGACGAATTTTGGTCTATTATAGTAGACATGAAAAAATGTCAGCAAACAATCTTAACTCATATATACAAACAGTGTGTTTACCTTAATGTCACAGTTTAATTTTTCAGTTTACCTATAATCGACCAAATAATTCTTTCCTTGACCCACTTAGTCTCTACCAAATTCTGGTGGGTTTATCGACACGCCATCTTTTTTTGTTAAAAGTAGTAACATTTATTAGCTTTCATAAAAAAGAGTCATCCTTTTTATTAACACAACTGTTGTTAAGCGTGAATGAATGTAAGTAGGCACTTTTTTTTTTTTTATATTTTAGCTAAGATTTGTCGAAGACTTATCATTTTCATGATGAATTGGAACTGGAGTACTTTGTTATTATGATGAATGATAAATGTTTTTGTTTAATATGTGATACCTCTATGCCTCTATAGCTGTTTCTAAAATGGGGTAATCTTGAAATACGTTACCTATCTTTGCATAGCAAACAACAAACAGATTACCCACTAAATAGTGAATTGAGAAAAAATTAACTTAGGAATTTAAAGGCGCAAATAAGAGCTCAGCAAAATATTTTTAAAATCACGAGCAGTGACCATTCAAATTATAGCAAAAAATTGCATACGAATTTTGGATAGGAATTTATAATATAGACATTTTTGAAAATATCAGATTCAATTTTGAATGATATTAATTTTTTAATTTTCCCAAAATACTGTGATGCGACGGATTGAGAAAATAAGTGAAAATGTAAGAGAATATTATAATGACATTAATAGATATTCTTATTTTTCTTTGTATGGTTTTTAAAGATTATACATCTAGAGAAGAAGCCGCTGGATATGGTTAATTCGAAAGAACGACTAGAAGTTTAAACATTTTCAACTTCTTCTATTAGAATATCTTGCTGATTTTAAATTGCCACTTTTTAACTAGTTTCAACGACAACAGATTCACAAGAACAATGATAAGCTACATAAATGAATTTATAGCGCTATGTTAAAATGATGTCAGATTTCCGAGTTTTTTAAGCTATCACAACAAATGTTAACCAGCAAAAGATTAAATATAAAAGAAATAATGTATTTAGCATTTAAAATTGTTAACTCTATTCGCGGCAGCTGTCTCAAGAGGGATCCGTTCCAATTACAATTTGTTGAAGAACAGCCAGTATTATTACTAGTATTACTGCATATTGATGTAAACTGGTGAATTTCGAGATTACTAGCCCAGATAGCTGGTTTTCCTAAGGCACAAGATAAAGAATGTAAGAATTTAAATTATATAACTTGGCTGAGGCGTTTAGCATTTCTAAAAGATTTCACATAAAAATTGTGTGATTTGAATTTAGAAATGCAAGAAAAGAATAAAACATTGGGGAGATGACCGGCAGTATTAGTGCATAGAAAACAAAATTTATAATACAAATAGGTAATACTAACAAAAGAGAATTTAGAGCATTTGCGAAATATATCAAAACGCTTAAAAAAGCATCGTAATTGTAATTACAACATTTAAGAATACGTTTTTGAAATCAAAAACTTGTTGAAAGCCTTTACGTGAGATTTCCTGACTTTAAAAGGGTTCAAATAATGTGAAATATGTGTCGTCCACCTTTTCAAGTATTTAAATGTAAAACTTACTCCTGTTAAAATATCTGAAACATTTAACCTTGACAAAAACATGTTAGAAAATGAAATTATAGTGGAAATTGGTTAACGCGAAATCGTGGGACTTGCAGAAGGTTTTCGTGGTATCCGAATTTCTTAGTAGGCGTTGTCTTATATCCATACGCAAAAAAATTATATAATTGAAAAATTTGGGTATAGGCATTGCATCCTATTTTTCTTTGTCGTTATTTGAATGTTCAGCTTTAGATGCATACGCTGATGTTCTCATTATTTCCACAATTTCATGCTTGGGAGCAGTTTCAATATGGTCGTTCAGGTTCAAATAATCTTCGAGTGTAATATCTATAGCTAAATAAGCTCAAATGAAAATGATATATACTAAATAAATTTAGCTGATATCAACAAACATTTTGTTTGCGAAGTATACCAGCTCATGATTCCAGGCTTTTGGCTCATACTTCTTAAAGCCTACCAACTTCGAAGAAATCTCTTCCACAAAAATACTGCTCTTCTTGGGAAGAGTGGGCTTGCTGGAGGAACTGGTGCACAATAAGCCAATTATGACTGCAGTCTTTTGACCGACATTTTTTATGAATTGCTCTGAGCACTTACAAGATGTTCATATAATGCCTAGAGCCAATAAAATTGCATTAACTTAAAAAACTATAAAGTTTCTTAAGTTACAGAGAGTACAGAGAGTCTATAGGTTACAGAGCCCACAAAGATAATCTAAATTCTAGAACATAATTTCCGCTAAAATAGCTCTGCACACAAAAAGTAAAATAATTCTTCATAAAATAATTCTCATTTTACAAGTCGCAGGCATCCCGTCACTATTTTTGTAATATGTAGTCTTCCTACGTGAAATCTTAACTCCGTTCCCAAGAAAGCAAAAGACTAGATCAGCACTTTTAATCTACTTGTGGACATTCGGGGCGATTTTAATAAGAAAAGCTTTTGAGATATGGCAGTCTTTGCTGAGGTTACGATGTTAAGGTCAGAAGAGCAACGAACAGTTTCCAATTGTTTCCCATGATTTATTATAATTCTCGTTGAATGTTATTGAGCACCCGGAGAGAGAAAAGCATGGTGCATTGCTTATCAGTTAGTACAACTCATTGGCATTCAATCAATTTTTTGACAACTAGTCGGTCAACATTCGGCGATCGGGATATATTTATTGCTTATCGAGACCAACGGCGTCGAATATTTACGAAATAGTTTTAGTCGGACATTTAAATTATTGTGAAAATAGATTAGAGTGAAAGTGCATTCTTTTCTTTAATCCCAATGAACCCAAACGACACTCATCTATTCCCTACAGTCCACTCGAAACATCCAACCCGATTTAAATTTTTCTTAATTCATAGGAAGTAGTGTTTATTTGAAAAATTAAATAAAATTTGCACGATTTTAAAAGAAAAATAAAAGAAAATGGTGTCGTGCAATTAACAGAGACTTTTTCCACATCCCCTCATTTGCTCTTCTCACGTATTAAGGAAAATAAGTCAGAATCCTCAAGCTCCATACACGAAACTGAGATGATAGTGACACGCTGACTAATGCCCAGGATTTATTCCAAGTACGAGTATCAGGATCATCCTTCAAATCTTCCGGTACTTAAAAATTTTCAAGTACAATAAAACTGATGTTTCTTGAGGCACTTGGTAGAACACTTTGGTAATCATCTTTTTTTTTTATGAAAAATTAAAAAAAAAATATTTAAAATAAAAACTCATGCAATTGCTGTTCTACAAAAATGTTATTTTATTCGAGTCGCGACGCGTTTCGCCTTCTTAGGGCATTATCAAGCAAGCTTGAACGAATTAAAAAGTTTGTTAGTGCATATGATGATAGGGATGATATTGTTGATTATCTGACAGGTATAGCGCACAATCTTTCTTATTAATAATGTCAATACCTACTGTGTCATAAAATTTATATAGTTTCTTAGTTTAGTTTATCCCGACGTGACCGATTTGAAGACCTCATAAATCTTCATTTTGAGTTTTTACAGTGTACTACGTCTTACCTAATGTTATAATTAGTTTAGTTTAAAATCAGTCAATTATTATTATTTAAAAAATGGATTTTTTACAATTTATGTGATACATGGAACTATTAAAATACATAGGCTGCCTATTAAATTACATATTACCATACATATATAGTTTATATTCCCTATATTATATTTAAAAGATACAATACAATACATCCTGACGATAATATATGCTAGCGATCATGTGCAGGCTATAAATTGTTTACGCGATAAACTGACGCGGCGGTAAACTGATAGCGATGAATTGTGAGAGATAAATTTTCCGGACCCCAGGAAATTATACCTGAGAGCATAATTTTACTAATTTAATAGCTTTGTTCAAGAAAGAATTTTTTGGGATTCTCCGGTATATAGCAAAAGCTAAAAAATGTTCTAATTTGTTATTTCATCACACAACCCATTAATTTTTGGTGACAAGTTTCAAGTCTTGGTTTGACTCATCAACAGGTCACAAATAGCGAAATTGTGTGATTTGAAAAACAAATGAAAAAATGAAAAAAGAAGAAAGAAATGAAAAGTTTGAGAAAATAGAAAAAAAAACTTTTCATTTTTCTTCTTTTTTCATTTTTTCATTTGTTTTTCAAATCACACAATTTCGCTATTTGTGACCTGTTGATGAGTCAAACCAAGACTTGAAACTTGTCACCAAAAATTAATGGGTTGTGTGATGAAATAACAAATTAGAACAATTTTTAGCTTTTGCTATATACTGGAGAATCCCAAAAAATTCTTTCTTGAACAAAATTAGGTTTAACCCGGTAAAAAGTCCAAACGTAATCTGTTTAATTTAATAGCGTCTACACCACGAAGTTGTGGTGAAGTAATTAATAAGAACGATTATTTTACGAAATGCGGAGGAAGGGGTCGCTATTTATAAAAAGTTCCTTTAGTTATGCACACCCCAAAATATTGAAGCGTGCTATTTTTTTTTTTCTATTCATTTTACAGCTAAGAAAACTTTTGTTTTTTGTTATGAAGTATGCCAATTTATTGGTGATTGATGAGTGGATAAAACCACAAAATATTATTTTTGTTATAAGTCAATTAAAATTAAGGAATAAATATAAATTCTTATGTTTCTTGAAAGGGTTGCTTTTGTTTTGGACAACAGTGTGTATGTAAGTAAGTTATACAAAACATAAATTTAACTTTAAAATAAAATAAAAATCAAGCCTAGTCCTTGTATAATCTTCATCATTTCTTTTCTGGTAATATTTAAAAAGTGAATCCTTTAAGACGCTCACTACCTATAGTTCTGTAAAAGTCTCTCCAATTGATGTCTCTATTTTGTTTAAAGGCCATCTGCCTTCATGAACATTTCTAGGAATCTCGTTGACTTTGCAAAATATATATTGATATATAAATAACTTTGTGGTTTCGTTGCATTTCCACTTATCTTTACAAGATACAATCTTACTCCTTTTAATTCTGCTTTCATGTTGCATACTGATTTGATTCTGTATACAAAAATACATCTTCTTCCCACCAAACATTAAGATTATAAATCATCAGCGCGATGATTAGACGATATCTTCCAGATGATTCGAAAGCAATCCATCAAGAAGTCTTCCTGAAGGACGCAGGGGCGGATCCAGAATTCTGTGTGTAGTAAAAATAGCGAATTCATCATAAATTGTAGCTTTGCAAAATATAGGAATTAAAGCGCTACGTGCTTTACTTCTTTTTAAAATAGCAGTGAGAGAACAGATGCAATACAGATCTTGTAAGTATATTATTTCATGGAAAAGCTAAGAAAGTTTGACTAATACGCTAAGCACAGAATGGTAGGAAGGACATAGAGAAAGGAGCGAAAAGAATCCAACATTGTGTCGGCGCTAGAGTGAGTTGATCTGATAAGTAATGGCCAAATCGCCAATGAGCTCAAAGGCTCTGAAAGCTAAAACTGTGCGTACAGCCCCGGCCCAGATAAGGGAATTGTATTACATTCTAGGTCTGATGCAGGACTTGTAGAGGAGCGCTAGATTCGATGGGCTGAAATATTTCTTTTCAGAAATCCAAGACATTTCGACGATTCTTTGGCAACAGAGGAGATATGATCTATCCAGCTTAACTTACAGGAAATATTAATACCAAGAAAGCATAAAAACAGTGTTCCATAAATCAGTGCTCCATCAAAAGATATGGGAGTGAAAAATTTATGATTTTCTTTTAAAGAAATGAGACAGCTTTGAGACTTAGATGTCTTGAATTTGATGCGATTCGCTTCACCACAAGCGAGGATGCTCTCAAGATAGTTAATCAATAATCTAATCATTCAAAAACGATTGACAGATGTCCCATTTCTCTGGAGTCCCTAAGAGTGTCAAAAAGGAAGCCAAGTCAAGGGTACTGTCGTCGGTAAAACTTGATATTATCAAAGTTGTTATTTTATTATCTAATCATGCACCAAAATCATGAAGATTACGATTCCAACGTTCTATAACAAAAAACAAGCAAGTCCAGTCCACAAGCCATATTGACGATCATGGATGAAATGTGTGGTTTCTAGATACTTCATTAATTTGGAGTTAATAATAGATTCAAAAACCTTTGAAAGAATCGAAGTGATTGCAGTTGGTCGATAATTTGAAGGATCGTTACGCTATCCTTTCTTGGGAATAGATGAAACATGAGCTAGTTTTCAACCAGTTGGAAATTTTCCTGTTGAATTAAACAAGAAGAATATTTTGCGCAGAAGTTTAGCCAGCTTTGAAAGGATCTATCAAGTCCTACGGCAAATGGTGTCCGTGAAGTGAATAGAAAACGAAAATTTGAAGCGTATCTACCAACCAAAATATTAGCTTTATCCAGGACCATTTTTAAGTAGTGAAAGTATAGAAGAATTGGTGAAGTTGTTCCTGATGGTTTTGACCAGGGACCAGGTCCTTTGCTATTGTTTGATCCCAAGATTCTTTCGTCTAACATTTCTGTTAAAAAGAAATTTCTCTCTCCGGATAATTGACTTAGAGTTGTTCTGTGCAGTCTTGCCGACTTGTTTCAATTCTGGGACCAGAAGCCTTTGCTTTCCTTAAGGCTTGCCAAGATTCTTAGTCTATTAGTCTAAAATTTCTATAGAAAAGAAATGTGTCCGGATAATGGACTTGCAGGTGTTCTATGCAGTCTTGTACACTCATTTCAATTCTGGACATGAATGCAATTGATACGCGCGAAAAGCAGATTCTTTTGCTTATATTACATGGTTGAACTTATCGTCAAACCAAGAGCGATTTTACTGTTTTTGAGACCTGCTGTAAGAATAAGCATGAATTCATGCTTGCCATGACTTAGATTGTCACTATGTTCTAATGTGCGTTCATCAACATCCCTCGAAGCAGAACAGCAGCCCAATCAATTTCCCTGAGAATTTCCAAATCAGCACTTATATTTAGTTTTTAATTAACATTTGAACTAAGTATTTTAGTAAAACTATTGCATTTTTCGAAATAATAAAAAAATTATTCCAAAATAAATCTTTTACTTTAAATGAAATAATAACACAAATATAAAATTGACAATTGAAATTTGACATCATCACTATTATCTGGTGGATTCATCGGCGAGAAGATCTTAGTAGGTATCTAGGTAGCTAATGTAGGGGTATCTACAACATTTATTACCAGTAAGAGAAACCCTATATTCCATTCCAGACTGACGGTATAATTATTGTAGGTACGAGACACAATCATAAATATTTTTTTCAAAATTACTTTAAGGGAATCGCACTTTATTATTTAATAAAAACTAATAATTATCGCTATATTTTAATAATTTAAGATAAAAAATTATTCCAACATTTTCCAAAAATTATGAAAACAATAGAAGTTTTTTTTTAAATTATATCGATAGTAAAAATTAAAATAAACAAAATGTGAAAAAAAATCCAATCACCACAATTTATAAAAATCAGAATTAAAAAGTTCATTTTGGTACATGTATGGCCATCTATTGAGAGAAAACAGAGACTTTTTTTTTAATGGGTAGTTCTGATGATTTCGCAATCCAATGAAAAATAAATAAATGCAAACACCATTTCTGTTCGCATAGCTTTTAATCACACTCACATAACTTTGCTGCTTCACCTTATTCTGTGGATCGAATATTTTTTGTTTAAAACTTTACGTCGACTGCAGGAATGTGTGTGTTTAGAATAGAATTGATTGCAGTTGTCTTTTATACATTTACAGCGTTCAGTTATTTGAATGTGTAGGTAGTTGTTGAATTTATAAGAGGAATAATTATTGGGCGATTTAAAATCTCTATAATTTTTCTTGTCGCTGGTGATACGGGAACCGTTGACTACCGATAACAATGCAGACTAAATATATATATATATCCAGTTAATGCTATACATACAATGCGAGTATTTGTACGTGCAAATTGAAAACAGAAAATAAATTAGATTATTCTTTTGCATTGGTACAACAATTCCTACATATTTTATATAAACAAAACAAAAACTGGTGAAATGGGAGCATAATAGAATATTTCGTTTTTGCCCCTTCGTCACTTTTTCATGTGTTAAGGTTGGTTTTGAAGGGAATTTTTTGTATGATTAAAAATAATAATCCAAGTGACATTACAAGATCCAATTTTTGTCTTAGGCACATTTAAAAAATTTAAATTATTAACGTGGATAGTAAAAAGAGGGGATCACTGTTAATATGAAAATTATTATTTTAACTAATTTCAATGATTTTTTCCTCTTCTACTTAACCTACCTAGATGAATGCGATAGAGAAGATTACAATCAGCCATTCAAGTAGGTAAGTAGGTAGGTATACGCTGGACCTAAAAACACAACACATAATGCGAAAGCGAGTAATTACAGCTTAATTTTTGTCTTTTCTGATCGATAATTCAATTAGGAAAGAGATTACATGACAGGCCTAATATAAACGGTACTATCACTCAAAGAAGTTTGTTATGTTTCTGACAAGAATCAGCTCTAGTTCTTTAGTTCTTATCGAAATCATCGTTCATGGATAACCCGACTGTCTCTGATTGGCTCTCTTGTCTCCAAACCCCCAGTTATTTGTTGTTGTAAGGATGGGACCAGAATTTAACTTTTAGGAAAATGTAGGTGCAACTATTGGTTTTACATTATTTCATTCAACATGCAATTTATAGCAACAACTCGCTAATTCCATCCATATGAAAAATAAATACTTTTTTAGGTAGGAACCCTATTTGTAATTTTGTTTGTTTTTTTCAATTTCAATACCCTAGCTGTAGGTACTAGGCCTAGGTACATAATTTCTACGTCACATCTGATAATTTATGGCATTTCTCCCAAATTTGATATATTCCAGGTTACGGGACTTTGAATTCTCAATTGCTCATCTCACTGGACGGATGGCGAAGAAAATTTTGATGAAGTTGGATTGCGTCACTGGTAGGTACTGTCATATATGTTGGAAAATATCCTTTGCTCTACGAGTCATAGTAGTACCAAGTTGAAGGAGGATGCGAGAAATAAAGTATAAGTTCTGAAGATTTATACGACATAAAGTATGAAATTCATGCACAACGTGTGAATCTACATTCTTACCTACATTTGATGTATAAACATGACTTTAGCCCATTTTATCCCAGTGCTCAAAAAAACACCAAGACGCGTGCAAATAAATGTATTTTTCCTATGAACCCAATCAACTCCCAGTTTTGCGTTTTCGCAACACATAATTTCTCTACTATTAGTAAATCAATTGAATTTCTTAGTTTTATACTTAAAGCTTTATAATAATTGCAGATCAAGTAACATTTTGAAAAAAAATTTCGGGATGAAATGTAAGCAAAAATCAAACGAAATGTGCGGGGATACAGAAAACACCAATCAGAATTGATAAATCTTTGAAGTTGATGGTTTTACTTATTTCATGATAATCGGGTCCCATTTGTTCATTTTTATCGAAATTATTTTTTCCACAGCTAGTCTGAACCAATACCAGATCGAGCCCGCAGTAATACCTATTATACCTAGACATTTTTGTGACTGCTTCTAATCAGCTTTGCTATACCATCCTCAAATGAAATATGGTTAAAATTTACTTACAATATAACATAAGCTTTTAGTATTCAGACAAATTACTTAACACAATAAATTTCTTCAAAATAAACCAAGTTTTTATTCCAAATTGCATTTTCACACTAACTAGAGGTTTTAAACTGCAAAAGCGTATAGTTAAACGAAGATTGTTAATTTGCTGTGGCAAAAGACCGCTCTTCAAATATTTATTTCACAAGATTTATACGAAACTCAAAGTTACAAGAGGAGATCTTATTACAAACACGAAAGACATTTTTCAAGAGTAATTAACCAATAGCGTTGGCATTGTTACCTCTGTATTATGAAATGAATTTCTTGAACAAAGCACAAAGGCCCCAGCACCGTATTCATGTGGTTAAAATTCTAGCTAAACTGAAGATTGGATTTGAAGGAGTGTTGCGTTGTCAAATATCGAAATGCTGAGGAATATTGTGAATCTTTATCGTATTCATCGATGACGGATTGACGAAGATAACATCTTTTAAATTTCTAAATACCGAGCACGATACAGTTTCTGATATTTTATTTAATCTGGCACCCGATACATCACATGGTAAAATCGTCGTAACATTTTCGGCTGGTACTATAAGATAAAATTAAGAAATCGATAAAGATTTTTCTTTTACTATAGAAATGATAATAAATCTTGACAACACACATATCTTGCACCGCTAGCGCTGAGTGGAGTCCTCGAAAGATCTGGCAGCACATTAATTAAACCTATATAGGTAGCGTTTGATACCTAGGTATACCTATATGGATCCGTATCACATACGATAAGCGATTGATTCGGTAAGCCAACTTAAAACTCGTGACCTTGTTCGTAAAATTTAAAGGAGTGCTACATTGAGAGCAATCATAAGATCTCAGATGACATATGAAATATTTTTATATGACTCAAATAGTAAGTCGGTCCTAATGAGAGACAATTAAACCGTTGGGCGTTTTCGAAGGGATAGTTCTATGGTCTCTTTATTCCGAAGTCTTAGATAGAGATGGTGCTCGGCAAAGGATAATCTACATATGAGCCACCCACAAGCCAACATAAGTATTTAATTTCTAAATATTTCATAAGGATATATAAGCATTTATCTAATGTAATTCTTGTCAAAAGCAAGGATAATGAACTAAAAACTGCACTGCTTTCTAAGTCCTAAGTTGCTAAATTTTGAGTTTAGATTGCCTTTCTTTCAGAAAGAATTAGACTGGATAATTACGTAATGTTCGCTGGAAATGATAATTTTTAAAGTGTAGTCAGTCTGTTTGGCTTCTGAGTAGGTCATAGAGAGATCTCATGAGATATTTATGAACTAAGGAAAGGTTAAGCAGAGGTCTACGTGTTTGTGAAGGAACATTTCAAAAGAGAGAGTTGCCGAAGCTTAATAGTTGGTAGCCTAATAATCTTCAAATGGCATATTCATAACATCTCCAAGAAGTTACTGATAACAGAAAAAAAACAATCCGGAAAAAACATTATCTACATCAGAAGTCGTAATAGAACCGAAAGTAGAAAATGTCGATTTTAATTGTGTGTGGGGGGGGGAGGTGAAAAATCCATAAGATTCGCTTCGACAATGAGTAAATCAAGATCAACCAACATAATGATAACATAATTCCAAATTTGCATTGAAGTTGAGCGCATAGGTATTTAAACGACGAATCAAGGCTTTTTATAATTCTTCGGTGGAATACACCAGTTATTCGACAATTGTTCCATAATAATTCTAAAACGCTTACAACTTCTTCAATTTTTAATGGCGAGGATATAATTTCTTCCATGGAAAGAATTCACCATTGGGGTAACACGCTAACAAGACCATTGTAAATGACAAGTTGCAACAGCAAAGTAGCCTATTGTGTTGGGTTTGATAATAACGCCGAACAAGATGTAACAGTTTTCGTAGGACCTCAATCGTAATCAACCTATCGCTCAACAACTAAATTTAGGGCAATAAGGCTAAGGACTCTATGTTAGTTATGGGTTCAGCTAAGTTTCTCTTCCACTAATTCACAGGCTGTTAGAAATTCTACTTAAAATATTTCTTAATTTCTTCCTTGTAAAAAGTAACAATAGTTTAGCGATAATTGCTTGTAATTATAATCCTTTTAAACTCTTGAAGAAATCCACATTTTTGTGAACCAGGGCAGGGCCATGATAAAGTCCAGAAATTTATAAATCGTATTCAAGCAATTTCGTTTATAGTGCGGGTGCCTTAAGTTGTGAACTAAATTGCACCTTTATATGCCTATTATCGAGTGGAATGCAGACATTCTTAAGTATAGCAATGGGAAAAAATTAGTGTGAAAATAAACTTTTTTTGCAACCAAATGGGTCAATATAGGTAAAAAATAAGAGAAGAGGATAGGAATGCTGATTATGCAATAATTTCTAATAGACCTCGGATGAATTCGATGCATTTTAATTTTACAACATTTGACAGTTGTAAACTGTCAACTTGAGCTAAATTTGGGACCTTAAAAAATCTGTAGGATTGGCAAGTAACGACATTTGGATTGATACACTATCTTTAATGCAGTGAATCGATCTCATAAACAAACAGAATTTGAGAATAAATTGTAAAATAACATCGATCGAATATTTAAAAAAAAATTCTATATACACAAGTGGAGTGGCTGAAAGAGGATGGAAATTTATGCCCTCCACAGACGTTATGAGATACTATGGAAGATTGGAGCTCTCAACTCTCCAAAGAACAAACAAAATTTTAATATAAAAAGATTGGCAATATTATTATATAAGAAAATCGATCAGTTAAATTTCCGAAATTACCCAACAAATTAAATGAAATATTTCGGGACTTACTAAAAATTGTATCAATTTAATCCTAAATGGATTGTGATTGAGAAGCGGACAACCTGATTATCGACTACTAAGGATTTATTCGTTCACAGCAGCATAAGTAAGGAGGTACCCGCTTAAATGAAATAATGCAAAAGCTTGGTCAAGCTCGTAATGGTGATCATTATTAAAGTATGTAGGTACATGTGAGTGTTAAAACAACAACAATAATAGAGATTGGGTAAAGGTAAGCTTCATAAGAGATACTAGCAATATGTGGCATGAAAGTAAAACTCAGATGAGAGGACAGTTATTATTTCAACAGCATTTAAAAGAAGAACAGAGAATATCAACAGACGCAACTTTTAAGTCATACTCAAGGCAGCAATATGAAACTATAATAAGTAGAAAAAATATTTCAGTAGTAGCAGCAGTAATTAAATTTTAAAATCTTTAATAATTTGTATTTTTTCTAATTGAAAATTTTATTTTGAAAGACACGGTTGGAATGGAATGGAATTTTTTTATTACTTTTTAAATGTCATTGTTATTTCCATGCTACGCTAAATTTAAAAAACAATGTTAAAAATAAATTTCACCATGAAATCGAAAAACTTTTCAAGCCACAGATTACAAAAATTTGATCTCATCAAGCTGAAAAATTTCTCATTTCAATACCCCCGGAGCCATCTATTGGCAGAAGTATCACTAGCTTATAAAATAAAAAACATTCCACAACAGTAATTTCGTCTCCCTTATTCTTGCGTATTTTAAAGAAACAGCAAATACCAGGCGATCAGCAAATTTGAGATGAGAAAAATGTAAAATTTTTCTAATGCGCATGATCGCAATATTCGTTAAGTTCGTTAAGTAAAGTAGGGTGCCTGTGTATACATGTTATCAACCAATGAAAAGAAGCAGTCAAAATGGTAATTGTCATATTGCCTTCTTCTCTTCCAAAAGTTAAAAAACATTTGGAAGAAGAGAAGGCAATGTGACGATTACCATTATTTTCTGTTTCTCTCTTATGACCAAAATATAGAATTGTAAAAGAGATAAACATACAAGGTGATGGGGAATTGTAAAGGGGTACACGAAGAAGTATAAATGCAATCAACTTTCGTTATGCCAGATAATGTGTGTTTTTATGCATTCGCCAATACAAATTCAAAGAAGCAATTTTTAACTTTCGGAAAAGGGGAAAACGACGTGATAATTATTATTGTTTTCTTTGCTAACAGCAGACCCATGGCTAGCAACTTTATTTTGAAAGCACAATGCAAGCGATCGTAAAGAAAAGGGACGAACATACAATAATTTGATTGTTTTGTTTTTTTATCAGTTTTGATTTTGTGAAGTCAATTTTTTTTACTGGTCACTTTTATTACCGAAGGAAAGTAGAGTCGCTTACAAAGCAAGAAAAGCAAAATTGAGAACAATTCTCAATAGAATAAAAATGAATTACTCAATTTTCGAAATCGAAGTAAAAATTTGCTTACATTTGCTTTATATAGCGAAAAAGGTACGAGCTACTATTTTCGCGAAAAGATTGTGCTGATGATCTGGTGGAAATCACAAATATCTTTAACAGACAGCTTCTTCTGTAATACCAGTACGATTTCTAGTTATTCTGCGGAAAATTTGCAAAAAGTACAATAAATTTGAAAAACCCCGGGTGGAAGCAACTGAATCAGATCAAATTGAATGGATAGCAAATCAGATCATTTTGTAAGATGTGTGAACCTACGTTAGGACATTCAATTATGCACGGCACTACTTATGTGATCGTAAGTTTTCTTCCCAAATTAGGTATATGTAGGTGTATCCCAAGATACCGGAAAACAAAACGAGTTTCTCATCAGTTTTGTGGAAATAACATGATCAAAGTTTACAAAATTCATCTGGCGCTAAGAATTGTCTTCCTTACTTTATCTTTATACCGACTGCACCACATGAGCATAAAAGTATTAAAGGAAGTTATTCAAGCCAGAGAGATATCAATCTGGAATTATTTGGAGTTCAATGAAGTTTTTATATAGTCACAACACCCAACCTTAATGTAAAATATCAGAAAGACGTTAGTTCTTTTTATAGAAAATATCGACTTCGTTTATGGTAAGGCGTAATGGTCCTGTTATTGTAGAAAAGTTTTGTTACTATAATTTAATATAATTTTTGAAGTAATATTGTAATAGCAATAGAAGGAACTTATGTGCACAATCAGGTAGGCACTATTTAGATATACAATATGAATTAATAATATGTCTTTGGAGAAAATTACTTAAGTTAAAAAAATTATCTACTTTCTGACTTTAGAGACTTTCTTTAGAGATGAGTGCTGGAAGAAGCTCTATATTCGGATTTGTGTTTTTGTATGCATGTGTTCTAGTATGCAAAGAACAAAGGCTTCTACAAAGGCTTCTACGATGGCTAATTATTCGTTGATATGTTTTGGCTCTTTCTATCATAGCATATGTAGCTAGGCACTATAACTGACGCTGGATGACGATTTTTTTAACCGTTTAAATAGATTACGATCACAAGTAGGCTCTGAAAGATCTCTTTTCGTTTACTAGAGGAGTGGATATTTTTTCGATGGCTGACTCATGTACCTACTGGGTGATGTTGAATTATTTATAAGAAGACTCAGTTTTGAGGCTTTGATTAATGTACTTAAGGCACAATTTTACACTAAACAAACAAACAATATAAAAAATAAATAATTTCTCATTTGTATTTTCCTTCATTTCAAAATGCTGCTGATGCTGATAATTTTAACCAATTTTGATTAATTGATATTTTCAGGGACTGAGGTTTGTTTTAAATCACTGAATTTATTAGACCTGGACAGTCTTGTTTTTATTCATTACGCTGTGTTTGGTCTCTTCAAACTTTCAAGTTAAAAACCAATCAAAGCATAGATGGTGTAAATAAAATCTCACTCAAACTATCTGACCTTTACCATAGTAAATGTATGATAAGCGTTTTCAATAATAACAGTACCATTACATGTAAACCTTACCTCAAACTTCTCTGGTAATCAGAGCAGAGGTTAAACAAACGATCGTTTCATTTGCATATATACTTGCATTATAAATATTTCGGTGTTATTGTTACAGAAAGCTCCATAATGTGCATAAAAAATAATTTCTTAGAAATAGATTTGATAGGATAAAAGTGAAATTAAAAAAAAAATCCAGTAATATAAAATTAATATAAAAATAATCGACCGCTTACCTTAAGAACAGGTTAGCTGTGCGACCGGGATGGTTTCTTTTACGTATTTGCAGCCTGAAATTCAGAAAACATCTCGTTTAAATTTTGTATTCATTAATATTAAGCATAACATAGGTACTACAAAAGAAATAACAAGAAAAGTAATTTATTTCAATTAAATTAATCAACAATAATATAAAGTTATTGGAATGCAATTTACGCACGGAACTTTTCTTTTTGAGTAACTAATTTTTATTTATGGATAGAATTTTATAATTATAGTTTTTTGTTGCTGCATTAATATTGTTCATAAAGTAAAAATAAATAGGAAATCCACAAATGTAATGCGTAGTCAAATCTTATATGATCATAACCCATATTTGGACGCATATAAAGTTTTAAAATTAATGTTTTTTTTTTAGTTGAAATCGTCAATATTTTGAGTAAACATAGCAAATAGGTTGGCGTTATTCCATAAACATTAATGATTCTTAAACATAGAATTCGCACAACGGATGAAATCCATGTCAAATCTTATAGGTATCCATTCGTCCATAAACAAGAAGATAAAAAACAAATTAGTGAATCAAATCAATTAGTGAATCAAATAGAAATTGATGAAAGAGGCATTCATAAGACGGCGTTTAGCGTGGAAAATGAGCACTATGAATTTCTTAGAATAACTTTCGGATTGAAGACGGCGCCCGCTACGTTTCAACGTCTTATGAGTAACGTCCGTAGACATTACATAAACAAGATTTGCCTCTTTTATCTAGACGACATTATTGTATATTCGTCCTCATTACAGGAATATTTAGATTCCCCTGCAAAAATCTTCAAAAGACTTGAAGAAGTCAATTTAAGGGTACAATTGGATAAGTCCGAATTTCTGGAAAAACAAACAGAGCTTTTGATCCGGAATATACTCGTAGCCTCGAAATGTTAAAGATGGTCTTAATTAGCGAACCAATATTAAAATACCCGGAATTTAACAAAAGATTCACATTGCCAACTGATGCAAGTCAATACACTCTAGGTGCCGTGTTGTCACAAGACGTGCTATGCAAGACGTACCCACAGTAATCAAGAGCAGCACTACAGCACAATAGAAAAGGAGTTACTAGTTGTGGTATGGGCCACAAAATAGATCCACGCTTATTTGTTCGGCAGGAAGTTTATAATAGAAATAGACCACAAGCCATTACAGTGGTTATTTTCTTTAAAGGAGCCAAACTTAAAATTGGTGATATGGCGACTCGTATTGTTAGATTTGACTTTCAGTTAAATATAAAAAGGGAACCAAAAACGGAAATGCAGATGCACTCTCCCGCATTTAAATAAATCTTGCCCAAGAATTGGATGAAGAAATCCCATCAGGTAAATCTAGTCTAAATGTGTTTAAAACTCAAATAGCAATAGTCAAAATGAATTCGGGTTCACTAAGGATAAGAAACCTACAAAGTTTTAACAAGTCAAGAAAAAATCACTTGACGAACAGACAGTAAATCACACTTTAACCCTAAATCTTTGAACGCAATTTATGTAGAAAATTCAGAATTTTATCAAACCATATAGGAATCATAACATTCTCACTTTTCAAACAGCAAAGTCCTAAGAATAATTAAATGTGATGAACTTTTAAGTGATCGAACAGACGAAGAACAGCTAGCTAAACTAATCGAGGAAGAGCATCTCAAAAACAATCATCGAGGTATTACGGAAGTCTGCAAAGAATTGCAACTCAAATACTACCACCCAAAGCTAAGTGCGCGGGTAGCACAATTCATTAAAAATAGCGAAATATCTAATATAAAGAAATATGAAAGAAAACTGATTAAGCAAAAATTGAGTGAAATTAGTAAAATTTAGTAAATTCGGCCAAGCTATTAACATAAATGCTAGAACTGGTGTAGAATTCAAAAGAGAAATTCTACAATACATTTCGGCGGTAGGAATAACTAAGAAAATCATAATTGATAATGAGCTTGAACCTCTCCCCTTAAGAGAATTTCTGAAAAATGAAAATATCGAACTATATTTCACGCGTCAATTAACAATCGGACATCGAACTCAGATATTGAAAAACTTCATAATACAATTAACGAACACTTGAGAATTCTTAGAAACGATCCAAATAAAGATATCGATACGGTCGAAGAAAAGACATTAAAGATAATATATTTCTATAACAATATGATTCATTCGACGACAAATAAAAAACCAGTCGATTTTAACAACGGAAGAATAAAAGATAACGAATATGGTGATATTCAAGCAAGAATCGTAAAAGTTAAAGAAAATACTATCCAAAAACTAAATCGCGATAGAGAAGACGTAGAAATAGAGCCTGGTAAAAAATTTATTAGAGATCCACTAGAAGGAAAAAACCACGCTAAATTTAGGAAATTAAAAATAGAAAAAATGATGGAAATCACGTATTAGATAAGGATACAAGACTTAAGTACTATAAATCGCACGTAAAAAGAAAGAAAAAATTTCAAAATAATGATAATCCTATTAAAGCAAAACCTAAACAAAAAGGATCAAATCGTTATTAATTTGTTAATCCCTATGTACGTAGAAAAACCATGGTCGAAAATCCTAATCGAAACAATGCCTAATGTCCAAAACAAATCTTTATATTTGAAAGAATATACTATATTAGTAGATGATAATAACAACGTTTATATAGTAGTAAGGCGAAACATAATTTGAAGAACTATTTAATAAATATCAAGATAAATGTATCTGAACAATTACCTACGAATTAGATTAATGTACATATATACATGCATACCTACAGAAAGAAAATAATTCATTTCTCATGGTAAATCTTCTAAATCTCACATTGCGTCTGGGGGCATAATTTTCATGCCCAAATAATCAAATATCACTTGCCTGCGCCTGGGAAATGCAACCTTGCAAATTCTTACGTGAAATTGCCGCCTGCAGTTCTCATGAGAAAGATTATTTCCCAGAAAATTTTATTTAAATTTTATATAAATTGACGAGTTTTGGGGAATAAATATTCAGTATTTTTGAAACATCAAAGGAGTCTGTTTAATTATTACACATTGGTGATCCCGACGTGATGTATTGAATGTTTCAGTACATCACCAACACAAAAGCATAGCAACAGCTATCTACTTCATCTGCATAGGCAGGTACCTACATCAAGAAGCCGCTTTAATTACCAGTCGAAGACAGTGGTGGTCTAGCAGCACCCTTCCTTCTAACCTAGGCAAAAGCTCAGCAGCAGTGGCTAGTTATTCAAACAAGAAGCACTGGCCATTAATTCATTGCAGCGGCAATAGTAACTATTCAAACAAGAAGTTGTGGATAGCCATTCATTTCAGTAGCAATAGTAACCATTCATTTAAGCAGCAGTAGCCATCCATTCAGTCAAGCAGGAGTGTTTACAAAGGAACACCACCAGCAACAACTGTACACAAGCATTATTTTCCAAATAAGAATATTCAAAATGTCCACGAAGCTAAAATGGCCGATCTCAAAAGACTGACAAGCACCCAAACGATATTGGTAAGGAAATAAACCAATTATGTCAAAATTTCAGGAAGGAAAGAAGTGAACGAAGAATACATGAGGGTAGAAAGGCTCAAAAATTCATGGGTCAAATTTGAGGAAACACAAGTCTACAAGGAATACAAAGAGCTTATGTTAAAGATAGAGGAAAGCACGTTGCAAATCACGAACGCACCAAAATCTCAACCCACAAACCGAGTGAAGGTACACATACAGCAGACTAATCTGAATCTATTAAAAACAATCTCGAGCAACTCTAGCTAAAGAACCAACTAGGGGGCACAATCTCGCATTAGATCGAGTCATTGATACAATCGTGAAAGAAAGGACAAGCCCACAATCAAAGGCATACTATATCCAAAAATTTAAATTTGGGATCAAATATCATTGCTCATGGACAAATCATGGCAGATGTTAGCGATAAACCTTGCGACGTAAGAGCATATTCCATAATTGAAGACCGCTTCCAGACAATCGTCATAAAATTACAGGAAAGGCTGGAAGAGCAAACCACTTGTCTCGGCGGTAACAGCAATGTCAAGCTGCCAAAAATTACCCTTCCTACATTTGATGGAAGTTACACCAAGTGGACTCAATTCAAAGAATTGTTTACGCAACTAATACATAACCGACCATTGAGTGGAGCAGAAAAAATGTTCTACCTAAAGGCGCACCTAATAGCTGAGCCCAATCGACTAATAAAACCTCTTCAAGCCACAGAAGACAACTATGCTATGGCATGGAAAATCCTCATAGATCGCTACGACAATCCACGAACTATCGTAACTCCAATTCTGAATGACCTGTTAAGCCAGCCATGTCTCACCACAGAGACGACTTCAGGAATCAAGAGGCTACGTGACTGCACCAAAGAATGTCTATTAGCTCTTGAGAAACTGGGCATTCATATTAACGATTGGAGTCCTAAGTATATTGCTGCACCTACTATTACAAAAGATTGGTAAAGACTCGAGGAGACTTTATGAACAATCGCTGAAGTCTCCTCGAGCGCTGCAAGATATAAGTGACTTCTTAAGGTTCTAGAGTGAAGATTTCAAATGTTAGAAACAGTTCACACGAGGGAAGAGCGCAAGAAGCATCCACATTTATAGCTTCAGCTCAAGCACTTCAGGGTCCTGTTTGCAAAACAGAACACAAAATCTACAAGTGCACCAAGTTCCTCTACTTGTACTTTGGGAATCGAATTCGACTAGTCAGACAATTGCACTTATGTCCAAACTATCTGAGATTGGGTCACAAGGCTAGAGAGTGCTCATCAAGCAGCTGCAGGAAATGTAACAAAAATCATAATACATGAATTCATGATCCGGAATTAGAAAGGGCCAAGTCTGCACCATGGCATGCTAATATCACCCGCTCTGCCAGCTCTATGACCTACGCAAGTCAACCCTACCACATGGAAGGAAACCTGTCAGCAACCTTCAACTCAATGAAATAACGCAGAGTACTATGCAATCAGTATCCAATGCAAAACATGAGACAAATGTCAACAATAGGGTCCCAAGTTATGCTAGCAACCGTTCTTATTAGAGTTAGCAGCGCTTCAGGGATTCTTGTGAACTACAGAGTGCTGTTAGACTCCGGATCGCAGCTTCACTTCGTTTGTGTACGATTAGTACAACCGCTAGGTCTGCAACGTCGTCGAATCTTTCTACTCATAAGTGAAATTGGAGGTCTCGAAACAAACACACGATACGAAACTAACCTCACGATTCATTAGAGACTAAATGACTTTTCTACTGACATAAACGCAGTGATTTTAAAAACTATCACGGAAAAACAACCTTCAATGTACATCAAAACATCTATCTGGAATATTCCCAACAATATACAGTTAGCAGACCCTGAATTCCACAAACCTCAGTCTATTGATATGTTGTTGGGGGCAGAGCTATCTCTTCAGTTATTGGAAGAGGGGAAAATCAGACTACTTAATAACCTTCCGTTGCTCCAAAATACTAGGTTTGGATGGATACTTTCGGGAAGAATACAAGAAGAAACAAGGAGCAAGCAGAGTTGCTATATCGCAACTCAACCTTCAGTCACAGCATTGGAAAGGCAGCTCCAACAATTTTGGGAAATAGAAAATCCCGACTCGCCTCCATGTACCTAGTCAAGAGAGGAATTAGAATGTGAAGAACACTTTCAAACCACCGCGCAACGATCAACATCGGGACGATATACCGTAAAACTCCCATTCGGGGAAAAACCGTCTAACCTTGGGTCACCTTTTGACATCGCAGCTAAGCGATTTTTCGCCTTAGAGAGAAAACACTAGAATGCAGTATATAGAGTTCATGAAAGAATATGAAGGTCTTGGTCACATGCAGACCATCGCATGGGAACTCATTTCTCCCATACATTATTACATGCCACACCACTGCGTGATATTTGATGCATCAGCTAAGACAACATCAGGGAAATCGCTCAACGACATTCTGATAGTAGGGCCAACAGTTCAGCCGGACTTATTTTCCATCTTATGCAAATTCAGGATTCACAAGTACGTGATGACGGCAGCCATTTGCAAAATGTATCGTCAGATTGAAATACATCCAAACGACAAAATGTTTCAGCTCATATTGTGGCGTGATTCCAAAGAGAAACCACTTCAAACGTACCAATTAAACACTGTTACATATGGAACTTCCGTGGCTCCATTCCTTGCAACCAGAAGCTTAAACCAGTTAGCTCTGGCTGAATACGACTCAGCTCCAGAAGCAGCAAATGTCATTCTTGGAAGCACCTATGTACACGACATCTTGACAGGATCTAATTCAACGCGAGAGTTAATAAACCTTAAGGACGATCTAATACGACTGATACGATCTGGAGGCTTCGAATTAAGAAAATTCAGCACCAATCACACCGAAATATTGCAAACTGTACCAGAAGATCACAAAGAGAAAATGATTCTCATCAATGAAACTGAGGTAACTAAGGCTCTAGGATTAGTCTGGGAGCCAAACAAAGATACATTTCAATATAACATCGCAGAATATAAGCCAGATAAACTAACCAAGCGCACAGTATTTTATGACTATCAGAACCAGCTTAACACAAGCTCGCTGCATGGACACGTTTAATAAATAAACGGTCAACAATACATGCGTTTCATCATTTAGTCGGTGTTAGTATTAGTATGTTAAAATAAACATAAGCCAAACACAAAGATTAAATATTATATAAACGTTTTTTTAAAACATGCTTAGAAATGTCAAGAACAAACTGCTCAGCCATATTATTAACAGTAATGCACATGCGATTAACAGGTTCATACATGCTAAAGTTAAACCTTGAGGAGTTAACATGCAACAGAGGTAGCCTTCTCAAATTGTGCCTACTATCACGAAAAGAGATTTTGTTAAGCAACAACGGGGAATCAATATTCGCGTTTAAGAGCTGATGCACAAAAGTTACATCGACAACTATGCGACGTTTCTTGAGCGAGTGCATATTTAAAAGCTTCAAGCGATCCTCATAGGGTGGAAGAATTAATGAATTATTTCAGGGTAGGTGCCTGAGAGCAAATCGTAGGAAGTTCCGTTGAACATACTCGATACGGTCGATGTGTGTACCGTAAAATGGAGACCAAACCTGGCTAGCGTATTCAAGAAGTGGTCTTACAAAGCAAGTGTACAAATGCAAAGTTATGGTAGGGTTCGAGAACTCTCGGGACCAACGTTTTATAAAGCCCAGCATGGAACTACTCTTTGATGCTGTGTAGTTTATGTGGGAGATAAAATTCAATCTATGGTCACATTTGATACCCCAGTCACAAACAGCACCCACACGGCGAATCGAGGAATTCGAGAACACATAATCGCGAGAAATTGGTTTCTGATTTCTGTGGAAAGTCATAACCTCACATTTGTCTATATTGAGTGTCAAGTTATTGCTTTTACACCAATCGTAAAATCTGTGAAGGTCACTCTGTACCTGCTCACAATCGTTAAAAGATTTAAACTGGGCGAAAAGTTTAATGTCGTCAGCATAAATCAAGACCTTGCAGTACTTCACAACAGAGACGACAATGTAATCAATAGACAGAATAAAGAACAAGGGGCCCAAGTGACTCCCTTGAGGTACGCCAGACGAAGCTTTCAGGACTCTTGAGATGGAATGTCGAAACAAGATTTGATATGTTCGGTTATCTAAGTAAGACTCCGTCCATTTAAGAAATGTTAGAGGAAACCCATAATTTTCCATTTTAAAGAGTATCACGGAGTGAGATAACTTGTCGAAAGCTTTACTAAAGTCTGTATAAATACAGTCTGTCTGGTAGCCTTTTGCAAATCCGCCAATGGTATCTGAGACAAATTCTAACAAGTTAGTGGTTGTAGATCTGCCCGAAATAAACCCATGTTGGTTTAAAGAGAGTAAATTATTACAGGAGGTTGATAACTGAGAAGAAATTATAGATTCGAATAATTTGGGCATGCAAGAAAATTTTGCAATAGGCCTAAGTTAGAAATATCATTTTTACTACCTTTTTTGTGGATAGGTATGATAAAGGAATTTTTCCATAGCTGGGGGAAACAACCACTATCGAGCGATTTTTGGAAAATAATTCTCAACGGAGCTACCAGAGAAAGGCAGCAAGACTTAAAAAAGGCTGGAGGGATCCCATCCGGACCGGTTGTGAAGTCATTTGGATGAACATTAATATGAACGAGTATATCCTCTTGTGTAATTGAAGGGATAGTGAAAGAAACATTATGAGAGCCGTTCATATGACTGAAGTTGCTATTTTGAGGTTGAAAATTTGACGAGGCAAAGGCATTGTCAAAAAAAGAGGCAAACATATTACAAATTTCAGACGAATCATCGCTAGCAGAGTCTCTGTACGTCATGGTATTGGGATAGTTGTCTGTTTTTTTCTTCATATTAATAAACTTAAAAAATATCCGTGGGTCACTAAATAATTTAGCACGCATGCTTTGAATATACTCATCATAAAGTATGGAGGAAAGCTCTTTGAGCTCATTATATGATGTGAGGAAATTGTTGTGACTTATAATGTCTTTGTCCCGCATATAACTTTTCCACAGTTTACTCTTTCTATTTTTAAGACGTTTCAGTTCTTTATTGAACCATGGCGGTGATGTTTTAGTCAACCGCTGACGCTCGCGGGAAACACAAGAAGAAAATAAATCGAAAAGAGCTATGTAAAACTTAGAAACGTCTTCATCAAGACTATTACAAGACAGCAGTGTCTTGAAATCAATAGAGGCAAGTCTACTAGAAAGTTCCGAGAAGTCAGCTTTTCTAAAATTGAATAAGTATTGTGTTTCGTCACAGTTTGTTAAGTTTTCGGTTTCATAGCAATATGTAATTAGTGGTGGTATTTGTCAGGAGTAGACATTATAACTGGGCTAGGTTCAACTAATAAGCTACCCGCGTCAGTAAAAAATACCAGGTCTAACAGCCTACCCATGTCGTTCATAACATTACTGATTTGGCTGAGACCGAGAGATGAAATAGTGTCAAGGAAAAGTGATTCCCTTGATGTCAAGTAATTACGTGGAAGATAGTCATTAAGTACCCATTGAATATTGGGTAAGTTAAAATCACCAATAAGTACTAATTCGTCAAGAGGTTTCATTTTACCATGGATAAAATTAGATGTTAAAATGAGTAGGTCATAAATATTCTGACCTTTGTCATCAACAACATTTACGGAATCAGGAGGAATATAGCAACAAAGTATGTATAAGTCATGTTTTAAGAGAGACAACTTGAGACCGATAAGTTCGATGTCGAGAGTGTTGGAGAAATTGGGAAGCTCAATTTGACTGCAATTAATGTGGTTTTTACAAGCGAGGAGTACGCCACCGCCACGAGCTTCAGAATCAGTATGTCTATCTCTTCTAAAAATTTGATAAGAATTGTCAAGGATTTCAGCATCGCGAAAGCCATGATGCAGCCAAGTTTCAGTGAAAGCAACTATATCAAAACAATTTGCAACAGAGGATTTAAAAATTTGTGCAGTTTTTGTCCGAATCCCCCTTACGTTTTGATAGTAAAGGGAGAACAATTTGAGTTTTTTGAGATATTGCTATTTATTTTAACTGTATTAGTAAGTTGGCGCCCAGAAGGTACGAATAGTTTAGTAAAAGCGCCAGAGGGCCAAAATGTGGGATCCAATAACCTGTCCTGCACATCCGCTGAGACAGTTAAAATGAAGGATGCGACCGGTTTAGAGCATTTACTAATTTTTCGACAGGAAAAAACATTCGTTGCGATAGTTTTGGACTTAAGATACTTCAGGATGTCTTCACACGACGTTTCTGGAGAGAAACGGGTGACGAAAACACACGAAGGTTTTGGTACCGTTCTCAAAGGGACGCCAATACCATTTCCTAAAGAGGACGCAGATGCAGTATCATTCGTTACTATGGAAGCAGGTGTGATGTTAACTGGGTCGCAGTTTCCTGTAGATTGAACAGAGTGCTGATTTGAGCGAATCGCCTTATTATGGTGGCGTCTGCGACGGTTCCTCTGGTTTGTAGCTGGTTTACTACTATGAGCAATAGATACAGGAGAGTTAGAGTCTACTCCCTGCTGCACGATAGGTAATGGTTGAGAATCAGAGTCAGATGATTCCTTATCCCCTGGAGTCAACTTCCTGACATCAGTTACCATGGAGCTGATTAGCCTTGAGTTCTCGGAAACCGTAGATGACCAAGACTCGATATCGCCTTCAACTCGCCTTAAGCTGCGCCGAACGTCATTGATAACTGGAATGAGAAGCGTATTGTTTGAGCTCTGAGGGACAGACTGAGAGTCATCTTTGAAAAACATTGCATGAATATCAACTAGAGAGTCAGACAAATTTTGAACCTTTGAAGATAGGTTATGTGACTTGTCCGACATAACTCGTATTTTCGATCCTCTTGGATTGATAGGACCCGTCACAGTGCTAGGGAAGCTATTTGTGCAAGAATTATTTAAAGACAAATGCACCTGGGATGAAGAATTGCCCGCACAATATAAAGATAGGTGGTTCAAATTTAAGAAACGCTTATCTGAACTAAAAACCTTAAAAATTCCGCGACATGTGATATTGTCCAAACCAATTGATGTGCAACTTCACGCATTTTCTGACAGCAGCCAATACGCATACGGAGCCTGTTTTTACATGAGATCATCACATCATCACGGCCAAATTTAGGTTAGGCTCTTGTGTGCAAAATCAAGGATAGCACCACTGAAGACCATGACACTTCTAGATTGGAGCTCTGTACAGCACTACTGATGGCAGAACTAGCTGAAAGAGTGTGTCAGTGCTTATCAGTCAAATTATCAAAAATCGTTTATTACACTGACTCCACTATTGAACTCTCATGGATCTCCTCGCCGTCATACTCATGGACTACGTTTGTGGCAAATCGGGTAGAGAAAATACAGCAACTGACTCAAACGAACCAGTGGAGGCACATAGATGGAGTTCAAAATCCTGCCGACATCATTTCTTGAGGCATGCTGCCTGATGCCCTAGTGCAGTCAAGGCTATGGTTTAAAGGACCAGCATTTTTAGCCAATCCCGAAGTAAGTTGGCCCAAACCTTCATTCAAATTGCCTGACAGTGTTCCAGAGACAAAACCGAAGAAATCGGTACTATCTACAATAATAAAGGAGCATGAATACACCGATATGCTACAATTAGTGAACCATTCAAACTCATTTCTAAAGATGCAAAGAATATTTGCCTACTGTATCAGGTTTACACAGAATTGTAAAACATCAAAGGGGTCTAGGAAAACGAGAGAACTGTCAATCACAGAATTGGATAAGGCTTTAAGCGGAGTTCTCAAGAATGTACAGAGATCTGCACTTTACCGTCAATATTTGGAGTTGAAGAAAAATTAAGCATTAGATCCGAGTAACCCCATTCAACCCTTGACTCCATACCTAGAACAAACAACCCATTTGCATAAACAACACATGCATGACGCTCCTCAATCATTAATCGCAATTGCAAGACAACGATACTGGGTCATAACGAAAGAAGACTTGCCCAGAAAACGGTTCACAGGTGCATAAGATGCTTTCGGTGTAAGCCAAAGGTTCTAGAACAAATAATGGGAGACCTACCAAAGGAACGAGTGAGGACCTCAACACCGTTTCACACCACAGGCGTCGATTTTTGTGGTCTTATAATGATTCACGCGGAAAATCCCCGACAAAGGCTTACATTGCCGTGTTTGTTTGTTTCACTACAAAGGCAGTCCACATGGAGCTAGCTAGCGATCTCAGCGCTGAAGTCTTCCTCAATGCCCTAAAGAGATTCATAGCTCGAAGAGGTTTATGCGACACTATCTTCTGTGAAAACGCAACAAACTTCTTAGGTGCAAGAACACAATTAAAAGAATTAAAGGACATGTTCACTTCACAAAAATTGCAGTCATCGCTGTCGCAGCTATGTGCCCAAAACCATATTGAGTGGAAGCCGATTCCTCCACGATCACATCTCTTGGGGGTCTCTGGAAAGCGGCAGTGAAATCTGCAAAAAATCACTTAACCCGCCAAGTAGGAAATGCAAATCTAACTTACGAGGAACTCCACAATAT
This sequence comes from Dioctria rufipes, assembly GCA_963924295.1. NCBI lineage: Eukaryota > Metazoa > Arthropoda > Insecta > Diptera > Asilidae > Dioctria > Dioctria rufipes. Next base: position 14,717,050 of record OZ002745.1, read on the forward strand.
CATCGTGCAAATCGAAGCCATTCTTAATTCCAGGCCATTATCATCCATGTCAACAGACCCTAACGATTTTGAAGCGCTAACACCATGGCATTTTTTGACAGGCAAACCACTGACAACATTTGCTGAACAGACATCAGCGACGAGAAATTCAACAATTTGACGAGATATAGGCAAATACAACACATTAATTCCAGGTCATTATCATCCATGTCAACAGACCCTAACGATTTTGAAGCGCTAACACCATATCATTTTTTGACAGGCAAACCACTGACAACATTTGCTGAACAGACATCAGCGACCAGAAATTCAACAATTTGACGAGATATAGGCAAATACAACACATCCAGCAAACATTTTGGCATCGATGGTCAGCAGAATACCTTCAAGAACTTCAGGCACGAAATAAATGGAAGGGAGAAAAACCGAACCTGAAGCCAGGAACTCTAGTGTTAATAAGGGACAAAAACCTACCACCATTAAAATGGCCCTTGGGCAGAGTGATAGAAACTTTCGATGGTACGAACAATGTTACAAGAGTCGTGAATGTTGAAACAGCCTCCGGAGTTCTTAAAAGATCGAATCACAACCTTGTCCCTTACCAGAAGAAGAACATTATTCCGAATGCAGCAACATTGAAGAGAGGGGCTCAAATTCTCCTACCGTAGCGATAAATCAACCGAACCAACAACATGTCTCTTGAGCTCCAAACAAAGCTTGGTCAAGACCTCAAGAGACATCGAGAGCAAGCAAGCTCCAAAGAGATCAAAGCGACCTTATCATCCCCTCCGAGGAAGATTCTTGCCAATTTATTCCAATTGGGCAAACTCAGACTTTGTGAAGAGGAAAAGGACAGCTAAAATTTCCGAAACTTCAGATGATAATACTAAGCATAACACGAGTCCAGTCAAAACATTCACTAGTCTAAGGCCGGGCGCCCACTGGAGTGGTGTGTGAGCAATGTGGCAGTGGCGTGGCGATTAAATGGTAAGTGAAAAAATTTAGTCCCGTAAAAACAAATAGAATAGCGCACATTGAAATAGAGTGGCGATGGCGTGGCATTTGACAAGTGGCGTGGCACCACTTGATTGCCACTAGTCTCCGACAAGTTTAATTTTCGAGTGGTAAGTGGCAGTGGATGCCACTTCTCCTTAGTTATTACTGTTGATGTTGAATTACTTACTCGATACGCTGCTTGCCATTTTGATGCGCGCTAAATAATATTAATACCAATCCGCCACCATTCTACTGCCACACCACTTTGGTGCCACATCGCACGCCAAAACCACGCCACTGCCACATTGCTCACACACCACTCCAGTGGGCGCCCGGCCTAAGGCTGCTGATGTTGACTTCACTCATCCTTCCCATACTAGGGCATTCTATGAAAGAACCTGTGAAGGCAGACCCATTCACTAGTCACCCAGGCATTTTTTTTTTTTTCGAAAAAATAGGACAAGCACAATCAATGAATAGTGAATGGAATCTAATAACATATTATAACATCGAAAACTATTGGAACGAGTTAAAAGGGATCAGGAAAGGTGAAATAGGCAATCTCTGTAATACTACAACCATTCGAAGAAATCATTGCTTGGAAATATTTTCCCAATTTTTACATCAGCTTACGCACATCGAGGAATCCAATGAGATCCTACATAAACGAAGCAGTGGACTCAGAAGAAGGGCACCCCTTGAAATAGTGGGAATTGTCGCAAACACGCTTTTTGGAATTCTCGATGCATCTTATGCTGAGCATATTGAAAGGGAAATTGAAAGGTCTCGTACGAATAAAAACCACTTACTTTACTTATTGAGAAACCAAACATCTATACCGGAATCCACAACCAACATCCTATAGCGGAAGGAAGAAGCAATCCAACGTCAATTTAAGGCAATACAAGATCACATTCAGGCATATAGCAGCTATATAGATAATCTACAACATGAGAAGAAAGCAACACAAGCCTTTACTGCACTTTCCCTGCTGACCAGCTTAGTTCTACAAAACTATCAACGAATGCAAGATGCATAACTAAGTGTTCTCATAGATCTTCACCACAGTAAAATCAGCCCCTTGCTAATTACTCCAACACAGCTACGGGAGCAGCTTACAATAATTAAGCAACACCTTCCATCTACTTTATCCATACCAGGAAATGACCCGGATGACGGATTAATGGTATAAAATATAATGTCAGCCGCAACTAGGGTAACAGAGTCATATATACTATTCGATATCAGGATACCGTTACAAAACAACGAATATTTCCAACTATTTAAGTTAATTCCGGTTCCAAATCCACATGAAAACAGATTTTTCCCAATTAAACCTTCGTCGGAATATCTAATTGTAAGCTTACCCAGAGATAGATATTATCCCCTCACGCAAAGAGAATTGGATAGCTGTAAACATCCTAAATGAGGAGAAATACTTATGCCACCAGAATCATTCGATTTTTAACTTAAAAGCCAACATAAGCCAATGTGAGATGAGCTTGTTATATCATCAAAAATCACTATTAAATTGTCAACTGCGATCCTCCAATCGATCGAGTGTGTGGACACAACTTCACACTCCCAACAATCGGTTGTACCTACTGCATGGATTCGGAGACGACATTCAACATCGTATGTGGAACACAAGTGATGCAAATAACCCTCAAAGGAAGTGATGTTCTACAGCTCCGACCGGACTGCTCAATAAAGCAATCATCCATGACGATTACTGGTCATGGCCGCTATTTGAGCAAGGTAGTTTCATCAGTATGGAGTGATCAAAGAAGAAGATACATCAGAGCACCAAAGTCGAGGAGATTCCGACATTGTGTACTCTACTGACAGAGGGAAGGTAGTGTTAAGCGAAATAGATTTACTTAAGTGGGAAAACGATCTTTTAAAACGGGAGCGAAATATGCTGCGACGCGAGAGAGTTTCAATTATAGAGCCGTTGTTGGATAATCTAGAACAAACATCATCGACGTAGAGAAAAGATGAAACGGGTGTCAGAATGGGTACTCACGAAATGAGTGCACTTATAGCGGAATTCAATCCATCCACTAATATTTATTATAATACTTAAGCATGGATTAAAAGCATTGAAGGCCTACGCAATGTGTATGGTTGGAGTGACAAAACAACCCTGTTCTATGCTTCGCTTCGTCTTGGTGGCGCAGCAAGTTTTTGGTTCCAGAGCCGGCAAAATTCGATTAGCAGTTGGAGTTGAGATTCTGCTAAGTTTCCCAAGTGGTCAGGATGAGGGTTCAACTCTCATTAAAATCATGGAACGAAAGAGGCTACGAAGACGTTGAAAATCAAGGGCGGAAACGAGATATTCTCTTGAACCAAGCGGATAATGCAAACGATTGTTTCAAGCAAAAGAGATATCATCCTTTTAATCAAAATGGAAATCGACAAACAAAATCAAATCAACAGAAGGATCTTTCAGCCTTGGGATCACAAGCAAACAAGCAGGCACATCAGAAAAGGACCTCACATAGTTTAGATGTTTCCGATGTGATGAACCAGGTCATAATGCAAGAATGTGTCCATTGGCATTTGGCAAATGCTCCAAGAAAGTGTTTTAAGTATAATCAGCCCGGTCATATGGCGAAAGAGTGCTTAGTTAAAATCGTTTCAAATTTAGGAAAAATGTAAGGAACTGACAATCTTATAATTAGGGATGAATATCATAAAATAGTAGAAGTAGATTGCAAGTCAATTCTGGATTTTTTTGATCTAGGTAGCGAATATACTACAATGAAGCATCAGGTCGTAATAAATAATTCATGGTCGGTAGATGGACGTTAAATTACGCGGGTTCGGGGGAAATGTAACAAATGCATTGGGTAAAGTTTCCAAAACATTGTGTTTTCGACACTAAATTATGTAGAAATTGATATGTTGATAGTGGAAGATAGTGCCCAAGATGCTCCAATCATTGTTGGAAAGAACTTTATGAACCATCCAGAAATCGAAGTTTTAAAACGTTATGGAAGTCTTGAGCTAAGACGTACAAAAGGTAATAAAACCCAAAAGCTGAAAATGGATGAAATTATAACAAAAGTGATATTTAATTTGGAGATGTAGCGGCTAAGACTGAAAAAGAAGTACTAATGGCGATAATAGACAATTTCCGGAACTGTTTTGCGAACGAACCCAAGGAATTAGAGAAAACAGAATTAGTTCGCATGAAAATTAAATGGAAAGAAAACAAGATAATAAGATATCAACCGTACAAAGTACCGCAGCGCGAGACATTTCCTGTCCCTAATATTGAGGAAACCCTTAACTCTATGGCCAATAAAAAAATCTTCACGTCTTTAGACTTGATGAGCGGATATCACCAAATACCGATGGACGAAGAATGCCGACATCTAACAGCTTTCATATCTCGAGAAGGGCAATATGAATTCAAAAGAGTTCCATTTGGATTGACAAATTCGCCAGCAATCTTTATAAAATTAATGGCTGAAATGACGAAACCTCTAGAGATGAATAATTTTATTACGTATATGGATGACATTCTGATAGCAACCGAAACCATTACGGAAAATATAGAAGTTTTTCAAGTTTTTCTTAAGGAACTACAGAAAGCCGGGTTAACGCTGAATACAAAGAAGTGTGTATTTTTCAAAGACAAAATCGACTTTTTGGGACATGAAATCTCTTCGTAAGGTATCAAGCCTGGGTATCCAGAAAATAATTGCTGTCAGAGACTATAAACAACCAGTCAATACAAGAGAGGTGAGACAATTTCGCCAGCAGTTACGTGACTGCCGGAATTTTAATGCAAGTACAGGAAGGAAAATTGCAGCCCGTCTGCTATTACAGCCGGGATACCCTGGCAGTTGTGGAGACACTAGAGCGATTTAAGCATTATTTGTTACAACGGAAATTCAAGGTAGTAACAGACTGCAATTCCTTACACTTAACTCAAGAGAAGAGAGACCTTATTTCAAGAATCGCGCGATGGTGGCTAAAGATAGCAGAGTTTGACTTTGACTTATCTTTCGCCCAGCAAGTCAACTATCGCACGCAGATGCGCAAGTCGTTGTCCTGCGGAAAATGGGAAAGATGCAGAAGATGTGACCAGTAAAATGCTAATAAAGTTGAAGTTCCCACTGAGGATTGGTTATCCGTACTTCAAAAATAAGATGCAAGACTGGTAGAAATTCGACAGGTGTTAGAAGAATCAACCATCAATCATGTTGATAAAGACGGAATCAAAGGAAATCATGTCCTAGAAAATAACCGGATTTATAATAAGACACCAGAAGGATTACGCTTTGTAGTATACGATGGCGAGTAATTAAGACTTCCCATTGATGATATGGGACATTCTGGGATTGACAGGACACTGGAAATGCTACGAAAACATTTTTGGTTTGCTAATATGAAGCCTGTAGTGAAGAAGTATGTGAATGCGTGTGTGGATTGTCTCTATAATAAACGGGAAATAGACGAAGGAAGTATCAATAGCATGCACCTGAGAGATCACCTGTGCCTTTTCACACTACTCATTTAGACCCTCTGGGCCCTCTCCCCAGATGTAAAACTGGGAAAATGCATGTAATAGGACTCGTCGATTCCTTTATGAAGTTTATTGTACTCAAGCCAATAGGGACAACAACTAGCAGAGGAGTTATTAAAATGTTAGAAGAATTTACGCAATATTTTGGTATGCCGACACGAATAATAACGGACAGGGGAACTGCTTTTACCTCGGGCGATTTTAGAAAGTTTTGCAAGGAAAATCTTAAGCACGTCTTAACTACAGTGAAGACACTGCGGAGTAATGGACAAGTGGAGTGATTCTTCAGAATGACGAAAACTGCAATCGCTACAATGGCCCAAGATAGCAATGGACGAGATTGGGATAAAAATGTTCCTGCTATTCAATGGGCGCTCAATAGCCTAGAGAACTCAACAACTTCAATTAGCCCGCAGGAACTGTTAATGTCGTATCAACCCCGGAATATACTATGAGAAATAAATTAGTCCTCGCATTACATAAGGACGAAAGAGACAACGAAGAGGATGTGCCCTAGCGGAATTAAGGGAAAAGTTTTGCGACGGATCAAGGAAAGACAACAGAGCCAAGTCGAAACATTCAACGCAAAACACAAATCAACAAGGCAATACCAAAAGGATGATATCGTTCTCATCAAACAGGATCCGGCATCTTCTGGAGAGCCTAGGAAAATTTGTCCTAGGTACAGAGGAACTGCACCAACTTAATTTTGACATAAGCTTGGAAGAGGAAGAAAATTAATGTAGGATACCGATAAAAATAACCACAATGGTCCGCAAGATGAAATAAAATAATCAACTAGTAAATCAAATTTGCCATTCAATTTTTTTAATAAATTGTTGCAGGTATTGACATTCAGATGATTGGATATCCTATCCTCATCGGATGTTATCCTGATATATATGTGAAGATTGGGAGCAGTAATCCTGTGTTCCGAATATCTCGGGTATGCCGCTCCAATCAGAAGAATAACACAAGCGAAGGAAGCGTTTGTTAAGTGACTCAGTACTGTATGTATGTAGTCCTAGGAGTACATCATGTTATGAAATATCATTAGCTTGGGGTCAGTAATCAAGTGCCACCAAAAGTAGCACCTCGGGTACGCTGAATAAGCTATAATGTGAATTTCAATGTTAGACACTGAAGTATAAGCTATGGCGAAAGTAAAGCTCGCGTGACATGAAAGTTGATACGTAAGCGGCCTAACGGCCACTGAGGACAGTGACCATGTAGGTTGGCCGAAGACAGTGTAATGCCACTTTCATCTCGCCGCTGTGGGTAATAAAATTCAGAGATTCTTGCGACGCCACATTAAAGACAGCCTTGAAAAAGGATTATACTGCAATAGAACCCTAATCGTATTCGTAGCCCATTAACAACCCTGTAGTAACCGTAGGCTAGTAACAGCCCCTGTAGATATCCTTGTTTTGCATGTACATAGGTAGACTGGGTTTGTTAATGGCACTAAGTAAGTAATGAAAGTTAGGTAGATTTTCTTCTACATTAGTACTGGGATAAGAAGTATTCCCTTTTTCTCGTTTCGTCGAATTTCCACCTGGTAATAAGAGAAAGTAATTAGTTTGGCTGTGGCAAGTGGTCCAAGAATCGTCGATATTAGATTATCGTTGGGCACGGCGGTGACTTGATGCTAGTATTGACCGCGAATTCAATAATTTACAGTAACTATAAAATAACCTCTTTTTTTTTTAGCTTTACATTACTGAATAAAAAAAATTAAATCAATTTAATTCCTTAGTTTTATACTTAAAGCTTTATAATAAATGCAAATCAAGTAACATTTTGAAAAAAAATCGGGATGAAATGTAAGAAAAAATCAAACGAAATGTGCGGGAATACAGAAAACACCTATCAGAATTGATAAATCTTTGAAGTTGATGGTTTTACTTATTTCATGATAATCGGGTCCCATTTGTTCATTTTTATCGAAATTATTTTTTCCACAGCTAGTCTGAACCAATACCAGACGGAGACCGCGGTAATACCTATTATACCTAGACATTTTTGTGACTGCTTCTTATCAGCTCTGCTCTACCATCCACAAATGAAATATGGTTAAAATTTACTTACAATCTAACATAAGCTTTTAGTTTTCAGACAAATTACTTAACAAAATAAATTTCTTCAAAATAAACCAAGTTGTTATTCCAAATTGCATTTTCACACTAACTAGAGGTTTTAAACCGCAGAAGCGTATAGTTAAACGAAGATTAATTTGCTGTGGCAAAAGACCGCTCTTCAAATATTTATTTCACAAGATTTATACGAAACTCAAAGTTACAAGAGGAGATCTTATTACAAACACGAAAGACATTTTTCAAGAGTAATTAACCAATAGCGTTGGCATTGTTACCTATGTATTATGAAATGAATTTCTTGAACAAAGCACAAAGTCCCCAGGACCGTATTCATGTGGTTAAAATTCTAGCTAAACTGAAGATTGGATATGAAGGAGTGTTGCGTTGTCAAATGTCGAAATGCTGAGGAACATTGGGTATTTTTATCGTATTCATCAATGACGGATTGACGAAGATAACATCTTTTAAATTTCTAAATACCGAGCACGATACAGTTTCTGATATTTTATTTAATCTGGCACCCGATACATCACATGGTAAAATCGTCGTAACATTTTCGGCTGGTACTATAAGATAAAATTAAGAAATCGATAAAGATTTTTCTTTTACTATAGAAATGATAATAAATCTTGACAACACACATATCTTGCACCGCTAGCGCTGAGTGGAGTCCTCGAAAGATCTGAGAGCACATTAATTAAACCAACTATAATTAAGGTAGCGTTTGATACCTAGGTATACCTATATGGATCCGTATCACATACGATAAGCGATTGATTCGGTAAGCCAACTTAAAACTCGTGACCTTGTTCGTAAAATTTAAAAGAGTGCTACATTGAGAGCAATCATAAGATCTCAGGTGACATATGAAATATTTATATATGACTCAAATAAGTCGGTCCTAATGAGAGCCAATTAAACCGTTGGACGTTTTCGAAGGGATAGTTCTATGGTCTATTTATTCTGGAGTCTTAGATAGAGATGGTGCTCGGCAATGGATAATCTACATATGAGCCACCCAGAAGCCAACATAAGTATTTAATTTCTACATATTTCATAAGGTTATATAAGGATTTATCTAATGCAGTTCTCGTCAAAAGCAAGGATAATGAACTAAAAACTGCACTGCTTTCCAAGTCCTAAGTTGCTAAATTTTGAGTTTAGATTGCCTTTCTTTCAGAAAGAATTAGACTGGATAATTACGTAATGTACGTTGGAAATGATAATTTTTAAAGTGTAGTCAGTCTGTTTGGCTTCTGAGTAGGTCATAGAGAGATCTCATGAGATATTTATAAACTAAGGAAAGGTTAAGCAGAGGTCTACGTGTTTGTGAAGGAACATTTCAAAAGAGAGAGTTGCCGAAGCTTAATAGTTGGTAGCCTAATATTCTTCAAGTGCCATATTCATAACGTCTCCAAGAAGTTACTGACAATAGGAAAAAAATCCGGAAAAATAACTAACATTATCTAAATCAGAAGTCGTAATAGAATCGAAAGTAGAATAAAAATGTCGATTTTAATTATGTGTGTGGGGTTGGGGTATAAAAACCTCCATAAGATTCGCTTTCGACAATAAGTAAATCATAGGGATTTAAAGGACGAATCAAAGCTTTTTATAATTCTTCGGTGGAATAAACCAGTTATTCGACACTTGTTCCATAATAATTCTAAAACGCTTACAACTTCTTCAATTTTTAATGGCGGGGATATGAAGTTGTTGTGAAAGTAGATCGAACGCAATGCAATGTGATGACACTATCAGCTGCACAATTTCATGATGATCCATTAAGCGCCGCTATGAATTATGTAGCTATGAGGTAATCGCAATGCATTTGCGGAACTAAGTAAAATATATGTATATTATCACAGCGACCACGAATTTAAGCGGCACTGTTTTGAAATTGTACACCTGTGGTCAGTGAGTAAAAATTATTACTCAATGGCCCGGGTAGTATATTAATTCTTGTTTTACTTTACCTAGTTATAGTAACTATAATTGTACCTACGTACATAGATCGCAATAAAACGTAAATCAAGTGTCGTTGTATCGATATATAATTTCTACATAAAACTGATCATCGTGCCGATTGGCAAGTGCAGAATATCTCCAGTGTTGTGGAAATTAAACACAACATAAATTGGCGCAGCCGGTAGGATCAAGGTAGCCTGGTTAAATAAACAACCGTAAACGCTTTAAAAGCCTGGATCCTATATGAACAAAAAAGGCTACTGCGGTAGATTGCATCTGTAGGCGCCTCTGCTCCAGCCCGCGTTCACCCCTGTTATAGATAAGAATTCAACAAGGGATTCTGGCCAGCAACACACATCATAGCCAGAGGAAGTCAACGCCACCTCCAACTCAATCTCATCAGCAGCAGACAAACGCATCAGTAGCAGAAAAACTCCATTCCTGTGTTGAAAGGGAAAACGAAGACGGCCTTAAGCTCCCCTTTCAGCAGATCCATGGGAATTTAAGAAGGCCTAGGGCCCCCCCGGCAGCGATACAACAACAGACGAATACATTTCGTAAATTGGACAATAAGGAAACAGGAAAGTCATCACTGCGAGGAGATGGGCAACGATAAATGCTCTAAGTTAATTAAGGTAAAAATTCACTTCATTGTTTAGACAAATCTATTTTGAAAAGATATACTTAGATTAAGCTTTATTATACGTATATAGAAGTATATACTATTAAATTATAATTTTTTTTCTTCTCAAGAAAAGTATTACAAAATTATTATTTAAAAGAAAAACATTAAAAAAAGCAATTGGTATAGATTTAAGATTTTTATGAGTGAAAATTCCTTCAATTTGATCGGTTTTGTTGTACTATTTCCTCATTTAGCGAAGATTAATTTCAAAACGTTTTTCTAATTGTTTTCATGTTACAAATTAACCCATATGTAAGTTTCTTTGCAATCGCAACAATTGCAAAGATATATAAAATAAAAGCATTTTACGTGCACTGATAAATGCCCGGTCAGCATAAATAAAAAATGACCTAGTGGCTGATCAGAATTTATTGCAGAGTGACTTACCTTCGCAATAATGACCTACTTTGCAGGTAAACAAAGCGAAGTAGGAAATAAAAATAATCTTGTTTGGAAACATCAAAAAATTCTGGCACAGAAATTACGCGTAGTCGATTCTGTATTTTTTTTTTTAATAAACTTATTAATATCGAGTGCAGTAGAATAAGTTCAGTTTTTGTTTTGAGTCTTGATAGCGAGGAGAGTTAGTTTTTAGTAATAGAGTGAGCCGGTAAGAAAAAAGATTAAGATTTAAGTGAAAAAGTTCCAAGTTAAGAATGTGTGTACCACGTATGTACAGTTGAAAAAGAAAAATTTGGTTGCGTATAATTGGAATAATAAAATTTGAATTGTGTGAATTGATGTACAATATCTGTATGTGCGAGTTACAAAAATAAAACGAAATAATAAAGTTTAATTATGTGAATTGGAGACTGTTTAAGTGTTTAAATTTATTTGTGAATCGTTATATAAAGCCCCACATCTACTTTTATCGCCACAGTTTGAAGAGTGATATTTAATTAAGGACGGCAAGAATTGATATTAGGCGTGATAATTAAAAAAAAATTTTTTGTGTATTCACCTTGATGACTATAGATCAAGTTAGTCACTTTAAATGTGACACTAGTCAGTTGTCATCTTTCCGTTGATTTTTTTTTAAATTCAAATGCGGATACTAGACGGCGGTCTGATATCTCATTAATTAATGGCCGCACTTCCAATAATTGCGAAAAAACAACATGTTTAAAATACAAACGATGATATAATTCTGAATCCTTTCTAAAAAGTCCATTTTCAACCGAAGTGAATTACATACATAGGGTTCACGAATACCTAATTGTTTCATTGAAATTTCTTTAATCCGGATATTTCACGCGGTAGCCTTACCTTACCACTTTAAGGGTGATATTTGTTTTATCCATTCGCAAAGTACGTGTTGAAATAATTTTGTTTGATTTATGTTTCGGTTGTTGGTCTCGTTTGAGTATTTTTTCGGTTAATGTCAAAATTTGATATAGAGATTGTGTTAAATTGTGCTAGTGATAAAAGAAAAAGTGCAGTGTGAGACCAACATCGATTCCAGATAAGACGTTTAATGTCGCAAGAAACATCAGATGACCCAAGATCACCCAACGCCACTTTTAGCAGTTCACCAAGAAGCCATTCCACGCCAGTGACGAGAGATCAGAGCGAGTATCCGTTCTATGTATTGAGTTCCGCTCAAAAGAAATTCTGGAAGAAAATCAATTCTTTTTCCTTCGACAACACCAGCCCGTCTGACAGAGGACACTAGCTCAAGAACTGATTGTGGAACTTCGGAAACAGGAGAGGATAAATTAATTTTGCCAAAACTGGACGAGAATAAACCAGTTATCCCAATCCAATAGAGGAGAAGTGTATCGCTACGGAAACTACAGAGGATAGAAGGCCCATTATTGAGAAAGTCCATGTGGAAACTCAGACCAGGGATACAATAACGGAATTGATGTTCTTAAGATCTGGAGGGAGGTACCGGCAATCCTTGGACACACTAGCATCAATCCAAGAAGAAGAAGAACTACGGAAGCAATCTTCAGAACAGCCAGAAGACAATATCAGTGAAGAACAACAACAACATAGTCAATCTTCGGATAGTTTTGTGCAGCTAGACGAGTTAACCCGTGGAAAGAGATCATCGGAAAACTCAATTTTAGAAATGGAGCCACCAGTGGATATAATTAAAATTAATCAATTAATATTTAATAGTGTACCAATTTTAATGGGCGAAATAGGTCCCAACATAGTTTCATAAATAAATGTATTTATCAATTGTTGTAAGCATGTTATTAATTGTCTAGCCGAAACTGAAATTCCAGTATTCCTTAAACTCCTTCCAACGCGCTTAAGAGGCAGGGCGGCAAGTGTTCTGGAAGGTACAGGTTTCAATAACTTCCAGCAATTGGAGACCCAGATCCAAAATAAATTGTTCTAATTACCCGCAGAAACTTTTACAAGCTATGCTCAAAGGATAAAAACATTATTTAAAAGCTGTTTCTAAAATCCCTGATCGACATTCGCAGCAGCAGAGGCAGTAAAAAGGGACTTAGAGGAAACAGCTATATATGTATTTAAGACAGGTATAATCAAACTAAACCACAGAATGTTTCTCTTACAGGACTCTGGTGAGAGTTTAGCACCAGTAGTCGAAAAAGCGGAGAAACTAGAAGAAGCCGAAAGACAAACATCGTCCCTTAGATATATCATTGGCCCAACCAGTAATTGATAGTTATCCCGTCAATACTACTTGGATGCCTTGGGAAAGGTTAGGTAATATCAGAGATCCACCTATGCACAATCCACCCAAAATAGGCATCATAATAATTTCATCCCAGTGCAAGGAATCAGTATGATAATACCAAAAGTTTTCAGCCCCGAATTAAATGTACTTATTGTAATAAAAACAATCATACGTTTTCGAAGAATGCGACTTCTGGTAATAGTTATCAGAATTCTGCGTACGCTTCTCGAAACAATAATAGGGATAGTAATGCTCAAAATCGACATATAGACCTAGTACAAAATAGCAGGTGGCCTAAAAAACACAGTTGGCGCAATAAAATGTGATTTTTGTCAAAGAATAGGTCACACTACAAACCAGTGCCGAGCAAAGCAAGACTGGGAAAGTAGGTCGACTCAAAATAACCACCAGTTTTCGGTAAAAGAAATAAGGACTTGCGAGGACACCGCGGAAGTCCAAACGTTAGTAAAGAAAACCGGTGTCAGCCCCCCCAAGTTCCTAAATGTTCAGATAATTTACCCTTGGATATAGCAGCAAAGCTAGTTCTCAGTCGACACGGGAGCTGACGTGAGTCTATTAAAAAAATCCATGTTACAAGGTGAGAAAATAATAAATACAGAGGAAAAAACACAACTGAGCAGAATTTTTGGAAAGGGACAGACAATTGGAACATGTACAGGAAAATTTCAGCTAGAAACTCCTCAAACATGTAAATTTCACGTAATCAAAGATACGATGGAATACTTGGAAATAATTTTCTATTAAATAAATGTAATATAAAGGGTCCAAATGGAATACTAGAATTTCCAGCGACACCTACAAATTTACACTTAATATAAACTGCGAATTTTGCGACTCTAAGGAGGTAAAAACGGCACTACGGTCCAAGTCCAAAGGAAAAGCTTGGCAAGTCGCAACCTACGTAAATGGAAAACGACACTCAGATCTCCGAGAGAAAGTGGTCCATTCCGCATCAAGGTGAACAATCTGAACGGAAGCAAGCAAAGGGACTTAAGGTTAGAACGAAGATTTTAGTTCAGCAAGCTCAGAAAAATTAGTGCCAATATTAGAGACAACGGTGAATTTGTTTGTTTATCAAAACAAGTGAGTGAAGGTGTTTTTTCGGGAAGTTGTTTAACAAGACCATGGAAAGATAGAGTTGTATTGCCTATTATTAACGTCAATAATACTGATCGGGAATTGGAATAGAAAATTATGATATTCTAAGATTAAACGAAATGAACTGGGGAAAACCCAAAATAAAAACGAAGAGAATAGGACCTTTGGAAACAGAAAATATCCGTTTATTAACAATCGAGACAGGAAACGAATCGAAATTCTGAAAGAGCAAATCAATATGGATACAGATGCTAATCAGGAAGAAAAAAATGCTGTCCTCGAAATATGTTATGAATATAACAATATCTTTCTTCTACCTAGAGATAAATTGAGTTATACGGGCTCAATAAAGCATGACATTCCAATTAAGCAAGATTGTCCTCCTCTCAATCAGAAAATTTATAGATTACCGGAGAAGCAAAGAAATATCATCCCTGAACAAGTTGAAGAAATGCTTGAAAATGATATAGTAGTACCTAGCACTAGTCCATGGAATTCGCCACTCTTAGTTGTTCCCAAAAAGGCTGGAATAAATGGAGAAAAACAATGGCGTGTTTTGGTAAATTTCAGAAGGCTAAATGAAATCACGATCGGAGATGCTTTCCCTTTACCCAGAATTGAAGATATCTTCGATCAATTGGGGCATTCAAGGTACTTTACCACGCTTGACCTGGCCAGTGGTTATCATCAAGTGCTAGTGGAGGAGAAAGACCAACCTAAAACCGCTTTCAGTACTCCACACGGGCATTTTGAATTTAAAAGGATGCCTTTTGGGTTAAAAAGCGCACCTGCTACATTTCAGCGATTAATGAACCACGTCCTAACTAGTTTGCAGGGTTTTAAGTGCTTCGTATATTTAGACGACTTAGTAATTTACAGGAAAAACTTGTCGGATCATTACGCTGAACTTAGGGAGGTACTCAAAAGACTTCAGTTAAATAAGCCTTGCCAGATCCCTTAAAGGTAAGTTGCGTTCAAAGTTTCCCCCAGCCCAAGACAATAAGGGTTGGCTAATTATTATAGGAAATTTATTCCGGAGTTATCTAAAATAGCAGTACCCCTCAATAAACTCCTACGAAAAAATGTAAAATTCAAATGGACAGATGAATGTGAAAATTCTTTTAAAAATTTTAAGCACAAGCTAATCTCGCCACCTATTCTAGTTTAACCTGAGATCGATAAACCCTTTTCTTTAACTACGGATGCTAGCGGAGAAGCTTTGGGTGCAGTGTTATCCCAAGGAGATGTGGGGAACGATCGGCCCATTGCTTACGCAAGTAGGAGTTTGAACAAAGCCGAGAGAAATTATTCCGCCACAGAAAAAGAAATGCTGGCAAGTCTGGGCTACAAGAAATTTTCGGTGATATTTGTATGGTAGAACATTTACTATTTACACTAATCACAAGCCACTTAAATGAATCTACAGTACCAAAGATCCTGGCTCGCGATTACTAAGATTTCGTCATAAACTCTCTGAGTATGATTACATCATAGAGTATAAAACAGGTAGGCTCTAGTGAAATGAAGTGCAATAAGAACGAAGCTCCGCAGACAATGATAACTAAAGCACAAGTTCACCAGCAAACAGTTAGAGATGATAAGGAAGATAAACCCAATCCCACATGCATGGCCATTACCAGAGCGCAAAGCAGAGCTAAAGGAGACCACACAAGTTTTTTTGAAAGACAAGATTACGTGGATAATTTGCCCAAAAATAAGTCTGGTTGTATAGGAGAAGACTCCGAAACTAATTCAGTTAGTTCCCAAGAGTCCAAGATGGACGAAAGTGTACAAATACTTGGTAACCGGAATGAGATCGAGACCATTCTTCGGGATTACCACAACGCACCTTTAGGAGGTCTTCTGGGAGTCTATAAAACTTATAAACGTATTAGAAAAAACTTTAAATGAAAAGGAATGTTCAAAGAGACAAGCACATCAAAAATTGCATTAAGTGTAGAAAAAATAGACATGGTAGAATCACCAAGATGCCGATGGTAATAAGTTCTATTGCAGCGAGGCCATTCGATAAGGTTTATCTCGACATAGTGGGCCCGCTACCAGAAACCACTAAGGGAAATAAGTACATACTTACCCTACTGGATGATGCAACTAGAGCTTTCAATTGCATACCGTTAACTAATGGAGAAGCCATCACGGTAGCCGAGGGATTTTACAAATTAATGATGAAGTATAAGATACCAAAGCTGTCGTCACTGATCAGGGAACAAATTTCACCAGTAATTTGTTTAAACGACTTTGCAAACTATTCAAAGTGAGGAAGTTGCAGACCACAGCCTACCATCCACAGGCAAATGACGGTTTGGTGGACGAAAATGTAACCGAATGGAACCAGTGGCTCCTCGAGGAAGCAGTCCATGTTCGCAAAAAAAAACACACACACCGATAGAGGCTCTCTGGGGATTTTACGACCCACCACCCAACAATCTAAAACGACAGCCTGAACCCATCTATAACTATGAAGATTTTGTAAGCATTCGTAGAAGAAGAATGCAAATACTGCACAAGCGTGTTAGGGAGGAGCTTCTTAAAAGCAAGCTAAAGTCTAAGGAATATTACGATAAAAATACTCATAGCATTGTACTGCATGTACGAGACCAAGTCTTACTAAAAAATGCAGTTAAAAAGAATAAATTATCACTAGTTTGGACTGAGCCGTACATAGTAAAACAGGTTAATAATGATGTAAACTGCACAATCCAAATTGGTCGGAAGGTACGAAAGGTGCATAATAATAGTTTAAAATTATTTTAGTTAAAAATAAATTATATTTACGAATTCGGGGATTAAGAGAAATTAATTGTTACTCCTTATTACCCACAGGGAACATTAATATGGCTGTGGGCAGCAATACATCTAGCGAACACTTAAGCTGCTATAGAAACTCTCACCCTCACAGGCGTATTATTTGAGTCACTCAATCCGGCGTACTTATACACGAAGACCTGGGTTGTGTATACCAAAATTCAAATCACTTAAGAAACGGAGACGTTGGAATTTATTAACCGCTGCGAAGACACAGTGGAACGTCTCTGTCACGTACAAAGAAGCACCGTCGAAAGAGACTCGTGTTATACGTGGAAAATAGACTCAGATCGGCAGGTAGATAAGATTAAGAATAGGCTAAGAGATACAAATTTTTATTTATTAAATCGAAGTAGGCGGTCATTAGGAAATATAGTAGGCAGGTTTTCAAATTTCTTATTTGGTACTATGGATGATAGGGATGCTCAAACCATTTACAAAAAACTAAAAGACCTTGACAGCCAAAATTCAGAGAACATACATACATGGAAAAACAAGTCAGCATAGTGAAGGCAAAATTAATATGCCATTGACCAAACTTTCCAAGACATAAAACATTACCAAAACAGCCTAGATGAACGCTTTAAAGATTCATAGACTAAGTACAGAACTCCACGAACGAAATCAAGACAGAACTCAAATCGGTCCACATTAAATCCGACACAAATGGACTTCTTATATATATTCTACACTAACTCCAGCAGATACATCAACGTCTAGCAGACGAATATATGGTAATAAATGCTCTACACCAACACTCATTACATCCTTTAAATTTATCCGCAAACGATTTAGTCCAAATTTATAAAGAAATCAGTGCGCAGAGTATGGGAAATATTCTTCTAGATTTTAAATTTGTAAGTCATATACTCGTAGTTCAAGTAGATACCGTCCAGGAGGGAAAAGAATACTTTACCTAAGGGAATAAGTTTCAATAAGTCTAACTGTCTTATGGGTTTGTTCAACAACTCCTCACCGGGACCCGCTCCTTGCACCCACCGAGTTATGGAAAATAATATGAATTTACTTACAAAAATGGTTAGACCGAACTCTTGGCTATTTGTAGCCGCGCAGTATGAAATTCTTTCCTGTAATTGTAGTAATAATTTCAACCACATGACCCTAAATAGTTCTGGAATACTCTCACTAACCCAACCATGCATATTTACACTAAATGAACACGAGTGAAGGGGGCGCAACAATGGTTTAAAAATGGTATATGCTGAAAGCACTGAACAAAAGTTTCAATACACTCGCCACCACTCGCAAATGTCAAATGCACAAAATTTATGATTTAAAAGATACGATTCGAACAGATTAGCAATTGGCTACCACTCGCAACGAAGAAAGTTGCTCAACGTTCTTTGCCACTCCCGAAAGTCAAAGGTGTTAGATATTCATTTCGTTTTGGTTTGTAAATGGTGGAAGTGTAAAACTTCCCAATCATCAATTTTAGTTAGAAAAACTAGGGAAAGGTACTTTATTCAAATTCACGAATCATCATAAATTGTATCTATGTAAAATACAGGAAGTAAAAATTTACATTTATTTAAAATAGCAGTCACAGAATAGATGCAATACATACCTTGTCCGTATATAACTTCGTCGGCAAGTTATGATAGTGTGACTTCTTTTTTTTTTATATTATTAAGCCAAGCTCAGGAGATATCCCATGAACTATGATGCAAAGCACAGCATGGCCAGAAGGTAATAAAGAAAGGCATTACGGAACGTGAGGATGGTGGCGAAGGTGCTGATGTATGTCACCCTTAAACTTTCGCAGATTGTATGCCGGAGGAAAGACAGAAAATTGGAGACTGTTCCACATTCGCACGCACGACCGAAAGTATTTTGAAGGATAAAAGGATGTGCGCGGCTTGCAGTGCGAGTATTACATGGAGGAATCCGGGATCAGACAAGACATTTCGTCAGATTATTGATCATTCATGTAGCAATATAGGAGCGAAGGCAACCAACATTGCGGCGGTGATCGTATAAGTCCATATGACAAGTTTTTGCCACATCGCCAATGAACTGAAGGCTCAACGAAGCTAAGGCTATGCGACCAGCCCCGGCCTACATATGGAAATTGTATACCATTCTAGGTCTGATATATGACTTGCAGAGGAGCGCTAGAATCATGCGCTGAAATATTTCTTACACCTTTTCAGAAATCCAAGATATTTTGTTGCTTATTTGGCAACAGAGAAGTTGTGATCTGTTCAGCTTAACATACTGCAAATATTAATGTCAAGAATTTATAAAAACGGGGTATCGTCGGGAAGTGCTCCATTAAAAGAAACGGGAGTGGAAACATTATGATCTTGTTTCAAAGAGATGGGATAGCTTTGGATCTTAGATGTATTGAATTCGATGCGATTCCGTTTGCTCCAAGCGAGGATATTATCATGGTGATTATTCAAGGATCTAATCATGCAACCTAGTTTGATAGATGTGATATTTTCTCTATAGTCCCCAAGGGTGTCAAGGGAGTAGGCGAAACCAAGGGTACTGTCATCGGCAAAACAATGGATGGGATTGAAAGTAAGGGAAAGCAGATCATTAATGAAAATTGAGAAGAGAGATGGAGAGATAGCAGAGCACTGAGGCACCCCGGCATTTATTGGCTGAAATTGAGATGTAACGCCATCTAATATAATCCGTATTCAACGACCAGATAAAACACTTTTAGAAGAGGATGAGAGAGGCCAAGTGCTTTAGGTTTGGCTGAAAGGGCTGAACTCCAGACACTATGATAGGCCTTTGGAATATCTAGGGCAACAATTTTGGACTCACCAAAATATTGAAGACTACGGTTCCAACTTTCCGTAAGAAAAGTCAGCAAATCTCCAGATGAACGTCCAGCTCGGAAGCCATATTGGCGATCGTTGATGAGATGATTAGTTACTAGATACTTCATTAATTTGGAGTTAATGGTAGATTCAAAAACCTTTTAAAGAATTTAAGTGATTGTAATTGGTCGATAATTTATGGGATCACTACTCTTTCCTTTCTTGGGAATAGGCTGAACGTGAGGTAGTTTCCAAGCAATTGGAAATTTTCCTGTCGAATAAAACAAGTAGAATAGTTTTCGCAGAGCTTTAGCCAAGAATGAGGCATAGGTTTATTTAACGGGGACTTGAAACAATCAGGACCTGCAGCTGATGGAGACGTTGATCTCCTTAAGGACCTTGAACATATCTCTCGTATGGATGTGTATTGGCTCTTGTACACATCTTCAAGGGAGATGTAAAGTGGGTGGAAAAGGAGAATTTGAAGTGAATCTAACGGTCTAAATATTAGTTTTATTCAGGGATCAACAGTCACTTCATTGTGAATTAGTGAAGAAATAGAGGAACTGCTGAAGTTGCTTCTGACAGTTTTCACCTGGGACGAAAAACCTTTGCTGCCTTTGCGTCTTGCCAATATTCTAAAGTTCTGGTCAAAAAGAAATTTTTCTCTTTGGATAGTGTTTCAGTTGTGGACATGGATGCAATTGATAGGTGTTTATTGCTTGGTTGTACTTATCGTTAAACCAAAAGCGATTTTGCTATTGTTAAGTACTGCTGTGTAACTACCGAATGTATTCAAATTGTACTAAATTCAAATGTGCGTTCAGCAACATCCCTCGAAGCAAAACAGACCGACCAATCAAATTCTCTAGGATACTTATTGAGACTTTCCCAATCTGCAAATTTATTATGTTTTTATTTAACGTTCGACCTAAGTGTTCTATAAAAACTATTGCATTTTAAGAAATAATAAAAAAAAATGATTTAAAAATTAATCTCTTGCTTTAAATGTAAGTTATTACAACAATGCACAATGACTTGTTCGCCGTTGTGTAGTTTCGCTGAATTTCTCCAATTACGACTTATAATTGTTTCTTGAAATGTTTGTTTTGCTACGTCGCGCCGATAATGTTCTAATGTCTTTACATGGAAGGCTTATCAAGGATCCTCTGGCAGATGTTTTCAATTAAAACAAACCTTCCATGGCGATAACATGAATAGGCTCTGTCTTGATTCAAATACCCCGAGCATAGCGACGCTCATGTACAGGTATCCGCGCTTCCTATTTTCTCTATAGGCTTCAACAACCATGACCGAAGGCCAAGGTGTTAGCTAGGGCTTGCGTTCCTAAATGTATCATATTGAACGCTTCCAGAAATTGTTACGTATTTTACAAAAGCTGCAGTAGAATAGATGTGAATCATTTTGTTAGGAAAAATTCAGAAGATATACTGCAATTTTTTCAGTGGTCTTCAGGGGGGTGGGGGCACAAGCTGGATCCCCCTGTATGAGAGTAGTGTCGCCTACCACACACCGACACACTAACCTGAGCTGCAAAATTTCCCCAAAATCAACCCCACAAATCCCACAAATAAAATTCGGAAATAAAACAGGTCTAAAAATAAATACCTCCGGTAACCACAATAAAGATCTCTTGAAGACAAGTAAAGATCTTGAAGAACTACAACAAGAATTGCGGAAAACTATAGAAAAAAGGGAACATGAAAAACTTCGTATACAAACATATACTAACACTGGAATTATGGTAGCATTTTCTATTTCTCTAATTCTGTTTCTAATTAAAAGATATATTAAATACAAAGGTCAGAATAAAACATCTGTCCAAGTCCCCAACATACAAATCCAAAGGCAAATCTTCACTATGAGTAGAGTTGACACACATAAACTCCTGGGCAAAAAAAAACCCCCAGTCAAAAGACAAAATGGGAAACACTCATACATGAAATTTATACCGTCTCTAATCAAATCCCAGAAACGGATGAGCCAAACGCAAACAATACAATCAAACAATTACACTCTATCCTAATATTGAAAATCCGCGTTCATCATCAATCGACCCAAGCGAATCATACCTTTACAAGGTTTGCAACAATTACCACTGCCTATAGAAAAGTTTGTTTTATTACTTCATTTTTTTTTACCAACTTTAAATTGTTTAAAAACCGATACGATTAGTCATAAACATTCAAAAGAAATTAAAAAAAAAGAAGATATTTAATAGCAACACTCACAGTATGTACAATGTCAAGTTCAAAAAAAAAAAAAAAAAAAAAAAAACAAGTTTGCTAGTATAATGATTTCATATATGTGTATAGCATTTTAAAAGTTTTAATTTTATGTAATAATGAGTTTTTTTTCGTGCATCAAGTATATGTACATAATTAAGAAATAAATAATAGAGACCATGTCAAATGAGATATTAGGATTAGAAAATTAGGGTAGAAAAAAATGTAAAAACAAATAATAAAATGCGAGTAGTAAAATTGAGTATTGTTTTGACCATTCGCGCGGTGACAAGTGTCACATTACTTGTCGTGTTTTGTACTACTTGTACCTAGTGCGCAATAAAACGTAAATCAAGTGTCGTTGTTTCGATATATAATTTCTACATAAAACTAATCTTCGTGCGGATTGGCAAGTGCAGAACATCACCAGTGTTGTGGAAATTAAACACTACAAAGTCTATAATTTCTCTCCATGGAAAGAATTCACCATTGGGGTAACACGCTAACAAGACCATTGTAAATGACAAGTTGTATTAGAAAAGTAGCCTATTGTGTTGGGTTTGATAATAGCACCGATATCAAAAACAAGATGACACAGTTCTCGCAGGACCTCAATCGTAATCAACCTATCGCTCAACAACTAAATTTGGCAATAAGGCTAAGGACTCTATGTTAGTTATGGGTTCAGCTAAGTTTCTCTTCCACTAATTCACAGGCAGTTAGAAACCCTACTTAAAATATTTTTTAATTTCCTCCTTGTAAAACAATAACAATAATTTAGCGATAATTGCTTGTAATTATAATCCTTTTCAACACTTGAAGAAATCCACATTTTTGTGAACCAGGGCAGGGCCATGATAAACTCCAGAAATTTATAAATCGTATTCAAGCAATTTTGTTTATAGTGCGGGTGCCTTAAGTTGTGAACTAAATTGCACATTTATATGCCTATTATCGAGTGGAATGCTGACATTCTTAAGTATAGCAATGGGAAAAAATTAGTGTGAAAATAAACTTTTTTTGCAACCAAATGGGTCAATATAGGTAAAAAATAAGAGAAGAGGATAGGAATGCTGATTATGCAATAATTTCGAATAGACCTCGGATGAATTCGATGCATTTTAATTTTACAACATTTGACAGTTGTAAACTGTCAACTTGAGCTAAATTTGGGACCTTAAAAAATCTGTAGGATTGGCAAGTAACGACATTTGGATTGATACACTATCTTTAATGCAGTGAATCGATCTCATAAACAAACAGAATTTGAGAATAAATTGTAAAATAACATCGATCGAATATTTAAAAAAAAATTCTATATACACAAGTGGAGTGGCTGAAAGAGGATGGAAATTTATGCCCTCCACAGACGTTATGAGATACTATGGAAGATTGGAGCTCTCAACTCTCCAAAGAACAAACAAAATTTTAATATAAAAAGATTGGCAATATTATTATATAAGAAAATCGATCAGTTAAATTTCCGAAATTACCCAACAAATTAAATGAAATATTTCGGGACTTACTAAAAATTGTATCAATTTAATCCTAAATGGATTGTGATTGAGAAGCGGACAACCTGATTATCGACTACTAAGGATTTATTCGTTCACAGCAGCATAAGTAAGAAGGTACCCGCTTAAATGAAATAATGCAAAAGCTTGGTCAAGCCCGTAATGCTGATCATTATTAAAGTATGTAGGTACATGTGAGTGTTAAGACAACATCAATAATAGAGATTTGGTAAAGGTAAGCTTCATAAGAGATACTAGCAATATGTGGCATGAAAGTAAAACTCGGATGAGAGGACAGTTATTATTTCAACAGCATTTAAAAGAAGAACAGAGAATATCAACCGCCGCAACTTTTAAGTCGTACTCAAGGCAGCAATATGAAACTATAATAAGTAGAAAAAATATTTCAGTAGCAGCAGCAGTAATTAAATTTTAAAATCTTTAAATATTTGTACTTTTTCTAATTGAAAATTTTATTTTGAAAGACACGGTTGGCATGGATCGTGAAGGAAAACGAACATACAAAAATTTAAAACATTTCTTATTTGATATAAATAATTTTTTTATTACTTTTTAAATGTCATTGTTATTTCCATGCTACGCTAAATTTAAAAAATCATGTTAAAAATAAATTGCACCATGAAATCGAAAAACTTTTCAAGCCACAGATTACAAAAATTTGATCTCATCAAGCTGAAAAATTTCTCATTTCAATACCCCCGGAGCCATCTATTGGCAGAAGTATCACTAGCTTATAAAATAAAAAACATTCCACAACAGTAATTTCGTCTCCCTTATTCTTGCGTATTTTAAAGAAACAGCAAATACCAGGCGATCAGCAAATTTGAGATGAGAAAAATGTAAAATTTTTCTAATGCGCATGATCGCAATATTCGTTAAGTTCGTTAAGTAAAGTAGGGTGCCTGTGTATACATGTTATCAACCAATGAAAAGAAGCAGTCAAAAATGGTAATTGTCATATTGCCTTCTTCTCTTCCAAAAGTTAAAAAACATTTGGAAGAAGAGAAGGCAATGTGACGATTACCATTATTTTCTGTTTCTCTCTTATGACCAAAATATAGAATTGTAAAAGAGATAAACATACAAGGTGATGGGGAATTGTAAAGAGATACACGAAGAAGTATAAATGTAATCAACTTTCGTTATGCCAGATAATGTGTGTTTTTATGCATTCGCCAATACAAATTCAAAGAAGCAATTTTTAACTTTCGGAAGAGGTCAAAACGACGTGATAATTATTACTGTTTTCTTTGCTAACAGCAGACCCATGGCTAGCAATTTTATTTTGAAAGCACAATGCAAGCGATCGTAAAGAAAAGCGACGAACATACAATAATTTGATTGTTTTGTTTTTTTATCAGTTTTTATTTTGTGAAGTGAATTTTTTTTGCTGGTCACTTTTACTACCGAAGGAAAGTAGAAAAGCAAAATTGAGAACAATTCTCAATAGAATAAAACTGAATTACTCAATTTTCGAAATCGAACTAAAAATTTGCTTACATTTGCTTTATATAGTGAAAAAGGTACGAGCTACTGTTTTAGCGAAGATTTTGCTGATGATCTGGTGGAAATCACAAATATCTTTAACAGACAGCTTCTTCTGTAATACCAGGGGGCCTATTCTTGAATAACGAATGGTTTTAACGTATTCGTTATATAACGAATGGTTGATAACGAATCGTATACACCGTTCGTATTCTTGAACCTCTTCGTTATAAAGTCGAAGTGGTGAAAGAGTATTTCAACATAACGAGTGTGGTAAGATTAAATCTGTCAATTTACAAATTGGATATCGTCAGCTGTTTCATATTTTAAAATATAATTTGTAAAAAATGGCAAGCTTCAGTGAATTGTCATTATTGTTTGGTCCTGAAATCGTTAAAGAATCTATGGACTATCAATTTCGTCAATAGTTAATCAATTCCTGCACCCTTAATTCAACGCTGGATAGAAAAAAAGGTTGAAGGAGGACCTCCACCAGTGTCATGCAAATGTTTTTTATGCCGCCGCAGATTTTCCTTTTACCACACATTTTTATCCTGCCAAATCTGGACTGGAAATTTTCTATTACCTTTGTTTCGAATATAATATCATAAAAAAACTTTTCTAGTTCTTTTGTGCTTCGGGTATGGAAATTAATACTGATTTTATTTTGCCACAATTCCGTGGCATCTTTTGAACTGAAAGAGTTCTCATATTTACCAAATCTCAGTTTCTGGTTTTCCTTTAAAAACTCAATTAGTTTAGTTTTTTGAGCATATGATATTTTCGCACATCTTTTATCTCCCATTATCACCCATAAAGTAGCAGCTGATTCACTCTTCGTTTGGGATAACGAATGGTTGAACCCACTCGTTAAATAACGAAGGGTTTGCGTTCGGTATATAACGAATGCGGATTTCAAGAATACGATTCCGAATGGTTTTGACAGTATAACGAATACGGAATCTGTCTTCGTTATTCAAGAATAGGGCCCCAGACCGATTTCTAGTTATTCTGCGGAAAATTTGCAAAAAGTAGATCAAAGGTACAATAAATTTGAAAAAGCCAGGTGGAAGCAACTGAATCAGATCAAATTGAATGGATAGCAAATCAGATCATTTTGTAAGATGTGTGAACCTACGTTAGGACATTCAATTATGCACGGCACTACTTATGTGATGGTAAGGTTTCTTCCCAAATTAGGTATATGTAGGTATATCCCAAGATACCGGAAAACAAAACGAGTTTCTCATCAGTTTTGTGGGGAAATAACATGATCAAAGTTTGCAACTAGCGCTAAGAATTGTCTTTCTTTACTTTATCTTTATAATGACTGCTTCACATGAGCCTAAAAGTATTAAAGGAATTTATTCAAACCAGAGAGATATCAACCTGGAATTATTTAGAGTTCAATGAAGTTTTGATATAGTCACAACACCCAACCTTAATCTAAAATATCAGAAAGACGTTAGTTCCTTTTATAGAAAATTTTGACTTCGGTTATGGTAACGCGTAATAGTACTGTTATTGTAGAAAAATTTTCTTACTATAATTTAATATAAACTTTGAAGTAATATTGTAACAGAAATAGAAGGAACTTATGTGCACAATCAGGTAGGCACTATTTAGATATACAATATGAATTATGTCTTTGAAGAAAATTACTTAAGTTAAAATAATTACCTCTCTGACTTTAGAGACTTTCTTTAGAGACTTACGTCGATGAGTGCTGGAAGAAACTCAATCTTCGGTTTTATATTTTTGGGATTAAGCTATGAAGAAGCTGGTGTCAAGACCTCCTGGAATTGAATTTAAAGTTCTTTCTACGATGGTTTCTTAATAAATTATTCATTGATATGTTTTGGCTCTTTCCGTCATAGCATATGTAGCTAGGCACTATAACTGACGCTGGATGACGATTTTTTTAACCCTTTTATATAGATAACGATCACAAGTAGGCTCTGAAAGATCTGTTTTCGTTTACTAGACGAGTGGATATTTTTTCGATGGCTGACTCATGTACCTAGTGCGTGATGTAGAATTATTTATATGAAGACTCGGTTTTGAGGCTTTGATTAATGTACTTAAAGCAGAATTTTACACTAAACAAACAAACAAAATAAAACATAAATAATTTCAGAGGTTTTTTCTTATTTCTATTTTCCTTCATTTCAAAATACTACTAATGCTGATGATTTTAACCGATTTTTTGTTTTTAGAGACTGAGATTTGATTTAAATCGCTGGATTTTATTAGACCTGGACAGTCCTGTTTTTATTCATTACGCTGTATTTGGTCTCTTCATATATAATTGCTTAAACTTTCAAATTAAAAGCCAACAAGGAATAGATGGTGTAAATAAAATCTCATTCAAACTATCTCACCTTTACCATAGTATATGTACGCTAAACGTTTTCAATCATAACAGTACCATTACGTGTAAACCTTACCTCAAACAGAGCAGAGGTAAAACAAACGAGCGTTTCATTTGCATATATATGTATTTGCATAATAAATATTTCGGTGTTATTGTTACAGATAGCTCCATAAAGTGCATAATAAATAATATTCTTAGAAAGAAATTCGATAGGATAAAAATGAAATTTAAAAAAAAAATCCAGTAAAATAAAACTAATATAAAAATAATCGACCGCTTACCTTAAGAGCAAGTTAGCTATACGACCGGGATGGTTTCTTTTAAGTACTTGCAGCCTGAAATTCAGAAAACATCTCGTTTAAATTTTGTATTCATTCATAGCAAGCTAAACATACTAAAAAAGAAATAACACGAAAAGTAATTTATTTCAATTAAATTAATCAACAATAATATAAAGTTATTGGAATGCAATTTACGCACGGAACTTTTCTTTTTGCGCAACACTTTTAGGGTTCGTTAATTTTTACTTTATCTTCTATTAAATCAACTTGTCTGGAGTAATAAATCTCAATATTGTCGACATATATACATATGTATATATATACGCATGTCTTTGAGAATACCAAGATACCAATAAGAGCCCCAAGCAGATTCTTGAGACATGCTACTATTAATATGTAACTAGATCAGGTGTTTTCAACATTATAGATATGCTGAGTATAGGTGTTATAGATAATATTGATACAGGCATAGCTAGAATAAATACTAATGATGATGATACAAAGCCTGATATACATGGTACAAATTCAAATCCATGTAAGCAATCGATTTCTGGCCACTTAATATAAAAAGCCGTTAATTGTCCATTTTTAATCTCCATTTTTTACATTCCCACAGGAAAACTCTTCGCGAATTCAAAATATATTTAAGTTCCCATATTTATTCCTATGTACATAATCAAATATTCTCACATACAAACGCTGGAGCTCAAAATTATAAAAACATCAAGTTTCGTTAATATACTTTTGCCAGACACTACGTCAGCAAAAATTGAATAAGTTTTGGGAAAGAAGATTTCATTGAGCACCAAGAACAGTTAGTGTGGAGGTAACCGTCTTGACAAATTAAAAACGTTCTTTCATTATAAATTGTAAATTTAATTAATAAACCTTCTTGTATCTAGCATTTGTTGAATTAGCTAGAGAATCAAAGAATCAGTTCAATAAATCCTAAAAGTAACAAATTATATATATATGCAATAAGATCAGACAGAAGCTCTCAGCTACCGTCACAGATGTACCACGGCCTGCGATCTCTCTATGCGGCATCGCCACACTTTGATGAAACCACGAGACTTAGACTGTTCACGGCCCTGATCCTACCACACTTTCTTTATGTGGACATCGTCATATACCCTATATCTCAAACTGGTACATACAAATTACTACGGGCACTCAAAGCATGTGCCAGATATGTATACAATCTTCGACGAAGGGCACACGTTGGCCCTCTGCTTGATCTATTAATACCAGGTTCACTGCAATGCCTATATGAAGTAAACGCGCTATCCTTCATACACAAGGCCAGAATGGGCCTACTACCAGGCTATGTACGAGAGCGGTTCCGGTGGAGCACAAGGGACAACAAACGAATGATTTACCCGCGCGTCAACACTCAATTCGGCAGTCGAGATATCTTCTCACGAGGGGTAACAAGCTGGAACAGGCTGCCTGAGGAAATTAAGGAAATCAAATTTACCCAAGGACTTCGGAAAGAATTCCCTAAACCATGTTATTACAGAGCGAGCGACATCTTGATACCGCCGCCGGTCTGGCTGATAAGCTAAATCTGTCAACACTACAGCATGAAAGCACCTCAGTTAACTCAGGACAACAGACAGCTATAGTTCTACTAAATTACATATAAAACATCCAAGATCTTAATTAAAATCACAAATCCGGGATAGAATCACTTTTCCATGACGAAATCACAACACAATTCAGTGAAGTTGTAACCAGATTTGAGGCTGGGTACGGTTCCGTATTCAACAGCCATAAATCTACCGGTCTCGCTAAAATATGACTGGTCGGAACAGATCGATCGAATAAATACACTTAACCTGAAATCCATCCTAAGGGTTCTCCTTACACCAGGACAATTAGCAATATATATATTCATCATACAACCAATCATATCCATTCTTTCATATTAACCAATCAACAATCAATAACCATCAATTAGCCAATATAGTCACTAGTTAACCTGATTAGTTGACTGTTAGTTGTTAGTTGCCCTGTACTCTGGTATGCTCAACGGTCTACTATATCTATATCTGTATCGCATACACCTGTTGTGTATGGGCTCATGCTCGGTCTCGTGTCTGTTGCGTGTACAGTCGGAAGACTAGCTGTGACTCCATTAGGATACTAAACTAATTTAGTAAGGCTTTGGTTATGTAAACATACCTAACATGTGTGGAAGTCTACTACGAAAATATTATTTCTACATCTATCATATGTATACCTGTAATACGGGATCTAATTTGAATCAGTTTATTTAGTTTATTTAGTTTATTTTGCTATGTAACAATAACAACCAATTATGTACCCTACTTGATACATGACTGTAATACTAGATTTAATTTGTTTCAGTTTTTTTTGCTATGTAATATTAACAACTAGTTTGTACTATACTTAATTGTCGTAGAGCCCAGCATTATACGTTGCTTTAAGCAGGGGACTCGGAAATAAATGTACTTTGACTTTGACTTTGAAAATTACCTTCAGAAAAGTTGATAAATCTCGGTAAAATAAATTCTCTGGCTGTGACTTCTTTGAACTTACGGGCGGACAATCATCATCTTCGTCTCGATTTCTTTTTTGACTGCAAGTTTCCTCGGCTGTTCCTAAAACATGTTTGAGTTCTTCTACACTGGAAAGCCCCAACTGAGAATATACAAAAAAAATATATATATATATATTTATCCTCGATTATTACAGGAAATTTAGAATTTAGTTACAGTTTGCGCCAGCAGCTTTTTATGTTTCTGTGATCTTTCTTTGGAACTCTTTAGAATATCACTCATAATAAAAGCAAACATCTTAAACCAGTCAGTCTCAATAAAATCTATCAAAAAGTCAAGCATCTGACAGCTATGGAAGTCAAGAATCTGACAGCTATGGAAGTCGCGAAACAAGTATATACAAATAATCGATATTTCTAATTCGAGATAACGAGAACGTTTGGCATCGAATCTAAGCTCTATATGAAAAATATAACTGAAAAAATCAAATTTAAAAAGTTGCTTTTTTTTAAACAATATACCAATAATGGTCAGTCTCCATAAAACCTATCAAAAAGTTAAGAATCTGACAGCCATGGAAGTCGCGAAACAAAGGCCGGAACGCACAGAGTTTAAAGAAAATCGGTGAGTTTTCGGGGATGTAATCTTAAGCCATAGAAATGTCTTCTATATACCTTGGCGCTTGGCGCTTGCGATAGAATTTATTGAGGTGAATTTATTTATGTCAAGTTTCATTTGAGTTGAATTCGCTTGACATTTCTGTTCGTTATGGATAAAAGTGAATGCGAAAATAATCGCTTATGAAGAAAGTGCAACATTTTTTCAACAATCTAGTGGTGAATTATACAATTATAGGAAACTCGACATAAATAAATAAATAAACTCGACATAAATAAATTCACCTCAATAAATTCTATCGCATGCGCCAAGCGCCAAGGTATATAGAAGACATTTCTATATACCTTGGAAAGGGCCAAGATGAAAATCTACCACAGATGACTGAGTACAGGGAACTTAAAATATCTTTAAAAAAAAGGTGTTACGCGGTGGGCAGAAATATTCTCTTCAAATTTATGGACAATATTTTATTATTGAAAAAAATAATAATAGCTAATTTAATTATTTTGTAATTTGATTTTGTTTTATATTCACTAGTTATTGCCATTTTCTATGCTTGTGCAAAATTTAAATTTAAATTACGCCATAATCTGGAACAACAAGCCATCTTCTTATATTGTTTAAAAAACAGCAACTTTTTAAGTTTTGATTTTTTCAGTTATATTTTTCATATAAAGCTTTGGATGCCAAACGTTCTCGATATCTCGAATTAGAAATATCGATTATTTGTATTTAGGCTTAAACACTACTGCGACGACAGAGCGACAGACGACAACGACAAATTCGCTGCGAAACAGGCAGTTGAAAAATTTGGCACACGCAACGACAGGCGATGAGCGACAATTGTGAAAGAAGAAGATATTGAAATTTCATTTGTTAAATGTTTCGAGCGTTTCAAAAGGAGATTTTTATCAAGAATATTTTATATTATATTGAAAGAAATGCTATGAACCAAAGTGTGGAAAAAAACTGAAAATGCGAAATTAAGTAAATTAAACGCTTTGAAATATCCATCCAACCCACGTCTTTTTTGACCACTTGTCTTGCCTGTCTTGCAAATCATAAATTATTCTCCGATTTCGTACTTCCTCAATAAATTTTTGTTCAAAGCTTATTATTTGAAATTTACCGCGGCTTTTATGATGTTAAACTGACTACTTCAATTGTAAGATTTAAATCAACTGGATCTCATGTAGTTGAACTTCATATTATTGTTAAAATTTCTCGGTATGTGATGGAACTATTTTTAAATATTTCATGGCTAAATCTAATCCATTTTGTAATAAAGGTTAGCCTCCTTACATTCATACCCCGCCGCTGAGATTTAAAGTGTTTCCTGGAGATCTGTAACTTTTTGAGCTCGTTCACTTTTCAGTGTTAAAATTCCCAGATGAGAAGTGGTATTTTTCATCAATGAAAATGTTTAAATAAATTTAATAAAAATTCAGCAATATCCTTGACAGTAGTTGTCAATTCATGAAATATATCAATATTACTGACATGTATATCAACTTTGAACCAAAAACGCATGAAAGCAAAGGTACAACTTTCATATTCCTGTCTCTTTCCGTGAGAGCATACTTTCCCACTGAACTGTAACGATTAGGAACGAGAAATTGCTTGTAAAAGTCCTTGTAAAAAACACTTCCTTCGACTCATAATTAAAATTTAACAATACAAATAGTGCCAAATACTTTTGTGGTAAATTCGGTAAATCCCACTGACATGCATATACGTAAATTCCCAAATATTTTAAATATGGCGGCAGTTTACGACAGTTGGTAGCATTGACAGTGAGAGCATACTTTCTGAAATCAAAACTGGTACCACATGAAACAGGAGATCAAGCAGTCGATTTATATATATGGCAGTGATCAACATATGGCTTTTACTTCATTATCATGTTGGTGTTACTGGAGCTTCATCTGCAAATTATAATTTGGCTAATATCAGCTACAACTTCATGTGTAGCTTAGGTAAATTATTTTTGCAATTAGCGAAGAATTGAGGGACCGACAAACGATATTATTAATAAAAACGAGTCCAACAAACAATTACGCATTGATTGAGCTGGTTATAAATAAAATTAAATTAAAACTAAGAATTTTCCGGCTAACTTGAAGGTGAATTTTCTTTTTAGATTTTCGAAAAAACTAATATCCAACAAATGTTTAATTTAAGACAACAATCACCAACAAACGACAAACAATCGATATGTGCAATAAAAAATTAAAAAAGTAAAAGTTGACCGGCCAACTTGATGGAGCTGCATAACCCGGAAGTTACTCCTGCAAGCATAGCTTGCATGCAAGCTGTACTGTCATACTTCTTGCACGTGTAACTTCTACAGCTTTCAGCGAACTTGCATGATGAAAAACCATGGCAGCTGAGGTGATAGTCATTTGACATTATGCAGTTTTCAAGATGGTGGAAAATAAATGTTTGAGAGAATTTGATAAATTTATTCTGGAAAAATGAAATTTTCTGGGATCATTTGCATTACATCATTTACCAACATCTTTCTCTCAACTTTTTCGTTGGTATTTATCATTCTCCTACTTCGTTTATTGCTATAATTTTCCAATATTCGCATGACTTTACGCCTCAATGCCATTTTTTAAATGAACTTGCATGCAAGATGATAAGACATCAACCGAACTGCCTTCTGCGGCATGCAAGCTGTACTATCTCATGTAATCCCCGGGTAAGATGAAAATATTATTTAATATGGAAGAATTACTAGAAATAGCCTTGTTAGAATATGTAGTGCAATTGTGCTTTTTCACTTATAAATATTTAAAGACAAAAAACTCAGAAAGTGGTGGGTTAGACTTCTATATCAACAGAGGATGAGTTTAGGATTCTACGAAAAAACATTAAAATATATTAAAGGAGAATGATGACGAACTTTTCAATAAAAATATTAATTTCCAACGACTGTCAGATTTGGCGCGCACCAAAAATTAAAATTTGGCAAAAATGAGCTACAGCGCCAGCGCTTGTTACACATTGGAACCCCATCATAGACTTTCCGTGCTTTCAAATTTTGACAGATCTGACTACCGCGCCAGCTACGAGCTACAGCCCCACATTGCGTTCCGGCCTTCGTTTCGCGACTACCATGGCTGTCAGATTCTTGACTTTTTGATAGGTTTTATGGAGACTGACCATTATTGTTATATTGTTTAAAAAAAAGCAACTTTTTAAGTTTTGATTTTTTCAGTTATATTTTTCATATAGAGCTTAGATTCAATGCCAAACATTCTCGATATCTCGAATTAGAAATATCGATTATTTGTATATACTTGTTTCGCGACTTCCATAGCTGTCAGATTCTTGACTTCCATAGCTGTCAGATTCTTGACTTTTTGATAGATTTTATTGAGACTAACTGGTTTAAGATGTTTGCTTTTATTATGAGTGATATTCTAAAGAGTTCCAAAGAAAGATCACAGAAACGTAAAAAGCTGCTGGCGCAAACTGTAACTAAATTCTAAATTTCCTGTAATAATCGAGGATAAATATA
Organism: Dioctria rufipes; assembly: GCA_963924295.1. NCBI lineage: Eukaryota > Metazoa > Arthropoda > Insecta > Diptera > Asilidae > Dioctria > Dioctria rufipes. Next base: position 14,751,312 of record OZ002745.1, read on the forward strand.
TATATATGTATTTTTTTGTACATTCTCAGTTGTGGCTTTCGAGAAGAAGAACTCAAACATGTTTTAGGAACAGCCGAGGAAACTTGAAGTCAAAAAAGAAATCGAGACGAAGATGATGATTGTCCGCCCGTAAGATCAAAGAAGTCACAGCCAGAGAATTTATTTTACCGAGATTCATCAACTTTTCTGAAGGTAATTTTCGTAATATTTTACTAAATGTTTACTTAGAATAGAATAGAATAGAAAAGTTATTTATTTCCAACCCCGGCCGCTTGGCCACGTCCTCAGACGTTGGGTATTACGATGTTACAGAGATTTACATTTAACGAGTTTTAATTAGAATGAATACAAAATAAATGTTAAGATTAAACGATAGCATATAGACAAACAGATTAGATGTATTAGAAGATACAATAAATGCCGAACTAGGCTGGAATAATTATGTTGAATAAAATATATGAGATACATGTAAAATAACAAGGTTCCCTAAACAATTACAATGCGAAGATGCCCTGATACATTGAGCGTAATTAATGCAAAAACATATGCACAAACAAGCGAATATCAGGTATGTTATACCAGCAATAACTAATGAACAACCGCGCTACAACAAAAGATAACTGGATGACTTGCAACTGGAGAAAAGAACAACCCAACGGCAAACCTTAACTTAACCTTAACTTTGCTTAACGTGTCTGTTAAAATAAAACAAAATAAAAAGTAATGGAATGTAATGGAAGGCAAATTGGGCGGGTTGAATGGCTCGGATAGTCTCCAAAATACCGAGATGTGCAACCCAACATCAGAGAAGTCAGTATGACCCAAACTCTGTTCACGTAATCAGAAAATTGGGGAAAATATGTAGACGTCACACTTCCCTTTCAATAAAGTTTTAGTCCAAATCCACCCAAGAAAAAACCCGGGGTAAATATGTAAAAACTGTCAAACACATTAAAATTTGAAATCGAGAATTGTCAGAAGTTTAAATTGTCAAAAGAAAAATGAAAAAGGCGGCAGAATTTGCAAATGATGTGCTGTTTGGCATTTTATTTTCAAATTAAAGTTGTTAGCTTGACAGTTTGTAGTTGTCACTTTCGCTTTCTGCCCAAGAACACACAAAAGTTGTTCATGTACTTTCCAGATTTGATAGCTTCCCCTCCTGCACATTTTCACACAAAAAAGCCCAAGAACGAAAACACCCGAGAAGTACGTGAACAGACCTACAGTCATTTATAAAAATATACATTTATAATTTTCATTTTCATTTTTTTTTTCTTTAATTAGTAATGTGTTGCATTGCTAGCTCTTTGAACTTCTCAATTGAGCCAGCCGATCTGACTTGTCTAGGCAGGGAATTCCAGAGGCTCGCTCCAACTTGGTAGATATGCCTAGCTCCAAAGTTGAACCTGGGCAGGACTCGTGATTACTCCAGGTCATTTTTTCTTGAATATAATTGGGCAGGAACGGCTCGCTCCTGAATATAAAGGTCATAGCATTGAGCTCGTACACCTTGTCCATTGGTCCCGGCAGTAATAAATTAGTGAGTGCTGCTACATGAGATTGGCGCCCTAGTCTGACAGCATAGCGCAGACAGGCCTTGAACGCACGCTCTACTTTTGCTAAGGCTGTACAGTTCAGTGGATACATTGCCACATCCGCATAAAAGAACAATGGTAGGACCAGCGTGGAAACCAGACGAGATCTAATCCGCGGGAGCAAGTGATGTGATACTGTGTATAAGGAGCGTAGCCCATAATGACTACTGCCAACATTTCGTCGATACAGGACAACGACCTCAGAATTTTATTCTTGATGTAGGAATGGCTGATAGATTTGAAGAATATCCAAAGCTAGGAGAATTGATCAGATATTTAACTTCGCTTGAATAGAATTCGCTGATGAGAATCTTCAATATGATAAAATGTGTGGTAAATGTTTTAAGCAAAAATATGTACTTTTTTTAGGTCATGTAAATATATAGCTGTTGTCGTGATTAACTTTCTATTTCATGTGAGATCAATTGCTTATGCTAAAAAAAGTTCTTATGCCGGTGCCAACATTGAAAAAAATGATTGACGGGGAGTTGAAAAAATGAGCGCGCAGCTCGAAAAGCGATTATAATAAAACGTTTCGCATTTCTGCTGCACATCTTTTGAATATATTGCTTCTGGTAAAACAATTTTATCAGTAATAACCTTGAATAACTAATTTAAAAACATTTATATCAACCCACTTATTTATTTGTTGTTTACAGTTCTCTCTCAGTTGGTACTTTGTATTTAGACCGAAAGAATCAGCAATATAGAAGTGAGCCCAGTTTTTCCAATGCATTTCTCAGTTCACATTATAAATGTCAGTGGTGCATGTACACCGGCCTTTGTATATTAGAATGCTTCACCTCTGTTTGGTCCATCAGGCCTGAATTACAGTTACGACAGATCTGTCAACTACGACTTGATTTTAAGTCGAGGTCGACGCTGAGGTGAAATTTGTAATTAAATTAAGCCTTCAATTGCTTGAACAAACCAGAAGTGTCGTGCCGTGCCGACTCCGGCTGCTGTACTGTCATGTGATTAAATAGAAGTTGGCCGCAGCCGACACCAACTTTGCAGTTTGAGTAAAGTTTACTTTCACTCGAAGTCGCAGTCGAAGTCGAAGTTACAATTGTATCTTGCCACATGTATTTATCATTTGGGCATACTCTCAGTCGACTTATCAGTCGTAAGTGCAATTCAGACCTTATGCATCTCTATAATCAGTTCAGCTTCAGTGTCTGTCAGCCCCAGTCTCCTCTTTCTCATATTGCAGGCAGTTTTGTTTAATTACACAGTTAGTCTACCTACCTACTTAAAAAGAAGTTGTAAACAGTCCTAGATACTATTGTTATTATGTATTTTAAATATTTGCGGAAATACAGTGTAATTATATGGATAATTTTTTAGAAGTGTGTGTACGTTTCTATAAGAAGGAAATTTCATAAAACATTATTTGCCTTTCATTCTACGAACGCAATCGGATTGGTGTTTCATAGTGTGAGTACAAAAGTTTATTTAAGTCAAATAAGATTCTGTTAATTTTGTACTCTATTATTTGCGATTTATGGTGAGAGAGAGAGAACACAATGCAAATACGATTGTGTTCTATTTCTTGACCACAAAACCATTCGACTATTGAGTGATTGCTCCACGTGGAGTACTACTCGAAACTCGACAGCAAGCATTCTCTTATTGTATCGTCATATTAAACAATAGATGGCGCCAAGAGTATCGAAATTAGAAAATTATCTGCTTTGAACGAAAATATTTACTGCCTTCCTTGCCTTATAAGCGAAAAATTGTTCCTTGCTAATGCTTATTTTTTCTGTTTTTCTTAAATCATTTTCAAAACTCTCACTACTGGAAATATTTTTACAAAACCTAGGTAGGTTATCAACATTACCGAACAGGCTGAGATTATGTGCATACATAATAGGTAGATAGACAGACATTTGTACATAAAAATTGCAATTTCCAATATAGTAAAATGAATCATTGGAAATTTATGTGCCACTAAATCGTTAGACCGCCTTTTTATCCTATATCTTAAAGCAGAAGACGTTTATCATTCATGTAAATTAAAATCAATTCATTCATTGATCAAATGCGTTTAAGCATACGTACCTATGAATGCACATATGTTCTCTCAGAACACTTCACAACAAAATTTATTTTTACACTAATTTTTCCCATCCATGTTATACTTAAGAATGTTATCAATCTACTCGATAATAGTAATATAAAGATGCAATTCAGTTCACCATTGACAGCATCCGTACTAACAACAAAATCATTTTGAATGCATTTCATGGCCTTGGATCATAAAAATATCAATGGGTATTTCTTCAGAAGTTGACAAGGATTATTAACGCTAAATTATTATAAATTTTTTAAAAGGAAATTCAGAAATATTTTAAATAAAATTTGTAACTACCTGTTAATGAGTGGAAAAGGAAGAAATTTAGTTGAACCCTTAACTAACACAGAGTCGTTAGTCTTATTGGCTTAAATTTAGTATATAGATGTTGAAGGATAGGTTGATGATGATTGAGGTCCTTTGATAATTATGCTTAATCCTGTTGATATCGGTATTTTTATACAAACCCAGTGCAAGAGGCTGCGCTAGTCGAGGGGCAACACGATATTCTGGAGAGCGTGTTACGAATGATGAATAGTTCCCATGGAGAGAAATTATAGACTTATTTGAAGAATTTTAAATCAAAAATTCAAAGTTTTAAATGTAAATAAACTTTTTCTTTTAAGTTGTTAGCGTTCTAGAATTATTACGGGTCAATTGTCGTTTATGTGTTTGTTGAAAATAGCAGCGTATGGCAGTATTCTACAGTTGACCAACTAGATTAGTCTATTCATTTGAAGAATTAATATAGCGAAAATTTTTATAGCCCCCTCTCTCTCTACATACATACTTTCGCTCATATTCTGAACAGGGTCTTCTATTTAAACCAGAGCCTGAAAATAACTCTCCAATAAGTCGTTTTTTAAGTGAGGTCCGACTGGAAACTTTTATATTTAAAAAATCAATTTTAATAATACACAATTTTTAAAGCCTTTTGAGATTTTTATTTTATAATTTTTTTTTTAAAAGTCTTTATTTATGTTTTTGTTTAAATATATAAAGTATTTACGGTCTAATGTAAAAAAAACCCTCTCCTGCTGTTTATAGCATTTTAATCGATTTGATCCATATACATAATATAATTTGTTTATATCATATAAACTTAAGAAAAGTCCAGACTCTGTCTGTCTGTAACGCGTTCGAATTCCAGGATGGCTTTTCTTTAAATTAGAAGGAAATCTAAAAAAAAAATAACACAAAACTTAAATAAAATAAAAACAAGTAAAAAGGCTAGAATTAGTCTAAAACACCAATACTTATGATACCCTATATGAATGTCCGTATGGATAAAATCGATTGAAACATTATCATAAACAGCGGAAGAGGCTTTTTTTTTTTTTTAAATCAGACCGTAAATACTGTAAATATTTAAATAATAAGCATAAAGAAAGACTTTTAAAAAGATTTTTATAAAATAAAAGTCTCAAAAGACTTTTAAGATAGTTTTTATAAAATAAAAGTCACAAAAGCCTTTTAAGATGATTTTTATAAAATAAAAGACTCTTAAAAAGACTTTTATGAAATAAAAGTCGAAATACTATCAAAAAGTTTTTATTTTGTATAACAGTTAAAAATAACAATTAAAAATAATGGTTATTTTGGGAGTCTGAATAATAAAAATTACTATTTTTTATTATTTTAAAACTCTTATTTCTTATAATTTTGTTTAATTCTTATGGAATAAAAGTTAATAGTAACTCGTATTCTAGAGATTTTTTGAAAAAAGTCATAAAAGTTTCAAGCTCTAATTTAAACCTTAAGTGCGCTATTACAAATTTTTATTTGGATAATATAGTGTTTTTCGGTTTTTTTTCTGTTATCGGTAACTTCTTGATGACGTTATGAATATTGTTAACTCACTAACACATTTTAAATATCTAAACACACTACACTTACAATATTGTGCTGCCCTAGCTAGGCTAACCCATTGTTGCGCCCCTTGTCAAGAGCTGGAGTGCAATGTGTTGGCTCTTAAATATTAAAAGGATCTCAAGGTTCTGCCCTCACTCAGTACCTGAGACCAACTGCCTGACAAGATTGAATATATTTCTTTAAAATGAGATCTTTATGAGGGTTGCCATATTGCTGTCCATTCTTAACCACAACAACGGGCTGCCACTGCTTGACAGTACTTTTCTATTCTACGTCAGCAATTGGGGATTTCAATTGCTCCGTCAACATTCGGCCATCCTAGGTGTCGCTGCCCTCAGTGAAAATTTATGATGTATGCTAATATAATTCTACTGATTTTAAAACTAAGATTTAGTACAGTGGTTAATTAACTACTACTACTACTACTACAGTTCATGCAATAAAAGTACGTACTATTCTCTACATACTAATTTTCTCTAGTTTACACTTCTTGGTGACGTCAGACAAGACTTATACCTTGATCTTAAACAACCGTTCAATAACCAATCTTGATCATACTACCAGTCGGCATATCCAACATATCTCATTAGCCAACAGGACAGCTCAAGGTTACGGTTCTCAGTTCCGGATCTCCAATAATACACATTAAATACATAAATCCCACTTTTTTTTTTTTTTTTGGTAACAAGTTCTTAAAATTGCTTAACTATTACGTGATTAGTTGGAGTCTTTTCTTGAAAGTCATCATCGTCTGTATGAAACTTTCTTCCGCTTCCTTCAGTTCTTCTAAGTTGCACCATGATCGCATCTTATCAGCTGAATACACAGAATGAAAGGATTTACTGGCGTTCTTACGAAGGTCGGATATTGCATAGCGATCCCGGCCAAGATCCTTGTCTATTACATAGGGTCCTTTATATCGCGGAAGGTGTTTTCGCGGATGACCTGTAGCAGGAGGTTCATTACGAATTAAAACGAGATCTCCTGGGCTGTATTTTCTTGGCCGCAATCGATTTAAGTTGAAGTCATCTGCCTTCTGGTTCCGCTTTTCGTTCAACTGTTTAGCTATTTTCTCACGAAGCTGTGATAATGATATTTCCTCTTCTTCATCACTAACGTCTTCATGTAGAGCGGCGGCGAGTTTGTTTTTTAGAATACTTTTAAGTTCGTATCCCAAAATGAGTTTTTGAGGAAAAAATCCAGTGATTCTGTGCGGAAGACTATTTAAACTCCATTGGATAGCGGCAAGATTCTTATCTCAATCACGACCATCTTCTCTTTCTGTCATACTTGAGATAGCGGCCTTGATGGTACGGAAATATCTTTCTATCTGGCCCTTACCCCGTGGAGTTTGCACAGCTGTCAGTATATGCACAATACTGTTTTCATGGCAAAAGTTTTTAAATAGCCCTGATGTATACGCCGTTCCGCGATCTGTGATGATTTGATCTGGAATACCCAAATACTGCGAGATTTCTTCTATCATTTGTATGACGTATGTCGACCTGGTGTTCTTCACTGCTTTTGTTATTATGAGTTTAGTAAAAGAATCTATTATTCGTATCAAATGTGTATTTCCCTTTGAACTTTTGCATAAGGTCCCAAGTGGTCAATATGTACCGTATGAAATGGTCGCGGTTGTATCTCTCGTACATAAGCTTGAACACGTGTTTCATCTTTGTGCCGTTTATTATAAAGGCATTCCAAGCAATTATCAATATATTTTTGAACTATTTTTCTCATCTTTGGAGGCCAATAAGCCTTCTGAAGTTCTGTGATTGTCCGTTCAATTCCCATATGTCCTAGGTCGTTGTGGGCAGATCGAATAATATGCCAGCGTGTTTCCCGTGGTACAGAAAATCTGAGTCCCTGCGGGGTTATCTTGAAAATACATCCTCCTTTTATTTGATATTCCTCGTAAGGTTTCCTATTTTTTTCTTTACGTTCCGTGTCTTCCAAAGTTTTTTTAATGTCTTGTAGAGATCCATCCTGCATTTGTAGTTGAGCAACCCAATCAGTTTCAGTTGTTCCAACAACTTTGTTACCCACTTCTTCAATTTCATTTTCCTCCATTGTAGTAGCTCTACTAATAGCGTCTACGTGAGTCAATTTTATGCAGGATCGGTAATCGATGTCGAAATCAAATTCCTGTATGCGAAGCCACCAGCGACCTATCTTTGGCACTAAATCTCGTTTTGCATGAGTTAGTTTCAATGAGTTGCAATCTGTGATTACCCGAAACTTTTTTCCAAGTAAATAGTAACGAAATCTTTCCAATGATTCCACTACTGCCAAGGCCTCTAGCTCATAGCTGTGATATCTGTTTTCCAATGATGTGGTTGCTCGGCTATAACAGCTCACAGCATGTTTCTCCCCGTCATCTGAAATTTTCAGTAATATACCAGGTAATCCTGTTGAACAAGCGTCTGTGTGAACTTCGTGATCTTTGTCGGGATCGTACATGCTGAGTATTGCTTCCTTCACTAGACGTTCCTTAAGCTCCTCAAAGGCATTTTGTTGGTCTTTATTCCATTTAAAAACAGCATTTTTCTTCAGCAGAATGTTAAGTGGTAAAGAAATATTTGCATATCGAGGAATCAAACGTCTAAAATACCCCGTGAGACCCGGAAACTGTCTGATTTGCTTCACATTTTCAGGAACTGGATACTGTTTTATTGTCTCTACCTTTTGCTCACCTGGCCTAATTCCATAGTTAACAGGCCCAGATAAGATACTGTATCACAAAGAAATGTACATTTTTTTAAATTCAGTGTTAGTTTTGCTTCCCTTAATACCTCAAGGAGTTTTTCCAATGATGCTACTACTTTTTCTTCAGAATCGTTTAAAATTGTAATATCGTCCATATAACTTAAAACCTTTGAATCGTTGACTTTTTCTTTGACTATCTGCAAATGAGCTTTTTGAGCTGGATTTGAACAATTACGTTTAGAGTTAAGTAGAAAACTCTAAACGTAATTGTTCAATTTCACTTGTCTTTTCTTGTAACTCTCTTAAAAGAGCTACCCTACTATTTTTCCTGGCCATTTTTATTGATAAATAATATCAACACACGTAATAAGTAATTGTCACTTTACACTTCACACTATATATAATGTTTGTATTCCCACTCACTTGATCAATTTAATTCAAAAGAACACGTTATACCTAATACGGAGATATTTCCCACAACAAATCCAATACTTAAACGAAGAATAAAAATTTGTGTAGCTCACCTCCTTACAGCTGTCCCTAAATTCCCATTTATATTATTGACCCATGCACGCAAAATATTTTTAAGATATTTAAAAAAAAAAAGAACCGTACTTCATTCCTAAGATTTGTTGAAGTTTCCTAATTACCATTTTATGACGTGTTCGACCCTTTTAATTTTTTTTTGTTAGGCACTTAGTCTCCAGAGCAATAATCTTAATATTGTCAGTAGACTTGCCCGGCGCAAAACGTAATTAAGAGCCATGAACACTGTCTACTGTGCAATTTATTTTTATGATCCTTTTAGAGGGAACCGCAAGCCCTTCGCATAAACGTACAGGCAATGTGAATAGTTCGTCTCCGTCCATTCCCTGTCTTTGGTATGTAGTGTAATAAACTGAATATTAGCAGAACATATTTCTTAGAAAATTGGATATTGGAGACAGAACAACAAAAAGGATTTGTATTTTGTTATAATTTTTTTTTAGAATTCTTCGAATCTTTTGTACTTATCTTCCGGTAGTCCTCAAGGCTCAGGTGATCTCACTTCTGATTAATGTTAACTCACAACACATTTTAAATATCTAAACACACTACACTTACAATATTGTGCTGCCCTAGCCAGGCTAACCCATTGTTGCGCCCCTTGTCAAGACCTGGAGTGCAATGTGTTGGCTCTTAAATATTAAAAGGATCTCAAGATTCTGCCCTCACTCAGTACCTGAGACCAATTGCCCGACAAGATTGAATATATTTCTTTAAAATGAGATCTTTATGAGGGTTGCCATATTGCTGTCCATTCTTAACCACAACAACGGGCTGCCACTGCTTGACAGTACTTTTCTATTCTGCGTCAGCAATTGGGGATTTCAATTGCTCCGTCAACAATATGTATGTATGTTACTAGAAGAGTATTAGGCTTCGCCAACTTTGAAATGATCCTTCACAAACACGTAGAACCCTGTTCGACCTTTCCTCCGCATAGGCTTGCCTTTGCATATTAATTGACTCTAATCTCTAACGATCAGTTATGCCCGAGGTAACTTACTTCTAGATGTAAAAAAATAAACTGTCCGAAAACTTTGTTTTACAGCGAGCTAATCTAATGGTCCCTAATAGAAAGCTCTATGCATTCTCCCTCTCTCTCTTGCTGTATAAGCCACATAAATTCTTCACAACACTTATTATTGTTAGCTTGTTTTTTTGGTTGAATGTAAGGTTAAAGAGGTTTAAAAATGTGATCCAGGCTTATGTGGAGATTTTCTTATCTAGTTGTATGTTGTCTGTGGTTATACTCTGAGGAACATAAACTTTGCCTAAGTACTGAAAAATAGTAAAAGTTTTCTCTGTTACATGACTTCTCCATTGATATTTGTTTGGATCACATACCCGCCTACCATATCCACATCATCCAACATTATACGCGGTTTTCTGCATTTCTTAATATCGTCGAAATTTCTCTTGAGCACAACATTGTGGATGTTCAATCATGAAACAGGCCTGTCTGATTTAAATTAGTTTATAAAGAGCTCATATATGAGAATCTAAACTCAAAATTTAGCGACTTTAGACTGAAAAGCAGTAGAATTTTTACTTAATTTTCCTTGCTTTTGAAAAGGATTTGATTAGAAAAATCCTTAAAACATCTTAAGGACATATTTAGAAATGAATTCTGTTAGCTTCTGGGTGATTTATATCACAAATAAGTAAATGTAGGACGAACTCATATCAGAAAAATGAAAACCTTATCAACATTTCTGGTAACCAAGTTATTTAACTATGACGAAAATTGTAGCTAAGAAATGTTGTTATTAACAGAAAATGTTCCTAATGTTCAGGCACATATCCAAGTTTCTATCTTTTACCAAAGCAATGCAATGCCGCGGTCCAATACAAAATCAACGATGCATGACCTGTTCTTAGAAATTTACTGGAAATATTTTCTTAGAATTTACATATATGTATTTTTGGAGACTGACGGCAATGTTTATGAGCGTAGACGCGTAAATAGGTCTATTCTATGAAAACCCCAGTAAACCTAGGGCTACACTGGGCTAGACAATCTTATTTTTTGAAAAACCTGGGCTACCCCGAGCTTACACTAAAATTTTCTTGGAGTAATGGTTTGACATTTGTCACTTGAGAACTGTCACTTGCAATATGTTGCTAATTGGGGCATATAAATTATTTTTTGAGCAAAAATAATCAAAACTTAGAAGAAAAGAAATGATAAGTAGCTAGAGCACATTTTATTTGTCTTCACCCATTTTATAAATAACTTTTTACAATTAATTATACTCAGGAGAACTGTCAGAGAAATGTCATTACACTAGATTTACCCGGTGTTTTAAAAACTTGTCCGATGAGTGCACAAAACCCCGGGAAAATTGTAGGGGAAGATTTACACTGTGCTTTCATCGAACAAACCTAATATGCAAGAAATTTTTTTTTATTTAGAAATTTACTGAAAATGTTTCGGTAGAATTTTTATTCACTTTGGAGGCCGGGCGATTGGAGTTATTTTCAGATGCAATGCTTTTCATTTGTGCATTTGTCGGCCTCCAATTGCCAAGAAGCATTCACTTGCCGTTGGCAATAATGCATAAAACTTCTAAGGAACAAATTTCCAGTAAATTTTTAAGATAGAATTGAGGCCTTCCTACATAAGGCCGAGACATCGTCGATTTTATAAACAAGACGTTGAAAATGCTTTTAATTGACTCGCAACATGTATTTGATTTCTGGTTTTCAATTTTCTTATTCGATTCGTTATATGTATATATTTACTTATTTGTGCTAATATGTAGATTATCCTCTCAGCGGGAAAAATGGGAAAATCTGACTTAGTTAATGTTTACTATAAACTTCACCTAGAATGTATTAGTAATAAGTACATGAACATACCTTACATTGACCTGGTTTAGGAAGGCAGGCGTAATGTATTGATGCGTCGTATTTTTGAGCATGTTATGTACCTTCCAGGGGCCGGATTCACTAACTCGGAGAGTTGTGGAGTTGTGGAGATGAGAGTTCTTTTGTCACTTAACTCTCTACTCGGAATTCTGTAACTTGTGGAATTTGTATTGAGATTTACCAAACTCTCTATTGCATTCGGCAAAACTCTCGGCTGTGTTAGTTATGGATAAGTAAGAAAAATATTTCTCAACTGACAGTATTGCCTGCTTTTATTGTCCTTGTGAAGGTACCAACGCACCTAGGAGCAAATTGAATTCTGGATTCACTGCATATCCTGGCTATGTTTACAAAAACAAATTATGGAAATCCTTACTTACAGAGAAATATGGATGTTGGTGTCTCAAGGTACCCGCTAAAAATTTTAAATTACGCGAAAATGGTAAACTTGGTCGTCTTCCAGTACAGAATAGATGCTATAAAAATTTTAAATATGCACGTTAAAGCCTGTATGTAGGATAAAATCGCATCTACATTTTGTCCCCTAATTACATATTTAATTAGTTTTTGAGTCCGATAAATGGTTTTGGAGATAACTGCAAAAGAAGTGAATTAGTCCTTCTTAAGGAGAAAAAATGCCCGTTTTTTGGTACAAAAATGGACATATTTTCAACTCATCATTATGAAGAACTGGTAAGTCGTGGAAATTCACTTTCCATGAGAAAAATGTTCACAACAGAGTACTAATGGATGTGAAACGAAGAACGGATGAAATATATGCAAAATATAGGATCTGGGGTGTATATGACCCAAGTGAATAAAACCCGTATTTTGGCGGTAAAAAGTAAGTTATGCAGTTAAAATGATAAAAAAGCTACACCTTTCGATTACCGACTTCTTCCTCTTTAATTTGATACCAAACATGACGTATTTTGGACAACCCGACTGAGGGGTGGCACGACCCCCATCCCAAAGGCTCCCCAACCCCAAATATTTTTCATCTATATTTTTGTACTCTAGACCCTAAATCAGAAGGAAAAAACCCTATTGCTCTACGACCCTCCCACACAGAGTTAGCTGTCCTTCAATATTGTGACATTTCTCACGTTTTCCCTACTCCCCAAGTGTTTTAGATAATCGCGAATTGAGAGTTAGGGAGTTTTAACCGGGGAAAACGAAAATTCTCGTCTCCTAAACTCCCAAACTCTCCGAGTTACAGAATCCGGACCCAGGGAATGCTTAGAGAAGGCAAGATAATGTTTAGATATCTTCATTCGTGTTGTTATCGAACAGAGATAGAAATTAGTGCGACTATAGCTGTGTTCTTTTGTGTCCGCAGAACAGAGCAGAACAAAAGATACACAAAAGAACGCCTCATACATTTTCATAGAAGATGTATAAATGAAGCGAACAGTACAAATAGTTCGCTTCAATCCGCAGAACAGTTTGTTCTCTCCAGTATATGGGAGTTCTAGAACAAGGTACACAAAAGAACACAGCTTATGTATATTTGCAGAGGCTAGTTCGAAGGAGTGCGTGCAGGTCGAAAATGAGTCAGAGGAGGAAATGTGCGTAGATGAAAAATATTCTGATTTGTGCATTATTTTAGAAGAAGTGGAGATTCGAATAAGTGAAGACGTGCCTATTTTCTGCACCTTTCTAAGAAAGCAGGAAAAGTTCTTACCTTTACCTCTCAGTGATAATAGGAAGAGTGCTTTCCTCCACCCTACCACCTAAATTGAATGGTTCTTTTCAACCTTCCGGAAAATTCATGCTGGTTCCGTTCACTTTTTTGGAATGGCTGAATGAATGCTTCCACTGAATTTAAAAGGATTACTCTTCTTATCCTACAAAGAATTTAAATGCTTCTTTTCAGCTTCCAAAAGACTAATATGGAATGCTTCCTTTCACCTTCCAAAGAATTAATAAGGAAAGCTTCTTTTCACCTTTCAAAGAATTAAAAAGGAAGGCTTCCTTACAGGCCATGCAGGGGTAAGGTATGCAAGCTAATATATGACCACCTTATATACCTTCCCGTCGTAGGACATCAATGTATTAAATGAAATGGACTGGGTATCAGAGCGTATTGCTTCCATATAATGTTTTCGGAATGCATCCGAAATGCTTCCGTTTCCCGCTGGGATGAGCCAACGTTCTAATTGTCTCTTATTAAGACCGACTCATTTGAGTCATATATATGTACATACATATGTCACCTGAGGTCTTATGATTGGTCGATAATAACACTCCTTTAAATTTTACGAACAAGGCCACGAGTTTTTAAATTGCCTCATTGAAGCAATCGCTCTACTAGTAATACGGTTCCGTATAAGTAGGCATACCTACGCATCAAACGTTACCTATATATGTACCTAGTTGGTTTAATTAATGCATTCTCCGATTTTGATTTTGAGCTCCTATCCGAGAAGCAGATCCTTGTTTTTTTTATATAACTATATAATACCTGACGACAATATCTTGCATTATACCTAAATATTTTTTTTTATAATAGCAGATTAAATAAAATATCAGAAATCTTCTCTTCCTCTCTTAGAACTTAGACGATTAGGAATTTTTCTGAGATGTTACAATCTTTGGATAAATCTTACGGGTTTACAATATTTCGCAGTATTTCAATATTTGCCAACGCAAAACTCCTTAAAATTCAAAAATTATAATTGTGTTTTTTTTTTTGTAATTATTACCCTTAGCATTTCTGCATTATTTAGAGCTGGCATAGTGAACATCTATTGCTGTTGGTATATGAAGCTGGAATGGTACCGCCAAGATTTCATTCCCGTTTTCAGACAGTCAGCAAAAGGACTTTGTGTACAAAATTTTGCAACAAGCCTTTTTTTATGGATATAGTTGTTACTTCAACAGACTCCTTTGGAATTATTTCCTCATTCAATACGCGTAGTATCAGATCCTATAGTATTTCAATAACCAGTACTTTCCACATGAGTAGTTCAATGGGAATGGTGCCAGCTTTAGGAGTTTTCTATGGTATCTTAATTTGTAAACAGGAAATGCATTCGGTCAAAGGCTTGTTTGGGGTGTGTATTTTAGAAAACATTGGCACACTTTTATTGTTGCCGATTGAACATTTGTTCAAGATCTTCTTAAAATATGTTCATCACTCTTGAAAAATGCCTTGGTTGCTTACAATAAGTTCCTCTCTTGTAATTTTGTATTTCGCGTGGATCTTGTAAGATACAATTTAAAAAGTTTTTTCTCTTTACCCCTTTTTTTCCACTTGGTAATGATATAGCAGAGCTGGTAAGAAATCAACCTCAATATTGCCTACTATTGCCACGACCTGGGAGTGGGACCGATATTGGACTAAACTGGCTGTAGGAATAATATTTTCGATAAAAATGCACAAATAGGACTGGATGAGTATTAAAAAGACTGCTTTTGATTGAATAGTCTCATGGTGCTCAGTTTCATCAATTTTGAATGGAATTTTCTGTATTCTTCCACCTTTCGGATTTTCCTACCCAAGTCATGTTTATGCATCAAAGGGACTTAACTGGTACTTTGGCTATCGTTTTTTTATACAAGGAAAAATCCACACATTAGGTTTAAGGAAATTTGTATTAAAAAAAAAAAAAAGGTATGCGACCTCAAAGCTTTTGAATGGGGTTTAATGCAAGTTGATTGACTATCCAACCGTCAATGATTCTATTTTTCGTTGGTTAGCCGTTAAATTACCTCTTGAATTTTTCAATTTCGATTTTTCGATGGTCTAGCGCCCCACTGTACTCACTTTGCATTGGAATATATTATTTGTCGATCATCAAATGATCAATTCGGGGATTTTTTTTTTTTTTTTCAACTGTCTTTATAATTATTGCGATGCCGAAAGTAGGTTAGGTTAGGTTAGAGTAGTGTCCATCGCGCGAACTTCTACGATCAGCCTCACTTAGACCATTTGTGGTCCATTGTGATACCACCTTATTGGGACCCTACCTGGGAAAAATACCTCAAATTTAAGAGGTGCGCTGAAATCAGTCACAAGAGTTAATGAATCTTACCAGGTCCTCCAACTCTTTGTCTGCTAGCTCCCCCAATTCGCCGAAGAACGAGCTTCCGAGCGCATTTCTCCTTGGCATGGTTAGGGTATTCACACAGCAGGTGCTGAACGCTATCAACCTCTTCCTTATCCATACAGCTACTGCAGAAGTCATTATATGGAGCTTGCATTTGCTCTGCATGTTTACTGAAGAGGCAATGCCTCGTAATAACTGCGATAAGGTTACGCACATCATTACGGTTCCTCCTAGGGTAAACCTCGGGCCACAGATGTCTTGAAATCGCACATGTGGTAAATTCTCCCCATCTGTGATTTGCCAGCTTACAGACCTGTACGTCTAGAATCCTCTTCACTGATTTTAGGGGCGACCTATTCATAGCTGAACCCTTTCTGGCCAGGGCATTCGCTGCCTCGTTTCCAGGTATGTTACTGTAACCAGGCACCCAGCAGAGAATAACTCTATGGCTAGCGCCCAGTTTGCCGAGCTCACACCGACACCGTTGCACTAGGCGTGATCTAATGGTGCCCGATGGGAAAGCTTTGATTGCAACTTGGCTGTCAATACAAATCCGAAAGACTCGATCGCTAGGTACAACGTAAGTTGTACGCAGCAACCTTACTACGTTTTGCAAATGTCCAGGACTTCCGCCTGGAATACATTACAGTGATCCGGTATAGGCGGTACGAATCCTGTATTTAGGGAGCGTTCGAACCGTCTGGAAAGACACATATATCAGAGTCAATTGCCACGCGATTACCATCCCACTCTTCTCTACTAGGAATGCTAGTCCCCTGTGCTTTCCTGGATTGCACGTATCGAAGTACTTGGGTCTTCTTCAACTGCTTGAAGTACTATGTCCTCGTAAGGAAAGGAACTTCTTCCTTCACCATGTACTTGGTTTGGAAGTCGGCACTCTGTGGAGAGTAGACCGTGCACATTTGTAAAAACTCGATGATTTGACTCGCTAGCGTCACTATCTGGCTCACTCACACTTCTTGCAATGACTCTCCGTCTCACTCAAACTAGAATCTTAAAGTTACAGTCTTACGGCAAGCTTTGGGTACACTAGAATCACTTTTAGTAGGTGAAAAGAAATTTTCCGAAACTGGGTTTCTTGAAGAAAAAAATTTTTTTTTTCCGTTATCTAAGAAATATTGTAGCAAGTGTTATACCATCTTACAATCTTTATTAAATGCGTCAACTTTTATAGTTACTTGCAAAACTGGCGTAGTACATTTTTTATACCCTAGATGAAATCTGGTATACTAAGTTTGTCATTCCGTTTGTAATACCTCGAAATAAAGATGGTAGAGCAAAATGGATTGGACACCCACGCATAATATTAAAAGTTATTTTGATTTTTGCATGGCCGTCCGTCTCTTCGTCCGTCTGTGCGCAGGATAACTCGAGAACGCGTATACTTAGAGATCTGAAATTTTGTACACTGACTTTAAATAAAAAAAGTAAAATTAGGCTCGAAAATGAGACAAATCGGGCAACTCCTTCGTAGGGTTGCCATACAAAACTTTCGTTTTCCACTATATATTTGGACACTGCCTGAGTACGCATCAACATAGAGAGCTGAAATTTGGTGCATGGTGCTTTCATAATAATAGCAAAGAAAATTTCAAAAACGGATTAAATCGGGCAGCCCCTTCTTGGTGTTGCCATATAAAAATTTAGGTTTTTTACATATACTGTGAAAACGATCAGCTCTAGACATTTTTATTGTACTAAAAACTTCTTCAGAATACGAAATCCTATAAAATTCCTTTTAATCATTTTTTCTGTCCGACGAGCCGTTCTAGAAATATATTCGAAAAACCACTTCAAAAATAAAACTTGCATAGATCGGTGACCATACGAAATTTTATACGGGCATTCATCTAGGGTCTCATAAGAATTGGCCAGATTTTTTACTTGTTTTCATTACAGTCAGTTAAAGTTGGGTGAAATATTAATTATCTATTCTTGGTTCGGCAAAATGTGACATTTTCTTCCAAGCTGGAGTTGGCTTAGAATTTAAAGCAACAGGTTACATAAGTACTATTCGGGATTACATAAGAAAAATAAAATTGCAAAAAAGTAAAGATTTGTAGCAACAGGAGCTGAAAAACCATGACAAAGTGTACATTTTCTCGAAAACAAGAAAAATATCTATAATTTAAAAAATACATGACTTAGATTTTTTTTTTATATTTTTGTGGTAACTCGTATGATTTGGTCTATCACCCGATTCCGGCTTGACGTCGACTTACGGGACACCCTGTCTAAGAATGAGGAATGCGTATACATGGATACCGATGCTTTAGACGAACTTAATAAATGAACGCATGCGTAATCACATACTCTTTCTTTTCTGATATTAAATTTTATGCTCGGAAGGCGAAAACAAAAGAAATTACATAAAATAATTTTGAATCGGCTGTCTCTATTCAAATGATCGGGACATTATAATATCATTATATTTTTGAAGATTTTTAAAAAATTAGTTCTATGTACTTTTCATCAATTCGTATATTGAAATTGTAGTATGTACCTCTTTTCATTTCACGCAATAAAAGTATTAGCTTCTAGTTAAAAATTAAAAATGAAAATTCCATACCACTTCTGGCATCAGAAGCGAGATTAATATGATAAGTTAGTGTATGTCAGTTATTATCGGGACCACATCGCTCATCCACATTCCAGCCCTTTATAAAAAAAATATTATGATTATTGTTCAAAATTTAAAATTGCAATCTACGTTCGCTTTAACCGAGATAATAGCAATTTTTCTCTACCACAAAACTATTTCATCCCATTCAAAAGCAGTGGTGATTTTAGCTAAAAAAAATTTCGAACTACTTCCGGTTTAACCGAAATTTGGATTTAGATGAATTTCCGTTAAATTTATTTTACATGATCTAAATAAAAATTGAAAAGTTTAATATTATATACAACTGAAAGTATAAATGAAATGATGATGTGAAAAAGTGACATAAAAACAAACTTCCACGAAGAAAAATTTTCATTTCATTTTTCACAGAACGCGAATAACCTGACAGGAAGAACAGAAAAATTATTGTTTCGCTTCTTGAACTAAAGTGAAGTGAAGACACAAAACATACTTATAGAACTTAGAAAATTTTCGCGCTCTTGCAAGCCGATTAAAAGCTCTTTCTCTCTCTCTCTCTCTCTCTCTCTCTCTTAACACTGCTTCATAGGCACACTTTCTGCTATTCGACTGGACATCTATGTAGTATATTAAGTTTGTCTAAGCCATTTAATTTTAGAGTGCTTCACCTCTGTTTTGTCCATCATGGATATGATCAGTTGTGTCAGCTTCAGCCTACTCTTCCTCAAACTGCAGGCAGTATGATGGGACCCCAGGTCCAGGCCAGAATTAGTGGAGTAGGCTGCCTCAAAAATTCGAGTAGATTTGAAAAAAAAATGGAGTAGAATTAAAAACACTTTCCAAAAAAAAGCATCAACATATAATGAAATACCGACAATTGCAGTTAAAAAAACATCTTTCAAACAGCAAAATATTCCATTCAAATTACTAAGTTAGGTAATAAGACTTGAGAGCATAGTAACAGCATTTCTTCGAATATTACAAACATACCATTACAGAAATATAATCATTATTAATTTTTTTTTTTTACAAAAATAAGCACCATGCTGAATTTTGAAATACGATGCAAATGATAGTAACTCAGCACTGGGTTGTTATATGATTTCATCTTTAGCATCCTTCATCAATTCCTTACTTAACATAGGATTTCTGACTATATGCATTAGCATTTAGTTTATTCGTTTTGTTGTGTATTATTAAATTTAATGTTGAAAAAATTCGGTCAGCAGCAGCAACACTACTGTGAGGTAAGCAGCATAAATTTATCATATATGTTGCCAGTTCGCTATACATGTATGTATTTACCAAATCCATTTTTTAAAACCTTTAATTTTAATCAAAAGTGTAAAACAGTAGATGATGCAACAGAGTTGTTGTGTTGTAGCATTTGTAAAACAGTGTAAAACAGTAGATGATGCAACAGAGTTGTTGTGAGTACATTTCGTCTAAGTACGTACATAATGCTATCAGTGGAGTAGATCTACTCCCATCAAGTGGAGTAGATCTACTCCCATCACTGTGGAGTAGATCTACTCCCATCACTGGCAGTAAGTGTTGCTTAATTGCCTAGTTAGATACTTAAGAAAAAAATTGTAAACAGTCCTACTATTGTTATTGCATATTTTACATATTTACGGAAAATAGTGTAAATTGCATGCGGAATATTGTTTAGAAGTGTATGTATGTACGTTTATAATAAGGAAATTTTCATAAACATTATTTGCTTTCAGCATTCTTTATTCGTATTATATTTTACTTGGTTTTTTATCTCTTTTTCTTCAATATCATATTTCTGTTTCATTGTGTTGATATAAATAACTATATTATACTATTTTAATCACAAATCCAATTACGACTGCGATGGCTAACAATATTTTTGTAGAGGGGATAGTCGTCCATTTGGAATATTGTTTTTTTGCATTTTCATTTATTTCCGAATTAAACTTGACGTTTGCCACTTAAGTGCCAAACACACGTTTCGATCCGATTCGATCCAACCCATTTCGATCTAAATGATGCATGAGCACAATTGTTCCGTTCGGTTTCAAACACTTTACTTTAAAATTTTGCCAGATTTTGTCTTTCTGCTTTACATTCATCCATGAAAACATTCTTTTTTTGTCATATAATTTATGTCTTTTTTTTTTTATTTCCTCAACAAAAGCCTTTTTAAGCATCTTTGAGTATAAACAAATATTAACAGATGATTTTTCTAGGTTATCTCATCCGTAAAAGTTGAAATTTGCTAATTTCTCCGTTTCGATTCGATTCCATTTCGATCCATTTCGGTGTATGCGTCCAATTGCACGTATGTCTCATATAAGCAAATTTGACATTTGTACGAATCAGATCGAAACGTCGGAATTGTGTTTGGCATTTAATATTTAGAATTGAGAGAAGATGTATCGATATCCCATTCTATTCCATTCTAATACATCTAGGCATTAGAACACAATTGTACCTTAGAAACTGCAATCAAATATAGTATTCAAATGTAGTTATTATATATATATATACACTTACAAAGCAAAGTGGTACCCTGGTAGACATATCATGATGAGCTCATCAGTGAGCTCCTCATGAGCAATCAGATGAACGTGCTAATGAAATTTATTCGCGTTTGAATCAAATCCGGGAAAAAACTCATTTATTTACTTAATCACAGATAGTGTGCATGAGAATTGCATCTCTTTCATTTATTTAGAAATGTATGCTGTGTTTCTCTTTTGTGCATTTTACAATATTAGATGAGCACTTCGATGAGTACATAATGAGCGTTACTATGAGCTTATTCATGAGTATGTCAATGAGGGTCACGATGCACTTATTAATGATCATGTCAATGAGTGTCACGATGAACTTATTAATGAGCGTAGCACTGAGTGTCATGTTATTAAGGAGCATGTCACTGAGTGTCATGATGAATTCATAAATGATAATCTGCATTTACAATTGATTTCATATTTTTTTACTATAAGACGCTGAGGCGTAAGGATTTGGGCATAACGTCTTGTTCAGCATACCGGCGACAGTCTTTCCGCGGAAAACAAATAAAAAATTAATTTAAAATAAATAATTTAAAAACTAAAATAAATAAATCACAAAAATTAATTCAAAAACTGCAAACACCTTGATAGTTTTCAGTCAAATTAGTATTGGTTTACATAAAAACTGCCCCTTGCGGGGCAGGAGACAAGGTAAAACTGTGAGCAATTTCTACTAGGGTAGTTATTATACACCCTGTTCTTTTTGTACTCTGTATTTGCTCTTTAAATGTTTGCACTCTCTAATAACAAGACGTTTTTACCAATCACATACGGCTACTGAGAGACTGCTCCACGTGGAGTAGGTACTACTACTCGACAGCAAGCATTCTCTTATTGTATTGTCATGTTAACCAATAGATGGCTCCAAGGGTATCGAAATTAGAAAATTATCTGCTCTGAACGAAAATATTTACTGCCTTTTGCTTTATACCTAAGCGAAAAATTGTTTCTTGCTTATGTTTTGTTTTTCTTAAGTCATTTTCGAAACTAGCACTATACTGTGTATTTAAAATTCCAATTATTTAATTTTTTTATGTTTTGATTAATCTAAGACGGAACGTCTTTATCACCAATCAATAAAAATATTAAAAATATTAACGGCTGATTTTCAAATAGTTCCTAGTGCATGTTCAATTTATAAATTGATCTATAAAAACATCATTCCAAATTGACTGAAAAATGTAAGAAAAACAAAGTTGAATTAATACTTGCCGTCTTGAGTAACAGTAACTTTTCTTTAATTAAAACAAACAATTTATACAAAAATTGTGCTTAGTCTACTACAATAATAACAAATTAAAATCAATAATTCTATTTAAGCGAGCAAGATTCATTCACCTTTCATTTTTGTGTTGTAAGCAATTTTTGGGTGAGCCCGCTTCGACCAGCGGTGAATGAATTTTACTTGTTTAATTAGCAACTATGTTCACTACTAGGTTATTGTTATTTTGTTCGTTGTAAATGTAATTTTGTATGTTTATGCATTCATCAACATCCTCCCCCGTCTCATTGAATTTCGGACGTTCTATGATGGTTGGCTGTCGACGTGCTGGCACAGGGATTCCAAGTGCTACTGTGTTAGCTTGTGATGCTCTCTGGTTACGTTTTTTCCACCAGTAATATAGCCCAAGTGTAAAAGCAATGCCGATGAGTATGTAGAATCCGGAATAATGATGCAGGTCATGATAGTTCCATTTACCAGATAGAGAAGCCACCTGATTTTGTTGGTTCTCTATTGCAGCAGAACGTTCGTCTAAGTCCCTCATGTCAACTTCGTTTATTAGCTGCGGCGACCGGAGTGCATATTTAGTCGTAGTATGTTTTGATTGAAAATTTATATGCGCTTTGATTAAATTTGTCTCCGGTATAAGTGATGAGTTTACCTTCATCGGAATCTGATCATTGGAGTTGATATGCTTTGTGGGATGATAGAGCATGCACCTTAGTGCTAGCTGAACAATTCCACTTCCATCCAAGATAACAGGCCATATGAAGTCTTCACAGATGACATTGTATCGAGTTTCCTCGATTATCACATAGAGCCAAGTACTAGGTGTGGTTAGTTTGACCCACTGAATTTCAGGCCCCTTGCTCCGTAATGGACAAAAGGATGATAGTTAGTGAGACGATGGGATGTTGCTGTCTGCAGATTAATTGCTCATGTTTACTGTTATGTAGAGGCGCAAGTCTTCAGTTGTCAATGGACTGAATCTATCTCGATGTGTATTAACCAGCACATAGTTGGTGGAAAGTTGGATGCACACGAGTGACCCTTCATAGTATGCAGGTATTGGTATTAACTTGTATAGATGATAATCCTCTATAGACAAAAGTGGCAATTCAATGTCGAAGAGCACATTTGTTCCAGTTATGCGGATTTTGACGTGCATGGATTTGTATACATATTGGCAGCAATGAGTTTGAACTGCCGTCACCTGGAACTTTGAGCTCTCTAGGGATATGTTCCCTTATGACTTTCAGTTGCTCATTGAGCTGTGGTGGAATGAGCAGGAGCATGTTCCATCGTCCGTGTTTAGCATCCATTACCAGTGAGAGGAGATCCCTTTGTATTTGCTGGAAATTATTTAAATGTAGCAATATGAGGACTACTCCTGATGTGAAACTTTGTGATCAGGTCATATTGAGTTTTGTTCACACCGCGTTTAGTTCTTCCATGTGATCGTGCATCAGTTATAGTTGCAAGTGGACAGTTTAAGTGTTCTTTCGAATAACGTTGACAGTATGTTCGGCAATAGATGTTTGGTTTTTTAATAACTCACGGATAACGTCCTCATTTCCCTTGATCTTGTATTTCTTCGTATTTCTCAGCAAACCCTTGATCTAGTATTCCGAAGAGCTTGTTTGAGATCGTTCCAATGATCTCTAAGGGGGCTCGTTTTTTACGAAGTTTACTCAGTTCATTTTGCTGGTAACGAAGTTCGTTGATTTACTTAGACTGGAGTAGCTGGTACTTGAGCTGAGCTATTGTGGAACTACATTGCTCTTTGTTTTGCAACGTTGCGCAGATCTGAGTTAAGCTTGAGACCATGTCTCTAATTGCCGTAAATTCCTTCCAATAGCTGCCGAGATTGTAGTATACAATCAGACTCCACTCGCTAGCATATAATTGACGTTCACCCAAATCTTCGAAATAAATGCCATCCTTATCGTTAAATTTTGTGATCTGATAAGGTGTTCGGTTTTGTTGGCTATTTTGGCCCAATGAGATTTGGGTGTAGCTGAGCTGCGGCTGAAATTGACGCCCGTCGACTACAACTTTTCTTTGATGGCGTGCTGTCTCGTTCATTGTGTGGGTTACCAGTCCTACGTTTTGTTCCTTTCTGGATAATATATATAGCTTTGATTGTCCGCGAGCGGCAATAGTGATACCTTTGAAATTGGGCGGGTAAACTCCGCGTTTTTCGCACGCAGCCTTATTATTCTCGTTAGCCCATCTTTCCCATGATACATTTCTTTCACTCTTCCAAGAGACCATTTTGCTGGTGGCAGTTGATCGTCTTTAATTATCACAATGTCTCCAACCTTTATGTCAGTGTGTCTTCGTGTCCACTTTGGTCTATATTGAAGTTGAGCAACGTATTCAACTAACCATTTCCGCCAGAACTCTTGATGCATGCGTTCAAGTAGGTGCCGTTTGCTTAGAAGATTGGGGTTAGTCTCTAAACAGCCTTTCTCCGGTACAGTCAGCAGTGGTCGTCCAGTTAGAAAGTGTCCGGGCGTTAATACGGCCAGAGATTCTGGGTCTTCGTTCTATGGGCATAGTGGTCTTGAATTTAAACATGCCTCGATTTGAGTCATTACAGTGCACATTTCTTCGCAAGTTAGTCTCGTGTCACCAACAACTCTTTTCATATGGTATTTAATTGATTTTATTCCTGCCTCTTCGGAATGCTGCGATATATGCTTGCGAAGTCAAATCTGTTACCACTTCTATGTGTACGGATTTAGTACTCAGCCATACAAAAAAAAAGATATAGCCCTTGTGACTCCAGTTTCCTCGACCACAAGCAACTAGCAGTTCAAAAGGTCCAGCGAAATTTACTCCTGTATGTTTGAAAGGAGGATTTGATGTTAACCTGGCGGTTGGCAGCATTCCCATTAACTGTTCAGCCATTTGCGCATTATAGGTACCTATGGCATTTGATGCACTGATGTATATAGCCTTTCACAGTTTTAGGGCCATTCATGATCCAATATTTTTGACGCACTATCTCCAGAGTAAGAGAATTTCCTCCATGTAGCGCCGATTTGTGTGCGTTCTCGATTATAAGAGTTACAAGCTTGCCCTTATATGGTAGTATCACTAGATGTTTACGATCGAACGACATACTGGTATTTTCTGCTCGGTCACCTACCCGTAATAAATCATCGTCACCTAGGAATGGTGTTAGCGAAAATAATCTACTTCTTTTATCAATTTGGCAACCCTTTGAGAGCTAAGCTATTTTCCCTTCAAAGTTTTCGTATTGTATTGATTTTATGTATGGCATAAGAGCCTTATCTAGTCCTCTTGTAAGAAGTTGACCCTTCGTCGTTCATGTACTTTCAGCCTTGTGTTCAGTATAAAGCGATTTACGTAAGCGGTAGTGCGCTGTAATTTTCCAAGTGAATAGACTCTTTCTAATAGCTCTCCATAAACACCTCTGGTTTCTTGCGTCGAAGCATGTGCTTCTAGTTTTCTCTTTTCCAAGTTTATCAACTCTTAACGATTGTTCATAAGTAGTGCCGTATTATATTTTATTTGCCTCAATTTCAGCCATCGAGGTTCCTTCCACTACAATATGCTATATCTGATGGATTATCACTAGATTTTACATGAAATTATCTTGTTGCATCAAGTATAGCTTGAATTTGTGCCACACGGTTCCCTACGAACGTTTTTCACTTATGAGCGTCTACTCGAATCCATGAGAGTACTATTCTAGAATCAGTCTAGGCATAGCACTTTTAAGTTCGGAATATCTAGACTTCGTCTTCTTTCCTCTAGACATGGGACAGTGAGTGAGGAGCGACTTTTGTTTTTGAAGTAATGAGAGGAATTAAGACTTCTACATCAATAACTGTTCTTAAATATACCACCGCACTATAGGCTGCCATGTAGTTGAACTTTGGAAGGAGTTTTAGTATAGTTAATCCAACGGGGGATCTCGATTCGTTCTAGAGAAGGTAGTTCAGCTTTAATCTTTGACCATTCTTTGAGTAAAGTTTCTGGTAAGACTACATCCCAATTAGACCCCCTTCCGAATTTCTTGTAAAACTAACTTGATTTTAATTGTTACTGGAGCTAGCAAACCAATTGGATCAAATATTTTTGCTGCTTGATCTAACTCAAGTTCAATGATAGCTTCATGCAGCTCCTTAGGAATTGTTTTTAGCACTTCACTACTATTACTGCTCCATTTAGGCAGATTAAAACCACCTCCCTTCAGTATGTTAATCAGTTGATCGCTGGCTTGTACCGCTTCGTTTACAGTATCTGCTCCTGATACTACGTCGTTTACATAACTATCGTTTATTAGAACCTTTCCTGCAACAGGGTAGTTATCGCCATCATCCTGGGCTAATTGGTGCAATGTTCTAATATCTAGGAATGGTACAGCAGCTGTTCCGCAAGTTATAGTAGTTAATTTATATTCTTGAATCGGGTTTCCGGGTGAGCCGCGTCATAATATTCTTTGATAATCTTGGTCTCGGACATCTACCTTGATTTGGCGCAACATCTTTTCGATGTCTGCTGTAAATGCTATTCTGTGTTTTCTCCATCTCATCAGGATATGAGTAAACTTTTAGTAGATTGTCGTTTTGCATTTGGAATAACCTGGCCAATGCCAACTTCCGGGAACCATATAAATCTTCTACCTTCTCTGGGTCCTCTTTAAATGGTATAAGTACGGTATAACATCGTTGATGCGTGGTTCTAAAATAATTTTCGGAGGCTGCATCTTTACTAGTTATAATTCTTTCTGCTTCTAGCTCTTCTAATTCCCACTTAAAATCGTTGTGTAAATCAACTTCTGAGACAAAACAATAGATTCTTTTACTTGGTTGTGTCCTTACTTCTCCAGAAAGGATCCACCTCAGCTCTGTTTTTTAAGCTATGGTGGCAGTTGGCTTACTAACTAGTACATCGTTGAGTAAAATTTTCCCATATATGTCTGCGCCTAAAATCAAGCCCATTCGTCCAGGCAGTGCGTAGTCCGGATCAATTAGCAGAAATTCTTGCTTGTTTTTCCAATTGTTTATAGGTTCTACTTTTCCAGCGGGTAGTAGCTTGATGAGTTTTTTAAGACAAATGCTGTCGTTGTTATTTCAAACTTTGATTGGAATCTGGGCTTGATAGTCAAAAGTCAACGCATGAATGAATTCCATCTGTTTTGGTCATTCCAATGCCTGATATTTCTGCATATGTTTTATGTTTTCTTAGTCTGAGGTGTTGATGTGATGAACGATGCTTCTGATCCCTGATCCACAAGTGCCCGTAGTTTTAGAACCTCTCCGTATTCTCCTACTACTGACGCTGTAGGTAGCAAGGCTTTTACGCTTTCAGTGCAATTTGCTGTATGTGTTTGGAACAGTAGTATGTGTCTTTTCGATGGGCTTTGGTGTATCTCTTGGTTTCAAATTGTTTGATTGGTGTAGTAGCATATGAAGCCTTTTGCCACAAAGTTTGCAAGTTTTCCAACTTTTGCAGTCTTTAACAAAGTGTCCCTTCACTAAGCAATTTTCGCATAGCTTAATTCTTCGCACTGCGTCATTTCGTTGCTGCACAGTCAATTTTACGAACTCTTCACAGGTATATATAGAGTGATCTGCTTTGCAGAACATATATGAACGAGTTACTTGCCAGTGGTGCACAAATATAGAGTTGCCTTTAGTATTCAAACTTTTGTTTATTGTTAGTGTTTCCAGACCCTGGAAGCGAGTCTCTATAAACTCCAAGAAGGCTTTTAAAGTTTGTATTTCTCTGGGCTTAGTTAGAGAGAGCTCATATAGACGATGAGTCTCTCTGTCCAGCTTCTGTGTGAGAATGCATAGTAAAAGTGGATCCCACTGAGTGGTAGCTATCCCTATGTTATTTATAGCTATCTGTCGTCGTATCGTGCAACCTTTTGCAGCCTTCTGCAGACTCTTGCTTTAATTCTGGTTGATTTAGCAAGACCAGAATTTGTGCTGCAACTAGAAGTCTTTGATTATCAAACCTCTTATTAAATGTTTTCCAGGCTGCTTCATAATTTTCGTTTGTCGTTTGTAGGTATCTTACAAGCTCTGCTGGTTCTCTAGTCAGATTAGTTTTCAAGTAGAATAATTTCTCTGCCGAAGCTATTTTCTATTTGCTTCAGCTAAGGCTGTAAATTAATTTAAATTATTAACAAGCAGGACACTGGTTCCTTAGTTAAAGTAAAAAGACCGAGCCGCTGGACACTATGTTCCAGTGGATGATAACAAAACCTCGGCTGCAGACGCTAAGTTCCACAACTTAATTGTGCCTGTAGAGTGTAAGCTCCACAGTCTGCTAGTACTTCTGAAGACACTAAGTTCTACAGAAAGCGCTGGAAGGACCAATGAGAAATGTATGAAATTCAAAGTTGAATAATACTCGCCGTCTTGAGTAACAGTAACTTTTCTTTAATTAAAACAAACAATTTATACAAAAATTGTGCTTAGTCTAGTACAATAATAACAAATTAAAATCAATAATTCTATTAAAGCGAACAAGATTCATTCACCTTTCATTTTTTTGTTGTAAGCAATTTTGGGGTGAGCCCGCTTCGACCAGCGGTGAATGAGTTTTACTGGGTTAATTAGCAACTACGTTCATTACTAGGTCATTGTTATTTTATTCGTTGTAAATATAGTTTTATATGTTTATGCATCCATCAACATTGACCATATATAATTTACTTATTTGTAATTATCACAATTTATACTCGCAAGGTGGAAATATTTTTACAAACGCAGATTTGATAAACATTACCGAACAGGTTGAATTTACTAAGCGGCGGCAGGTAGACAGACTTTTGTAGATAAAAATGAAATTTTCAGTATAAAATGAATCACTATGGAAATATGGGAATTTGGGCGCCACTAAATCGTTAGATCACTTTTTTATCCTATATCCTAAAATAATAAGACTTTAATTCCTAATCATTTATGAAAACATAATTATTTAAATTAAAATTAAATTTTTCACTGATTAAATATGATTTCAGAGTTCTCGGATGTACCTACATACTACCGTGGATATTATACTATACATACTGCCTTATTTACAATTTTTCGAAGCACTCCTATTTGGCTATCAAAGTTATCTCTAGGTTGTGCGCTTAAAATTTACGATAAGCTGTGATGGTTATTGATTTAGTATATGTACTCTCAAAATTTCTAAATTACTTGATCTTCCACTGATAAGGACACATTAAGTTTTAACACTTCAGCGAAGCCAGATCTTTGTCTTCAGTTAGTCACTGCGAATAGGTACCTACTATCGCTTCCCGGGACTTTGTTATTTGAAGCTATTTTAGACAGCATTATACTATACACATCAGAAGTGCACACCTTCGTTGATTGCATTTGAAGTACTATTTGATCCGCATACACAGTAAAAAATATTTACATCAACTTGGTGGAAACAATTTGTGCCACCACATTGATGGAAAGTTCCATAGAAGATGGAATCATTCAATGTACACAACTTTAATGGAAAATTGATTTACATAAATGTGGGTAAATTACGTATTACCTATTACAAGGTAATGTTTTTTACACTAGTAAAGTGGACAGCTACCTAGATTTTCTACAATTTTTTTCGATGCAAAATAGGGAAATATAGAGAAAATCGAGGGAATCTCTTTCCCTAAATTAGTGAGTTCTCCATTTAATATAGGTAAAAAAGCAGAAAATCTATTTAAATTTTTCCCAACAAATTTAGGGAAATATGCCAAATATGAATGGAAATACTACCTTACAATTAGTTAGTTGTGAACTAAAGGTAGGCACAAAAGCAATGGTTCAATGGGCTGGTTTTCATCTGAATTAGTCAATTGCACATTAAAGTTAGAGAGTAAATTACATGATTTGTATGCAGATTTCTCAAAATTATAGCATTATTTTGTGTTTTGGGGAAAACTTTTTTCATTATTTGGTTATTCGAAGTACCTGCTGCCATATTTTTGATAGCAAGAAATAATGCCATATTCGTTTAAAATCTACATAAATCATGTAATTTACTGCTTGCTTGGGTACCTGTAATTAACTAATCCATATTATGTAAATAAAAATTTGGCGCATGAATAAAACAATCAATTATGAAAATGTCATTTAAATTAAATTTATTTCAATATAAAAAAAACACAATTGGCAGTACTGTCATTAAGTATCTATAAAAACTTGTTATTGTTATATACATGAATTCTGGTTAAATCTGCTTTAGTAACCAGTCATTAAACAGAAATTTTACAAAAGTAAGAAAGGGATTGGTTAATAAGAGAGGAACATACTAAATGACATTAAGGGATAAAATTACAAACTAAGCTTGATTTATTCGAAATATTGGTCTCGTGTGTACACCACTCAGCCTCCAAAAATTATTTTATTTAATAATTTATTAGATTTTCTTTTTCTTTCAAAGACTATGTCAATGTATCGTGCAGATTAGGATCCAAAGATGATTAATAGATATTACTACTGTTCTAACTTTTGAAATTATTAAAGATTCATGAATAAGAATAAAAATCTCATGTCATTTAGTACGTATTTCCTCTATATGAATTTTGTTTTAAAATTAATTAAAAGCATATGAAGTTTGCTTGCATTTCATTCAAATTAACATATTTTTCTCATGTTTTAAAATCTTCATACAAAGAATGATGCAAAATGAGAATTTTTTTTTCAAATTTGTTATAAACTTTTAAAGGATAATAATCGTACAAATCATTATAGTTAACTTTAGATATTTCTGTTAATTCCTGTTCGATTTCAGCAAATCCTAGATCTTCATTTATTGAGATAAGTACTTTATGTCCAACAAAAATAATTATTTCATTTTCAATGTTAAATAATATGTTTATTATTTGCAAGCCCAAATATTTATTTGGCTCCATTCTAGTACAAAATAATACATGATTTGGAATATAATAAATCCCTCGAAACAAAATTTTTTTAGTGAAAGCAAAATTCGTATAATTTTCAATAATTGATGCAACATATTGCCATATATGATTTGGTAAAAATGAAATAGAAAGGCTATTCTCGACAATGATTTTATTATTAAATAACGTGCCTTCGCTGTAATAAGCTTGTAACAGTTGATGCTTCTCAGCTAAAAATTTTACAACGTTTTTATAGCTGGAGTACTTTTTTATGACTTCTTTGAAATATTTGTTCTTTGATTCGAACCTAAGAGTCCAAACGCGAATCAAAGGGCCATATGCTCTGCATAGTTTTCCGTAATGAGTTAGGAAGTGATGCTTTGGTTTCGGTAGATTTTCTGGAAACTCGGTTGCTCGTAAGGTCAAGTAATCTGTCACTAGGTTATCTAAAAAAATTGTTTGATTTTCTGACAAAGAGGGCGCCATCGCTATGTTTACTATGTTGTTTAACAAAAGTATCATTTTCCAACATGGGTCTTCAAAATTTTCAACACTACCTAACATGGCAAATGGTAGAAATTGGAGTAACAATCTGTTTTGCATAGCGTGACCGTACAATTTTCCATTCTTAAAACAAAACTCTGCAGTAAAATTTTGATTCATTTTGTCTAATGGTATATTTTTGTAAATATATTGAAGCTTCGACTCTGTTATCCATTTACGGTCTTTTATTATTTTGTTTAATATCAATGGAATGTCGTATAAAAATATTCCCTCAAAAATATCATGTGCAAGGCAGGGCGGTAGACCTCTTGTTACGTGAAAGTACTTTAAGTCATTAAGAAGGCAGTTATTTTTTAATCCATTATATAATTTTAGTTCGTTGGACGAGTTCAGCACTTGTAGATCGGACTTGTATGTTTCTGGCGTTCTTATTTGATATTTGCTTATGGGATTGTTCTGGAAATCAATTCGAGTGGCATAGCAGTATCTACAAAAGTGATTCGAAGTGCTAAAGCTCTCAATATAACCACCCAGCGTTTCTAAAATAGGTGCGTAATAATAAAAGCAGTCCTTGTGCTGATTATTTTTCCCAAGATTTATCTGCCTTGGTTCAATATAGAAAAAGTTTTTATGATAGTACTGTTTTCGCTTATAGGAACTTTTAAACTTATCTAAATTAAACGGAAACCTGTTTTGTTCATCACTATTTTCTTTTAAGTTACTCATGAAACTTTTTATATTAGTTTCTAATAAATTATTATTATTTAGAGCTATTTGTAATTCATTTAAAAGGTACAAATTTATTGAATCCTTCAGAGTTTGAACCATATCAATAATAATTTGAATACTAGGTGCTGTTATCAATTCCTTAGATTCTAATTTCAACAAACCTAAAGCTATGGTATGTTCATCAAAGCTATTCGATTGAACGTTATGGCTATCTTCTTCAATAGTATGAAGAAAGCTTTCTTGACATTCAATACTTTCATGAACTTCTTCCATAAATTGTTCATTTTGATTCCTTATGAGCAATCCATGTTTTCTATAAAAATGAGTTCGATAAGACGTCAACCGAGAGTATGCTTTACTGCAATTTTCAAAAAAACACGGAACCACGTTAATATTGTCGAAATGTGCCTTAACATGTCGCAAAGCATGTTCTAAAGGAATGTTTTCTTTACACACTTTGCAAGTAAAAATGAGAGAATTCAACTTACTGGAGTATTTATGGAATCTTCTTAAATGAGATCTAAACGAAAAATATTTTTTAAAAATTAATGAACATCCATTGAACTTACAGTCGAATACTGCATTTGGTAAATTCTTATGGCTATGTAAATGAGATACGTAAATACTAAAGTTATTAAATTGCTTATTACAATTAAGACAATTTTGCATTTCAAACATATTATTTATATATATATACTATATATATTTTTACAGTAAAAAAATAATTGTAAAATAAACGTTCTGGGAACGAATTATTTGTAACACTTAAAACTAAGTGAATTATTAATGAATTACAAGTCTTTTAATTTATTCATTGCTGTTATTACCTTATGTAATATAGAGTTAGTTTTCGCCCGCGAAGTTCTTGCTTTGCTGTCTTTTACGATAATCTTAGCTACTTGAAATTGCAGAAATTCTAACGTCAAACATATTTCTTTTGGGTAGCAAATGTTGATATTGAAAAATGCGGAATATAGACATGCCAGCGCCTCTTCAAAATTGGTAGAATCGCAAATGATGTGGTCCTCAATACATATATAATATATGTTCCCATAATTCGTGATATCTCCTCCTAAACACAAAAATGTGCATTTCTGTTTTCTTTAAGAATTTAAAATCATGTATACCTGAACAAAGAATAATTGGAGTTGGAACGTGTTTAACAGATGCACGCATTTCTTCTTT
Source organism: Dioctria rufipes (assembly GCA_963924295.1). Lineage (NCBI taxonomy): Eukaryota > Metazoa > Arthropoda > Insecta > Diptera > Asilidae > Dioctria > Dioctria rufipes. The sequence continues at coordinate 14,784,706 of OZ002745.1, forward strand.
AGTAACGCATTCCTAAAAATATATGTAAAAATATATATATAAATATGCACGTAAAGTACTACTAAGATAAAGAAATTTTGAATTTTTATTTAGAAATAAATAATATTAACCTCAAAATTTCGAAATATTGTTTTCAAGTCTTCTTTGAAATAATCAGCGGAGTACTTCAGTACAGCGTGTAGGCATTGTGTATTCAGGCTACTTTTGGACAACTTTCTTATTTTACTCATATTAATTGGCATGTTTTGTTTTATATTTTCGAGTAAATTTATATTATGCAATAATTGGAAGTGCATAAGTAGATATTTTCTTTCAAACAATATGGGCCAGTTCTCTAAAATTTGCCCAATACTTTTGATCCCATCAAAATTCAAAAACACTCTCTGATCTGGGAAAGTAAATCTAAATACTTCCTCTACCTTATTTTCATTCCTATTTGCTTTCATAATTTCAGATTTTAGCCAAAATCGTTGGTTTTCTTTGGCGACTAGTACATCTGAGGTTGGGATATTTCTTCGTTTTCTTCTAGATTTTAAAAGATTGTCTTCTGGAGTGGTACTTTTACGTTTTAGATATTTAATGTGCTCTTCAAATTTTTTCATCAATGTTATATTACCATCTCCAATAATCTTTCCAGTTTCCTCATCCTTGTCAGCAAAAGTAGCACTAAATTTTTCGCAGATTTTTTTAGTTATTTCTCGAATTATTCTTCGAAAGGGCTGTGCATATATTTTTATAATTTCAGCACACGTTGCGGTAACGAAATCAGAGTATTCTTTCCTATCTAAACGGTTTCCGGCAAAAATTTTATCACAAACAGTGACAGGAAGTTTTTCAAACGGAATCCTAAAATCACTATTATTATTTCCAGTGCTAAGAAATTCAGGTAAGAAAGATGAGATTGTAGATATTGTATCAGTATTAGTATCGACATCAGAATTTCCTTGTTTTTCTATGTGTACGATGCTGACACTTGATGTTACTATAAAGACCTCTTTTGCATAAAATTTTAAGGCCTCAGCATCATCAATCATTGTTCCATCTAACAGTGTCAGTATGTCTCCGAATATACCTTTCTTTCCTGCTGAAATTTATGTATAATAAGCTTTTTTTTCTGGGCTAATGAAAAATACTTTGTGTTTTTGGGGTTCACTGGCTTTATTATGAAAATACTTTGCAAGTCGCTTCAACCTTTACTCTGCCTCAAAAATTTTCAAAATGTCTTACCATATCTTCAAAAGCTTTTTAGTTACACAAATGGAAGTGTCATTTTACAGGAATTCGACAAATGCCCTGAATGGACCATATCCGATTTTGATGAAATTTCACTGCTATTAAGAATAAAAGCAACCTTCTTGTGAAATTTCGTCAAAATCGGAGATGGTCCACAATATTTGTCGATTTTCTGTGTAAATAAAAATTTAGCTAGCTCAAATGCCCTATTCCCTGTGCGCAGTAGGGTGGTCCAAAAAACAAAAGTGCTCATTCAGAAGAACTTTTAGCTGTTGTAATTTTAAACTTCAATGCAAAATTTCAGGGAAATTCATCAATGTTTAGAGGTCGCCAAAATTCGAAAAAAATGTTATTTCTTATTGTTCTGGACTTTCAGGAAAACTGTTTCAACATTTTCTGGCATACCTTTATAATTTGACAATATTTTTCCTTGATTCTTATTTTAAATTAAAGGGAACATAGTTATGAACTTATGGCAGTGAAAGTCGTTTTAAAAAATTAAATTTTTTTATTTTTTATCAATTTTTTAAATCGAAAATTCGGAATCGGAGCTCCAATTTTTTAACTTCGTGGCAATTTTTTTGTAAATGAAAGTGGCGTGCGGGGATGATTTTCCTACTAAGTATAACGTAATCTACAGTCGATTATCTTTCTAGCGACTATACCCTAAGGGGCATGTAGTGTATGAACTATTTTCAAAAGCTTTTTCTTATAAATTACAAAGAATATGTACCGCCCATAAACGTTTCGACTTTGAACAAATTACATATCTCTTTTGCAATAATTTTTTATACCTTTTTAATATAAGATTGCATCTGTTGAAGAATTTTATGAGGTTTCATATATATTCCAATCTAAAGCAACTTATTTTTATAAATGTTTTTATTTGAGCTGATTGTCTATAAATTGTAAAACACTTAACTGGAATCTAAGTAGTGAATTTAAATATAGACATATAGATATATATGTTTTTTCATTTATTTACATTTTTTTGCTACAGGAAGTCAAAAAAACAACATCACTTAATCAGGTTTATTAATAATCATCCCTACTCTTGGAAAACAAATACAGAATATCAGACGTCAGATGATTGCGTCGAACGAAGTATGAGTTTGACTTCATGTAGCAAAAAAATTTAAATAAATTAAAAAAAAACACATATATCTAATGTCTATATTTAAGCTCACTACTTAGATTCCAGTTAAATGATTTACAATTCTATAGACAAAAATAAATTTTCGTGCAATGAGCTCACATAAAAACATTTATAAAAAATAAGTTGCTTTAGATTGAAATATATATGAAACCGCGTAAAATTCGTCAACAGATTCTCTCTTATATAAAAAAGGAATAAAAAATAATTGCAATAGAGAGATGTAATTGGTTCAAAGTCGAAACGTTTATGGGTCGGTACATATTCTTTGTAATTTATAGAAAAAAGCTTTTGAAAATACTTCATACACTATATGCCCCTTAGGGTATAGTCGCTAGAAAGATAATCGATTGTAGATTACGTTATAGTAGGAAACACATCCACGCGCGCCACTTTCCTTTACAAAAAAATTAAAAAAAAATTTAAAAAATAGGAGCTCCGAGTCCGAATTTTCGATTTAAAAATTTTTTAAAACATAAAAAAAATAAAAAAAATTTTAAACGACTTTCACTGCCATAAGTTCATAACTACATAAGTTCCCTTTAATTTAAAATAAGAATCAAGGAAAAATTTTGTCAAATTAAAAAGTTATGCCAGAAAATGTTGAAACAGTTTTCCTGAAAGTCCAAAACAATAAAAAACATTTTTTTTTCGATCTTGGCGACCTCTAAACATTGATGAATTTCCCTGAAATTTTGCATTGAAGTTTAAAATTACAATAGCTAAAAATTCTTCTGAATAAGCATTCAGACATTTAACACTTATGTGCCTCATATGTTGGTATGTATGTATGGTTAGATAATAGAAAATTAACAACGCAGCTTTGAGCTCCCTGTGTGTCACAACACTTTGACGGAAAATTCTAACTTCATTTAAAGTAGCACTTTTATTAATTGAAATCTAATAGCTTTTAAAGCAAATGAACCTGAGAAACACACACACACACAGTGCAATTTAGGTATTAGGCCGACCACATACGGTCAGTTAAAAATGCGATTTTGTTGTACAATTTTAAACTGTAAGTTCAATACATTAAATCCTGAATAACTACTCTTATTCCGATTCGCTTTAAAATCACGACAAACTGTACCATTTTAACTGAGCGTACGTGGCCGGCTTTAAAACTGCATGTAAATAACTGCGTAATATTTTCTTTAAGCAAATATGAAATTTAGTTACTTACCTTCTTGTAATACAAATTCCAGAGTTAATTCTTTTGGCTCTACGCCAATTGACTTTTTAATGCTTTTACTAGAATCCCAAACTTTCAAAAACGAGTTCATTGTACCGAACACAAGAAAACTTTTAATTAAACTCACGTTTACTTTCACTTTCCTTCAACACTGAATACGTACTGGCTTAATTCTTCACATGAAATGACGGCATAACCCTTCTCTGCCAGGTCACGCCATCAAAATCCATAAAAAAATACTAAAAATATCTCCAAAAAGGGGAAAATTTTATCGTGCGGGTGAAAAATCTCGCTTTTGGAGATTTTAATACAAAAATTCAGTGGAATAATTCCACCAAGCAGCATTACCAGACATGCGGACTTAGATTAAATCGGAAGGCGGATATCTAACCTTTCCGTGCGGTAATTTTTTTATTTTTTAGCAAAAATGTGTTACATGAATTCTTTCTTTCTGTGTTCCATGGAAAATAAGTGTGCTTGTATGAAAAAATATTTAATATACAACTGGATAGCCAAAAATTTACCGTGAATATTTTCTGCAATTAAAGATTTTTAAAGAGAAACCTATTCATAAACAAAAATGTTCAAAATGTCAAACGAAAACTATACTAAGAACCTGAAATGAGTGCAAATATTTCTATATAAATTCCAACGGAATAGCAATCCCATTAAATTCATATTCAGTGCAATAAATGAGTCCCATGAAAATCAATGTTAGGAAACGTACCAACTAAATTTTGTTTTATTAAGAACCATATTTTGAAATTCTGGCAATGCTGCCGGCACGCTAATGCAATTTTACACATAAATTTGTAGAATTAATCCCCTTTTTCTGTGGAAAATTAAGAAATACATATATTTGAGGGAATGCTTCTACAAAATTTGTGTAAATTTCCGTCAGAAATGGGAATTATCAGCTATCTGAATACAATATTACCATATTGCAGGTATTTTTCAGTTTGTTTAATGGAAATGTGACGGAAACAAATGTAATTAATATGGTGGAGTCCATTGTGCTATTGAATTCTACACAGAATTAATATATAAATATTTTTGCCGGTTTCAAAATTACCTCGAAAAAATGGAAAATATGATTAAATGAATGGAAATGTTTACAATTTATGGATTTTTGCATAGCATTTATCGACCAGATAATCAGTATAATTTACTTTTGCCTACACTTTAGGGAATTTATCGTTGGTTTAGATATTTTTAGTGATTCATCCATAGAACTTTCTATTAATAACTACATAACAAGGATTTGAGTACATTTTTTATGGAAAAATCGTACCTCAAACAAGTGTAAAGCTGCATTATTTTTTACTGTGTAGCTCCTTATTTTAGGTTTACTGTTCCTTGTACAGAAGGCACGGACTTATTATATGTAGAACGCTCATATAGAACATTGTTCTTTTCGTCGTTTGATAATAGCGTCAGTTTGCGTGCATCTTTTTCGTGAATTTTTTCAAGTGGTCCTATGTATCTAACAATAAAAGATCTTAAGACTACTGCAACATGTTGCGGTCGCAATTATGAATTGGTCTTGCTAAATGACCCTATCGAGCTCTGGGGCAATAAGATCTTACAAACACTTCTGACTGGATTACTTTTAAATGATGTTTTTTATACAAATCAGCCGTTAAATTTATAAGGAATTTCGCGAGCCTATAAGTTTCACTTTCAATTCCAGTTAAGGGGGGTTACCACCGAAATCTTAAAAACACGAAAAGTTAATACAAATTTACTGCAAATCTGTGCGTACTATCATGATAAAAATTGTACATAGTTAGAGAAAATGCATAAACTTAGGTAATGACGTGTCAAAAATAAAGATTTCGGGGTTTTATATGTATTTAATTAGCTTTAGAAAACTTTGGAATTCATGAAATTTGTAAAGTTTAGTACATCAAAACGTAATAATGGTACATTAAATAGATAAATTTGTACTTGAGTATGGAAGATCTTGGACTGAAAGAGGAAGTGACGGAAAGAAAACCAGACAAAAAATTTTGGTTACTAATATATTTTAGTTTGAAAGTTGCTATTTTCCCAGACAAATACCTACCAAAATTATGATATTATTTCAATGAAGTTCAATTTGTAACAAAGATCGAACCTTTTTCTGTTTATTTTGAAAAAATAAAATTTTTTAGTGCAATGATAAAGGAAATAAAGTCAATAATGTTAATGATGGTAACGGCAAAAATTTCTTGGTTTATTATATTTTGCATACAATTTGGCGTTTTCAATTCATTCTATCATCGTCAGATGGAGTAATGTGCTTTTGGAAGGCTTTCATTTGTTTTGAAAGCTCAGCGGGCTGTAGTTGTGTGCTTGGAGAGTGTGTGCCGTTATTTTCTGCATTAGGTATATGTATGTGTGTAGATTTCCCGGAATATTTGAATTTTGATCATTGGTAATTTGTTCATTTTTGCTTTTGAGGCGAGAAATTTTTTGCCAATTCTATTATGGTTATAGGCAACGAATTGTGAGTAACTATTATTTAATCATGGGACGTATTAGTAAAATTCGGGCCAATAATTATGGAATAAAGAAGTGAAAACTGAATATTGTTAGGTATGTAGATCTGTGTATATGAAAAGGAAATAATCCTATAAATGTACAAATTTGTGAAATGTGATTTTGAATTTGTGAAATGTAAATGATTTTGATAAAATTTTGGAGGAAGGTTGGCTAAATTATAAATAGTTATTTTTTGTTGCGTTCCATTTATGACCCCGTTTTAGTGAAGCTGTAGAAAGGACAAAATGGAACTTTTTAAAGTTTTGAAGAGTTGTTTTTCGAATATATGTATGTAATTTAGAAAACTGAACCAAAATTGATGAGGTGTAGTGAGTTGTCACGATTATATACAGTGTGTACCAATTTTTTGACTACAATCGATTATCTTTCTAGCGACTATAATTACTACTAAGTACTATTAATTTATGTATGAATTGTTTTCAAAATGCGATTTTCGAAGAAGAAGAATTTTTACAAATTACAAAGAACTTGTGTCGACCAATAAAAGTATCGGGTTTGCACCAATGACATCTTTCTTTTGAAATTATTTTTTTAATTCTTTTTTATCTAAGAGGGAATCTGCTGACGAATATTTACGCAATTTAATATATATTTCGGTAAAAGCAACTTCTTTCTTATAAATGTTTTAATTGAGCTCATTGCACGAAAATTATTATGAGCGTTCCATTCTCAGGTACTTGCAATGCTCACTTGATCGGGTTAATCGTCCTCTTTATATAGCGATTATACCTTTCGATTGGCCCGTCCCCTCTAAAAGTTCGAGTTGCTGTCATTATGTGATGAATCTTTTTATCAATGCAGTATCGGTATCGCCTAAATTCATTTAAAGAAAAATCAGTTCTTCTGTAAGTACCGAAATAAATAGCTAATTCATCCAAAGCCTTTATAACGGGACCAATTTATACTCCCTTTAGAATGGGCTCGCCCCTTGCTTCATAGTGTTGTTTTTGGTAGATTTATTCGCCGTATTTTACGCATGCTTTGAAGTAATTTTTGACACTACTGCCTCCTTGAATAGGTAAACTAGCTGACCTTTCTGGCAACCAAAGATCTGCACGGAGTAACTCTAGCATTTTTTCGAAATCGACTAACGTGGCTCTCACAGCGAATTTCTGCCGCAAAGAATCAATTAATTTTTTGAATACCACCCGCGTCCTATTTTAAGTGAATAGAACTATAAAATGGGTAGAAATAAGAACTTTGTGGACCAGAGCAAAAATTTGCCTTTGGGAGACACCTTCTCAAGAAGAAATACTGCTTTACATTTATTTTTAATTTTTTTTTTAATTGAAATCGTTGCACACTCTTAACTTTTAGTGAATTCTTTTCTGAGACTCGGTGTAACCACCGCCACCGAATCTACCACCACCACACCAGTAGGGAAGAAAAGAGCACGGGAATGGTAGATTTGATGGCAGTGTTAACATCGAGTCGCAGAAAAGAATTCACTATTTGCTAATTATATTGCTAATCTTTCCCAGTTACAGTAACTCCGACTAGGCTAATCTGGTTGGATTGCGTTTCTTGAAACATGAAAAATTTTATGCGAACAAAATTGAGGAATTAGATAGAGATAAAATTGTATATATGTACATATATAGCTACTAAAATCAGATTAGAAAATCTACAGACATATCTCAACCCGAAAATTGTGTTGTTGGTAAATTCAAATCTAATTCTCTAAAGTAGTTCTTTGGATATCTAGTTAATAAAATGGTAATCTGACAACGTGTGAACATTGCAAAAATTATATGGTAGGTATATTACAACTCAGAATTCTTGGAAGAGTTTTATTTGATGACCGGCTTCAGTCAAATAAAATTGCCCAAGCAATAAATAGTGCCAGACAAATTACACGGAAGAGTGTCTGATCAACAGCACAGAGAGCATAAATTTCGTTCGCTCATTGCCTGCTCCTCAACAAAATTCTAAGAAAAATCCGACAGCCAAATTTAAAATCTCGCCATGCCTATGCAATTCAACCCAACCCACTGACTTATAAGTCAGTGATTCTACCCTACTGCTGTGCAGATGCCCAACATGCTTTGGAGTACAATACAGACGAATATCACAGCATCATATAGCTTTGCATGTACATATAGTGATTTGTTTCAATTTTAAAATTGCATACTTTTATGCGTTTATGTTCACTAAGCTTTTGGAAACAGAAATCGTGAGCTTTTTTTTTGTGTTAACCCCCCTTAATGTAAAAAGAAAATGAAAACCATCGAAATTTGTTACTTTTAGGATTTATTGAACTGATTCTTTGATTCTCTAGCTAATTCAACAAATGGTAGATACAAGAACGTTTATTAACTAAATTTACTATTTATAAAGAAACAACGTTTTTAATTTTTCAAGACGATTACCTCCACACTAACTGTTCTTGGGGCTCAGGGAAATCTTCTTTCCCAAAACTTATTCGATTTTTGCTGACGTAGTGTCTGGCAAAAGTATATTAACGAAACTTGATGTTTTTATAATTTTGAGCTCCAGCGTTTGTATGTGAGAATATTTGATTATGTACATTGGAATAAATATGGGAACTTAAATATATTTTGAATTCGCGAAGAGTTTTCCTGTGGGAATGTAAAAAATGGAGATAGGACAATTAACGGCTTTTTATATTAAGTGGCCAAAAATCGATTGCTTACATGGATTTGAATTTGTACCTATATCAGGCTTTGTATCATCATCATTAGTATTTATTGTAGCTATGCCTGTAACAATATTATCTATAACACCTATATTCAGCATATCAATAATGTTGAAAACACCTGATCTAGTTACATATTAATAGTAGCATGTCTCAAGAATCTGCTTTGGGGCTCTTATTGGTATCTTGGTATTCACAAAGACATGCGTATATATATACATATGTATATATGTCGACAATATTGAGATTTATTACTCCAGACAAGTTGATTTAATAGAAGATAAAGTAAAAATTAACGAACCCTAAAAGTGTTGCGCAAAAAGAAAAGTTCCGTGCGTAAATTGCATTCCAATAACTTTATATTATTGTTGATTAATTTAATTGAAATAAATTACTTTTCGTGTTATTTCTTTTTTAGTATGTTTAGCTTGCTATGAATGAATACAAAATTTAAACGAGATGTTTTCTGAATTTCAGGCTGCAAGTACTTAAAAGAAACCATCCCGGTCGTACAGCTAACTTGCTCTTAAGGTAAGCGGTCGATTATTTTTATATTAGTTTTATTTTACTGGAATTTTTTTTAAATTTCATTTTTATCCTATCGAATTTCTTTCTAAGAATATTATTTATTATGCAATTTATGGAGCTATCTGTAACAATAGCACCGAAATATTTATTATGCAAATACATATATATGCAAATGAAACGCTCGTTTGTTTTACCTCTGTTCTGTTTGAGGTAAGGTTTACACGTAATGGTACTGTAATGATTGAAAACGTTTAGCGTACATATACTATGGTAAAGGTCAGATAGTTTGAGTGAGATATTGTTTACACCATCTATTCCTTGTTGGCTTTTAATGTGAAAGTTTAAGCAATTATATATGAAGAGACCAAATACAGCGTAATGAATAAAATAATAATAGAATCCAGTGATTTAAATCAAATCTCAGTCTCTAAAAACAAAAAATCGGTTAAAATCATCAGCATCAGTAGTATTTTGAAATGAAGGAAAATAGAAATGAGAAAAAACCTCTGAAATTATTTATGTTTTATTTTGTTTGTTTGTTTAGTGTAAAATTCTGCTTTAAGTACATTAATCAAAGCCTCAAAACCGAGTCTTCATATAAATAATTCTACATCACGCACTAGGTACATGAGTCAGTCATCGAAAAAATATCCACTCCTCTAGTAAACGAAAAGAGATCTTTCAGAGCCTACTTGTGATCGTTATCTATATAAAAGGGTTAAAAAAATCGTCATCCAGCGTCAGTTATAGTGCCTAGCTACATATGCTATGACGGAAAGAGCCAAAACATATCAATGAATAATTTATTAAGAAACCATCGTAGAAAGAACTTTAAATTCAATTCCAGGAGGTCTTGACACCAGCTTCTTCATAGCTTAATCCCAAAAACATAAAACCGAAGATTGAGTTTCTTCCAGCACTCATCGACGTAAGTCTCTAAAGAAAGTCTCTAAAGTCAGAAAGTAGATAATTTTTTTAACTTAAGTAATTTTCTCCAAAGACATATTATTAATTCATATTGTATATCTAAATAGTGCCTACCTGATTGTGCACATAAGTTCCTTCTATTGCTATTACAATATTACTTCAAAAATTATATTAAATTATAGTAACAAAACTTTTCTACAATAACAGGACCATTACGCCTTACCATAAACGAAGTCGATATTTTCTATAAAAAGAACTAACGTCTTTCTGATATTTTAGATTAAGGTTGGGTGTTGTGACTATATCAAAACTTCATTGAACTCTAAATAATTCCAGGTTGATATCTCTCTGGTTTGAATAAATTCCTTTAATACTTTTAGGCTCATGTGAAGCAGTCGGTTGAATGTCCTAACGTAGGTTCACACATCTTACAAAATGATCTGATTTTCTTTCCATCCAATTTGATCTGATTCAGTTGCTTCCACCTGGCTTCTTCAAATTTATTGTACCTTTGATGATATGAAATGAAAAGTCATCTACTTTTTGAAAATTTGCCGCAGGATAACTAGAAATCGTACTGGCATTACAGAAGAAGCTGTCTGTTAAAGATATTTGTGATTTCCACCAGATCATCAGCAAATCTTCGCTAAAACAGTAGCTCGTACCTTTTTCACTATATAAAGCAAATGTAAGCAAATTTTTAGTTCGATTGAGTAATTGAGTAATTCAGTTTTATTCTATTGAGAATTGTTCTCAATTTTGCTTTTCTTGCTTTTATAAGCGACTCTACTTTCCTTCGGTAGTAAAAGTGACCAGCAAAAAAAATTCACTTCACAAAATAAAAACTGATCAAAAAACAAAACAATCAAATTATTGTATGTTCGTCCCTTTTCTTTACGATCGCTTGCATTGTGCTTTCAAAATAAAATTGCTAGAAATGGGTCTGCTGTTAGCAAAGAAAACAGTAATAATTATCACGTCGTTTTCCCCTTTTCCGAAAGTTAAAAATTGCTTCTTTGAATTTGGATTGGCGAATGCATAAAAACACACATTATCTGGCATAACGAAAGTTGTTTGCATTTAAACTAATACCCCTTTACAATTCCCCATCTCCTTGTATGTTTATCTCTTTTACAATTCTATATTTTGGTCATAAGAGAGAGAGAGACAGAAAATAATGGTAAGCGTCACATTGCCAAAGTTTACCTAATAATAAGTTAAGAAGCTGTAGAGCAAAATGGGCAAATTTCTGGTGTTTTTTAGAATGAAACAACTAATTTCATATACCTACTTTCGTCTTTTGCATGAATGGGGGAAAAGAACTTGTCTATGCACTACTGTAGTGCAACTGAGACAACGAGTTAAAAACAAAAATCGAGAGAACGTAGAATTACCCGAACGACAAAATCTTATTAAATCCCTCAAAATCCTTTCAACCTATTCATAATAATGTACTTCGGGCCACACTACTTCCCATTTTTAAGAAAAAGATAAATTTCGCTTTGGCCCAGATGCTGAAAGGAGATGTAAAATTCCTCTCAAATGAAATTCTCATTTTTCCCGAAAATATCAGAGAATTCAGCATGAGTTCTCCCACTTAATCTCTTCATAGCAAAACGAATGTAAACAGAAACACATGCTGTTCAAATATCATAAGATTACAGCAACAACATGTGTCCTTCTCTAGTCATTTCACAACAACAACATGTGTCCTAACATTATCAATATTTCATGAAAACCGGTTTTCACAAAAGCGCGGGAGCATTTTATGAGAGTAAAACGTGAAAACTCCACCCCTTCTCATTTATTTACGAAAATGAAACATTTGCTATTCTGTTTCGGTGCATGCAACTTGCGCTTTCACATTTTTTATCTTTATTCATAAATATTTTAAAGAGAGTTTGATTTTTTTTTCGATTTTTTTTCTTTCTTCCTTCCTTTTCTTGCCGTGTGCATTTTAAATGTAAAACACTCGGATATCTCACCAGCTTCTTAACTTATTATTAGGTAAACTTTGACATTGCCTTCCCTCTTCGAAATGTTTTTTAACTTTTGGAAGAGGAGAAGGCAATGTGACAATTAAAATTTTTGATTGCTTCTTTTCATTGGTTGATAAAATGCATACACACGCACCCTACTTTACTTAACGAACTTAACGAATATTGCGATCATGCGCATTTGAAAAATTTTACATTTTTCTGATCTCAAATTTGCTGATCGCGTGGTATGTGCTGTTTCTTTAAAATACTCAAGAATAAAGGAGACGAAATTACTATTGTATGTTTTTTATTTTATAAGCTAGTGATACTTCTGTTAATAGATGGCTCCGGGGATATTGAAATGAGAAATTTTTCAGCTTGATGAGATCAAATTTTTGTAATCTGTGGCTTGAAAAGTCTTTCGATTTCATGGTGCAAGTTATTTTTAACATGATTTTTTAAATTTAGCGTAGCATGGAAATAACAATGACATTTCGTTCGTTTTCCTTCACGATCCATACCAACCATGTCTTTCAAAATAAAATTTTCAATTAGAAAAAGTACAAATATTTAAAGATTTTAAAATTTAATTACTACTGCTGCTACTGAAATATTTTTTCTACTTATTATAGTTTCATATTGCTGCCTTGAGTACGACTTAAAAGTTGCGGCGGTTGATATTCTCTGTTCTTCTTTTAAATGCTGTTGAAATAATAACTGTCCTCTCATCCGAGTTTTATTTTCATGCCACATGTTGCTAGTATCTCTTATGAAGCTTACCTTTACCAAATCTCTATTATTGTTGTTGTCTTAACACTCACATGTACCTACATACTTTAATAATGATCACCATTACGAGCTTGACCAAGCTTTTGCATTATTTCATTTAAGCGGGTACCTCCTTACTTATGCTGCTGTGAACGAATAAATCCTTAGTAGTCGATAATCAGGTTGTCCGCTTCTCAATCACAATCCATATTAGGATTAAATTGATACAATTTTTAGTAAGTCCCGAAATATTTCATTTAATTTGTTGGGTAATTTCGGAAATTTAACTGATCAATTTTCTTATATAATAATATTGCCAATCTTTTTATATTAAAATTTTGTTTGTTCTTTGGAGAGTTGAGAGCTCCAATCTTAAATAGTATCTCATAACGTCTGTGGGGGGCTTAAATTTCCATCCTCTTTCAGCCACTCCACTTGTGTATATAGAATTTTTTTTTAAATATTCGATCGATGTTATTTTACAATTTATTCTCAAATTCTGTTTGTTTATGAGATCGATTCACTGCATTAAAGATAGTGTATCAATCCAAATGTCGTTACTTGCTAATCCTACAGATTTTTTAAGGTCCGAAATTTAGCTCAAGTTGACAGTTTACAACTGTCAAATGTTGTAAAATTAAAATGCATCGAATTCATCCGAGGTCTTTTAGAAATTATTGCATAATCAGCATTCCTATCCTCTTCTCTTATTTTTTACCTATATTGACCCATTTGGTTGCAAAAAAAGTTTATTTTCACACTAATTTTTTCCCATTGCTATACTTAAGAATGTCTGCATTCCACTCGATAATAGGCATATAAAAGTGCAATTTAGTTCACAACTTAAGGCACCCGCACTATAAACGAAATTGCTTGAATACGATTTATAAATTTCTGGACTTTATCATGGCCCTGCCCTGGTTCACAAAAATGTGGATTTCTTCAAGAGTTTAAAAGGATTATAATTACAAGCAATTATCGCTAAACTATTGTTACTTTTTACAAGGAGGAAATTAGGAAATATTTTAAGTAGAATTTCTAACAGCCTGTGAATTAGTGGAAGAGAAACTTAGCTGAACCCATAACTAACATGGAGTCCTTAGCCTTATTGCCCTAAATTTAGTTGTTGAGCGATAGGTTGATTACGATTGGGGTCCTGCGAGAGCTGTATCATCTTATTTTTGATGTCGCTGTTTTTATCAAACCCAACACAATAGGCTACTTTGCTAATACAACTTGTCATTTACAATAGTCTTGTTAGCGTGTTACCCCAATGGTGAATTCTTTCCATGGAGAGAAATTATAGACTTTGTAGTGTTTAATTTCCACAACACTGGTGATGTTCTACACTTGCCAATCCGCACGAAGATCAGTTTTATGTAGAAATTATATATCGAAACAACGACACTTGATTTACGTTTTATTGCGCACTAGGTAAAAGTAACAAAACACGACAAGTAATGTGTTACTAGTCACCGCGCGAATGGTCAGAACAATACTTAATTTTACTACTCGCATATTATTATTTGTTTTTACATTTTTTTTCTACCCTAATTTTCTAACATAGTCTCTATTTATTTCTTAATTATGTACATATAGTTGATGCAGGAAAAAAAAATCATTATTACATAAAATTAAAACTTTTAAAATGCTATACACATATATTAAATCATTATTACTAGCAAACTTCTTTTTCTTTTTTTGCATTAGCGGTCAAATTTCTTACCTACGTCAAAAATTTCTGTCTTTGTTTTTTTTTTTTTTTTGAACTTGACATTGTACATACTGAGTGTTGTTAATATATATATCTTTTTTTTTTTTTTTAATTTCTTTTGAATGTTGATGACTAATCTTATCGGTTTTTAAACAATTTAAAATGAAGTAATAATACAAATTTCTCTATAGGCAGTGACAATTGTTTCAAACCTTGTAAAGTTATGATTCGCTTGGGTCGATTGATGAACGCGGATTTTCAATACTAGGATAGGGTGTCATTGTTTGATTAATGTTTGCGTTTGGCTCATCCGTTTCTGGGATTTGATTAGAGACGGTGTGAATTTCATGTATGGGTGGTTGTTTCCCATTTTGACTTTTTATTGGGGTTTTTTTTTTTCCCCAGGAGTTTATGTGTGCCAACTCTACTCATAGTGAAGGTTTTCCTTTGGATTTGTATGTTGTGGACTTGGACAGATGTTTTATTCTGACCTTTGTATTTAATATATCTTATAATTAGAAACAGAATTAGAGAAATGAAAAATGCTACCATAATTCCAGTGTTAGTATATGTTTGTATACGAAGTTTTTCATGTTCCCTTTTTTCTATAGTTTTCCGCAATTCTTGTTGTAGTTCTTCAAGATCTTTACTTGTCTTCAAGAGATCTTTATTGTGGTTACCGGAGGTATTTATTTTTAGACCTGTTTTATTTCCGAATTTTACTTGTGGGATTTCTCTAAACATCTCTTCTAGGTTGATTTTGGGGAAATTTTGCAGCTCAGGTTGGTGTGTGGCAGCTGACACTACTCTCATACAGGGGGGATCCAGATAGTGCCCCCCCCTCTCTGAAGACCACTGAAAAAATTGCAGTATATCTTCTGAATTTTTCCTAACAAAATGATTCACATCTATTCTACTGCAGATTTTGTAAAAAACGTAAAAATTTCTGGAAGCCTTCAATATGATACATTTAGGAACGCAACCCCAAGCTAGCACCTTGGGCTTCGGTCATGGTTGTTGAAGCCTATAGAGAAAACAGGAAGCGCGGATACGTACACATGAGCGTCGCTTTGCTCGGGGTGTTTGAATCAAGACAGACCCTATTCATGCTATCGCCATGGAAGGTTTGTTTTAATTGAAAACATCTGCCAGAGGGTCATTGATAAGCCTTCCATGTAAAGACGGTTTCTTAGAACATTATCGGCGCGACGTAGCAAAATAAACATTTCAAGAAACAATTATAAGTCGTAATTGGAGAAATTCAGCGAAACTACACAACGACGAACAAGTCATTGTGCATTGGTGTAGTTAGTGTTATTACATTTAAAGCAAGAGATTAATTTTTAAATCATTTTTTATTATTATTTAAATAAAAACAAAATAAATCTGCGATTTGGGAAAGTCTCAATAAGTATCCTAGAGAATTTGATTGGTCGGTCTGTTTTGTTTCAAGGGATGTTTATGAATGCACATTTGAGTTTAGTACAATTGCAATACATTCGGTAGTTACACAGCAGATCTTAACAATAGTAAAATCGCTTTTGGTTTAACGATAAGTACAACCAAGCAATAAGCACCTATCACTTGCATCCATGTCCAGAACTGAAACACTATCCAAAGAGAAAAATTTCTTTTTGACCAGAACGTTAGAATATTGGTGTTTGGAAAATGAGAACGACTTTATTAACTTCAACGTTATAAAAAGTATTTATTTATTTTTTTTTCTTTGTGACACGTTCACTGCTTTGACTGCTCAATCTCAATGAGAAAATTACATACTAGATTAACTATACTTGAATAGATGCAAATTACATACAATTGCTATGCATACTAGAATGATGGTTGAAATACGATTTACAACATTCCGGCTCCCGCTGGAGAATCCAGTTTAAGGAGTTGGTAATGGAACAATCTTCGTAATAGGTCGTGTAAAGCTCCCAGTCGAAGAACGAATTGTAACGACTCTGGTATGACCATCCTGACCAGGGTGCTTCTTCATGACACGAGCTAGAGTCCATTTTGATGGTGGTAAGTTTGGCTCCTTTAATACAACCAGATCGCCTTCCTTTACTTCTGGTTGAGGAACGTACCATTTTGGACGCTGCTGTAAGGATGTGAGGTAGTCGGAGTGCCAACGTTTCCAGAAGCCTTGAGTCATATTCTGCAATAGTTCCCAATTTTTCAACCGCGATTGAGGCGTGTGTGTGAAATCTATTTCTGGAAGTATAGTATAAGGATGACCAATTAGAAAATGAGCAGGTGTTAATACATTCAAATCATTATCAGACATGGGGCATAATAGACGGAGAGCTAGCCACGGAAATAGGGCAGCAATTTATAGAGCGATTAAAACCACCTAATCAGTCTACCTTAACACCATTATTAATTGATTCGGGCGCCTGGCAGCTTTTCATTGGTGGGGGTGGGCGTGGTATGGCCGTAAAGTGGTTGAAAAATCAGGTGAAGGTGTTCAATTTATAGAGCGCTGGTTTTTGGTGTGATTGTAGCTAATTATGTTCAAAATTCGAAAATAATATTGCCAGGCGATTTGCTTGGGGGAAAAGTAGTGCCAGGTGACGTTAAAAGTGCGTAGAAAAGTGCCGAAGTCGTCTCATTTATAGAGGGCTGGGACTAAATTTTTCCGTTACATTTAATCCTCAGGGTCGTGTGTGCAAAATGACAGGCGAAAATATTGAGCCAAACATCTTGCCAGGCGCCGACAAAGAGCGAGAAGTGCGCGCACGATAGTTAATCAGAGGCTACAGCTATTTTTTATTATGAACGTTGTATGTTATTCTATTGTTATGGATTAAAGGGAGAACATTTTTTATTCATTATTATTCATTATTTTTAAGCAGTATTATGTGGTGATCTCATAAGCGATTTCAATAAACCTCATCTGCGATTAATCGATATAAAAAATATCGATTAAAAAATATATTATTATATATATAAATATAGTATATATACCGGTCACATCTATTTCCTCCTCCAGGTGTACGGGTTGAATGACGATGTCATTAACGTAGGTTGGCGATTGATCCCCCTCCAAAGTATTTCGAATTTATGTTCGCTTCCTGTCCAGCCATAATTGAGTGGAGTTAATTTTGTTGGGTTTTTGACATTCGCGTTTCCCCATACACTACTGATATAGTTTGCTCTAAGAAGTTGCAGCTCTGTTTTACATGGCGGCAAATTCGCTGCATCAACATTTTAGAATCTTCGGCTGAATGGCTTATTGACGTCCTTGAATTCGAAAGTTTTTGTGAAAATTTTGAATCTTGCCTCGTTGACGTCATCGGTTTGTTGCACGCCATAGAAGCGGCAGACAAATTTCTCTAATACTGGATACACAGTATCCCTTGCATCCGAAGAATGAAGATTACACAGGCTCGAACAAGCTTCTTGAAATTCTAAGCTCTTTTCGAGGAGAGCAAACGGCCTGTTTTTGCCTTTTTTGAAGAACGCCGGATTGTAATCACAGCCCATTAAAGCGTGAAATCCTGGCAATGCGCTGGCCAGTTGTTGTATAGTGAACTAATGTCGATGTACCTTTGATTATTGCCTACACCGGCAGCCATCCAAATTCGCACAGAATTTTTTACGCGATGCATATTCCCCAGCATTATAATTAGAATTTCGGTGTCGGAGCTTTTAATAACAATATTAGCGTCGAAATCAATGTTGCAAACGTGATAATTTTAGTGTGCGCCTCTTCGTGATTACCACACGACAATTGTTCGTCTATCGATTGTTGAACAGTTTCGTTTACGGACTTGTAGCAATAACAATTAAGGGTTGTTCTTTCACGTGACCCCAAAGGAAGAAGTCGCAAGGTGTCAAGTCTCGGTGGCCAATTGTGATCACCTCTTCGAGAGATAACACGGTCCGGAAACTTTTCCCGTAAAAGATCAATGGTTTCGTTGCTTGTATGGCACGTAGCGCCATCTTGTAAATGTTGTCCAGATGAATACCATCCAATTCCAGCCAGAAAAAATCATTAATCATCTGTCGATAGCGCAATCCATTCACCGTAACTGTTGCTCCAGCCTCATTTTCGAAAAAGTAAGGTCCAATGACCCCGCGGGACCATAAACCGCACCAAACAGTCACACGTTGAGGATAGAGGGGCCTTTCAACAATAACTCTTGGATTTTCCGAGCCCCAGATGCGACAATTTTGCTTGTTGACGAAGCCATCGAAATGGAAATGGGCCTCATCACTCAAGATGAGTTTTCGATGGAATTCCCAATCAGCAAAGACTCGACATTGTTGATGATCGGCCGGCTTGAGTTCTTGTGTTAACTGAACTTTATAAGCCTTAAGACCCAAATCTTTATGCAAAATACGGTGTAATGACGTTTGTGGAATGCGTAATTCCAAACAACGACGAGGAATGGACAAACCTGGGTTTTCTTCAACACTTTCGGCTACAGCAGCAATATTCTCGGCTGTTCTTGAGCGACGTGCACGGGTTTTATTCTTCACATCACTAACTTGTCCCGACAGCTCGAATTTTTCTACCAATTTCTGTATTGCGGTCCGACAAGGTGCTTCACGACGACCCAAAAATGTTCGAGTTTTACGAACCGTCTCTGCTACATTTTCACCATTTTTATAGTGAATTTTAATAATTTCAATGCGTTGTTGAATCATGTATCGTTCCATTTTTATTAATGGCGTAATTTCTACTTGTCAAATGTCAAAAAATAACAGCTCCAAAAGTGACATCTACCGAAATAGCGGGCTAATTAAAATAACACCTCTTATTGGAAAACCCTTTATTAAAATTCACATATACGGTTTTTTGTCCAATAAATGTTGCCACTTCATTGCTCGCCCAGTGTTCGATTAAAAGGCGTACAAGCGCTTATTTGAGGCAGTTCTGGTCCCGAAATAACGTAGGCCTGATTTTGAAGTCCATCTCTTCTTTCGTGTTCATTGTTTTTGATGGACGGTGAAAAGTATTGATCAAAAACAAGATGTTGTTGCTTTGAATCTTGTCACCATTTGGAGAAATTTTTTAGAAATGTTGCCGAATGTTTTTGGAGCTTCCTTGATTAAATGAAGCATAAAAAACACATCTCTTAAGTTCAGAGCGGTTTCACGGATGCTATCGGTTATTTTTAAAGATAGATACGTCGATTCATCTACAGTGACGTCTGCGGGACACACAATGTTCTGATTGTGCATGAAAATGATTTTTAATTGTGTACCAAATCTTTTAGAAATTCTATCCCTCATCCGCTGCGGTTAATCATCTTCATCCTCGGAGTCCTCTTGGTGTAATTCCCGTAAATTACTCTTAAATTTTTATAAAATTTTATAAATTTAGAAATTTTAAAATTTTATACAATTCAATAAATTTTTATAAATTTTTATTCTTATTATAGAGTATTGATAGTTCTTTTTTATGAACAGTTATAACGGTAATTTTCATACTTAAATATTCAGAATAATTATCAAGATATCTATCCGTTTCTGTTACCGTGTTTTCATGTACAATTACATGCACGAAATTAAAAAAAAAAAAAAAAAAATTGCATGATATTAATTGGTAAAAAATAAACAATTAACATAGTGAATGTTAATACTGCTTAAAAGTAAAGAATAATAATGAATAAAAAATGTTCTCCCTTTAATCCATAACAATAGAATGACATACAACGTTCATAATAAAAAATAGCTGTAGCCTCTGATTAACTATCGTGCGCGCACTTCTCGCTCTTTGTCGGCGCCTGGCAAGGTGTTTGGCTCAATATTTTCGCCTGTCATTTTGCACACACGACCCTGAGGGTTAAATGTAACGGAAAAATTTAGTCCCAGCCCTCTATAAATGAGACGACTTCGGCACTTTTCTACGCACTTTTAACGTCACCTGGCACTACTTTTCCCCCAAGCAAATCGCCTGGCAATATTATTTTCGAATTTTGAACATAATTAGCTACAATCACACCAAAAACCAGCGCTCTATAAATTGAACACCTTCACCTGATTTTTCAACCCCTTTACGGCCATACCACGCCCACCCCCACCAATGAAAAGCTGCCAGGCGCCCGAATCAATTAATAATGGTGTTAAGGCAGACTGATTAGGTGGTTTTAATCGCTCTATAAATTGCTGCCCTATTTCCGTGGCTAGCTCTTAGGCTATAACGGTCTTGAATTAAGTAGAGCTTCAATTTGGACAAGGACAGTATACATCTCTTCGGATGTGAGGATATTTTTCCCGATAACTCGTTTGAGGTGCTGTTTAACTGCCTTTACACCAGCTTCCCACAAACCACCGAAATGTGGGGCGGAGGGAGGTATGAATGACCAATTGATACCGAGTGTGGATAGATGATCGTGTATAGCATCATTATGAGACTGAGAGACGAGTAGTTTATGCATGTCTGACAGTAAGCGATGAGCGCCCTTGAAATTAGTTCCATTATCTGAAAAAATATGAAGACTTTTTCCGCGACGGGCGAAGAATCGTTTTAAAGCTGCTAAAAACGCTTCAGTCGTCAGGTCACTTACTAGTTCAAGATGAAGTGCTTTTGTTGTGAGACATACAAACAAGGCGATGTACCCTTTAACGTAACGGGGATTTCTGCCTCTTAAGAGCCTCAATGTGAGTGGTCCAGCATAATCACATCCCACGTTTAGAAATAGGTGACTCGTTTAGCAGGGAGATTGCCCATCATTTGAAAGTTGTTGCTCTGACGTTGTTTGAAGCAAGGCATGCATTCATGCACTACCTTCCGAACCATATTTCGGCAGCCGAGAATGCAATAGCTTTGTCGCAAAATGGAGAAAAGCTCTGTTGTTCCTGCATGGAGATAACTGATATGAGCGTCCTTGATGATTAATTGAGTAATAACGTGCCCTTTTGGGAGTATAACTGGATGCCTTGATAAAAAGGGAAGGTTGGAATTAGATATTCTCCCACCTACACGTAGTATACCTTCCTTATCGATGAATGGCGTCAACTTGATGATTTTGCTACGTGGAGGCAGTGATTTTTCTTCTAGAAGGGACCTTAGTTCCATTTTAAACGCTTCATGTTGTGCATGTTTTAAAAGCACGATTTTGGCTCGTGCAAGCTCTTGAACACGAAGGCCTCCTTTCACCTTTTTATTGGCTGTCCTCTTACCATTGTCGATGTATCTGTAGCAGTATGTTAGTGATCGAATCAACCTATTCCACGTTGAAACTCTAGACGATAATTCATCCAATACAGATTCTGATTTCCCGATAGTAAATGCTTGCACAAAATTACTTCTTTCTTCTTCAATTTCAATGTTTTCGTTATGATTGTGCATAGGTGAGATTGGCCACGACAATTCTTCGTCTTGCAGGTATTGTGGTCCGTTCCACCAAAGGCTGTGCTGCAAAAGCTCTGAGGGCAAAACTCCGCGCGAAGCGCAATCTGCAGGATTGGATTCAGACGGCACATGACGCTATCGGTTTCGTGGAATAATGTCTAGAATTTCAGATGTCTGGTTGGCGACGAAGGTTTTCCATCTCCGCGGAATTGATGACAGCCATTGTAGAACAATTTGAGAGTCAGTCCAAGCAAATGCGTTACATAAGTCCATTTGCAGTGATTGAGAGATTTTCTGTAGTAGTTGACTTAACATTACTGCAGCACATAATTCTAACTTTGGTATCGATATCTGCTTGAGTGGTGCTACCTTGCTTTTGGCAGCGATTAAAGTTATATCAATAGTGCCATCAATATTTGAGCTTCGACAGTAGATGACAGCAGCAAAGGCATACTGCGAAGCGTCACAAAAGCCGTGAATTTCATACGTTTGGTTTGAATCCCATAACCTTCTTGGAATACGGAGTTGCTCTAAACAAGAAAGTTCATTTCGAATAAATCTCCACTTTTCTGCTATGTTGTCAGGAATAAAGTCATCCCAATGTAAGTTTTGTAGCCAAAGAGCTTGGAATAAAATTTTTATAGATACCGTCACTGGAGTTAAGAATCCCAGAGGATCAAATATCCTGGACGCATCCGAGAGCATCTTTCTTTTTGTAGTAGCAGTATCGGCTGGTAGCACTACTTTGAATGAAAAAACATCTGCAGAAGGATGCCAGCGTAATCCAAGTGCTTTAATGGATTTCAAATCGTCACTGATTTCGAGTTCAGATAATTCACAATCATTGTGTGGTACCAATTTTAGCAAGGGCCAGCAGTTGCTACACCATTTTCGTAATTTAAATCCAGCTGAGCTCAGCAGTTGTGATAATTCATTTTTTAATGATATTACATCTGTGACGGAATTCGCTCCCGTCATGACATCATCCACATAGAAGTCTTCGAGAATCACCTTTGCTGCCTGAGGGAACTCTTTGGCATAATCATAGGCTAACTGTTGCAGGCTTCGAACAGCAAGAAATGGAGCACAGCAAGTGCCATAGGTGACAGTGCATAACCGATAATGTTCGACTGGCTTATTTGGAGATTCACGCCAAAGAATTCTTTGAAAATCACGATGACGCTTTGCTGTAAAGATCTGCCGATACATCTTTTCGATGTCAGCTGTGAACACATATGTGTGGCGGCGAAAGCGAAGGCATACAGAAAATAGATCTCGCTGCACCGACGGTCCAATTAGAAGAGCATCATTAAGTGAATTTCCATTCGATGACTTTGAGGACCCATCAAATACGACCCGCAGTTTCGTAGTGCTACTATCTGGTTTCAAAATTGCGTGGTGAGGCAAATAAAATGAATGTTCGAGGCAGGTTTCATCAACTGATATTTTCTCCATATGACCTAATTCAATATACTCTCTCATGAAGAGTGTGTATTTTTCCTTTAATTCGAGATTATTAACAAACCGGCGTTCCATTGCCTTGAGCCGATTCATGGCAGGTGTAAAACTGTCTCCCAATTCAACCTTAGGGATTTTAAATGGCAATTCGACGTGGTACCTACCATCCTCAGTACGCATGTGAGTAGTTTGGAAATGCTTCTCTGCTTCTTGCTCTTCTGGAGTGGAATTGGATTTATGAGAAATGTTTTCTAGCTCCCAAAATCTTTGTAAACAACGATCAATATCAATATTTGTGTGAAGTGAGACGAGAGATCCATGAAGAGTGTTCAGAGTGTCAAAATTGGCTGGAAGTTCTCCAGCTATGATCCACCCAAAGAGCGTGAGTTGAGCTAAGGGGCTGCCTTCTTTTCCGTGGATGCTGCCCTCCTCCAACACATGGAAAATTTTATCAGCACCAACAATAATATCAATTGGCCCTGGTTCATTGAATGAAGGATCAGCCAGTTGCAACGATGAAAATCGATTACATTCAGCGATATCAATTTTCGAGCTTGGTATGAGAGACGTGAGCTTATTGAGCACATAAGCATTGATGACAATTGATTTCGAAGCATAACGTGATTGAAGTTCCAATGTGACGTTGGTAGCAGCGAGCGATATTGACACGAACGAGACGAGAGCGAATGTGTACTCACAAAACTATTATGTGATTCTCGTTCCTCAATTGAATTCAATGGCGAGAATGTATTCTGGTTGACTGATGAAGTTCTTGGGCTATCATGCGTTGCATCTGGTGTAGTTGGACAATAGGTGCACTAACGTATGATGCCGTCGCTTACAACGATTACAAGTCCGTTTAGATTTGCCGAAAAAGAGTTGTGACCACCTCGGAGACAATTGAAACATAATTTGTTTTCATTAACAAATTTTCGACGAGAGACTATGTCCATGGCTTGGAATTCAGGACATTGAAAGACAAGATGATTTGCTTTACATTTCTGACAATTAATAGTGGCGTGAGGTGAAGTCGAATGGAAGCTTTTCACGGAGTTTGAGCATTTATTCGGCTTTGAGCTTGAATGAGCAGGTCGGGAATGAGCCTGTGAGTCCTCCAGTGCTACACATCGTTTCTCAAGAAATGTGAATAATTGGTTAACTGTAGGGTATTCAATATCAATAGTTGCTTCTGCCCATTCTTGTCTGGTATCCGGAACAACCTTACCCATAAGCAAATAAATTAACCATGGATCTCGACTTTCAGCACCATCGCCCAACGCACGAAGCCCTCTTACTACTTCATCTGAGCCATCAGTTAATCGTCTAAGTGCCGACGCAGATGGAGTTGAGATAGATGACAAGTTCAGAAAGGATCTAATAAATGCCTTAACGATGTGACCCTTTTTGTCATATCTTTTGTTCAATCGATCCCAAGCTTCCTTATAGTTTGCTTCTGATAAGGGTATGTGGCGAAGCAATGAAGCAGCTTCGTCCTTCAAGAAACTTTTCAAATAGTGAAACTTTTGAGTGGCTGTTAGTTTGATATTTTCATGGACAGAGTCTTTAAACAAGTCACGAAACGAGATCCACTCATCATAATTTCCAGAAAACGATGGAATTGTAAATTTTGGTAGTTTGGTATCGAATGATGCTTCAGTTAACGATGATTGTTGTACATATGTGCTGGAAAAGCGCTCGAGAAAGTCCGATTGTTGATCTACAAGGCGATCAAGTACATCTTGATTGACATTGCTACTTATGTGACGTCGCTCTTTAATAGCCTTTGATAATTTTTCCTTCGTGCTAAAATACTTAGTTTCAAACTGTTCATTTTCAGTTTCTTGTTCAGTAAAATTTGGATCCGTGATAAGTTGGTACATTTGATCTTGAAAGTGATTAAATTCTACCCACGATTCATTTAATTTTTCAAGTCTTCCTTCCAAGGACTCGAGCGTTGTTTCTGCTGTAATACTATCGCAGTAGCTTGTAATACGAGTAACCACACCTTTAACGCGACCACGCTTTGCTTTAACGATGTCCATTCTGTCCTATATATCTACAGTTTTTATAATCAGATATAGATTGAGATTCACGTTTGCTGGATCGAATGTTATTAATACACGTAATCGTTATGTGAATTAGGTCAAGGTTATAGCAACACAAACCGAGTAATATATTCATATATTGCTACAAATTGAATGGGTCATTCGATTCAAGGTCAACCAACTGATAATTTAGTGACTGGATATGTATGTACCGATATATAACGAAAACGAAATACATACGTAGATATGTAATGTCACAAATTGATGTGCAGTAGCTGGAACACTTGCAATTATAATGAGAAACACATGCAACGTTTAGAAAGAATTCAATTTACGAAGCTGTAAATCAGTCAATTAATATGTTCAGTACCATAGAATCAATAAATATAGAAATTATTACATGCAGCATAATTAGAATAGAATTTGGACTGAATTCATTTTAAATTTCTTGCATCATTACTTTACGATGCCTGAGTCAGGTGATTCATTCTTCATTTCTGTTGTCCGCTATTCGGGCATAGTTCCGTTGCACATATTGTCCTCTTCTGATATCGAAATTGACAAAAATTGTATGACTGCAAGTTACCAGAAATTTCGCACATTCGCCGTGCTTGATGAATGCAAACGAATTATCAATTGCAACAGATTTGTTTCTTGAATCACTTGTCCAAATTCTATAGGGACTTCACAGGTATATAATGAACGATCTACTTACAGTTTGGCTGATAATACTTCCCATTGACTGAACTTATGTAGTTCGTGTTTTTATTTAATCTTCGATTGTGATTTATAGCTGCCAGCAATGATAAGATTAACCCAGCGATGCAGATGTGAGGTTGTGAACTATGTGTGTACAGATATGTGTATCCTAATAGTTAAAATTCGCTCAGCAATCCGGATACTCGAAGGACCATAATTATGTTTGGAAAATGAGAACGACTTTATTAACTTCAACGTTATAAAAAGTATTTATTTTTTTTTTTTTTTGTTTTTGACACGTTCACTGCTTTGACTGCTCAATCTCATGAGAAAATTACATACTAGATTAACTATACTTGAATAGATGCAAAGTACATACAATTGCTATGCATACTAGAATGATGGTTGGAATACGATTTACAACAATTGGCAAGACGCAAAGGCAGCAAAGGTTTCTCGTCCCAGGTCAAAATTGTCTGAAGCAACTTCAGCAGTTCCTCTATTCCTTCAGTAATTTACAATGAAGTGACTGTTGACTCCCTGAATAAAACTAATATTTAGACTGTTAGATTCACTTCAAATTCTCCTTTTCCACCCACTTTACATCTCCCTTATAGATGTGTACAAAAGCCAATACACATCCATACGAGAGATATGTTCAAGGTCCTTAAGGAGATCAACGTCTCCATCAGCTGCAGGTCCTGATTGTTTCAAGTCCCCGTTAAATAGACCTATGCCTCATTCTTGGCTAAAGCTCTGCGAAAACTCTACTTATTTTATTCAACAGGAAAATTTCCAATTGCTTGGAAACTACCTCACGTTCAGCCTATTCCCAAGAAAGGAAAGAGTAGTGATCCCACAAATTATCGACCAACTGCAATCACTTGGATTCTTTAAAAGGTTTTTGAATCTATCATTAACTCCAAATTAATGAAGTATCTAGTAACTAATCATCTCATCAACGATCGCCAATATGGCTTCCCAGCTGGACGCTCATCTGGAGATTTGCTAATTTTTCTTACGGAAAGTTGGAACCGTAGTCTTCAAAATTTTGGTGAGTCCAAAATTGTTGCCCTAGATATTCCAAAGGCCTATCATAGTGTCTGGAGTTCAGCCCTTTCAGCCAAACCTAAAGCACTTGGCCTCTCTCATCCTCTTCTAAAAGTGTTTTATCTGGTCGTTGAATACGGATTATATTAGATGGCGTTACATCTCAATTTCAGCCAATAAATGCCGGGGTGCCTCAGTGCTCTGCTATCTCTCCATCTCTCTTCTCAATTTTCATTAATGATCTGCTTTCCCTTACTTTCAATCCCATCCATTGTTTTGCCGATGACAGTACCCTTGGTTTCGCCTACTCCCTTGACACCCTTGGGGACTATAGAGAAAATATCACATCTATCAAACTAGGTTGCATGATTAGATCCTTGAATAACCACCATGATAATATCCTCGCTTGGAGCAAACGGAATCGCATCGAATTCAATACATCTAAGATCCAAAGCTATCCCATCTCTTTGAAACAAGATCATAATGTTTCCACTCCCGTTTCTTTTAATGGAGCACTTCCCGACGATACCCCGTTTTTATAAATTCTTGACATTAATATTTGCAGTATGTTAAGCTGAACAGATCACAACTTCTCTGTTGCCAAATAAGCAACAAAATATCTTGGATTTCTGAAAAGGTGTAAGAAATATTTCAGCGCATGATTCTAGCGCTCCTCTGCAAGTCATATATCAGACCTAGAATGGTATACAATTTCCATATGTAGGCCGGGGCTGGTCGCATAGCCTTAGCTTCGTTGAGCCTTCAGTTCATTGGCGATGTGGCAAAAACTTGTCATATGGACTTATACGATCACCGCCGCAATGTTGGTTGCCTTCGCTCCTATATTGCTACATGAATGATCAATAATCTGACGAAATGTCTTGTCTGATCCCGGATTCCTCCATGTAATACTCGCATTGCAAGCCGCGCACATCCTTTTATCCTTCAAAATACTTTCGGTCGTGCGTGCGAATGTGGAACAGTCTCCAATTTTCTGTCTTTCCTCCGGCATACAATCTGCGGAAGTTTAAGGGTGACATACATCAGCACCTTCGCCACCATCCTCACGTTCCGTAATGCCTTTCTTTATTACCTTCTGGCCATGCTGTGCTTTGCATCATAGTTCATGGGATATCTCCTGAGCTTGGCTTAATAATATAAAAAAAAAATGAAGTCACACTATCATAACTTGCCGACGAAGTTATATACGGACAAGGTATGTATTGCATCTATTCTGTGACTGCTATTTTAAATAAATGTAAATTTTTACTTCCTGTATTTTACATAGATACAACTTATGATGATTCGTGAATTTGAATAAAGTACCTTTCCCTAGTTTTTCTAACTAAAATTGATGATTGGGAAGTTTTACACTTCCACCATTTACAAACCAAAACGAAATGAATAATCTAACACCTCCTTTGACTTTCGGGAGTGGCAAAGAACGTTGAGCAACTTTCTTCGTTGCGAGTGGTAGCCAATTGCTAATCTGTTCGAATCGTATCTTTTAAATGATAAATTTTGTGCATTTGACATTTGCGAGTGGTGGCGAGTGTATTGAAACTTTTGTTCAGTGCTTTCAGCATATACCATTTTTAAACCATTGTTGCGCCCCCCTCACTCGTGTTCATTTAGTGTAAATATGCATGGTTGGGTTAGTGAGAGTATTCCAGAACTATTTAGGGTCATGTGGTTGAAATGATTACTACAATTACAGAAAAGAATTTCTTACTGCGGGGCTACAAATAGCCAAGAGTTCGGTCTAACCATTTTTGTAAGTAAATTCATATTATTTTCCATAACTCGGTGGGTGCAAGGAGCGGGTCCCGGTGAGGAGTTGTTGAACAAACCCATAAGACAGTTAGACTTATTGAAACTTATTCCCTTAGGTAAAGTATTCTTTTCCCTCCTGGACGGTACCTACTTAAACTATATGACTTACAAATTTAAAATCTAGAAGAATATTTCCCATACTCTGCGCACTGATTTCTTTATAAATTTGGACTAAATCGTTTGCGGATAAATTTAAAGGATGTAATGAGTGCTGGTGTAGAGCATTTATTACCATATATTCGTCTGCTAGACGTTGATGTATCTGCTGGAGTTAGTGTAGAATATATATAAGAAGTCCATTTGTGTCGGATTTAATGTGGACCGATTTGAGTTCTGTCTTGATTTCGTTCGTGGAGTTCTGTACTTAGTCTATGAATCTTTAAAGCGTTCATCTAGGCTGTTTTGGTAATGTTTTATGTCTTGGAAAGTTTGGTCAATGGCATATTAATTTTGCCTTCACTATGCTGACTTGTTTTTCCATTAAATGTATGTTCTCTGAATTTTGGCTGTCAAGGTCTTTTAGTTTTTTGTAAATGGTTTGAGCATCCCTATCATCCATAGTACCAAATAAGAAATTTGAAAACCTGCCTACTATATTTCCTAATGACCGCCTA
The DNA here is from genome assembly GCA_963924295.1 of Dioctria rufipes. NCBI lineage: Eukaryota > Metazoa > Arthropoda > Insecta > Diptera > Asilidae > Dioctria > Dioctria rufipes. Next base: position 14,814,408 of record OZ002745.1, read on the forward strand.
CTTCGATTTAATAAATAAAAATTTGTATCTCTTAGCCTATTCTTAATCTTATCTACCTGCCGATCTGAGTCTATTTTCCACGTATAACACGAGTCTCTTTCGACGGTGCTTCTTTGTACGTGACAGAGACGTTCCACTGTGTCTTCGCAGCGGTTAATAAATTCCAACGTCTCCGTTTCTTAAGTGATTTGAATTTTGGTATACACAACCCAGGTCTTCGTGTATAAGTACGCCGGATTGAGTGATTCAAATAATACGCCTGTGAGGGTGAGAGTTTCTATAGCAGCTTGAGTGTTCGCTAGATGTATTGTTGCCCACAGCCATATTAATGTTCCCTGTGGGTAATAAGGAGTAACAATTAATTTCTCTTAATCCCCGAATTCGTAAATATAATTTATTTTTAACTAAAATAATTTTAAACTATTATTATGCACCTTTCGTACCTTCCGACCAATTTGGATCGTGCAGTTTACATCATTATTAACTTGTTTTACTACGTACGGCTCAGTCCAAACTAGTGATAATTTATTCTTTTTAACTGCATTTTTTAGTAAGACTTGGTCTCGTACTGCAGTACAATGCTCTGGGTATATTTATCGTAATATTCCTTAGACTTTAGCTTGCTTTTAAGAAGCTCCTCCCTAACGCGCTTGTGCAGTATTTGCATTCTTCTTCTACGAATGCATACAAAATCTTCATAGTTATAGATGGGTTCAGGCTGTCGTTTTAGATTGTTGGGTGGTGGGTCGTAAAATCCCCATAGAGCCTCTATCGGTGTGTGTGTTTTTTTTTGCGAACATGGACTGCTTCCTCGAGGAGCCACTGGTTCCATTCGGTTACATTTTCGTCCACCAAACCGTCATTTGCCTGTGGATGGTAGGCTGTGGTCTGCAACTTCCTCACTTTGAATAGTTTGCAAAGTCGTTTAAACAAATTACTGGTGAAATTTGTTCCCTGATCAGTGACGACAGCCTTGGTATCTTATACTTCATCATTAATTTGTAAAATCCCTCGGCTACCGTGATGGCTTCTCCATTAGTTAACGGTATGCAATTGAAAACTCTAGTTGCATCATCCAGTAGGGTAAGTATGTACTTATTTCCCTTAGTGGTTTCTGGTAGCGGACCCACTATGTCGAGATAAACCTTATCGAATGGCCTCGCTGCAATAGAACTTATTACCATCGGCATCTTTGTGATTCTACCATGTCTATTTTTTTTACACTTAATGCAATTTTTGATGTGCTTGTGAATCTCCTTGAACATTCCTTTTCATTTAAAGTTTTTTCTAATACGTTTATAAGTTTTATAGACTCCCAGAAGACCTCCTAAAGGTGCGTTGTGGTAATCCCGAAGAATGGTCTCGATCTCATTCCGGTTACCAAGTATTTGTACACTTTCGTCCATCTTGGACTCTTGGGAACTAACTGAATTAGTTTCGGAGTCTTCTCCTATACAACCAGACTTATTTTTGGGCAAATTATCCACGTAATCTTGTCTTTCAAAAAAACTTGTGTGGTCTCTTTTAGCTCTGCTTTGCGCTCTGGTAATGGCCATGCATGTGGGATTGGGTTTATCTTCCTTATCATCTCTAACTGTTTGCTGGTGAACTTGTGCTTTAGTTATCATTGTCTGCGGAGCTTCGTTCTTATTGCACTTCATTTCACTAGAACTCTGGATTCTGCTTAATGCGTCAGCGTTACGATAGAGCCTACCTGTTTTATACTCTATGATGTAATCGTACTCAGAGAGTTTATGACGAAATCTTAGTAATCGCGAGCCAGGATCTTTGGTACTGTAGATTCCCTTGTGGCCCTTGTGGCTAGTAAATTTTCTACCATACAAATATCACCGAAAATTTCTTGTAGCCCAGACTTGCCAGCATTTCTTTTTCTGTGGCGGAATAATTTCTCTCGGCTTTGTTCAAAATCCTACTTGCGTAAGCAATGGGCCGATCGTTCCCCACATCTCCTTGGGATAACACTGCACCCAAAGTTTCTCCGCTAGCATCCGTAGTTAAAGAAAAGGGTTTATCGATCTCAGGTTAAACTAGAATAGGTGGCGAGATTAGCTTGTGCTTAAAATTTTTAAAAGAATTTTCACATTCATCTGTCCATTTGAATTTTACATTTTTTCGTAGGAGTTTATTGAGGGGTACTGCTATTTTAGATAACTCCGGAATAAATTTCCTATAATAATTAGCCAACCCTTATTGTCTTGGGCTGGGGGAAACTTTGAACGCAACTTACCTTTAAGGGATCTGGCAAGGCTTATTTAATTGAAGTCTTTTGAGTACCTCCCTAAGTTCAGCGTAATGATCCGACAAGTTTTTCCTGTAAATTACTATGTCGTCTAAATATACGAAGCACTTAAAACCCTGCAAACTAGTTAGGACGTGGTTCATTAATCGCTGAAATGTAGCAGGTGCGCTTTTTAACCCAAAAGGCATCCTTTTAAATTCAAAATGCCCGTGTGGAGTACTGAAAGCGGTTTTAGGTTGGTCTTTCTCCTCCACTAGCACTTGATGATAACCACTTGAATGCCCCAATTGATCGAAGATATCTTCAATTCTGGGTAAAGGGAAAGCATCTCCGATCGTGATTTCATTTAGCCTTCTGAAATTTACCAAAACACGCCATTGTTTTTCTCCATTTATTCCAGCCTTTTTGGGAACAACTAAGAGTGGCGAATTCCATGGACTAGTGCTAGGTACTACTATATCATTTTCAAGCATTTCTTCAACTTGTTCATGGATGATATTTCTTTGCTTCTCCGGTAAACTATAAATTTTCTGATTGAGAGGAGGACAATCTTGCTTAATTGGAATGTCATGCTTTATTGAGCCCGTATAACTCAATTTATCTAGGTAGAAAAAAGATATTGTTATATTCATAACATATTTCGAGGACAGCATTTTTTTCTTCCTGATTAGCATCTGTATCCATATTGATTTGCTCTTTCAGAATTTCGATTCGTTTCCTGTCTCGATTGTTAATAAATGGATATTTTCTGTTTCCAAAGGTCCTATTCTCTTCGTTTTTATTTTGGGTTTTCCCCAGTTCATTTCGTTTAATGTTAGAATATCATAATTTTCTATTCCAATTCCCGATCAGTATTATTGACGTTAATAATAGGCAATACAACTCTATCTTTCCATGGTCTTGTTAAACAATTTCCCGGAAAAACACCTTCACTTCTTTTGATAAACAAAGAAATTCATCGTTGTCTCTAATAGGAATTGGCACTAATTTTTCTGAGCATGCTGGAACTAAAATCTTCGTTCTAACCTTAAGTCCCTTTGCTTGCTTCCGTTCAGATTGTTCACCTTGATGTGGAATGCACCACTTTCTCTCGGAGATCTAAGTGGCGTTTTTCATTTCCGTGGGTTGCGGCTTGCCACCTGCTAATAGGTGAATTTCATATTAAGTGGCACTGAAAATGTTGCTAAATTTGTAGGTGTCGCTGGAAATTCTAGTATTCCATTTGGACCCTTTATATTACATTTATTTAATAGAAAATTATTTCCAAGTATTCCATCGTATCTTTGATTACGTGAAATTTACATGTTTGAGGAGTTTCTAGCTGAAATTTTCCTGTACATGTTCCAATTGTCTGTCCCTTTCCAAAAATTCTGCTCAGTTGTGTTTTTTCCTCTGTATTTATTATTTTCTCACCTTGTAACATGGATTTTTTTAATAGACTCACGTCAGCTCCCGTGTCGACTGAGAACTAGCTTAGCTGCTATATCCAAGGGTAATTTAGCTGAACATTTAGGAACTTGGGGGGGGGGGGCTGACACCGGTTTTCTTTACTAACGTTTGGAATTCCGCGGTGTCCTCGCAAGTCCTTATTTAGTTTTCCGAAAACTGGTGGTTATTTTGAGTCGACCTACTTTCCCAGTCTTGCTTTGCTCGGCACTGGTTTGTAGTGTGACCTATTCTTTGACAAAAATCACATTTTATTGCGCCAACTGTGTTTTTTAGGCCACCTGCTATTTTGTACTAGGTCTATATGTCGATTTTGAGCATTACTATCCCTGTTATTGTTTCGAGAAGCGTACGCACAATTCTGATAACTATTACCAGAAGTCGCATTCTTCCTTTGGTAGCACTCCGAAAACGTATGATTGTTTTTATTACAATAAGTACATTTAATTCGGGGCTGAAAACTTTTGGTATTATCATACTGATTCCTTGCACTGGGATGAAATTATTATGATGCCTATTTTGGGTGGATTGTGCATAGGTGGATCTCTGATATTACCTAACCTTTCCCAAGGCATCCAAGTAGTATTGACGGGATAACTGTCAATTACTGGTTGGGCCAATGATATACCTAAGGGATTTTGTAAAATCGACGATGTTTGTCTTTCGGCTTCTTCTAGTTTCTCCGCTTTTTCGACTACTGGTGCTAAACTCTCACCAGAGTCCTGTAAGAGAAACATTCTGTGGTTTGGTTTGATTATACCTGTCTTAAATACATATATAGCTGTTTCCTCTAAGTCCCTTTTTACTGCCTCTGCTGCTGCGAATGTCGATCAGGGATTTTAGAAACAGCTTTTAAATAATGTTTTTATCCTTTGAGCATAGCTTGTCAAAGTTTCTGCGGGTAATTAGAACAATTTATTTTGGATCTGGGTCTCCAATTGCTGGAAGTTATTGAAACCTGTACCTTCCAGAACACTTACCGCCCTGCCTCTGAAGCGCGTTGGAAGGAGTTTAAGGAATACTGGAAATTCAGTTTCGGCTAGACAAGTAATAACATGCTTATAACAATTGATAAATATATTTATTTCTGAAACTAAGTTGGGACCTATTTCGCCCATTAAAATTGGTACACTATTAAATATTAATTGATTAATTTTAATTATATCCACTGGTGGCTCCATTTCTAAAATTGAGTTTTCCGATGAGCTCTTTCCACGGGTTAACTCGTCTAGCTGCACAGAACTATCCGAAGATTGACTATGTTGTTGTTGTTCTTCACTGATATTGTCTTCTGGCTGTTCTGAAGATTGATTCCGTAGTTCTTCTTCTTCTTGGATTGATGCTAGTGTGTCCAAGGGTTGCCGGCACCTCCCTCCAGATCTTAAGGACATCAATTCCGTTATTGTATCCCTGGTCTGAGTTTTCACATCGACTTTCTCAATAATGGGCCTTCTATGCTCTGTAGTTTCCGTAGCGAAACACTTCTCCTCTATTGGTTTGGGATAACTGGTTTATTCTCGTCCAGTTTTGGCAAAATTAATTTATCCTCTCCTGTTTCCGAAGTTCCACAATCAGTTCTTGAGCTAGTGCCCTCTGTCAGACGGGCTGGTGTTCTCGAAGGAAAAAGAATTGATTTTCTTCCAGAATTTCTTTTGAGCGGAACTCAATACATAGAACTGATACTCGCTCTGATCTCTCGTCACTGGCGTGGAATGGCTTCTTGGTGAAATGCTAAAAGTGGCCTTGGGTGATCTTGGGTCATCTGATGTTTCTTGCGACATTAAACGTCTTATCTGGAATCGATGTTGGTCTCACACTGCACTTTTTCTTTTACCACTAGCACAATTTAACACAATATCACACGGAACGCTTCTTCTCTATATCAAATTTTGACATTAACCGAAAAAATACTCAAACGAGACCAACAACAGAAACGGAAATCAAACAAAATGATTTCAACACGTACTTTGTGAATTGATAAAACAAATATCACCCTTAAAGTGGTAAGGTAAGGCTACCGCGTGAAATATCCGGATTAAAGAAATTTCAATGAAACAATTAGGTATTCGTAAACCCTATGTATGTAATTCACTTCGGTTGAAAATGGACTTTTTAGAAAGGATTCAGAATTATATCATTGTTTGTATTTTAAACATGTTGTTTTTTCGCAATTATTGGAAGTGCGGCCCACCATTAACTAATGAGATATCAGACCGCCGCCGTCTAGTATCCGCATTTGAATTTAAAAAAAATCAACGGAAAGATGACAACTGACTAGTGTCACATTTGAAGTGACTAACTTGATCTATAGTCATCAAGGTGAGTAACACAAAAATTTTTTTTTAATTATCACGCCTAATATCAATTCTTGCCGTCCTTAATTAAATATCACTCTTAAAACTGTGGTGTTTTATACACCGCGAGAAAAGGGGATGTGGGGCTTTATATAACGATTCACAAATAAATTTAAACACTTAAACAGTCTCCAATTCACATAATTAAACTTTATTATTTCGTTTTATTTTTGTAACTCGCACATACAGATATTGTACATCAATTCACACAATTAAAATTTTATTATTCCAATTATATGCAACCAAATTTTTCTTTTTCAACTGTACGTGAGACACACATTCTTAACTCGGAACTTTTTCACTTAAATCTTAATCTTTTTTCATACCGGCTAACTCTATTACTAAAAACTAACTTTCCTCGCTATCAAGACTCAAAACAAAAACTGAACTTATTCTACTGCACTCGATATTAATAAGTTTATTAAAAAAAAATACAGAATCGACTACGCGTAATTTCTGTGCCAGAATTTTTTGATGTTTCCAAACAAGATTATTTTTATTTCCTACTTCGCTTTGTTTACCTGCAAAGTAGGTCATTATTGCGAAGGTAAGTCACTCTGCAATAAATTCTGATCAGCCACTAGGTCATTTTTTATTTATGCTGACCGGGCATTTATCAGTGCACGTAAAATGCTTTTATTTTATATATCTTTGCAATTGTTGCGATTGCAAAGAAACTTACATATGGGTTAATTTGTAACATGAAAACAATTAGAAAAACCTTTTTGAAATTAATCTTCGCTAAATGAGGAAATAGTACAACAAAACCGATCAAATTGAAGGAATTTTCACTCATAAAAATCTTAAATCTATACCAATTGTGTTTTTTAAATTGTTTTCTTTTAAATAATAATTTTGTAATACTTTTCTTGAGAAGAAAAAAAATTATAATTTAATAACGGGTTTTCCAATAAGAGGTGTTATTTTGATATTCAAAGAAAAATGGCATTTTTTGAGATAAATGTTCGGATCTTTATTTCGTATATATTTCTATATACGTATAATAAAGCTTAATCTAAGTATATCTTTTCAAAATAGATTTGTCTAAAGAATGAAGTGAATTTTTACCTTAATTAACTTAGAGCATTTATCGTTGGCCATCTCCTCGCAGTGATGACTTTTCTGTTTCCTTATTGTCCAATTTACGAAATGTTTTCGTCTGTTGTTGTATCGCTGCCGGGGGGGCCCTAGGCCTTCTTAAATTCCCCTGGATCTGCTGAAAGGGGAGCTTAAAGCCGTCTTCGTTTTCCCTTTCAACACAGGAATGGAGTTTTTCTGCTACTGATGCGTTTGTCTGCTGCTGATGAGATTGAGTTGGAGGTGGCGTTGACTTCCTCTGGCTATGATGTGTGTTGCTGATCAGAATCCCTTGTTGCATTCTTATCTATAACAGGGGTGAACGCGGGCTGGAGCAAAGGCGCCTACAGATGCAATCTACCCCGAGCGTTGGGGGTGACTTGGCCGCGTTTTATATGGCTCTTAGTCGCAGGTAGCCCTTTTTGTTCGTATAGGATCAAGGCTTTTAAAGCGTTTACGGTTGTTTATTTAACCAAGCTACTTTGATCCTACCGGCTGCGCCAATTTATGTTGTGTTTAGTTTCCACAACACTGGAGATATTCTGCACTTGCCAATCGGCACGATGATCAGTTTTATGTAGAAATTATATATCGATACAACGACACTTGATTTACGTTTTATTGCGATCTAAGTATGTAGGTACAATTATAGTTACTATAACTAGGTACAAGTAGTACAAAACACGACACTTGTCACCGCGCGAATGGTCAGAACAATACTCAATTTTACTACTCGCCTACCTCTGCCTCGTCGCTTCTTTTCTTCTTTTTCCTTTTTTATTTTGTTCTAATTAAAACAATGAATTAATATACTACCCGGGCCATTGAGTAATAATTTTTACTCACTGACCACAGGTGTACAATTTCAAAACAGTGCCGCTTAAATTCGTGGTCACTGTGATAACATACATATATTTTACTTAGTTCCGCAAATGCATTGCGATTACCTCATAGCTACATAATTCATAGCGGCGCTTAATGGATCATCATGAAATTGTGCAGCTGATAGTGTCATCACATTACATTGCGTTCGATCTACAAATATTACTTTCACAACAATTTCATATCCCCGCCATTAAAAATTGAAGAAGTTGTAAGCGTTTTAGAATTATTATGGAACAAGTGTCGAATAACGTTTATTCCACCGAAGAATTATAAAAAGCCTTGATTCGTCCTTTAAATCCCTATGCGCTCAACTTCAATGCAAATTTGGAATTATGTTATCATTATGTTGGTTGATCTTGATTTACTCATTGTCGAAGCGAATCTTAAGGATTTGACCCCCCCCCCCCACCCCCCTCCTCCACACACACAATTAAAATCGACATTTTTATTCTACTTTCGGTTCTATTACGACTTCTGATTTAGATAATGTTAGTTATTTTTCCGGATTTTTTTTTTTCTATTGTCAGTAACTTCTGGGAGACGTTATAAATATGCCACTTGAAGAATATTAGGCTACCAACTATTAAGCTTCGGCAACTCTCTCTTTTGAAATGTTCCTTCACAAACACGTAGACCTCTGCTTAACCTTTCCTTAGTTCATAAATATCTTATGAGATCTCTCTATGAGCTACTCAGAAGCTAAACAGACTGACTACATTTTAAAAATTATCATTTCCAACGTACATTACGTAATTATCCATCCTAATTCTTTCTGAAAGAAAGGCAATATAATCTCAAAATTTAGCAACTTAAGACATGGAAAGCAGTGCAGTTTTTAGTTCATTATCCTTGCTTTTGACGAGAATTACATTAGATAAATCCTTATATATCTTTATGAAATATTTAGAAATTAAATACTTATGTTGGCTTCTGGGTGGCTCATATGTAGATTATCCTTTGCCGAGCACCATCTCTATCTAAGACTCCAGAATAAATAGACCATAGAACTATCCCTTCGAAAACGTCCAACGGTTTAATTGGCTCTCATTAGGACCGACTTATTTGAGCCATATATAAATATTTCATATGTCACCTGAGATCTTATGATTGCTCTCAATGTAGCACTCTTTTAAATTTTACGAACAAGGTCACGAATTTTAAGTTGACTTACCGAATCAATCGCTCTATTATCGTGTGTGATGAGGATCCATATAGGTATACCTAGGTATCAAACGCTTAGTTGGTTTAATTAATGTGCTCCCAGATCTGAGGACTCAGCTCAGCGCTAGCGGTGCTAGATACGTGTGTTGTCAAGATTTAAAGGTTTTTCCAATAAGAGCTGTTATTTTAATTAGCCCGCTATTTCGGTAGGTGTCACTTTTGGAGCTGTCATTTTTTGACATTTGACAAGTAGAAACTGCGCCATTAATAAAAATGGAACGATACACGATTCAACAACGCATTGAAATTATTAAAATTCACTATATGTGGCACAGACGGTTCGTAAAACTCGAAAATTTTTGTGTCGTCGTGAAGCACCTTGTCGGACCGCAATACAGAAATTGGTAGAAAAATTCGAGCTGTCGGGACAAGTTAGTGATGTGAAGAATAAAACCCGTGCACGTCGCTCAAGAACAGCCGAGAATATTGCTGCTGTAGCCGAAAGTGTTGAAGAAAACCCAGGTTTGTCCATTCCTCGTCGTTCTTTGGAATTAGGCATTCCACAAACGTCATTACACCGTATTTTGCATAAAGATTTGGGTCTTAAGGCTTATAAAGTTCAGTTAACATAAGAACTCAAGCCGGCCGATCATCAACAACGTCGAGTCTTTGCTGATTGGGTCCTTGAAATGCATGAAAATGATCCGGAATTCCATCGAAAACTCATCTTGAGTGATGAGGCCCATTTCCACCTCGATGGCTTCGTCAAAAAGCAAAATTGTCGCATCTGGGGCTCGGAAAACTCAAAAATTATTGTTGAAAAGCCTCTCTATCCTCAACGTGTGACTGTTTGGTGCGGTTTATGGTCCCGCGGGGTCATTGGACCTTACTTTTTCGAAAATGAGGCTGGAGCAACAGTTACGGTGAATGGATTGCCCTATCGACAGATGATTAATGATTTTTTATGGCCGGAATTGGATGGTATTGATCTGGACAACGTTTACTTTCAACAAGACGGCACTACGTGCCATACAAGCAACGATACCATTGATCACAATTGGCCACCGAGATCTTGTGACTTAACACCTTGCGACTTCTTCCTTTGGGGCCACGTGAAAGAGAAGGTCTACGCCAATAGCCCAGCGTCGATTCAAGACTTCAAAGATGGAATTCGTGAGGCTATCGAGGACATAGGGCAGCCACTTTGCGATTTGGTTATGGAAAATTTCATGAAAAGGATATGGTCCTGTAGGCGTGGTCGTGGTGGTCATTTGGCTGATGTTATTTTCCATTATTAACGGCATACCTTCCTCTTTACAATGAACTAAAGATTCTATCATTTATATCAAAAAATGGCATTTTTCTTTGAATATCAAAATAACACCTCTTATTGGAAAACCCTTTACTATCATTTCTATAGTATAAGAAAACTCTTTATCGATTTCTTAATTTTATCTTATAGTACCAGCCGAAAATGTTACGACGATTTTACCATTTGATGTATCGGGTGCCAGATTAAATAAAATATCGGAAACTGCATCGTCTTCGGCGTTTAGAAGTTTAGAAGATGTTATCTTCCTCAATCCGTCATCGATGAATACGATAAAGATTCACAATATTCTTCAGCATTTCGACATTTGACAACGCAACACTCCTTCATATCCAATCTTCAGTTTAGCTAGAATTTTAACCACATGAATACGGTCCTGTGGCCTTTGTGCTTTGTTCAAGAAATTCATTTCACAATACATAGGTAACAATGCCAACGCTATTGGTTAATTACTCTTGAAAAATGTCTTTCGTGTTTGTAATAAGATCTCCTCTTGTAACTTTGAGTTTCGCATAAATCTTGTGTTGTGAAATAAATATTTGAAGAGCGGTCTTTTGCCACAGCAAATTAACAATGTTCGTTTAACTATACGCTTCTGCGGTTGAAAACCTCTAGTTAGTGTGAAAATGCATTTTGGAATAAAAACTTTTGTAAGTAATTTGTCTGAAAACTAAAAGCTTATGTTAGATTGTAAGTAAATTTTAACCATATTTCATTTGAGGATGGTATAGCAGAGCTGATTAGAAGCAGTCACAAAAATGTCTAGGTATAATAGGTATTACCGCGGGCTCGGTCTGGTATTGGTTCAGACAAATGGGACCAGATTATCAAGAAATAGGTAAAACCACCAAATTCAGAGTTATATCAATTCTGAACGGTGTTTTCTGTATTCCCGCACATTTCGTTTGATTTTTTTTTTCATTTCATCCCGAATTTTTTTTCAAAATGTTACTTGATCTGCATTTATTATAAGGCTTTAAGTATAAAACTAAGGAATTAAATTGATTTAATTTTTTTTATTCGCTAATGTAAAGCTCAAACAAAAAAAGGTTATTTTATGGTTACTGGAAATTATTGAATTCGCGATCGATACTAGCATCAAGTCACCGCCGTGCACAACGATAATCTAATATCGACGATTCTTGGACCACTTGCTACAGCCAAACTAATTACTTTCCCATATTACCAGGTGGAAATTCGACGAAACGAGAAAAAGGGAATACTTCTTATCCCAGTACTAATGTAGAAGAAAATCTACCTAACTTTCATTACTTACTTAGTGCCATTAACAAACCCAGTCTACCTAAGTACATGCAAAACAAGGATATCTACAGGGGCTGTTACTAGCCTACTGTTACTACAGGGTTGTTAATGGGCTACGAGTACGATTAGTGTTCTAATGCAGTATAATTCTTTTTCAAGGCTGTTTCTAATGTGGCGTCGCAAGAATCTCTGAATTTTATTACCCACAGCGGCGAGATGAAAGTGGCATTACACTGTCTTCGGCCAACCTACATGGTCACTGTCCTCAGTGGCCGTTAGGCCGCTCACGTATCAACTTTCATGTCACGCGAGCTTTACTTTCGCCATAGCTTATACTTCAGTGTCTAACATTGAAATTCACATTATAGCTTATTCAGCGTACCCGAGGTGCTACTTTTGGTGGCACTTGATTACTGACCCCAAGCTAATGATATTTCATAACATGATGTACTCCTAGGACTACATACATACAGTACTGAGTCACTTAACAAACGCTTCCTTCGCTTGTGTTATTCTTCTGATTGGAGCGGCATACCCGAGATATTCGGAACACAGGATTACTGCTCCCAATCTTCACATATATATCAGGATAACATCCGATGAGGATAGGATATCCAATCATCTGAATGTCAATACCTGCAACAATTTATTAAAAAAATTGAATGGCAAATTTGATTTACTAGTTGATTATTTTATTTCATCTTGCGGACCATTGTGATTATTTTTATCGGCATCCTACATTAATTTTTTTCCTCTTCCGAGCTTATGTAGTTCCTTTGTACCTAGGACAAATTTTCCTAGGCTCTCCAGAAGATGCCGGATCCTGTTTGATGAGAACGATATCATCCTTTTGGTATTGCCTTGTTGATTTGTGTTTTGCGTTGAATGTTTCGACTTGGCTCTGTTGTCTTTCCTTGATCTGTCGCAAAACTTTTCCCTTAATTCCGCTAGGGCACATCCTCTTCGTTGTCTCTTTCGTCCTTATGTAATGCGCGGACTAATTTATTTCTCATAGTATATTCCGGGGTTGATACGACATTAACAGTTCCTGCGGGCTAATTGAAGTTGTTGAGTTCTCTAGGCTATTGAGCGCCCATTGAATAGCAAGAACATTTTTATCCCAATCTCGTCCATTGCTATCTTGGGCCATTGTAGCGATTGCAGTTTTCGTCATTCTGAAGAATCACTCCACTTGTCCATTACTCCGCAATGTCTTCACTGTAGTTAAGACGTGCTTAATCAGATTTTCCTTGCAAAACTTTCTAAAATCGCCAGAGGTAAAAGCAGTTCCCCTGTCCGTTATTATTCGTGTCGGCATACCAAAATATTGCGTAAATTCTTCTAACATTTTAATAACTCCTCTGCTAGTTGTTGTCCCTATTGGCTTGAGTACAATAAACTTCATAAAGGAATCGACGAGTCCTATTACATGCATTTCCCCAGTTTTACATCTGGGGAGAGGGCCCAGATAGTCTAAATGAGTAGTGTGAAAAGGCACAGGTGATCTCTCAGGTGCATACTGTTGATATTTCCTTCGTCTATTTCCCGTTTATTATAGAGACAATCCACACACGCAATCACATACTTCTTCACTACAGGTTTCATATTAGCAAACCAAAAATGTTTTCGTAGCATTTCCAGTGTCCTGTCAATCCCAGGATGTCCCATATCATCAATGGGAAGTCTTAATTACTCGCCATCGTATACGTGATGGTACTACAAAGCGTAATCCTTCTGGTGTCTTATTATAAATCCGGTTATTTTCTAGGACATGATTTCCTTTGACTCCGTCTTTATCAACATGATTGATGATTGATCCTTCTAACACCTGTCGAATTTCTACCAGTCTTGCATCTTATTTTTGAAGTACGGATAACCAATCCTCATTGGGAACTCCAACTTTATTAGCATTTTACTGGTCACATCTTCTGCATCTTTCCCATTTTCCGCAGGACAACGACTTGCGCATCTGCGTGCGATAGTTGACTTGCTGGGCGAAAGATAAGTTCAAAGTCAAACTCTGCTATCGTTAGCCACCATCGCGCGATTCTTGAAATAAGGTCTCTCTTCTCTTGAGTTAAGCGTAAGGAATTGCAGTCTGTTACTACCTTGAATTTCCGTTGTAACAAATAATGCTTAAATCGTTCTAGTGTCTCCACAACTGCCAGGGTATCCCGGCTGTAATAGCAGACGGGCTGCAATTTTCTTTCCTGTACTTGCATTAAAATTCCGGCAGTCACGTAACTGCTGGCGAAATTGTCTCACCTCTCTTGTATTGACTGGTTGTTTATAGTCTCTGACAGCAATTATTTTCTGGATACCCAGGCTTGATACCTTACGAAGAGATTTCATGTCCCAAAAAGTCGATTTTGTCTTTGAAAAATACACACTTCTTTGTATTCAGCGTTAACCCGGCTTTCTGTAGTTCCTTAAGAAAAACTTGAAAAACTTCTATATTTTCCGTAATGGTTTCGGTTGCTATCAGAATGTCATCCATATACGTAATAAAATTATTCATCTCTAGAGGTTTCGTCATTTCAGCCATTAATCTCATAAAGATTGCTGGCGAATTTGTCAATCCAAATGGAACTCTTTTGAATTCATATTGCCCTTCTCGAGATATGAAAGCTGTTAGATGTCGGCATTCTTCATCCATCGGTATTTGGTGATATCCGCTCATCAAGTCTAAAGACGTGAAGATTTTTTTATTGGCCATAGAGTTAAGGGTTTCCTCAATATTAGGGACAGGAAATGTCTCGCGCTGCGTGATGGCATTTAGCTTGCGATAGTCAACGCACATCCGGAATTCGCCATTTTTCTTCGGCACCAGTAATACAGGGCTCGTATACTCAGAAGTAGAGCGCTGAATAATGTCTAGGTCATGAAGTTCTTTTATGCTCTTCCTTAAGATGGACTTTAATCCATACGGTACTTTGTACGGTTGATATCTTATTATCTTGTTTTCTTTCCATTTAATTTTCATGCGAACTAATTCTGTTTTCTCTAATTCCTTGGGTTCGTTCGCAAAACAGTTCCGGAAATTGTCTATTATCGCCATTAGTACTTCTTTTTCAGTCTTAGCCGCTACATCTCCAAATTAAATATCACTTTTGTTATAATTTCATCCATTTTCGGCTTTTGGGTTTTATTACCTTTTGTACGTCTTAGCTCAAGACTTCCATAACGTTTTAAAACTTCGATTTCTGGATGGTTCATAAAGTTCTTTCCAACAATCATTGGAGCATCTTGGGCACTATCTTCCACTATCAACATATCAATTTCTACATAATTTAGTGTCGAAAACACAATGTTTTGGTAACTTTACCCAATGCATTTGTTACATTTCCCCCGAACCCGCGTAATTTAACGTCCATCTACCGACCATGAATTATTTATTACGACCTGATGCTTCATTGTAGTATATTCGCTACCTAGATCAAAAAAATCCAGAATTGACTTGCAATCTACTTCTACTATTTTATGATATTCATCCCTAATTATAAGATTGTCAGTTCCTTACATTTTTCCTGAATTTGAAACGATTTTAACTAAGCACTCTTTCGCCATATGACCGGGCTGATTATACTTAAAACACTTTCTTGGAGCATTTGCCAAATGCCAATGGACACATTCTTGCATTATGACCTGGTTCATCACATTGGAAACATCTAAACTATGTGAGGTCCTTTTCTGATGTGCCTGCTTGTTTGCTTGTGATCCCAAGGCTGAAAGATCCTTCTGTTGATTTGATTTTGTTTATCGATTTCCATTTTGATTAAAAGGATGATATCTCTTTTGCTTGAAACAATCGTTTGCATTATCCGCTTGGTTCAAGAGAATATCTCGTTTCCGCCCTTGATTTTCAACATCTTCGTAGCCTCTTTCGTTCCATGATTTTAATGAGAGTTGAACCCTCATCCTGACCACTTGGGAAACTTAGCAGAATCTCAACTCCAACTGCTAATCGAATTTTGCCGGCTCTGGAACCAAAAACTTGCTGCGCCACCAAGACGAAGCGAAGCATAGAACAGGGTTGTTTTGTCACTCCAACCATACACATTGCGTAGGCCTTCAATGCTTTTAATCCATGCTTAAGTATTATAATAAATATTAGTGGATGGATTGAATTCCGCTATAAGTGCACTCATTTCGTGAGTACCCATTCTGACACCCGTTTCATCTTTTCTCTACGTCGATGATGTTTGTTCTAGATTATCCAACAACGGCTCTATAATTGAAACTCTCTCGCGTCGCAGCATATTTCGCTCCCGTTTTAAAAGATCGTTTTCCCACTTAAGTAAATCTATTTCGCTTAACACTACCTTCCCTCTGTCAGTAGAGTACACAATGTCGGAATCTCCTCGACTTTGGTGCTCTGATGTGTCTTCTTCTTTGATCACTCCATACTGATGAAACTACCTTGCTCAAATAGCGGCCATGACCAGTAATCGTCATGGATGATTGCTTTATTGAGCAGTCCGGTCGGAGCTGTAGAACATCACTTCCTTTGAGGGTTATTTGCATCACTTGTGTTCCACATACGATGTTGAATGTCGTCTCCGAATCCATGCAGTAGGTACAACCGATTGTTGGGAGTGTGAAGTTGTGTCCACACACTCGATCGATTGGAGGATCGCAGTTGACAATTTAATAGTGATTTTTGATGATATAACAAGCTCATCTCACATTGGCTTATGTTGGCTTTTAAGTTAAAAATCGAATGATTCTGGTGGCATAAGTATTTCTCCTCATTTAGGATGTTTACAGCTATCCAATTCTCTTTGCGTGAGGGGATAATATCTATCTCTGTGTAAGCTTACAATTAGATATTCCGACGAAGGTTTAATTGGGAAAAATCTGTTTTCATGTGGATTTGGAACCGGAATTAACTTAAATAGTTGGAAATATTCGTTGTTTTGTAACGGTATCCTGATATCGAATAGTATATATGACTCTGTTACCCTAGTTGCGGCTGACATTATATTTTATACCATTAATCCGTCATCCGGGTCATTTCCTGGTATGGATAAAGTAGATGGAAGGTGTTGCTTAATTATTGTAAGCTGCTCCCGTAGCTGTGTTGGAGTAATTAGCAAGGGGCTGATTTTACTGTGGTGAAGATCTATGAGAACACTTAGTTATGCATCTTGCATTCGTTGATAGTTTTGTAGAACTAAGCTGGTCAGCAGGGAAAGTGCAGTAAAGGCTTGTGTTGCTTTCTTCTCATGTTGTAGATTATCTATATAGCTGCTATATGCCTGAATGTGATCTTGTATTGCCTTAAATTGACGTTGGATTGCTTCTTCCTTCCGCTATAGGATGTTGGTTGTGGATTCCGGTATAGATGTTTGGTTTCTCAATAAGTAAAGTAAGTGGTTTTTATTCGTACGAGACCTTTCAATTTCCCTTTCAATATGCTCAGCATAAGATGCATCGAGAATTCCAAAAAGCGTGTTTGCGACAATTCCCACTATTTCAAGGGGTGCCCTTCTTCTGAGTCCACTGCTTCGTTTATGTAGGATCTCATTGGATTCCTCGATGTGCGTAAGCTGATGTAAAAATTGGGAAAATATTTCCAAGCAATGATTTCTTCGAATGGTTGTAGTATTACAGAGATTGCCTATTTCACCTATACATTTCCTGATCCCTTTTAACTCGTTCCAATAGTTGTCGAGGTTATAATATGTTATTAGATTCCATTCACTATTCATTAATTGTGCTTGTCCTATTTTTTCGAAAAAAAAAAAAATGCCTGGGTGACTAGTGAATGTGTCTGCTTCACAGGTTCTTTCATAGAATGCCCTAGTATGGGAAGGATGAGTGAAGTCAACATCAGCAGCCTTAGACTAGTGAATGTTTTGACTGGACTCGTGTTATGCTTAGTATTATCATCTGACGTTTCGGAAATTTTAGTTGTCCTTTTCCTCTTCACAAAGTCTGAGTTTGCCCAATTGGAATTAATTGGCAAGAATCTTCCTCGGAGGGGATGATAAGGTCGCTTTGATCTCTTTGGAGCTTGATTGCTCTCGATGTCTCTTGAGGTCTTGACCAAGCTTTGTTTGGAGCTCAAGAGACATGTTGTTGGTTCGGTTGATTTATCGCTACGGTAGGAGAATTTGAGCCCCTTTCTTCAATGTTGCTGCGTTCGGAATAATGTTCTTCTTCTGGTAAGGGACAAAGGTTGTGATTCGATCTTTTAAGAACTCCGGAGGCTGTTTCAACATTCACGACTCTTGTAACATTGTTCGTACCATCGAAAGTTTCTATCACTCTGCCCAAGGGCCATTTTAATGGTGGTAGGTTTTTGTCCCTTATTAACACTAGAGTTCCTGGCTTCAGGTTCGGTTTTTCTCCCTTCCATTTATTTCGTGCCTGAAGTTCTTGAAGGTAAGTAGTTACGCTAGGACAGTTCTGGATCACTTTTTCCATACAAAAAGTGTCCGGAAATTTCAAACTATTTTGCTGGCTCTAGACCGGCTTCTGGGCCACTGAGGGGGATTCCGTCTAGTGGTATACGTCACAGGGTATGCCTGCAGAATTCCTTTCCTACCGTATGGCTGACCAGGAGATCACGCCAACTTTTTGTTTGATCTGGTCTTGGAGGCTACAATTTGACCTTTGACCTTTCCTGTGTCTGGGTGCTGGAGGTTGGCTGAGAGCTTTAGTGACAATATCTGATACTATGACTAGGATTGTCTGGGGTATGTTGGACTGGGCTACGTTACCTGTACCAAGGCTTGGATAAAATGTGTGCGGCTTATTTGTATTGAGTAATGATATGAAATACCCCATGCGAATTTATATCGGGGCTATATACTTGTCAGCTTGAGTTTGGTGTTAGTTGTTTACTTTAGTATGAGTGCCTGTGGTATATTGGGCTGGGCTAAGGAAACATTACCCAAGGCGAGGGTGGATGTGTGCAGCTGTGTATTTATGTGGATAAGAAATGTTGTGAAATTCCCTAAGTGAATTAGTGTAATTAGTATTATTAATAATTCAAGTTAACTCTTGAATATTTTTGTTCATGCCAATAGATGCTAGAAGGTGTCAGTGGAGAGGTTGACAAAATTTAAATCAGAAATCCTCTACTTGCTATGGGTTTCGAAATATTAGCGATCTTACCTTTTGAGGTATAATTAGTAGTAGTAATAATTCAAGTTAACCCTAGGATATTTTTTGTCCATGCCAATAGTATTAGTACTATGGGGTAAAAATTTTCATCAGAAATCCTCTACGGGCTATGGTTCGAGATATTAGCTTCTTACCTTCTCAGGTGTAATTAATATTAGTAGCTCAAAAACAAACAAAAAACAACAACAACTATAACCTAAGTTGTGGATTAAAAATTTGATGATATTAATCTGTAGGTGCCTTTTATAAACATGATTGCACCATGTAACCATATATCTAAAAATAGATCAGGTGAAGCTGGTTGGGGTGAATGTAGGTAGATATGTTGACTTAGATATGTAATGGAAATTAGTAAATGCTTAATTTTGCTCTTCAGTGCTTCTAATTTGATTCCTTGCATAAACAAATTCGTACAGTACAGTAACATAAACAAATTCGCAGTCGAATAATGTAAACAAATTCGCACAGCGGACGAGTAAAGTAAACAAATTGAGCGATTTATCACAGATTCCTAATTTCTTTAGTTGAAAACAACAACAACTGATATTAATCTGTAGGATGTGATGTCGTAGATGAGTAGTGGAAGTTATAATTGAATATTTCTTTTGCTAAAAAAACAACAACAACTATAACGTAAGTTGTGGATTAAAAATCTTTTATAAACAAGAGGGAACATGCTATGATATTCGATATCTAAAAATAGATCACGGCTGCTTCGGATGTTAAGAAACATGAAGTAATAGAAATTAAAGCCTCATCAGAAAATTTTCGTTGTAGGTGTGTGTATGTGTATGTATTGAAAATTCTTAGGTTATATGAAAAATTGTTTTTTTAATTTCAATAAAATTTCTTTTTTGGGCAGGTTAATTTTAAAGTTTTGATCAACTATGATATCAATGTGAGGTGATACTAATATAGTATGATATGTTGACTTAGAAGAGTAGTGAAAGTTGTATGGGTATAGTAAAAGACTTTTCATCAAATTTTTGGTGATAAGGTGTAATGGCATGACCAGCGTTGCAGGTGGAGGTTGAGCGTGGGTACTGTAAGTTGTGTATATATTAATTGTGGTGTATATTAATCTAGTAAGATATGAAAGCTTTAGTGAAGAGCGTGGAAGAGGATAGTATTATGTGTTTACATTTAAATCTTAAGTTAGGTTGAGAGTGGGTTAATTTAAAAGCATTGATAATAGAAGATAGTGCTATGATATTAAGTAATGGAAATTGTATGGGGGCAGTAAAAGAATAATTTTTGGTTGTCAGGTGTAATGGCATGACTTAGCAGGTAATTTGATATTACCTTTTGCCAAGATCGTGGCGGTTGAGATTGGGTTAAGCTTAGTGGTGCTCGATGTATATTTTATGGGTGGTGGGTGTGCATAATATAGTAGAAAGCTTTAGTGAATACCATACTTTTCAACCAGCTGACTCTGTCAAAACATCTGTGTCGCTCTAACATAAATCTGTGTTCATATTTTAGGTGGGTATAATAGCTTGAAATTATCTTATGGAAGGCTAGATAAGAACTTGTTAATTTCATTAATTTCATCAAGCAGTTACGCTGTTATGAGATTTGATTGATATCTATATCTAAAAAATAGTTCACATGAAGATGATAAGAATATGATATTTTTATCTTCATACTATTGGGGCAGGTGCATTGTTTACTTAACATTAAGTTGAGAGTGGGTCAAATTAAAAGCTTTGATAGAAGAACGCTGTGTTATAATATTAAAGTGGTATGATATGTTGTCTGAGATGAGTAGTGGAAGTTGTATGGGAGCTATGAATAAAAATCCTAATCAGCAATCTCGCTGGATATTTGATAATTCTCAAAATTCATAGTGATGCTCGTGGTGGGGGGTTAAGAGTAGGTACTGTAAGCTATGTATTACGTTAAAAGTTTTGATGGATGGTATTTTGTATTTATCTCCTCGAAATAGTGTTGTATGAGTATCAGAAAGGTTGAAAAAAAACTTGATAATGCTTCAAGTTCAATAGTGTAGACCCCGATGTTGAAAGTGGGTATTTGGAATGATATAATTCTAGTAGGATATGGAAGTATTATTTATTCATCTTTAAATCTTACCAAGTCTGAAAAAATTACATAATATGATTAAGAAAGCTTCGTGATATATATCAAAAGTGATACCAATGGATTACATAAGGAAAGTAGGTTCACTTCATCTGCAAACAACAAATATGGCTGAAAGCGACACACGGTGTGAGTAATAATCATTCTTGCTTCAATTATCACTATTAAGGGATGTGTACCGCAGAAAATATATTAAGTCTAGCCTAGTCTAAAATATGTATTGTAAATAAAAATTGTATCATGGTTATAATGCCATTTATTGAAATAATTTGTTTTAATTGTATTATAGCTTAAGTCTACAGTCTTTTTTCTTTAGTTCAGCAAGGCCAAGATTTCATAGATATAGATTGATCCTTATAATGAATATGCCTTATGCCCTTACACCAATGTGGCGTTAAAAGGTTCGTGGTGCACCACTTTCACAAATAACATCTCTCCATCTTTACTTTTTGCGATCTTTGTTGGAATATCCTGATTTTTCGACCTGTTGGTAGGGGACAGTCGACTCGTTTTTGGATGAAAAACTTTCTTCTTTATTTCTGGAAGGCATCGATTTCATAGATGTAGACTGAGCCTTATATGAATATTCTTTACTCCTTTCATCCGTAGCCTTTAGAAGGTTTGTAGTGTCCTTAGAGCTCATGTTGAAATTATTGCGTAATTAGCTTGACAAGAAACAGTGATCTGTTTGGATAAAGAGCAAAATATGAATTGAAAAAACAAGTTATGAAACTACTATTTATATGGATTTGACCTCTGACGTCACCTTAACCTGTGAAACCGAAAGTGTCTGCTCTTGGGTTCAGTTGGATGATGAGTAGTGCAAGTTGTATGGGAGATTATAATTAGCTGTGAGTAAACTGTAAAGAAGAAGATTTCTGGTAACAGTATGTTCCATACATAATCTTACAGGTGCAAGAAAATTTTATAAAAATCTGGTAACTGCATTTCCTTATAAACCTTATATAAATTCATATGTGACCAAACCGAGCTATAGATTTTTGTTCTAGATGAATGCATATTATATAATATCTGAAAATAGATAGCAGCAATATGAAAGGCTATAAGAATTTGGTTGCAGTATATTCTATACAAAATCTAATAACCATAAGAAAATTTTATAAGAATCTGGTACCATGTTCAGTTCACAATTTAAAAAGTAGAAGAAAATTGTATAAGAATCTGGTAATAGTATGTTCCATACAAAATCTAACAAGCGAAAGAAAATTTTATAAGAATCTGGTAAGAATCCGGTAACAGTATGTTCCATACAAAATCTAACAGGCAGAAGAAAATTTTATTAGAATCTTGTACAGTATGTTCCAAAGAAAAATCCAAGATTTTATGCATTTCCTGATGGGTAAGCCTTATATAAATCCATATGTTCTATATAAAAAATCGGTATATAAATATCCGTTAAAAAATTAGTTAGGGTATACAGTGATTTTAAAAAATTCTTATCTCCAAAACGGTGCCGAGAACCAAAATCCAAAATCTACTAGGTAGCAGGCAATTTTATAAGAATCTGGTATGTTCTATACAAAATCTAAAAGGGGAAGGGAAAATTGCACGAGAGTTTGGTTAGTGGTTAGTGTATTCCCGAATGCTGAACTGTTAAGATGGATATTGAGGAGTTTTTAGGAGAATATAATAACATTTTACTCGATGAGCATAAGAAACAAATTCAAGAATGCTATAACTTTTTAAAATTATATGAAAATATTGAAAAAGTCGAGTCAAAATTTGGTGAACACTATATAAGCTGCCCTTGGTCAAGAGACGATTCAACGGATGGACCAGATACATGTGAATGTTGTGGTGTTGCTAGATGCCTAAAACAAGTTGTGAAGCTATATAAATTCTACCAAACATTGACAAAAAGTAATTACGAGCCATGCCTTAAAAAGTGCGATTTAACTTAGCACTAGAAATTCCCATTTTGTATACTTGGAGAGCTCATAAAGAATCATGTAAACTTACACTGTATGCGGATGTTGATTTCAACAACAGATTCATCAAACACAGGAAATTTTGATTACATACAGCTCTGTACCATAAGATTATAAGAATTAATACTTTTTAATTTTTAATAAATGATATTTTATATATGGCCTTCTTTTTATTCAATTTCCCATACTAAGTCCGGAACTCCCGAATAATGTTTGACCACTACAACGGGTGGCGGTGGCGGTGGGTGGTGGTGAGTGGTGGTGGTGGTGGTGGTGGGGGTGGTGGTATTGGTTGCGGTGGTGGGTGCCTGGTCTTGGATGGCGCTTGAAACGGATATTTGACGCGTGGCATCAATGTGACGCTGACCTCTGACGTCACCTTTACCTATGAGACCAACCGGAAGTGAACAGCTTTTTCAGCTCATCCACCTGTTAAGCTGTTACCAGACCTGTTTTAAAAGCTGTTAAGCTGTTATCAGACCTGTTTTATAAGCTGTTAAGCTGTTATCAGACCTGTTTAAAAAGCTGTTAAGCTGTTACCAGACCTGTTTTAAAAGCTGTTAAGCTGTTACCAGACCTGTTTTAAAAGCTGTTAAGCTGTTATCAGACCTGTTTTAAAAGCTGTTAAGCTGTTATCAGACCTGTTTTATAAGCTGTTAAGCTGTTATCAGACCTGTTTTAAAAGCTGTTAAGCTGTTATCAGACCTGTTTTATAAGCTGTTAAGCTGTTATCAGACCTGCTATTAAAACAGGTCTGATAACAGCTTAACAGCTTTTAAAACAGGTCTGATAACAGCTTAACAGCTTTTAAAACAGGTCTGGTAACAGCTTAACAGGTGGATGAGCTGAAAAAGCTGTTCACTTCCGGTTGGTCTCATAGGTAAAGGTGACGTCAGAGGTCAGCGTCACATTGATGCCACGCGTCAAATATCCGTTTCAAGCGCCATCCAAGACCAGGCACCCACCACCGCAACCAATACCACCACCCCCACCACCACCACCACCACCACCACTCACCACCACCCACCGCCACCGCCACCCGTTGTAGTGGTCAAACATTATTCGGGAGTTCCGGACTTAGTATGGGAAATTGAATAAAAAGAAGGCCATATATAAAATATCATTTATTAAAAATTAAAAAGTATTAATTCTTATAATCTTATGGTACAGAGCTGTATGTAATCAAAATTTCCTGTGTTTGATGAATCTGTTGTTGAAATCAACATCCGCATACAGTGTAAGTTTACATGATTCTTTATGAGCTCTCCAAGTATACAAAATGGGAATTTCTAGTGCTAAGTTAAATCGCACTTTTTAAGGCATGGCTCGTAATTACTTTTTGTCAATGTTTGGTAGAATTTATATAGCTTCACAACTTGTTTTAGGCATCTAGCAACACCACAACATTCACATGTATCTGGTCCATCCGTTGAATCGTCTCTTGACCAAGGGCAGCTTATATAGTGTTCACCAAATTTTGACTCGACTTTTTCAATATTTTCATATAATTTTAAAAAGTTATAGCATTCTTGAATTTGTTTCTTATGCTCATCGAGTAAAATGTTATTATATTCTCCTAAAAACTCCTCAATATCCATCTTAACAGTTCAGCATTCGGGAATACACTAACCACTAACCAAACTCTCGTGCAATTTTCCCTTCCCCTTTTAGATTTTGTATAGAACATACCAGATTCTTATAAAATTGCCTGCTACCTAGTAGATTTTGGATTTTGGTTCTCGGCACCGTTTTGGGGATAAGAATTTTTTAAAATCACTGTATACCCTAACTAATTTTTTAACGGATATTTATATACCGATTTTTTATATAGAACATATGGATTTATATAAGGCTTACCCATCAGGAAATGCATAAAATCTTGGATTTTTCTTTGGAACATACTGTACAAGATTCTAATAAAATTTTCTTCTGCCTGTTAGATTTTGTATGGAACATACTGTTAGCGGATTCTTACCAGATTCTTATAAAATTTTCTTTCGCTTGTTAGATTTTGTATGGAACATACTATTACCAGATTCTTATACAATTTTCTTCTACTTTTTAAATTGTGAACTGAACATGGTACCAGATTCTTATAAAATTTTCTTATGGTTATTAGATTTTGTATAGAATATACTGCAACCAAATTCTTATAGCCTTTCATATTGCTGCTATCTATTTTCAGATATTATATAATATGCATTCATCTAGAACAAAAATCTATAGCTCGGTTTGGTCACATATGTATTTATATAAAGTTTATAAGGAAATGCAGTTACCAGATTTTTAAAAAATTTTCTTGCACCTGTAAGATTATGTATGGAACATACTGTTACCAGAAATCTTCTTCTTTACAGTTTACTCACAGCTAATTATAATCTCCCATACAACTTGCACTACTCATCATCCAACTGAACCCAAGAGCAGACACTTTCGGTTTCACAGGTTAAGGTGACGTCAGAGGTCAAATCCATATAAATAGTAGTTTCATAACTTGTTTTTTCAATTCATATTTTGCTCTTTATCCAAACAGATCACTGTTTCTTGTCAAGCTAATTACGCAATAATTTCAACATGAGCTCTAAGGACACTACAAACCTTCTAAAGGCTACGGATGAAAGGAGTAAAGAATATTCATATAAGGCTCAGTCTACATCTATGAAATCGATGCCTTCCAGAAATAAAGAAGAAAGTTTTTCATCCAAAAACGAGTCGACTGTCCCCTACCAACAGGTCGAAAAATCAGGATATTCCAACAAAGATCGCAAAAAGTAAAGATGGAGAGATGTTATTTGTGAAAGTGGTGCACCACGAACCTTTTAACGCCACATTGGTGTAAGGGCATAAGGAATATTCATTATAAGGATCAATCTATATCTATGAAATCTTGGCCTTGCTGAACTAAAGAAAAAAGACTGTAGACTTAAGCTATAATACAATTAAAACAAATTATTTCAATAAATGGCATTATAACCATGATACAATTTTTATTTACAATACATATTTTAGACTAGGCTAGACTTAATATATTTTCTGCGGTACACATCCCTTAATAGTGATAATTGAAGCAAGAATGATTATTACTCACACCGTGTGTCGCTTTCAGCCATATTTGTTGTTTGCAGATGAAGTGAACCTACTTTCCTTATGTAATCCATTGGTATCACTTTTGATATATATCACGAAGCTTTCTTAATCATATTATGTAATTTTTTTCAGACTTGGTAAGATTTAAAGATGAATAAATAATACTTCCATATCCTACTAGAATTATATCATTCCAAATACCCACTTTCAACATCGGGGTCTACACTATTGAACTTGAAGCATTATCAAGTTTTTTTCAACCTTTCTGATACTCATACAACACTATTTCGAGGAGATAAATACAAAATACCATCCATCAAAACTTTTAACGTAATACATAGCTTACAGTACCTACTCTTAACCCCCCACCACGAGCATCACTATGAATTTTGAGAATTATCAAATATCCAGCGAGATTGCTGATTAGGATTTTTATTCATAGCTCCCATACAACTTCCACTACTCATCTCAGACAACATATCATACCACTTTAATATTATAAAACAGCGTTCTTCTATCAAAGCTTTTAATTTGACCCACTCTCAACTTAATGTTAAGTAAACAATGCACCTGCCCCAATAGTATGAAGATAAAAATATCATATTCTTATCATCTTCATGTGAACTATTTTTTAGATATAGATATCAATCAAATCTCATAACAGCGTAACTGCTTGATGAAATTAATGAAATTAACAAGTTCTTATCTAGCCTTCCATAAGATAATTTCAAGCTATTATACCCACCTAAAATATGAACACAGATTTATGTTAGAGCGACACAGATGTTTTGACAGAGTCAGCTGGTTGAAAAGTATGGTATTCACTAAAGCTTTCTACTATATTATGCACACCCACCACCCATAAAATATACATCGAGCACCACTAAGCTTAACCCAATCTCAACCGCCACGATCTTGGCAAAAGGTAATATCAAATTACCTGATAAGTCATGCCATTACACCTGACAACCAAAAATTATTCTTTTACTGCCCCCATACAATTTCCATTACTTAATATCATAGCACTATCTTCTATTATCAATGCTTTTAAATTAACCCACTCTCAACCTAACTTAAGATTTAAATGTAAACACATAATACTATCCTCTTCCACGCTCTTCACTAAAGCTTTCATATCTTACTAGATTAATATACACCACAATTAATATATACACAACTTACAGTACCCACGCTCAACCTCCACCTGCAACGCTGGTCATGCCATTACACCTTATCACCAAAAATTTGATGAAAAGTCTTTTACTATACCCATACAACTTTCACTACTCTTCTAAGTCAACATATCATACTATATTAGTATCACCTCACATTGATATCATAGGTGATCAAAACTTTAAATTTAACCTGCCCAAAAAAGAAATTTTATTGAAATTAAAAAAACAATTTTTCATATAACCTAAGAATTTTCAATATATACACATACACACACCTACAACGAAAATTTTCTGATGAGGCTTTAATTTCTATTACTTCATGTTTCTTAACATCCGAAGCAGCCGTGATCTATTTTTAGATATCGAATATCATAGCATGTTCCCTCTTGTTTATAAAAGATTTTTAATCCACAACTTACGTTATAGTTGTTGTTGTTTTTTTAGCAAAAGAAATATTCAATTATAACTTCCATTACTCATCTACGACATCACATCCTACAGATTAATATCAGTTGTTGTTGTTTTCAACTAAACAAATTAGGAATCTGTGATAAATCGCTCAATTTGTTTACTTTACTCGTCCGCTGTGCGAATTTGTTTACATTATTCGACTGCGAATTTGTTTATTTTACTGTACTGTACGAATTTGTTTATGCAAGGAATCAAATTAGAAGCATTACACCTGAAGAGCAAAATTAAGCATTTACTAATTTCCATTACATATCTAAGTCAACATATCTACCTACATTCACCCCAACCAGCTTCACCTGATCTATTTTTAGATATATGGTTACATGGTGCAATCATGTTTATAAAAGGCACCTACAGATTAATATCATCAAATTTTTAATCCACAACTTAGGTTATAGTTGTTGTTGTTTTTTGTTTGTTTTTGAGCTACTAATATTAATTACACCTGAGAAGGTAAGAAGCTAATATCTCGAACCATAGCCCGTAGAGGATTTCTGATGAAAATTTTTACCCCATAGTACTAATACTATTGGCATGGACAAAAAATATCCTAGGGTTAACTTGAATTATTACTACTACTAATTATACCTCAAAAGGTAAGATCGCTAATATTTCGAAACCCATAGCAAGTAGAGGATTTCTGATTTAAATTTTGTCAACCTCTCCACTGACACCTTCTAGCATCTATTGGCATGAACAAAAATATTCAAGAGTTAACTTGAATTATTAATAATACTAATTACACTAATTCACTTAGGGAATTTCACAACATTTCTTATCCACATAAATACACAGCTGCACACATCCACCCTCGCCTTGGGTAATGTTTCCTTAGCCCAGCCCAATATACCACAGGCACTCATACTAAAGTAAACAACTAACACCAAACTCAAGCTGACAAGTATATAGCCCCGATATAAATTCGCATGGGGTATTTCATATCATTACTCAATACAAATAAGCCGCACACATTTTATCCAAGCCTTGGTACAGGTAACGTAGCCCAGTCCAACATACCCCAGACAATCCTACTCATAGTATCAGATATTGTCACTAAAGCTCTCAGCCAACCTCCAGCACCCAGACACAGGAAAGGTCAAAGGTCAAATTGTAGCCTCCAAGACGAGATCAAACAAAAAGTTGGCGTGATCTCCTGGTCAGCCATACGGTAGGAAAGGAATTCTGCAGGCATACCCTGTGACGTATACCACTAGACGGAATCCCCCTCAGTGGCCCAGAAGCCGGTCTAGAGCCAGCAAAATAGTTTGAAATTTCCGGACACTTTTTGTATGGAAAAAGTGCGCCAGAACTGTCCTAGCGTAACTACTAAGGTATTCGCTGACCATCGATGCCAAAATGTTTGCTGGATGTGTTGTATTTGCCTATATCTCGTCAAATTGTTGAATTTCTGGTCGCTGATGTCTGTTCAGCAAATGTTGTCAGTGGTTTGCCTGTCAAAAAATGCCATGGTGTTAGCGCTTCAAAATCGTTAGGGTCTGTTGACATGGATGATAATGACCTGGAATTAATGTGTTGTATTTGCCTATATCTCGTCAAATTGTTGAATTTCTGGTCGCTGATGTCTGTTCAGCAAATGTTGTCAGTGGTTTGCCTGTCAAAAAATGCCATGGTGTTAGCGCTTCAAAATCGTTAGGGTTTGTTGACATGGATGATAATGACCTGGAATTAAGAATGGCTTCGATTTGCACGATGATATTGTGGAGTTCCACGTAAGTTAGATTTGCATTTCCTACTTGGCGGGTTAAGTGATTTTTTGCAGATTTCACTGCCGCTTTCCAGAGACCCCCAAGAGATGTGATCGTGGAGGAATCGACTTCCACTCAATATGGTTTTGGGCACATAGCTGCGACAGCGATGACTGCAATTTTTGTGAAGTGAACATGTCCTTTAATTCTTTTAATTGTGTTCTTGCACCTAAGAAGTTTGTTGCGTTTTCACAGAAGATAGTGGCGCATAAACCTCTTCGAGCTATGAATCTCTTTAGGGCATTGAGGAAGACTTCAGCGCTGAGATCGCTAACTAGCTCCATGTGGACTGCCTTTGTAGTGAAACAAACAAACACGGCAATGTAAGCCTTTGTCGGGGATTTTCCGCGTGAATCATTATAAGACCACAAAAATCGACGCCTGTGGTGTGAAACGGTGTTGAGGTTCTCACTCGTTCCTTTGGTAGGTCTCCCATTATTTGTTCTAGAACCTTTGGCTTACACCGAAAGCATCTTATGCATCTGTGAACCGTTTTCTGGGCAAATCTTCTTTCGTTATGACCCAGTATCGTTGTCTTGCAATTGCGATTAATGATTGAGGAGCGTCATGCATGTGTTGTTTATGCAAATGATCGAACAACAACTCATTGAACTTGTGTCCCTTGAGCAACAGTATTTGGTTTTTTGCTTCTTGCGCAAGATCAGAGTGTTTTAGTTGACCTCCTACTTTGATGATCTGGGTCGTTTGGTCTAGGTATGGAGTCAAGGGTTGAATGGGGTTACTCGGATCTGATGCTTAATTTTTCTTCAACTCCAAATATTGACGGTAAAGTGCAGATCTCTGTACATTCTTGAGAACTCCGCTTAAAGCCTTATCCAATTCTGTGATTGACAGTTCTCTCGTTTTCCTAGACCCCTTTGATGTTTTACAATTCTGTGTAAACCTGATACAGTAGGCAAATATTCTTTGCATCTTTAGAAATGAGTTTGAATGGTTCACTAATTGTAGCATATCGGTGTATTCATGCTCCTTTATTATTGTAGATAGTACCGATTTCTTCGGTTTTGTCTCTGGAACCCTGTCAGGCAATTTGAATGAAGGTTTGGGCCAACTTACTTCGGGATTGGCTAAAAATGCTGGTCCTTTAAACCATAGCCTTGACTGCACTAGGGCATCAGGCAGCATGCCTCAAGAAATGATGTCGGCAGGATTTTGAACTCCATCTATGTGCCTCCACTGGTTCGTTTGAGTCAGTTGCTGTATTTTCTCTACCCGATTTGCCACAAACGTAGTCCATGAGTATGACGGCGAGGAGATCCATGAGAGTTCAATAGTGGAGTCAGTGTAATAAACGATTTTTGATAATTTGACTGATAAGCACTGACACACTCTTTCAGCTAGTTCTGCCATCAGTAGTGCTGTACAGAGCTCCAATCTAGAAGTGTCATGGTCTTCAGTGGTGCTATCCTTGATTTTGCACACAAGAGCCTAACCTAAATTTGGCCGTGATGATGTGATGATCTCAGGTAAAAACAGGCTCCGTATGCGTATTGGCTGCTGTCAGAAAATGCGTGAAGTTGCACATCAATTGGTTTGGACAATATCACATGTCGCGGAATTTTTAAGGTTTTTAGTTCAGATAAGCGTTTCTTAAATTTGAACCACCTATCTTTATATTGTGCGGGCAATTCTTCATCCCAGGTGCATTTGTCTTTAAATAATTCTTGCACAAATAGCTTCCCTAGCACTGTGACGGGTCCTATCAATCCAAGAGGATCGAAAATACGAGTTATGTCGGACAAGTCACATCACCTATCTTCAAAGGTTCAAAATTTGTCTGACTCTCTAGTTGATATTCATGCAATGTTTTTCAAAGATGACTCTCAGTCTGTCCCTCAGAGCTCAAACAATACGCTTCTCATTCCAGTTATCAATGACGTTCGGCGCAGCTTAAGGCGAGTTGAAGGCGATATCGAGTCTTGGTCATCTACGGTTTCCGAGAACTCAAGGCTAATCAGCTCCATGGTAACTGATGTCAGGAAGTTGACTCCAGGGGATAAGGAATCATCTGACTCTGATTCTCAACCATTACCTATCGTGCAGCAGGGAGTAGACTCTAACTCTCCTGTATCTATTGCTCATAGTAGTAAACCAGCTACAAACCAGAGGAACCGTCGCAGACGCCACCATAATAAGGCGATTCGCTCAAATCAGCACTCTGTTCAATCTACAGCAAACTGCGACCCAGTTAACATCACACCTGCTTCCATAGTAACGAATGATACTGCATCTGCGTCCTCTTTAGGAAATGGTATTGGCGTCCCTTTGAGAACGGTACCAAAACCTTCGTGTGTTTTCGTCACCCGTTTCTCTCCAGAAACGTCGTGTGAAGACATCCTGAAGTATCTTAAGTCCAAAACTATCGCAACGAATGTTTTTTCCTGTCGAAAAATTAGTAAATGCTCTAAACCGGTCGCATCCTTCATTTTAACTGTCTCAGCGGATGTGCAGGACAGGTTATTGGATCCCACATTTTGGCCCTCTGGCGCTTTTACTAAACTATTCGTACCTTCTGGGCGCCAACTTACTAATACAGTTAAAATAAATAGCAATATCTCAAAAAACTCAAATTGTTCTCCCTTTACTATCAAAACGTAAGGGGGATTCGGACAAAAACTGCACAAATTTTTAAATCCTCTGTTGCAAATTGTTTTGATATAGTTGCTTTCACTGAAACTTGGCTGCATCATGGCTTTCGCGATGCTGAAATCCTTGACAATTCTTATCAAATTTTTAGAAGAGATAGACATACTGATTCTGAAGCTCGTGGCGGTGGCGTACTCCTCGCTTGTAAAAACCACATTAATTGCAGTCAAATTGAGCTTCCCAATTTCTCCAACACTCTCGACATCGAACTTATCGGTCTCAAGTTGTCTCTCTTAAAACATGACTTATACATACTTTGTTGCTATATTCCTCCTGATTCCGTAAATGTTGTTGATGACAAAGGTCAGAATATTTATGGACCTACTCATTTTAACATCTAATTTTATCCATGGTAAAATGAAACCTCTTGACGAATTAGTACTTATTGGTGATTTTAACTTACCCAATATTCAATGGGTACTGACTATCTTCCACTTAATTACTTGACATCAAGGGAATCACTATTTCATCTCTCGGTCTCAGCCAAATCAGTAATGTTATGAACGACATGGGTAGGCTGTTAGACCTGGTATTTTTTACTGACGCGGGTAGCTTATTAGTTGAACCTAGCCCAGTTATAATGTCTACTCTTGACAAATACCACCACTAATTACATATTGCTATGAAACCGAAAACTTAACAAACTGTGACGAAACACAATACTTATTCAATTTTAGAAAAGCTGACTTCTCGGAACTTTCTAGTAGACTTGCCTCTATTGATTTCAACACACTGCTGTCTTGTAATAGTCTTGATGAAGACGTTTCTAAGTTTTACATAGCTCTTTTCGATTTATTTTCTTCTTGTGTTTCCCGCGAGCGTCAGCGGTTGACTAAAACATCACCGCCATGGTTCAATAAAGAACTGAAACGTCTTAAAAATAGAAAGAGTAAACTGTGGAAAAGTTATATGCGGGACAAAGACATTATAAGTCACAACAATTTCCTCACATCATATAATGAGCTCAAAGAGCTTTCCTCCATACTTTATGATGAGTATATTCAAAGCATGCGTGCTAAATTATTTAGTGACCCACGGATATTTTTTAAGTTTATTAATATGAAGAAAAAAAGCAGACAACTATCCCAATACCATGAAGTACAGAGACTCTGCTAGCGATGATTCGTCTGAAATTTGTAATATGTTTGCCTCTTTTTTTGACAATGCCTTTGCCTCGTCAAATTTTCAACCTCAAAATCTGTCACTTACGAAAACCAAGTGAGTAAAATTGTCACTTACATCGATATTTGTCTACTTAATACGACAACAGTAATACGTCCAAAGTCATATGTTTTCGACAAATGTCACTTTAAACGACAACCATAATACCATTTTTGTGTCGTAACGCCATTTCTCATTTAAAGTGACAACGATAATAAGGGTGTCTATTTGATTCACTAATTGATTTGATTCACTAATCTGTTTTTTATCTTCTTGTTTATGGACGAATGGATACCTATAAGATTTTACATGGATTTCATCCGTTGTGCGAATTCTATGTTTAAGAATCATTAATGTTTATGGAATAATGCCCACCTATTTGCTATGTTTACTCAAAATATTGACGATTTCAACTCTAAACAAAAAGCATGAATTTTAAAACTTTATATGCGTCCAAATATGGGTTATGATCATATAAGATTTGACTACGCATTACATTTGTGGATTTCCTATTTATTTTTACTTTATGAACAATATTAATGCAGCAACAGAAAATTATAACTATAAAGTTCTATCCATAAATAAAAATTAGTAAGTAAAAATTAACGAACCCTAAGAGTGTTACTCAAAAAGAAAAGTTCCGTGCGTAAATTGCATTCCAATAACTTCATATTATTGTTGATTAATTTAATTGAAATAAATTACTTTTCTTGTTATTTCTTTTGTAGTACCTATGTTATGCTTAATATTAATGAATACAAAATTTAAACGAGATGTTTTCTGAATTTCAGGCTGCAAATACGTAAAAGAAACCATCCCGGTCGCACAGCTAACATGCTCTTAAGGTAAGCGGTCGATTATTTTTATATTAATTTTATATTACTGGATTTTTTTTTTTTTAATTTCACTTTTATCCTATCAAATCTATTTCTAAGAAATTATTTATTATGCACTTTATGGAGCTTTCTGTAACAATAACACCGAAATATTTATTATGCAAATATATATGCAAATGAAACGTTCGTTTGTTTTACCTCTGCTATGATTACCAGAGAAGTTTGAAGTAAGGTTTACATGTAATGGTACTGTTATTATTGAAAACGCTTATCATACATTTACTATGGTAAAAGTCAGATAGTGTGAGTGAGATTTTATTTACACCACATATTCCATGATTGGTTTTTAACTTGAAAGTTTAATCAATTATACGTGAAGAGACCAAATACAGCGTAATGAATAAAAACAGGACTGTCCAGATGTAATGGAATCCAGTGTTTTAAAAGAAATCTCAATCCCTGAAAATATCATCTAATCAAAATTGGTTAAAATCATCGGCATCAGCAGCATTTTGAAATGAAGGAAAATAGAAATAAGAAATTATTTATTTTTTATTTTGTTTGTTTGTTTAATGTAAAATTCTGCTTTAAATACATTAATCAAAGCCTCAAAACCGAGTCTTCTTATAAATAATTCTACATCACGCAGTAGGTACATGACTAAGCCATCGAAAAAATATCCACTCCTCTAGTAAACGAAAAGAGATCTTTCAGAGCCTACTTGTGATCGTAATCTATATAAAATGGTTACAAAATCGTTATCCAGCGTCAGTTATAGTGCTAAGCTACATATGCTATGACGAAAAGAGCCAAAACATATCAACGAATAATTTATTAAGAAACCATCGTAGAAGCCTTTGTTCTTTGTATACTAGAAAGAACTTTAAATCCAATTCCAGGAGATCTTAGCATCCCAAAAACACAAAACCGAAGATTGAGTTTCTTCCAGCACTAATCGACGTAAATCTCTAAAGAAAGTCTCTAAAGTCAGAAAGTAGGTAATTTTATTAACTTAAGTAATTTTCTTCAAAGACATAATTCATATTGTATATCTAAATAGTGCCTACCCGATTGTGCACATACATAAGTTCCTTCTATTGCTGTTACAATATTACTTCAAAGTTTGTATTTAATTATAGTAAGAAATCTTTTCTACAATAACAGTACCATTATGCGTTACCGTAACCGAAGTAAAAAAAAAAAAGAACTAACGTCTTTCTGATATTTTACATTAAGGTTGGCTGTTGTGACTATATAAAAACTTCATTGAACTCGAAATAATTCCAGATTGATATCTCTTTGGCTTGAATAACTTCCTCTAATACTTTTAGGCTCATATGAAGCAATCGGTATTAAGATAAAGTGAGGAAAGACAATTCTTAGTGCCAGATGAAGTTTGTAAACTTTGATCATGTTATTTCCCCACAAAACTGATGAGAAACTCGTTTTGTTTTCCGGTATCTTGGGATATACCTACATATACCTAATTTGGCAAGAAAACTTATCATCACATAAGTAGTGCCGTGCATAATTCACACATCTTACAAAATGATCTGATTTTCCTTCCATTCTATTTGATCTGATTCAGTTGCTTCCACCTGGCTTCTTCAAATTTATTGTACATTTGATGATATGAAATGAAAAGTCATCTACTTTTTGCAAATTTTCCGCAGAAAAACTAGAAATCGTACTGGCATTACAGAAGAAGTTGTCTGTTAAGGATATTGGTGATTTCCACCAGATCATCATCAAAATCTTCGCTAAAAGATTGATTTTTTAATAACATGACACAAATAATATCAAAACAGTATCGCGTACGTTTTTCACCATATAAAGCAAATGTAAGCAAATTTTTAGTACGATTTCGAAAATTGAGTAATTCATTTTTTTTTCTATTGAGAATTGTTCTCAATTTTGCTTTTCTTGTTTTTCTTGCTCTTGTAAGCCACTCTACTTTCCTTCGGTAGTAAAAGTGACCAGCAAAAAAAAAATTGACTTCACAAAATCAAAACTGATAAAAAAACAAAACAAATACAAAAAAATTAAATTCTTGCATGTTTGTCTCTTTTCTTTACGATCGCTTACTTGAGAATGCATTGCGTTTTTAAAATAAAATTGCTAGCCATGGGTCTGCTGTTAGCAAAGAAAACAATAATAATTATCACGTCGTTTTCACCTCTTCCGAAAGTTAAAAATACCTGCTTCTTTGGATTGGTGAATGCATAATAATACACATTATCTGGCATAACGAAAGTTGATTGCAAATTCTCCATCATCTTGTATGTTTATCTCTTTTACAATTCTATATTTTGGTCATAAGAGAGAGAGAATAAGAAGAATAAGAAAATAATGGTAATCATCACATTGCCTTTCCTCCTCGAAATGTTTTTTAACTTTGGAATAGGAGAAGGCAATGTGACAATTACCATTTTTGACTGCTTCTTTTCATTGGTTGATAACATGTATACACACGCACCCTACTTTACTTAACGAATATTGCGATCATGCGCATTAGAAAACTTTTACATTTTTCTGATCTCAAATTTGCTGATCGCCTGGTATTTGCTGTTTCTTTAAAATACACAAGAAAAAAGGAGACGAATTTACTTTTGTTTTTTATTTTATAAGCTGGTGATACTTCTGCCAATCGATGGCTCCGGAGGTATTGAAATGAGAAATTTTTCAGCTTGATGAGATCAAGTTTTTGTAATCTGTGGCTCGAAAAGTTTTTCGATTTCATGGTGAAATTTATTTTTAACATGGTTTTTTAAATTTAGCGTAGCATGGAAATAACAATGACATTTAAAAAGTAATAAAAAAATAATTTATATCAAATAAGAATTGTTTAAAATTTTTGTATGTTCGTTTTCCTTCACGATCCATTCCAACCGTTTGTCTTTCAAAATAAAATTTTCAATCAGAAAAAATACAAATATTTAAAGATTTTAAAATTTAATTACTCCTGCTGCTACTGAAATATTTTTTCTGATTATTATAGTTTCATATTGCTGCCTTGAGTAGGACTTAAAAGTTACGGCTGTTGATATTCTCTGTTCTTCTTTTAAATGCTGTTGAAATAATAACTATCCTCTCATCTGAGTTTTACTTTCATGCCACATATTGCTAGTATCTCTTAAGAAGCTTACCTTTACCCAATCTCTATTATTGTTGCTGTTTTAACACTCACAGGTACCTACCTACATACTTTAATAATGATCACCATTGCGAGCTCGACCAAGTTTTTGCATTATTTCATTCAAGCGGGTAACCCCTTACTTATGCGCTGTGAACGAATAAATTCTTAGTAGTCGATAATCAGGTCGTCCGAATCTCAATCACAATCCATATTAGGATTAAATCTATACAATTTTTACTAAAGCCCGAAATATTTTATTTCATTTCATTTGTTGAAAAGTGTTATAATTCTTCAGTAATTTCGGAAATTTAACTGATCGATTTTCTTATATAAAAATATTACCAATATTTTTCCTTCATTCTCTAATTATTAAAATTTTGTTCGTTCTTTGGAGAGAGAGCTCCAATCTTCCGTAGTATCTCATAACGTCTGTGGTCGGTATAAATTTCCATCCTCTTTCAGCCACTCCACTTGTGTATATAGAATTTTTTTTTAAATATTCGATCGATGTTTTTTTCGAAATTTATTCTCAAATTCTGTTTGTTTATGAGATCGATTCACTGCATTAAAGATAGTGTATCAATCCAAATGTCGTTACTTGCCAATCCTACAGATTTTTTAAGGTCCCAAATTTAGCTCAAGTTGACAGTTTACAACTGTCAAATGTTGTAAAATTAAAATGCATCGAATTCATCCGAGGTCTATTAGAAATTATTGCATAATCGTCATTCCGATCCTCTTCTGTTATTTTTTACCTATATTGACCCATTTGGTTGCAAACATATTGATTTTCACAATAATATTTTCCCATTGCTTATACTTAAGAATGTCAGCATTCCACTCGATAATAGCGATATAAATATGCAATTTAGTTCACAACTTAAGGCACACGCATTATAAACAAAATTGCTTGAATACGATTTATCACTTTCTGAATTTTATCATGCCCTGCCCTGGTTCACAAAAATGTGAATTTCTTCAAGAGTTGAAAAGGATTATAATTACAAGCAATTATCGCTAAATTATTGTTATTTTTTGCAATGAAATTAAGAAATATTTTAAGTAGAATTTCTAACTGCCTGTGAATGAGTGGAAGAGAAACTTAGCTGAACCCATAACTAACATAGAGTCCTTAGCCTTATTGGCCTAAATTTAGAAGTTGAGGGATAGGTTGATGACGATTGAGGTCCTGCGAAAACTGTTACATCTTGTTCGGCGTTATTATCAAACCCAACACAATAGGCTACTTTGCTGATGCAACTTGTCATTTACAATGGTCTTGTTAGCGTGTTACCCCAATGGTGAATTCTTTCCATGGAGGAAATTATATCCTCGCCATTAAAAATTGAAGAAGTTGTAAGCGTTTTAGAATTATTATGGAACAATTGTCGAATAACTGGTGTATTCCACCGAAGAATTATAAAAAGCCTTGATTCGTCCTTTAAATACCTATGCGCTCAACTTCAATGCAAATTTGGAATTATGTTATCATTATGTTGGTTGATCTTGATTTACTCATTGTCGAAGGGAATCTTATGGAGGTTTTTATACCCCAACCCCACACACATAATTAAAATCGACATTTTTATTCTACTTTCGGTTCTATTACGACTTCTGATTTAGATAATGTTAGTTATTTTTCCGGATTTTTTTTTCTGTTATCAGTAACTTCTTGGAGATATTATGAATATGCCACTTGAAGATTATTAGGCTACCAACTATTAAGCTTCGGCAACTCTCTCTTTTGAAATGTTCCTTCACAAACACGTAGACCTCTGCTTAACCTTTCCTTAGTTCATAAATATCTCATGAGATCACTCTATGACCTACTCAGAAGCCAAACAGACTGACTACACTTTAAAAATTATCATTTCCAACGTACATTACGTAATTATCCAGTCTAATTCTTTCTGAAAGAAAGGCAATCTAAACTCAAAATTTAGCAACTTAGGACTTGGAAAGCAGTGCAGTTTTTAGTTCATTATCCTTGCTTTTGACAAGAATTACATTAGATAAATGCTTATATATCCTTATGAAATATTTAGAAATTAAATACTTATGTTGGCTTCTGGGTGGCTCATATGTAGATTATCCTTTGCCGAGCACCATCTTTATCTCAGACTCCAGAATAAAGAGACCATAGAACTATCCCTTCGAAAACGTCCAACGGTTTAATTGTCTCTCAGTAGGACCGACTTATTTGAGTCATATATAAATATTTCATATGTCACCTGAGATCTTATGATTGCCTTCAATGTAGCACTCCTTTAAATTTTACGAGCAAGGTCACGAGTTTTAAGTTGGCTTACCGAATAAATTGCTTATCGTATGTGATGCGGATCCGTATGGGTATACCTAGGTATCAAACGCTACCTATATAGGTTTAATTAATGTGCTGCCGGATCTTTCGAGGACTCCGCTCAGCGCTAGCCTTGCAAGATACGTGTGTTGTCAAGATTTATTATCATTTCTATAGTAAAAGTAAAATCTTTATCGATTTCTTAATTTTATCTTATAGTACCAGCCGAAAATGATCTGACGATTTTACCTTGTGATGTATCGGGTGCCAGATTAAATAAAATATCAGAAACTGTATCGTGCTCGGTATTTAGAAATTTAAAAGATGTTATCTTCGTCAATCCGTCATCGATGAATACGATAAAGATACCCAATGTTCCTCAGCATTTCGACATTTGACAACGCAACACTCCTTCATATCCAATCTTCAGTTTAGCTAGAATTTTAACCACATGAATACGGTCCTGGGGACTTTGTGCTTTGTTCAAGAAATTCATTTCATAATACATAGGTAACAATGCCAACGCTATTGGTTAATTACTCTTGAAAAATGTCTTTCGTGTTTGTAATAAGATCTCCTCTTGTAACTTTGAGTTTCGCATAAATCTTGTGAAATAAATATTTGAAGAGCGGTCTTTTGCCACAGCAAATTAACAATCTTCGTATAATTATACGCTTTTGCGGTTTAAAACCTCTAGTTAGTGTGAAAATGCAATTTGGAATAAAAACTTGGTTTATTTTGAAGAAATTTATTTTGTTAAGTAATTTGTCTGAAAACTAAAAGCTTATGTTAGATTGTAAGTAAATTTTAACCATATTTCATTTGAGGATGGTATAGCAGAGCTGATAAGAAGCAGTCACAAAAATGTCTAGGTATAATAGGTATTACCGCGGGCTCGGTCTGGTATTGGTTCAGACTAGCTGTGGAAAAAATAATTTCGATAAAAATGAACAAATGGGACCCGATTATCAAGAAATAGGTAAAACCACCAAATTCAGAGTTATATCAATTCTGAACGGTGTTTTCTGTATTCCCGCACATTTCGTTTGATTTTTCTTACATTTCATCCCGAAATTTTTTTTCAAAATGTTACTTGATCTGCAATTATTATAAAGCTTTAAGTATAAAACTAAGAAATTCAATTGATTTACTAATAGTAGAGAAATTATGTGTTGCGAAAACGCAAAACTGGGAGTTGATTGGGTTCATAGGAAAAATACATTTATTTGCACGCGGCTTGGTGCGTTTTTGCACTGGGATAAAATGGGCTAAAGTCATGTTTATACATCAAATGTAGGTAAGAATGTAGATTCACACGTTGTGCATGAATTTCATACTTTATGTCGTATAAATGTATCCTCCTTCAACTTGGTACTACTATGACTCGTAGAGCAGAGGATATTTTCCAACATATATGACAGTACCTACCAGTGATGCAATCCAACCTCATCAAAATTTTCTTCGACATCTGTCCAGTGAGATGAGCAATTGAGAATTCAAAGTCCCGTAACCTGGAATATATCAAATTTGGGAGAAATGCCATAAATTATCAGATGTGACGTAGAAATTATGTACCTAGGCCTAGTACCTACAGCTAGGGTATTGAAATTGAAAAAACAAACAAAATTACAAATAGGGTTCCTACCTAAAAAAGTATTTATTTTTCATATGGATGGAATTAGCGAGTTGTTGCTATAAATTGCATGTTGAATGAAATAATGTAAAACCAATAGCTGCACCTACATTTTCCTAAAAATTCAATTCTAGTCCCATCCTTACAACAACAAATAACTGGGAGTTTGGAGACAAGAGAGCCAATCAGAGACAGTCGGGTTATCCGTGAACGATGATTTCGATAAGAACTAAAGAACTAGAGCTGATTCTTGTCAGAAACATAACAAACTTCTTTGAGTGATAGTACCGTTTATATTAGGCCTGTCATGTAATCACTTTCCTAATTGAATTATCGATCAGAGAAGACAATAATTAAGCTGTAATTACTCGCTTTCGCATTATGTGTTGTGTTTTCAGGTCCAGCGTATACCTACCTACTTACCTACTTGAATGGCTGATTGTAATCTTCTCTATCGCATTCATCTACGTAGGTTAAGTAGAAGAGGAAAAAATCATTGAAATTAGTTAAAATAATAATTTTCATATTAACAGTGATCTCCTCTTTTTACTATCCACGTTAATAATTTAAATTTTTTAAATGTGCCTAAGACAAAAATTGGATCTTCTAATGTCACTTGGATTATTATTTTTAATCCTACAAAAAATTCCCTTCAAAACCAACCTTAACACATGAAAAAGTGACGAAGGGGCAAAAACGAAATATTCTATTATGCTCCCATTTCACCAGTTTTTGTTTTGTTTATATAAAATCTGTAGGAATTGTTGTACCAATGCAAAAGAATAATCTAATTTATTTTCTGTTTTCAATTTGCACGTACGAATGCATTGTTATCGGTAGTCAATGGTTCCCGTATCACCAGCGACAAGAAAAATTATGGAGATTTTAAACAGACTGTAATAAACGCTCGATCAGTAAAGTACGTGTTTCACTTTTTTAAATCGCCAATAATTATTCCTCTTATAATTTCAACAACTACCTACACATTCAAATAACTGAACGCTGTAAATGTATAAAAGACAACTGCAATCAATTTTATTCTAAACACACACATTCCTGCAGTCGCGTAAAGTTTTAAACAAAAAATATTCGATCCACAGAATAAGGTGAAGCAGCAAAGTTATGTGAGTGTGATTAAAAGCTATGCGAACAGAAATGGTGTTTGCATTTATTTATTTTTCATTGGATTGCGAAATCATCAGAACTACCCATTAAAAAATAAGTCTCTGTTTTCTCTCAATAGATGGCCATACATGTACCAAAATGAACTTTTTAGTTCTGATTTTTATAAATTATGGTGATTGGATTTTTTTTTCACATTTTGTTTATTTTAATTTTTACTATCGATATAATTTAAAAAAAAACTTTTATTGTTTTCATAATTTTTGGAAAATGTTGGAATAATTTTTTATCTTAAATTATTAAAATATAGCGATAATTATTAGTTTTTATTAAATAATAAAGTGCGATTCCCTTAAAGTAATTTTGAAAAAAATATTTATGATTGTGTCTCGTACCTACAATAATTATACCGTCAGTCTGGAATGGAATATAGGGTTTCTCTTACTGGTAATAAATGTTGTAGATACCCCTACATTAGCTACCTAGATGATATCAAATTTAGATGATGTCAAATTTCAATTGTCAATTTTTATATTTGTGTAGTGAGTTATTTCATTTAAAGTAAAAGATTTATTTTGGAATAATTTTTTTATTATTTCGAAAAATGCAATAGTTTTACTAAAATACTTAGTTCAAATGTTAATTAAAAACAAAATATAAGTGCTGATTTGGAAATTCTCAGGGAAATTGATTGGGCTGCTGTTCGCTTCGAGGGATGTTGATGAACGCACATTAGAACATAGTGACAATCTAAGTCATGGCAAGCATGAATTCATGCTTATTCTTACAGCAGGTCTCAAAAACAGTAAAATCGCTCTTGGTTTGACGATAAGTTCAACCATGTAATATAAGCAAAAGAATCTGCTTTTCGCGCGTATCAATTGCCTTCATGTCCAGAATTGATATGAGTGTACAAGACTGCATAGAACACCTGCAAGTCCATTATCCGGACACATTTCTTTTCTATAGAAATTTTAGACTAATAGACTAAGAATCTTGGCAAGCCTTAAGGAAAGCAAAGGCTTCTGGTCGAAGAATTGAAACAAGTCGGCAAGACTGCACAGAACAACTCTAAGTCAATTATCCGGAGAGAGAAATTTCTTTTTAACAGAAATGTTAGACGAAAGAATCTTGGGATCAAACAATAGCAAAGGACCTGGTCCCTGGTCAAAACCATCAGGAACAACTTCACCAATTCTTCTATACTTTCACTACTTAAAAATGGTCCTGGATAAAGCTAATATTTTGGTTGGTAGATACGCTTCAAATTTTCGTTTTCTATTCACTTCACGGACACCATTTGCCGTAGGACTTGATAGATCCTTTCAAAGCTGGCTAAACCTCTGCGCAAAATATTCTTCTTGTTTAATTCAACAGGAAAATTTCCAACTGGTTGAAAACTAGCTCATGTTCCATCTATTCCCAAGAAAGGATAGCGTAACGATCCTTCAAATTATCGACCAACTGCAATCACTTCGATTCTTTCAAAGGTTTTTGAATCTATTATTAACTCCAAATTAATGAAGTATCTAGAAACCACACATTTCATCAATGATCCTCAATATGGCTTGTGGACTGGACTTGCTTGTTTTTTGTTATAGAACGTTGGAATCGTAATCTTCATGATTTTGGTGCATGATTAGATAATAAAATAACAACTTTGATAATATCAAGTTTTACCGACGACAGTACCCTTGACTTGGCTTCCTGCTTTGACACTCTTCGGGA
Source organism: Dioctria rufipes (assembly GCA_963924295.1). NCBI lineage: Eukaryota > Metazoa > Arthropoda > Insecta > Diptera > Asilidae > Dioctria > Dioctria rufipes. The sequence goes on from OZ002745.1 coordinate 14,858,442, forward strand.
CTCCAGAGAAATGGCACATCTGTCAATCGTTTTTGAATGATTAGATTATTGATTAACTATCTTGAGAGCATCCTCGCTTGTGGTGAAGCGAATCGCGTCAAATTCAAGACATCTAAGTCTCAAAGCTGTCTCATTTTTTTAAAAGAAAATTATAAATTTTTCACTCCCATATCTTTTGATGGAGCACTGATTTATGGTACACTGTTTTTATGCTTTCTTGGTATTAATATTTCCTGTAAGTTAAGCTGGATAGATCACATCTCCTCTGTTGCCAAAGAAGCGTCGAAATGTCTTGGATTTCTGAAAAGAAATATTTCAGCCCATCGAATCTAGCGCTCCTCTACAAGTCCTACATCAGACCTAGAATGTAATACAATTCCCATATCTGGGCCGGGGCTGTACGCACAGTTTTAGCTTTCAGAGCCTTTGAGCTCATTGGCGATTTGGCCATTACTTATCAGTTCAACTCACTCTAGCGCCGACACAATGTTGGATTCTTTTCGCTCCTTTCTCTATGTCCTTCCTACCATTCTGTGCTTAGCTTATTAGTCAAACTTTCTTAGCTTTTCCATGAAATTATATACTTACAAGATCTGTATTGCATCTGTTCTCTCATGGCTATTTTAAAAAGAAGTAAAGTACGTACCGCTTTAATTTCTATATTTTGCAAAGCTACCTACAATTTATGATGAATTCGCTATTTTTACTACACACATAATTCTGGATCCGCCCCTGCGTCCTTCAGGAAGACTTCTTGATGGATTGCTTTCGAATCATCTGGAAGATATCGTCTAATCATCGCGCTGATGATTTATAATCTTAATGTTTGGTGGGAAGAAGATGTATTTTTGTATACAGATCAAATCAGTATGCAACATGAAAGCAGAATTAAAAGGAGTAAGATTGTATCTTGTAAAGATAAGTGAAAATGCAACGAAACCACAAAGTTATTTATATCTCAATATATATTTTGCAAAGTCAACGAGATTCCTAGAAATGTTCATGAATGCAGATGGCCTTTAAATCGGTCAAAAAGGGGCCCCCATTTTTCACCATTTATATGAACGAAACTTTGGTACTTTCGGGTATGAACTAAAATCGTCGGTATGGCATTCCGAAATTTGAATTTCTCGTAAAAGTTAGCAGGCTACTAGGAGTATGCATTAGGCTAATAAAATTGAAAATCCCTCTGTAATGAATAAAGTTATTGCAATTTAAAAAAAAAACTTTATCCCCTTACCCCTCCCGATGCGAGCTCTACCGGAAATTTCTGACATGACCAAACGATGTAGAACATTAATGCGCATGTCTGTATAAAATTTGGTGAAAAAGAGTTTTTCCCCTTTTACCCCACCAAAAAAGATACACCCCCTTATGTGTTGACCCTCTGAGAACAGTTTAATAGATTTACCATCTGATAGCATGTACCAAATTTTGATTATCTCAAACCTTGACCCCGTTAACAACTTTAAGAAATTTGGGGTACTCACTCTTTAAAGGCTTACCAATTAATATACAAATCCGTCCGAGTCAAACTTAAATCTACAAATGGATTGTAACAAACAGTTTCGTCACACACCAACTTTGCACAAATCTCAATATTTCTAGAAATCATCAGACATACCACCACTATTTTGACCATAACTTTTTATCCTCTTCATAGATTTTCTTAAATTTTCTTAGCATATGGTAGACAACACCCACACCAGCCCATCGCACACCCCCAGAAAAACGGGCACTTTCTTGGAATGGTTCAACCACACCATTAACTCAAGAGTACTTCTAGAGCATATGTATTGGGAAAAAAAATTAATTTTCCTACCTACCACCACTCAATCAGCCATAACTCTCCAACCGATGGACCGAACATACCCAACTAAGAACCCAATGGTAGCTAACACCCACCTTCTGCTCATCCATCTACCAGTTTGTGCAACTAGCCAACCCATCACCTCTAGCGGGCGTCCTAGGTATGAGGGGTAAACTTTGCACCAATCTCAATATGATTTTGTCTTTTATAATTTCGAAGTCTTTTATAATTTCGAAGTCTTCGTGGTCTGGGTTGCCTGCAATCCACCTCCAAGCACTACCTATGAAATTTAATGATCTTTTTAATTTGTGTGGTTTTAAATTGTCTAATAGATCTTGAGTTTGGAGCCATTCGTGTCTAAGATAAGGGAATAGGGGATGACTGCTGGTTATGTCCTGCTGAAGGATTGGATCTATTTCGGTTAGAAGTTCCTTGTACCTTTCTAATTCAATGACGTGGATTAGCTTGAGATTCTCATCTTGTACTTTAACCTTTCCGTTATTAATGGCGATAATTTGCGAGTTGGAGTAATCTAGCATCTGAAGCGGTGCTCAGAGCACATCTGTAATAAGAAGGGGATCGATCTTATAGTAAGGAATGGTTTCGTTTTAGTTTCTAATGTTACTTTTGTGAACTGTTTTCCGTGATTCAGTAATAATTGTCGTGTTGTTATTTTCTTTCACTATTTCTGGTTTATATCTGACGATCAATTTAGAACCTAACCTTTTGTTGTGCTTGACGTATAGTACCAGACCTGGTTCGTAACTTTTAATTGGTTTACGTTTTTTGTTATGGTGCTTAAGATCCTTTTCCTGTTTCTCTCTCAGTTTTTTAATGTTGCCAAGGTCGGTTTGTTCGAATTCTTCGGAGCTTAAGTTGAAGGTTCTGCCATAGAATAATGTTATGGGTTTCTTTCCGGTAGTAGAATGAATTGAGTGGTTGTATTCGTTGACAGCTCTTTCGAGCAGTTCTTCGAACGTTCTTTCTAAACCGTCTGATTTCATGATTTCCGATAGGGTTGAATGGAATATCTCGATCTGTCCATTCACTTCACTCTTATAGGGTGGGGTCTTTAATATTTTAATTTTTAGACCATCTTCAAGCATGGAAACTATGGAGACCGAATTTAGCGATTTTTCGTTGTCTAACGCGACAATTTCCGGTAAGCCGAAAAAGAATAAGATATCCCTTAGGGGTTGTTTCACATATTCTATAGCTCTGGATCTTAAGGGTTTACAGTGGGAAAATTTCGTGAATTTATCAATAGCAGTGAGGACTAATTTCTTTTCTGTGGAGTAAATGTCTACGTGGACGATGTGACTGGGATAATTTGGAATAGGTGTAGGGTTGATAATCTGACTATTCGGCTGCCTATCGTATTTGTTTTCTTTACAAGTGGTACATCGGCGAACCAAGCCATTGATCTTTCGGCTCATCTTGGGAAAATAATATTTCTTTATTAATTGGTTGTGGAATTATGTAGACTGTTGCCCCTAATTCTCTTAAGCTATCATTGCCGATAATTCCATCGAAAGACTTAAGGGTTGGCAGGATAAAAAGTTTTAATTTGCGCTCAGGGCCGAAAAGGTCTATTAAAGCATGATGTGTTACTTGAATGCTGCCCTCTACAGAGTTTGCTATGAATGGTTTCTCATTAGGAATGGGATTCCTTACGTATGGTGGCAGAATATAATTTTTGTTGGATCCAGTGACGATTAAGAATTTGATTATTTTTCCGCTCTTCGCCGTGTGCTACAAATAGGGAAGCGAAGAGGTCCTTAATCTAATAAAGGTATGTCGTCGAGTTCCTCTGTTTTCTCAGTGTTGGGATATTTGCAATGCTGCAAATTTTCTGACCCATACGCTTGTTCCTGAGAACTAGTGTAGTGTGCGAGCGTCTGTTCTTATGCTTCATCAGAGCTAGCTAGTTCTTGGTAGTAGGTTTGTAGATCGGAATTTTCAAGGGATTGCTCCACATGAAGAAACTCTTTGAAATTTTACGGGTTGCGGCTGACGTACCTGGTTCGCAAGTGGTCTCTTGTACGCAAGACCTTGGAGGTTTTGCCTGTTATGATAATTCACCTGGCGTGATCTGATTGATCGATCTACGTCCATTGATTCTGGTTTAGAAGGATTTCCAAGGTTACTATAGTTGGGTACCTGAGAGTGATGCGGATATTGCTGCAAATATCGTTAAGGATATTGTGACGTGTATCGCCATGGATATTGCGGTCTAGAAGGGTTATGAAGTAGTTCTGGGTAGAAATTTCTTGGTCGTTGTGGATAAGAAATGGGTTGTGTTGAGGGTTTTGCTCTCTTAAGTGGAAGCGGGGGTGGTGACGAAGGCTGTATGCCGCGAATATTTCCCTGTCTATGTTGAATGCGATAGTGGACATTTTCGAGCTTGAGACATAGGTGTAAAGCTTGGGGCAAATCTGCTGGTTCCCTCATACTCAGCAACTTTGGTAGGTCTCCTTTAAGTCCCATAACGAATGTGTCCAGCGCTTTGTCTCGGTAGGCTTGTGTCATCACGTTCATTGTTTCCTAGCTAATGTCCATGCAGGATAATTTATTCAGGATCAAAGACAGGTGATAATAGACTTGTTGGTAGAATTCAGGGATGCTGCTATTTATTTGGACGATCGTGGTCATTTGGTATTCGAGTGTACCCAGATCTCTCTTGTCAGCGTAGTGAAGGATTAGATATAAGATAAGATATTCTCTCCCAGTTTAATATGGTATTATAAAATTCTAACGCGATATCTGCATTGCCTGTAATTTTGTTTCGGATTACGTTTAGTATGCCGAAGTATTTGGGGGTGTCTTTCAAATTTTCATAAGTTTTTAGAATCCTGTCGACACTCTTTTTCCAAGAGCCGAATTCCGCTGGGTCGCCGGAAAACTCCGGTAAACTTTTTACGACGTCTGGTATTCTATCCATGTCGTGTAAGTTAGAAAGATATTTGGCCTGTGTCATGATTAAGGTCTGAACCGGTGTGAGTAAATTGGTGGAAGATTTGCTGGTTTTAGTTTCTAATTATTTCGGAAATGATTTGTTGTAATTGATTCACGTCGAAAGTGTCTTTGGTGTCAGAACTACCTGAAGGAATAGAACTAGTCTTCGAGTTAGAGATTGCATTAAGTAGGGATGGTTTTAAAATATTGTCGTTATTCATCATTTTTGTTTGTTTTTATAATCAATTATGCTCAATACCTAATGGTTTCACTGAAGTTTAATGATAGACCTAAAACGGAGACAGTCACTTTTAGCTTTAATGGAACTTAATGAAGAATAATTGCACTGCACATGCGTCTGTCCGCTTTGCGCATGAATGATCGCACCTAGTTAATATTCAGCTTTAATAAAATCACTTTACGAATATTTTCTTTGACATTAATAAAATAATTTCTTTTACCGTTAGATTTGAAATTCGTAAGAAAGACGGATTTGATGAGACAAAATTAGATTAATTAAAATTACGATAGGATTTTTAATTTTAATTCTTTACATTTTTCCTATGCAATTTTACTTGATTTCCTTATAATGAAATTTATTTAAATTAAAGGAGAAAGATTGATTGATTTTTTTTCACTTTCTTTCGATTATAGATTTTATTTCCACTTGTAATTTATTCTATTTAAATCAAACAACAAAAAATTAAATTTTCTTTGTAATTTCTTTTTCGACAGTTCCGAGTCTAAGAAGATTTTTCATTTATCGATATTTTTCTAATTAATTAAACAAAGGAATTGATAGACTTATATTGAAATTAGCAGACGTGTGGTTACCATCTGGAGTTGTAACAGCATGACGTGGGTACTCAGATGTCTTGCCCTAGGTGAGATCGCTCGTGGTACTTCCTTGCAACGAATTAGGCGGCTGGTGGCAAATATTTTAAATCCGGCCTGGTTGTCCTTGATTCTTCCATTTGGCAGCTCCGTTTTTCCTGGTGTTGGATACTACGGGGCCTCTTTTCCTAGCTCCTTAGTTGCGCAGACTTCGAAGGGCTTTACTCCTTTTACTTGCCACTGTTGTAGTAAGTAATTTTTCCGATTTCACTGAAATTTTCGTAAGTGATGATTGGTTACGCACTTTTATTTTGTGGTCTCGATTTAACCTTGATTGAAATCACTGAACTTTTGCTTAACTACCCAACGGTCCCTGCTCGGGCGCCAATTAATAAAATATTTTTCACTTGTTAGAAAAAAAAAAAAAACAAATTTTATTAAACGAACTTTTTATTTCGCGGCGGCTAGATTACAACTGAACTTTTCTTAAAGTCTAAAATCTTCACTAGCTTAACTACTTGCGGCTATTTTGATTAGGTTGCAGTTTTCACTGTGGGAATCGTTCTTGATGTTTGTCGAGTCCAGAAAATGGCTGAAAGTCATCTCTGTTGTTGGTTTCATGTTGCTTGATGTTTCGTGAGAAAGTTTATGTTGCTGGTGTTAACTTATATGTGGATTTTGCTCTTGATTTTACTTGTCGCGTACCTTTTTGCGTTTAGTTTTGCATTGCGGTTGATTGCTACAATTAAAAATCATGTCAGTGTGGCCAAAAGGAAAGACCCTACCTACCTCTGATAGAAACGATAAGAAAAAGTGGCATGTGCAATGTCAGGTTAAAAAAATATAAAAATTTTAATAAAAAAAAATTGTAATTTAGAATTGTGCTTGGCCTTGCCCTTCTTTCATCCATCTTTTTTTTTAAATTTATTTCTGCTCTTAGTTTCGTATTCTTTGGCTCACATCCGTCCTTTTTTCTCTTTTTCGCTATTTTTATTCATTTTTTTATTATTTCGACAAAAAATTAGTTTGTTAGTATGGACAACGAAATAAGATTTCTTTTAAGAGAGTATAATTTTTTTTTTTTTTTGTTATACAAGAGCCTATCTCGTAAACGTGTTTTTTACAAATAGCTTCACGAGAGAACGGTTTTCTTCGTAAAGTATAAATGTTCTTTTATATCAAATTTTCAAAAAAGATGAACTGTTGAAGAAATATCTCGATTTTTTGCACAAAAGATAAGCAGCAAATTGTTTATAAAACAAAAAGTTTACATGTAATCAAAAAACGTACTCCCCACTGACATATATAACATGGACTGCCTGATTTTCTATTTCATATGGGTCAATTTTTGTTTTACTATTCATATTAAAAGTTCAACAAATTACAGATGCATTAGAAATTATTTCTATTCTTGGAATCTTATTCCTACAACATCAAATATTTTTTAAACTTGAGTTTTAAAGAAATAAAATTAAGCAAGTTTTGTCTGCCTGTAACTAAAAGTAGGTATGGGGGATAGAGAAAGTGTTACAACTATTGTATTGTCATCTAATTCTATTCTATATATTCATTTGTAAAAGCACTGAACTGAAACTGGACTATGGTGGATGTTGTACAGAACTTATTATTTGAAGTTCAGTGGAATAAAGTAGTTAAACCAAAAAGAGACAACTATAGAAAAGTGATCCCGTAACAATTTTAAATAATGTAAGCAATTTCAGTAGTGTCAGTAGCCCACTTTATATATGTCAGTGGTACTCTCATAGAAAATGTAACTGTGAAGCCGCCCGATCCATGGAAAGGTGTTCCAGAATAATCCGTTCTTCCAGTTTGAAAAAAGTGGGTTCGAGGAAAACGCGTTTAAAGTTGTACGAGCTCTTAATCCTTGAAATTTTCTTTTACCTTTAATCTGCAATACATTGCTGCGTTTATTATAACATTTGCGCACCATGATGAATGGTGGTGAGCTCAACACGCGCTCCGAGGCGCTGCCATTATAGCATTTGCACTCCCTGGAGTATGGTGGTGAGCTCAGCATGTTTTCCAAGGCGTTGTAGCAAAATCGATAAGTGAATCTTGTTGTTATGACCCCAAAGTATTGTTTACGCAAAAAAAAAATGGAATCCCAGTAGATTTTTTTATATCAGAATATTTTTCCGTCGTCAGGAGTTGTCACCGCAAGTCACTTTGGTATAGCATCGTCCTCAAACCATGGGCATTGAGTCCTATATATATATAAAAATTAGATTTTTGTAATCCATCAAACAATAAATAAATCCCATAAAATAAATATTTAAAAAATTAAATAAAAAATAATAATACTCATTTTCTTAGCCTTGCAGGTAGGTACATATGTATATACCTACCCTCTTAAATAAAAGAGCCATTTAAGCAAGCTTTGCTTTAGGCCCTTTTGTTTTAATCACAAAGTGATTTCCCTAATATAATGCTGGAAATGGCGATTAATTCCATAATCCATGGTTTGCGATATTCTATACTTGTTAGTCTGTATATCTTACCTTTGCAAGTTAATTCAATGTTAGTAGCAGCTGTCAATGGATGGGAACATCCATTTACTCAATGATCTATCTAATCGCCACATTATCTAATCTGATTGTGATTTTAAGTAGAACATGTTGATAATATAGGTAGATACCTCATTAAGTTGATTACGCGGAGAGCTGTCTGCTCATGATCACGTCCAGTATAATATAAAATTATTATTATAAAGTGGGAGTACCCATAACTTGCAGCTTCAATATCTACAAGGAGAGCATAGGTGTTACGTGTTAACAGTCGATGGATTTAAATTAATGTTTTATAACCAATGTTAGAAAGAATAAATGCCGGATGTCGGAAATACTTTTAACGGTCATCATAATCAATCTTCAGTCACATACCTACTTACCGAAGATTATTCATTTTCTAAATTGAAAAGGCTTAAGTTCTCTATGCAATGTGGGTTGGGGGTAGTATGACCATATAATAGGAGAATCTGTACATATGTCAGTAGTATAAACATACGAATATAAGCCTTTCAAAAATATTCCAAATGAGAACAGCTCCTGATGTACCTAGGGTATTCATTTAAAAAAAAAATTCTGAACTCTAATAAGATCTCACAACAATGATTTTTTGCATATCTCTTTATTCATTTAGCAGTTTACTTCGTTGATTTTTTCTAATTCTCTACGTTTTTAGCAAAATACTTCTTCCATATATTTAATAGAAAGAACTATGAATTTATAATTTTACTACTCTAGTTAGATCCAAATATGTTTGCTATCGAATCAGGCTTAGGCTTAGGCGTAGGAGCTTACCTGGGCTTATTAATATGAGTGCAGGACTACAATCGGATGAACTTGTTGAAAATTTTTATAAGTTCATGTAGAGATCAGATTCCCAAAATTATAAAAGTCCCGTCATTTGCATTTAAAAAAACAAAATGCTGCATTCTGAAAAATATCCAAAGCTATTTAGTTTTTTCTTTTATACGTGTTAGTCTCGTCGTTAAAAGAGAAAAAAATTGTAGCTTAAATGTGTAGTGGTGGCAATAGAGAAAATCTTTATTTTAACTTGCCTGGCCAAGTCTATTCTGCCAGGCGCATCAGTTGGCGCATACAAATTCTGTAATTCAGCTTGTAGAATTGTGATAAAGTAGGCAATTTTAATAAACGGATGAGTGGTGGGGGTAATGCAAATGATACCATCATTTACCACCAAAACTATACAAAATCTAGCAACTTTTTGTAGAATGATAATGAAAATAGGCAACAGCGCAAATTTGACGAAAGTTTATAAACAGAAAATATTTTGGTTTTGGTGGTGGGGTAGTAGAAATACCACTACTCTTATTGTGTGAGCCGCATGGCATGACTCGGATCGAACACGATTCGTTGTCAGCCATTAATAATTTCGAAGAATTAACAATGGTCGATGCTTTTGGACACTGAAAGCAACACCATCTTGGAACTATACCAAGATGGCGTATAATTTTTGATTGGTTCAGTTCACATACATATTAAAGAGCAATAATTGTTAGCTGATGAATAGGTGGCCATGAATTTAAATTGTGTTTACACACACAAAACAGTCAGCATGCAATCTTAGTTTTGCCATTTCTGTTAGTAGATGGCTCTAGGAGTATTGAAATCAGAAATCGTGCGGCAAATTGTTAATTGAATTTTGCAAGAATCTAGTGTATCCGTTGCTTTTTGGTAATATTATTGCCCTTGAATATTGATTTTAAATTTTCGATAATTAGGTATTTATTTCCAGATAAGTAAATATGTAGGTTGTAGGTAGGTAGGTAGGAAACATATAATTTGAAATTAATATGATAAAATCCTAGAAGACTTACTCCACTGGGACTTGTAGTTTAAACCCATTGTAATCAGGCCACTCACTGCACGAACATAATATGGAAGCGATCAATTTAAAAAAAAAAAAGCTTGAAATTAATAATTATATAAATAAAACTACTATAACTTTAGAAGTAACTAGGGCGGAAGGGCTTAAAACGGGCAAATAATGAAAGATCTTGTAAAATTAACTAAAATTAAATGTTATTTCACTAGTACCTTTCTAAACTATTAACTTCTGCTATATCTTCACAAAATAATCGAAGAAGTCATCTCCGTCTTACTACGTAGCTTACAGTCTCTGGAATATTACCAACATTAGATATTTCAGGATGACCTAGAAATTCTTCCATTAAGATTAGAGAAGCATTCTTCTTCGGACTTGCAATCCGAAACCATTTTAGTGTCAGAGTCAGAATATATAGGTCTGTTCAATGATAACCCAGGCTAAACCTAGGGCACCCTTGGGCTACACCATCTTATTTTTTGAAAAACTTAGGTTACCCCGAACCTACACTAAAAATTTCTTACGGTAATGGTTTCACATTTGTCACTGAAAGCTGTCATTTGAAATTTGTTGCTGATTTGGGAATATAAATTACTTCTTGAGCAAAAATAAGCAAAAATCAGAAGAATAGAAATAGAAAAATAGCTAGAGAATATTTTAGTTGTCTTCACACATTTTATAAATAACTTTTCACAAATAATTGGAGGTACTCAGGAGAACTGTCAGAAAAATGTCATTACACTAGGCTTACGCTGAACTTCGAAAACTTGTTCGAGTGCACAAAACCCCGGGTAAGTATTGGAAGGGAAAATTAACACGATTGAGCAAAACTAATAAATCGAAAATTTCGCAACCTCGATATATTTTCATCATCATCATCATTATCATTTATTATGTGTGGTCATGGTGGTTTACCTATATAGCCCAAGATACAAAAAGCGATGTAAACAAATATCGCACTGTGCAGTTAACTAAAATTGATCTATATTTTTACATTTCCCGCAGTCCACCGTGTGTCATAAAAAACGTAATTTTACGTGATCATCGCTCTAGCAATATTTCGCGAAAACCGTAGTTTTATTGTGCCTAGGTGATCCGCAAACAATCTGCTAAAATACCGAGGAATCTTTAAATTTTTATTAATGAGATGGATTTGAGCGTACCCCGTAGATGCATTAGTAGATACCTACAAATTGGAAATACGACTCAACTGCTCATTATTCTGCCAGAAGCTATTTATTTTCGTTCATACGGACTAAGGATTTATCGGGGAGAAAATTTCAATTTCAACAACATTTATACATATGGTTAACCTTTTCTTTGTACATCCTTCCCCCAAAGAGCAATTTTCATTTGCACTTGGACAAAAGTTCTGTCTGGTAATATTTTCCAAAAACTTTCCGATCCGTTTATGTTATAATTTTGACAAACAACTTTAGTTATCGCAATATATTGAGCAGATTATTTCGGAACAAAGTGAACACAGTTGGGTTGGATATGGGTAATGTTTCGTCGCGAGAAAAAGAACCTCTTTTTAAATTTTTCATATTATCATTTGCACGGGAGTACCTACATATACTTTCTTCCGGTCATATTGCTTGTTCTCTTCACATGAAATTTTCAGATTGGTATGAATGTGTGTGCTTTTTTCTAGATGATTTTCGAACCAGGAATACACATTTTTTCTAAGCCCTCACGTTCATCGGACTGTAACGTTTTCTTTTTTAATTTTTAGTAGCACTTGATAGAATTGTTCGTTAAATTTGTAAAACTTTTAATCGAAGTGTAGACATTATGAATTTCTTTGCTTAGCCCTGAGGTTTTTCCTCAGTGTACCAATTTTACTATGTCCTCCTAAAACCTGACTTGTACAGAAAGGTGACTATTAGACTTAACCTGATAAACATAGATCTAACTCAGTCGTTTTCGCAATCCCAATAGCCCCTTAATGAATGTTATGGGACTGAAATTCAAGGTTTTCCTAACTTTGCTTCTATATCTGACTTTTAACCCTCTTCTGTAACATTGTATTTATATTATATACTGAGGAACATTAGGCTTCTTGAAATTGATGCAGAAGGCGAAGGGTTTTCTACCAAATTTTCAAGATTCAATTTCTTTTGAAAAATTTGTAGATATCTTGGAAACTTGTCATCATCAAGTTTAATCTGTCAATCAGCCAAACAATAAATATTATCTTCAATACCTAACTTTGTTGTCTATCCGATAGTAGAAAAATGTATTTACAAAGTCATACAAGAAATAAGTTAGTAAAATGTCTTTATCTTGATTTATTTTGCAAGTGTTTTAGTTTCAATCTTTCCATATATGGGAACTGATCTTTCCATCACAAGCAAGAAAAGGAAGACTTTAGTTCGCTTACAGAAGACGATTTAAAAATACGAAAATGAACTGAAGACTATGCTGTGCAGAAGAGAATTTGATGGACTACCTCTGCAGTTGCTGCGTTCCATCTCTTACAAGAAATTCAAACAAGAATCAATTTCAGATCAATTTCCATATGGCCTGGGTATGAAAACATAAAACGATTAAATTAAATTATGTAATAACGAATGTTCATTGATTTACGGATTTGTCGCACTCTGAGCCTCTAAGATGCATGTCAAATCTCAGCCTGAATCCTCTGAAAATTATTAATTAATAGAAGAAAGAAATTTTTCCTCCTTCTATTCCCAACTTGCTATTGGCCTAAAATCAAGTTCTGCAATAGTCCCATTAGTGTTCTCTGACTTTTAAGTAAATCAAAGCACACATATTATAAAAATAAAATAACTGTTCTGACTGTCTTTAGGTTCTTTTAAAAGAATTTGATAATAGACTGGAACACAGTTCCATTTCGGGAAATGTCGAAAAATCTCAAATTTGTGTCACCAATTTCTGTAGGCTATAGGTTTTTATTTACAGAAATACCAAAATCCCCTTCCCCTGTATACGGGTTAAGACTACCCATAATATTTATATTAGAGTATTATTAGGTCTACGAATCTTTAAAATATCTATATAATAAAATATCATAGATCTCGAAACTATACCTACTATAACGTCTTGCGGTCGCAGTTGTGAATCGGTCTTGCTAAATGACATATATTCGTCAAGCTCTAGACAATGACATCTTGTTCTTGTAGGTAGGTACTATAGCATGTCTCATGAATCTATTTTGAGGTCGTTATTATTTAGCCTTTTTATTCATAAATCTTGCGGTATCGTCAAAGACATGCGCATATATCCATTTATATGCCGACACTGTTGAGATTTATTTAATTAGATAAGTTTATTTAATAAAAGATTGTATCCAGTTAGAGTGAATGTAGACCTGAGCAATATCCCCGTTCATTGTTGAAATTTAGTGGACCCCAAACAGGTAACTAAAGTTTTCAAAGAATTCTAGCATGTTACCAAAAATAATATAACCTTAGGACATCGCATGACCATGCTTGGGTTGTGCCAGAAAATTGCTTCCTGGGCTGGGGGATTTGTTAGCAGAATCTGTAGGAGTTCGACCCCTTCTCATGCATTAACAGCACCACTGCACACATTGCTATCTGTTTACAATTCTCTGAGGATTTTATTTTATTTTGTTTAAAATATCCTGAAATAACAAATTTATGTTGGATGATTATCGTTTATGATATAATATGTAGGTATGTAGTTTAGGTGAATGAAGTAGGTATAATATATTTCCAATATAAAATTAACGATACGTCGACCTAATGTAGAGAAGCCCTCATTTTTTCTTAGAAATTTCTTGGAATCTTTGGAACTTTTATGGATGTTATTGGAGACCGACACAGAATCTGTCGGCTAGCAAAAGAGAAACATTTTCTGTAAATTCCTAAAAAATATGAATACTTATTGCTTAAGGGGTTACACCACCTTGAGATTTGAAACAAATCTAAATGTTTTTTGTAGATAAATTGTTTATATTTTGAAAAATATTATTTTAAGCGTTTAAACATTTCAAGATTCAAATAATGTCCGAAATTATAGCATTTAAAAGTAAGTGCGGCATGGAGTAGTTGTTTTTTCTTTTGGTTTTTTTCCCGAAACGACATTTTTCAAACTGGTGTACAAGATAGCTCTAGATCTGTTTAACCGATTTTGATAAAATTCAGACCACATATTCTTTATAATATTATTTATCAGAATACGATTTTTTTTTATAATAAATATCAAATTTGACACCTTACTTATTTTTTCACCATATAGGATTTATACATACACTCTAAAAAAATGTTTGTTGAAAATCGCTGCAATGTAGGCAATTAACCTGCCTACAATGATTGTAGTGATTTGCAACAGACAAGTAAATTTACATCGGGTAGTAATTTTCAACATGTAGGAAAATTCAACAATGGATGTAAAATTAAACATTCAGCAAAATTCAACATTGATGTAAAATTCAACAGTGATGTAAAATTCAACACTGATATAAAATTCAACAGTAATGTAAAATTCAGCAGCTGTGTAAAATTCAACAGTTGTGTAAAATTCAACAGTGACATAAAATTTAGCATGTAGCGAAATTAAACAGGTAGTTCAATTGTGACTCGTCTTGCAGTAAATTTGCACACTGGATTATCATCTGAAATACGAGTAAATATACATACACAATCGAAACACCTTCAAAAAAGTTTCTATAATCCTGTCAAAACATAAGCTAAACAATAGGCATTGATTTATTTTCAAAGGGTCTACTATATTTCTGCCAGTGGTAGGTGCAAGATATCCGCTTTGTTTTATCTAAATAACATCGATAGCCACATGCATAGACATTTTTAATTTTCTTATATCAAAGAAATTTTTAAATTCTTAAGGATTCCTCCCCTCTATTCGAAATTGCATTTTTATAGTGATAAATATTATGGTTAATTTTCCTCAACCATTTTCAAGTATTTCATTCTTTTGAAATTCAAAAATACGTTAAATTTACCTTGCTATTTTGAAAAAGACTTAGGACTTAAAATTCGTTTGAAAATGGAAAGACAAAATTGTAGTATATCGAAAAGACCTCTGAGTTGCTTTACTTAATTTATTCACGGTATGTCAAAAATATAAAGAAGTGTACAGCTTAAAGCTCACGCAGCAACTGCCAGCTTACAGCTAATCTACTGGTTACATCAATCTAGTACTAAATGAGATAACTAAGAAGTAGCTTAACGCAATATATTACATCTTCCCCTTAAAAGGAGTACTTAAATTCAACTTACAAATCCAATTCATTTACCTTATTTCGGCTTTCATACAATTCAGTTATACATTCATTTGATTGTTCTGCGTTATCCTATTTCTTTTCATTAGCTCAATAAATTCATATTTTTCTTGTGTTGCATATTTCCTACATTACCAGCTTCTATTATAATGGATCCATTTACATTTTCTCTCATCATATATCTAGTTTAATGTGTAGCTCTATTTTCAATTTTCTTCTTTTTCCTATTGCCTAGATTGCCTAGATTGTATTACTTTACTCACTTAGTTATTTTTATTTGTTTTTCTAACTTCGCTGACCAATTGAGGTATACTGCTTATATATATATAAAAAAGAAAAAGTTTCATCATTCAGGAAAGTGCACATTGTTCAATCTTTTCATTTTTTAATATTATTTTATTTTTTTTTTAACTGCCTTAAAAATTTTGAATTTCTTCTTAATATTGTTCCAGTCACAAGCTCTATCCAATATGACCTCGGAGCTTCAGCCTTTTCAAAAATTTTTGCCGGTATCCATTTATTTTTCTCAAGATACCACACCTTTTCCCCTACTTTAAACTCATTTCTTGCTTTTGCATGCTTGTCGTAATAAAATTTATAGCTATTATTATTTCTCTTCAGCACAGGTTCGAATTTCCGATGTCTTGCACTTTGGAAAAGTGTCATTTTCGCTGGTGTTAATGTTCTTGTTTTTCTTCCTAGAAGTAACTCAGCAGGGCTGATTAAACTATTTTTTATTGGGGTATTTCTGTAATCTAATAAAATTTTCCATAATTCAGTTTTGCTATCAACTGACTTTTCTAACATACTTTTAGCCGTCTGGACAAACCTTTCCGCAAAACCATTCGCTTGTGGATAGTGAGGACTTGTCGTTTTCAGTTCTACATCATTCTCATTAACAAAATTTTTAAATTGTATGGATCCAAATGGCATATTGTCTGCAACAATTTGTCTTGGAATACCGTGTATTGAAAAAATACTTTTGAGTTTTAAAATTACTTCCTGTGCCGTTTTATTTCTTAATAACAGAATATCCAAATATTTCGAAAAATAATCTGCCACAACTAGATACGACTTGTTAGAAAACTCCATAATATCTATACTAAGCTTGAAATATGGATATGGAGGCATATCATGTGAAATTAACGGTTCTTTTGTGTTTGCCCGGCGGTGCTTTTGGCAAATACTACATTTGCCTATCATGTCTTCTATATCCTTGTTAATACCTGGCCAATATACTAGGCTTCTAGCTAAATACTTCGTTCTTTCAATTCCAAAATGCGAAGAATGTAATGTTTTCAGTATATCTTCTCTAAGCATTGTGGGAATGATAATCCTTTCATTAAAGAAAACTAATCCACTTTCTATCGATAATTGATCCCTAAATTTCCAATAATATTTAATTACCTCTTTCAATTTATTTTTGTTAGTTGGCCATCCTGCTCTTAATAGTTGGAATATTTCACTTAAAATCGGGTCTTTTGCTGTTTCTTCTTCCAAAATTTTTCGCTTTTCATCACTCACATTAATTGAGTGTACTATCTCATTTAGATCCTCCATTTCTGGTTTACCCTGGTTTTCACTTATCAGATTTCTTGAAAGTAAATCTGCTATAAGCATGTCCTTTCCAGGTAGATATTCGAAAAATAAATTATATTTTAATAACCTGAGCTTCATCCTCTGCAACCTAGGTGACACAACATTTACTAATTCCTTGCTATTAATCCCTAACAGGGGTTTGTGGTCTGTGAGAATTTTCACTCTACGGCCATAAATGAACTTATGGAACTTGTCACATGCAAACACTATTGCTAACAATTCCTTCTCTATCTGTGCATAATTAGTCTCTGTTTGTGAAAGACTTCGCGAAGCATAAAAAATAGGTTCGCCCGCCTGCATTAAACAACACCCTAATCCATATTGTGACGCATCAGCCTGAATGGCAATGTTTTTATTAATGTCAAATGGTTTCAAGCAAGGAGCTTCCATTATTAATTTCTTTATTTCTGACAGGCACTTATCATGAGTTGTCAACCACTGAAAGATAGTGTTTTTCTTTAAAAGCGCGCGCAAGGGTTGAGAAATTTCCGCTAAATTAGGAATAAATTTCCGTAAGTAATTGATCATTCCAAGTAAACTTTGAATATCTTTTTTATCAGAGGGGGGTTTTAAATTATTAATCGCATTTACATATGATGGATCATACTTGATACCATCGCCTGAAATAATGTGACCCAGAAACTTAACATTTGTCACCCTATATTGTATTTTAGCCTTATTAAATTTGATGTTCTTATCAAGAGCTCGTTTCATCGTTTTTTCAAAAATTGCATCGTG
Organism: Dioctria rufipes; assembly: GCA_963924295.1. NCBI lineage: Eukaryota > Metazoa > Arthropoda > Insecta > Diptera > Asilidae > Dioctria > Dioctria rufipes. Next base: position 14,875,976 of record OZ002745.1, read on the forward strand.
CTCCTCTAGAGTCTCTGCTGCAATCAGGATGTCATCAATATAAATTACTACTCCTGCAATATCAGAAAAATTCCTTTCATTTAATTTTTGAAAGATTTCAGGGGCAGTTTTTACCCCGAATGGCAAACGTTTAAAACGAAAAATTCCAAAAGATTTTTTATCTAGAGCTACTTGCCAATACCCTTCTTTTAAATCAAGAACAGTGAAAAATTTTGTATTTGCTAATTTTACTGATATTTCTTCGAACGACGGTATTAAATGTGGTTCTTCTAATAGCGCTTCATTTAAAAATTTGGGATCTAAACATAATCGCAAGCTCTTATCTGTTTTCTCTACTATAACTACGTTCGATATCCATTCTGCAGGTTCACGTACCTCTTCAATTATCTCTCTTCTACATAGTTCTTGAAGTGTATTTTTTAGTGGTTCATACAGTGATAACGGTATTCTGCAGCTGCCCTAACAACAGGCTTAGCCTCTTCCCTAATTTTCATTTGATACTCTTCTTGAAATTTACCTAGGCCATCAAAAACTTCTGAGTATTTGTTTAAAAGATTTTTCTTTCCGTCTATTAACGTATTTACCTTCTTAATTAAACCCAATTCCTTACACGCATGCAAACCAAGAATAGGAATAGAGTCGCTATCGACTACAACAAAATTTTGATCAAATTTTCTCAATTTAATTAAGCATGTTAACTTAGCACACCCTACGGGTTTCAATTTTGCTCCTCCATAAACTTCTATAATTATATTTGTAGGATTTAATTTAGCATTTTGCACTTTTTTAAAGATTGTAAGTGGAACAATATTTATTTCAGCCCCTGTGTCTAATTTAAATTGAACTGGCAGATTATTTATTTTAATTGTTTGATACCAGGCTGAATTTGATTTTGAACAACTTGATACTACTGATACTGTATCAAGATACATGCTGTTAATATTTTGCGAGACTTCACATACCTTTTTACTCCAACAAGCTTGTGCGAAATGATTCTTTTTTCCGCAATTACTACATCGTTTATTCCATGCAAGGACTTACATACATTATGTGTAAAATTAAGAAGAAAATCTCTAAGTAATATATATTTTAAATTGGGGGATATAACTAAACATTTTGTCATTAAATGTACTTAAATTTTTTCGAATTCTATTTGCGTTACATAAAGACAGCAATTCAATATCTTCTTAAGCTATCATGTATATATACAGTTAGTGTTGACAATAATAAACATAAGTAGAGGATTTCATAATTAAATAATACTTTTGTCTTAAGAAATGTTCCGTAATCCTGATTCTTTTTTTTTTTAATTTGAAAGTAGAGACCTCAGATCCCATTAATTTGTTTTAATTAGGTTTTGTATTTTCGAAATATTGTTCATATTTTTTTTTTGCCTCTAACATTAGCGGGACAAAAATGCAATAATTATCTAACCTAAAATTCCAAAGATTGCGACATTTCTTTAGGGTATAAAATATTAAATATAAAGAAATAACAAATGCATTCAAACATCAAATCACATAGTGAGAAATTTGTATGTGCCGAAACATGATTTTTTCAATAAAAACAAAAGCCACCTTATCATCCAGTAAGGTTTCTGTTAAAAGAAATATAATTAAAAAAATTATTAGATTTCGTACATTAGATACGATAGATACTAGATTACACTATTGGTCGCGTAATAACTCAAATATTTATCTTACAATACCAATCCAAGGTGTATTAACAGGAATGGCTTCATGAATTTGCTCCATTTTTGAACCCATCTAGATAAAATTAAAACATATATTAGAATAATTGTCTACGTCCCAAAATTACCTTGAATTTCTTATAACAGAAAGTAATATACTCTTGGAAATAGTGAGCAATGGTACTGATTAAATATTCTTCGCAGTCTTGTTTTGTAGGTTTTTAATTTTTTCTATTTTACATTTTTTTTTTTAAAAATGTATTAGCCTTATCTTTTTCTTCTTCAATGTGGCTTGATGAATTAAATATGAAACCCGAAGCCTACGAAAAGTGATTTAAATAACATTTCCTGGGGAATATATATGGTAAATTATCTTTCACATCAAAAATTGTTGGTACTGCTTTATTGTTATTCAAATAAAGGCGTTGCAAAGGATTGCAATCCTTCATATATTGTATCATTATTTATTTCTGACATTCTTCCAAATTAGTCGGTTGTGTAAGTAATTTCTGCATATATAGTTTTTTTTAACTCATATTTAATTCCTCACTGTGTTCTGTAGAAGGCTACCAGTTTTGACAGTTTGATTCGAAAAATTTGATTCTTTTTCTGTCTTTAATATGATATAGTATCACCAGAAGATACCTTTTTCTTATTGGACGCTCGATTTAAATTATACTTATTTCTCATAATATTGATGAGTGGTAACAAAACAGTTTTAACCATTTGCTTGTAGGAATCTAGTTCCATAAATGAATCGGGATATTTTGCTGCTGCTTGCTCAGCTATAACCAGAAAAATACGCATGGGAATGAAGTAGGAAGAAGCACGAAGCTCATCCACTATTAGGTTAGCGACAGTATTGATTCTTTTACCAAGCTTATGTTTATTTATAAAGATCTTATTTATATCCACCGGCATCTTTCCCCATGGTATGTTGTAAAATTTTGGAAAAGTTTTACGTATTCGGTATTTATGCTGGATGATGAAGATAATGCAGTGCTTGACATTGACACAGTGCTACTTAATGTTGGAGTTCTTTAAAAATATATATATACATAATCGTGGTAAAATTAATGATTATAGATATTATGTTACCTTTTTCTATAATTTCAGCCATTTTCGACATATTACTTATTTCCTTTTATGTATATGTACTTATTTCTATCCAAAACTCTATAGGATTGTATTAATTACTTATTATTCTAATGCTTCATATCTCTAGGAAAAATAAGCTAATTATATTATATACATATAACAAGTCCGCTTGCATTTATTCAGATTGGTTTATTAACATTAATTCGTTAATTAAGTTTGTTTGAAATATTTAGTAAACAAATGAATTCAGTGACGAGTAAAAATAGCGACCACCAGTATATTTTCCAAACTAACACATAGATATGATTTTTGCGTAAAGATATTTTCAAATAGTAATATGTATACTGATTGTACCAGACATTTAATATTATGCCATATAATAACGCCTTATCATATGTCTGATTTAAAAATATGGCTTTATAAGTAAGACGTTGATTTCCCCTATTTCATTGGCATTTACTAAAACATAATCATTTTCCATCTATTTCGTGTTCGTATACGGTCAGCCGGAATATCAACATTATAAATATGTTTAGAAATTTTTTTAACATTATCAGAGTATTATCTTAAAGTGAAACCGGTCGTGAGTAAGAAAGGCTTGAAATTCTTGATGTTTTTTAGAAAGAGATTATGTTTTGTTTTCAAAGGTTTTTTGTCCGCTTGCAAAGATCTTTGAAATATTGATGCTTCGATTCAAAGGGCATTGTCCAAAATTCCTCTTAATGGTCCCAATTGTCTGATTAATTGCGGATAATGACATACGAAATGGTGTTTAGGAAACAACTTTGACTCCGGAAATACCTCATTTTTTAAACTCAAAAAACTAGATCATAAGAAAACTCAGCAGCACAAATAAGGTGACACATTTCAACCATAGAAGAAAATAATTTTCAAAGTCAGTAATTTTGTCTATATGAATAAGTGACATGAGAGTTAGAGCTTGCCACACCTCTTATGCCTTTCCTGGGAACTTTTTCACTTCTCTGCTTACTTTAGGAAAGGACGTTGTTAGTTTGAGAGTTTTTCTTAAGGAGCTCAAATGATACTCAAATGAAATTATGTTATTTCTAATAAAATAATGTAAAATTATCATTAAATCTTTGGGAATAATGCCTTCAAATAAATCGTGAGCGATTCAAGGTGCCAGCCCGGGATTGTGGATGTGAAAATTTGATAGCTCATTTAAAACCGAATCACTTTTCACGCCTTTCATTATATTCGTACCACTTCTTTGAATTTCAGCAATATCGCGTTTGTAGCCTATAAGTGTTCGCAAATCAGCACTATTAAAATCAGAGGTTTTCAGAACATTTCGACTGCAGTAGCAGAACCTACAGAAATATTCAGAAAAATTAAAGTTTTCTGTGAATCCTCCCAATTGATGGTTACCTAGATTGTCACCAGTTACAATAACTACAGAGCCGTATAAACTTTTCAGTTCATTAGATATAGGATCGATTAATTCAATAACACTTGATTCCAGTTCTTTTAAATCCTGTACTCAAAAATGTTTTACATACTTTCTTTACACCAGCAAAACCAGCTGAATGTTTGTAATTAAACACCTGTATTGTTTTTTAAGATTACCTACTCTGAAGTAAACTCCTAATAACTTATGCTTGGTTTTAGAAGATCCCAAAGGATTACACGCCTCGAAAGCATCTTGATATAAATTAACTTCAATACGCAAATCATTTTTAAAGAAGTTATTACATTTGAACGTATACCCATCGTTATAATCTGATAACATAAACTCATTTTTTTCTTTAGAATCAATAAATGCTTTAACAAAGATTTTAATACGAAATATCATTTTTAAAGTATCATTTATAGGAATATAATAGATAATAATAACATATTTTATGTTCGTTATTTGTACCTAATATTACTTTTCTCGGAGGACTATAAAACTCTCCGCTATCGAAATACTTACTGCGATTAAAAGAGTTTTTAAAATAACTGAGTTCTAACATTAGGGCATCCGTTTTTCGAAGATCACAAAGCTCTTCGTTTTCAATTTTAACTCCATGTTTCCGTCAGTTTTCTTTAATTGTGTTTCTAAGTCATCTTTAATTTGTTCTATAATATAACATAATTCACGAAATATGAAATTTATTGTCACGCCCGAAACTTTACATCCGTCGATAATTTAGAAAATAACATAGCAAAACAATTTCCACAGAATATGTCCGCATTATGACAATCACTTACTGTTATATTTGTTTTTTTTCCCCGGACGGGAATCGAACCTACACTTGTTAGAATCAGTCAATGATGGATAAAGAAGAATTTTAAGAACTTTTAGGCGGTTGTTTTTTCTTCTTGTATTTATTAATTTGATTTAGAATCGTTAAAAATAAAAGTTCTTAAAATTCTTCTTTATCCATGTTATATTTGTTACATTTGTTTCTATTATTTTAGTTGGACTCTTCTTATATTTCATTTCCACTTTATTTTCTTTATAAATACATTCCTCTTTATGACCACTAAATAAATGTGAACGTAGAGTTGCAACATTTTTAAATATCCGAATGCAAGTTTTCATAAGGCACTTTATTTCTTCGCCACTTACAATATGCGTTTTTAAATGTGAAACCGCTTGTTTCCCATTTTTTAACAAAAAATAAACAAATGTCACATTGAAAACACAAATTACTTACAACAGTGTGATCTTTATCTGAATGCTTTCTATGCCAATATGAGCTATACGACTCATACTTTGAGAAAACACCTTATAACAATTCGAACACATGCACTTAAAATCACCATACTTAAGGCCTTTGTGAATATATAAATGTTGATTTTATGCAAGCAAACTTTTAAAAGAACACAAATTTAATGTTGAAAAATTATTGAATGCCACAGAAAACTTAACTAACCTTTTACGCAATTTAAACTATTCGGACCGCACGTTGCTCCTTTAAGCTTGCTTCACTTAATGAACATGAAATGTGTAAAGTTGCCTATTTATACATAACCTTCAACATTTTGTTTTAATATTACGCACTTTTTGCTGAATTATACATACTTTCTCTTGATTTTTGGGCACTTTCTGTTGATTTTTACGCACATTCATCTGAATTTTACGCATTTGTTGAAAATCACTACTGATTTCGCTGGTTACTACATTCATTTTAGTACGATACAACAGCTGTGCATTTTCCAGTAGGAAATTTACTACACAGAATGCCGTAAAATTTGACTAATTTTAAACAAATATTTTAGAGTGTAGGTATAATATGTATGTATACATTAATACATGCTTATATCCATACTTAACTAGAAATATCTATATATTACCCAACTTCTTGCTCTCAATTATGAAATTTTTGCGATCTATAAAGTATAGTATCGACTATATCCACTGACATATAATAAAAATGGACTCAGCGTTGAACAGGCGGTGAAAACCGATTCATAATTTATTATTAATTGTCAATTAGTAACACTAAAAATGTTATAAAATTGTATTGCATTTAATGATAATTGTTTAGGAAGTATAGCTTGTTTCAATTAACACAAAAATTACTTTTAATATTACTGAAAAATGTGCTCCTGCGCAGATTTTATGTCAAAATTATTGAGCTTGAAAGAGATAGTCGTATATAAGCAATACATTTGTCCGAATTTTTATGTCAATTCTAATGCATTCTATTTAATACAATCGTACTATTTCCAACATTGGTTAGAGTTCAAAATACCTACATTTTGAGCTTGAAGGAGACAAACAGATTTTACCCAAATAGGAATTAGATATGAAGACTCAGTCCATTCTTATTATATACATGTCAGTGACCATACCAGACGAGTTACAAATTGTGGATTCCGTTTCTAAATGTATATTTAAAAAGCTCCCTTAAAAATATCGCGACTGGTCCCTGAATTCTTATCTACGCCAATGCATATGTACATACATATGTATATGATTCCTTTGATAAATTTTAACACTAACAGATGTTTTTATTGGTATTGCATTTGATATGTATACTCGAAATATTGACGATTTTAGCTCTAAAAAAACATTAATTTTGAAACCTTATGCATCCAAATATAGGTTAAGATTATATAAAATTTTACTCCTCATTACATTTGTAGGTTTCACTCCTTTTTTTTATTACTTTATGAACACAACAACAAAATTATAACTTTAAAAGTAGATCCTTAAAAACCTTTAAAGATTACGCATACTAAATTAAAGCGCCTCAAAAGAAAAAGTTGCGTGCGTAATTGCAAATAAGTTCACATTTATTATTGACTATTATTTTTTTTTTTCATTGAAATAAATTACTTTTCGTGTCATTTTTTAGTTAATATCTTTAACTTTTTATTCATGAACATAAATGTTTTTAAATTTCAGGCATACAAATGCTGAAAGGATTGCCGATATTAAAATTGTTTCTCCCACATCCTGAATGATGAGATGAGAGAAAAGTGTGGATGAATGGAAGTCTCCAGCTAACCTGCATTTAAAGGTAAGTGGTCGATTGTTTTTATATTAATTTTATTTTACTATTTTTGAGAAATTATTTATTGTGCACATTACGCTTTCTGTAAGCATTTCCCCGAAATATTTATTATGATTTATGCTATTGAAATCATAAAAATGATCGTTAATATTTCAACCGGCTCAGATTTTTTGGTTGGTTAACACGTAATGGTACTGTTATGGTTGAAAACGAATATCATATATGACCATGGTAAAGGTTAGATAGTTCTAGTGAGATTTCATTTACACCATCTAAGTATTCTTTGATTTGTTGTTTACTTGTAATATATATATATATATATATATGTATATATACAGCGTAACGAATGTTCCAAGAATATACAGGTGTTGAAGCATAATATGAACCAAAAATTTCTAGACCAAATTCCACGTGGACTCCACAGCGATAAAAACCAATTTTAGTTCCAGAAAATATCAAGCAGTGCAAAATTGGTTGCGATTAAGAAGACGTCCCGTAGGCTTCAGTAGTAAAACCGAGGTAGTCTTTCCATAAATAATGCCACAGCACGCAGTGCATGCATCAGCCATTGTAAAATAATAGCCAGGTAGTTCTCAAGTCAACGACTCTTTTAGAGATCTATATACCTACTTGAATAATGATAATCCTAATCTATAAAAAGTTTCAAAAAATAAAAAATAAGTCATCATCCAGAGCAACAGTTATAGCTTCTAGCTATGTAAGCTACGTAAACCATGATGGAGAGAGGCAAAGTGTGTCAACGAATAATTTATTAAGAAAACATGGTAGAAGCTCTGTATACTAGAAAGAGTTTTAAAGTTAATACTGGACATTCTAAGAGGACTTAACACCAGCTTCTTCAGTACTACAGAAAGTCAAAAACCAAAAATAAGTTACATCTGTTACCAAAACTAGCGATTGTGTATCTTCCAGCATCCATCAATGTAAATCTCTAAATTTAGTCTGAAATTCGGTATTCGCTAATTTTCGAATGGATCTTGCGTGCACTGAAAATAATAAAATTTCAGGAAAGAGAGAGTTGAAATTTTCTTGGATTTTCAATTTACATTTTTTTTATCTGCTTTTACATTTTTACTTAATTATAGTTTTTTTTTACATAGTTGTGGCATTGTTTATGGCAATATTATAATTATAAATTTACTATAAAAAAATTTATATTAATAAACTTTTTTTCACAATTATGATATCTAGGACTTATACCCGACTGTGAACATGGCCCCTTCTTTTTTATTACAATATTATTTAAAAAATAAACAAAAACTACAGAAAACCAGTCCTACCTATAATTAACGCCATCTAGTGCAGTAGCAAAGCTTTTTTACACAATAACAGTACCATTACGCGTTAACATAACCTAAGTGAAAATTTTCATATAAATAGAGTTGGGTGTTGTGACTATCACAACTTCATTGAACTAATAATTCCAGATTAATATCTCCCGGCTTGAACAACTTCCTTTAATAATTAGTCAAGTGCGTAAAACAAGTAGGGGAGGTGTACCTAAAATGGGATACTTAAGCTTCTAATTTGTATAAAATCTAAAGTTTATTCTAAAAATAGTTGAGATCTTGGTATAATTAAATAAGACACTTTTGCTACGTGTAAAACCAAGCAAATATTTAAGACCTGAAAAGTAAATTGTTATATTTAACAAAAACAAAAATGGCTGTAATTTCCCATTTTACCCACATGATGCGGGTAAAATGGGAATTATAGTCGAGTTAAAATGGGATATGAAATTAATTAATTAAAAATATTCCAAACAAATTTTATTTTCGAAGGTATGATATAAAATATATATTTTGTTAAATTATATAAATATACCTACTAGCGGCAAAGATCGCAAATAAAATACTCCTGATTAGGTTCGATACCCGCACAGGTCTCATGCATCCAATTTTTATAGTTTAAACATTTTATCCATCCTTCCCCACGTCTATCACTAGAATATTTGTTGTTGCAGTATAAACATTCAGCGTCATCTTCTTCGCCTTTAATTTCTTTGCACCTTTTTTCTCTTTGCTATTCGCACTCTTTTTGAATTTATCCTCATTCAGTGAGCAGATATTGGTTCTTGAAGTTATTTTCTTAAAATTCACTCCTTTTTTTCTTTCAGGGATTTTTCTAATTCTTCTTTATATGGTGAACTAAGTATTGCAGCTTTCCCCCGTTTCCTTCTTGTAGCTTTCCGGACCTGTATTTTGGACATTTTAGGAAAAGGGGCAATTTTCTCGGGGTTGATGTAATTTAACGCACTGCTTGTGGATGGCACATTATGCAATTCATCTTGTTTAGTTGATTCAAAATGTTTCGAAATAATTTGTTTTTCGGGTACAAAGTCTCCCTTAAGGACATTTTCTTCTAAAACGTCTTCTTCGGACTAGAAGAAAGATGTGCAGAATCATCCTGTTGGTGTGGTCTATCGGTAAGCAGTGCTGCCGTAAACATATCATCAGTGAATACAGTGCGGTTGACTAGGTAGAGTCCACTTTTCGCAAATCCGTTAATAGCGTTTATCGGTGTTGATGCACGAAGGTATGCTTTGCCAAATAAACAAAGAACCTCATTTACAGTAACACATCGTCCAGGGTGATTTCTCAACCAAACCTCCATTTCTTGTGTGTAAAATGTGTTTAAAGGTGACATAAATGACACATCAAGTGGCTGCATGCGATGAGTACAGTGTGGTGGCAAGCACAAAATAGTTACACCATTTTCTCTTGCCTTATCTATGACAGAAATATTTTGTGTGTGAGTTTTATGCCCATCAAGTATAAGCAACGTAGGATTATTTTTAGATGCTTGTGTGTGAATAAGAAAATGATCAAACCAATTATCAAATAAATCCAATGGCATCCAACCGGACTTATGGGCAACTGTCAATGTTCCTGGTGGCGCTCCTTCCAGGAACTGAAGCTTCATACGTACTCTAGGAATGATTAACATAGGAGGGACAAAGATTCCACTTGCACTCATGCAAATTACGGCTGTAGACAGCTCCTCTCGTTCAGCAGACGTCAAAGTACCCACTTGTTTTTGACCTCGTAGCGCAACAATTTTTGAAGGACGACCCTGCACTGTGGTTATGCCTGTTTCATTTACGTTAAATACCCTAGAAGGCGGAAGATTAAATTTTTCTTTGAGAGGCTCAAGGATATTGAAGAATGATGAGACAGCTTCTTTGTTGAAACCCCTAGCTCATGCAGCAGAAGTCGCCTCAGGTAGGCAAAGAGATAGCTTATTTCGTTCTAAAAAGGAACGAAGCCAATGCCAGCCAGCCATTTTTTGTGTATCATTAAAGTGATGAGCAAGATGGTTTTTTGTAGCAAGCTGATAAGCAAGACTTCTAAGGCTTCTTGTTGTTAATCCAAACAACATGCCTTCCATGTTTTTAACATAATCGACCAACTGTTGTTCCAGTTCAACTGGAAATGTTAGTTTTCTACTACCAAGCGATTTGAAATGCCCAGTTGCATATTTATTCTTCTCCTTGAATCTTCTCTCTAAAGTAGACTTTGGCACTCCAAATTGTTTTGCAGCCTTTAAATAACCACAGCTACTATTTCTTACGGCTTCCAGAGCTTGAGACATTGATTCCTCAGACCAAGATTGTCGACTAGTTTTCCTTTTGTACGTATTTATGTGGCATCTGAAAAATTTATTAATACGTACAATATTGTGCAAATAACAGCAACTAAAATCACATCTTTTGTAATAAGCTATCTAAAGATGAGATTTTAATTTTCATTGTTTTGCACAGTACTTTATACCTTATTTAATTCATTGAGGTAAAACGGGATATCCCATTTTACCCAAAGCACCCATTTCCCGTTTTACCTCAAATTTTTTTTATAACTTCTACAGTAACAAACAGCATATACAATGGTAACCAAGTCCTTACACTTCACACAGTATGCTTCAACCGAATAATATTTCGTTATCGTCAGCTTTTAGCTATTATGGCACTATATACGATACTTATAAGTCGGACAAGCAAAAAGAAACAAAGTCAAATGCATCGGCTCAGAACGTTCTGTTGACTAAATACGAATGGCGGTCTTCTTGTGTGTATCAACATACACGATTCTGGGGCCATCGCGAGATGTTGCCATATTTAGCAAGTGGGAAGCGGTTGAATTCCATTTTACCCATATATCCCATTTTAAGCACATTTCCAGTAACTTACCTGTCTAATATAAAAAAGTGAAGAAAAATAATAATTAGAGCCAGATGAACTCTGTAAGCGTTTATTACGATTTGTCTTCATATGCTCCCAAGCCTCCATGTAAGTGGTACCTACTATGCATAATTGAATATTTTAACGTAGGTTCAGTGCTGATCTGATTTTTCTTTCCATTTTATGGTCGTAGGATTTCTGATGAAAGTCATTACCAACTCAATTTGATCTGATTCTGTTGCTTCAACCAGGCTTCTTCAAATTAATTCTACTTCATATACAAAATTCCGGTTTTTGGAGAGGTGGTTGAATATCATCTATTGCGGAAAACGCAGTTTCTTACAAAATGGCATTCTGGTTTTTGCTCCCAACATAATAGCTGTGAACTAGATATTCTTCCAACAAAATGTTACGATTAATTTCTTACAGACATTAGGACTCCTATTTAGGGGTCCTTTGTACGCATTTTTTTTTAAATAATTTCGGTCATTTTCGCATGATTCTTTCTGAACAAAACCCGTTTATCATCAATTTTCCATCTTCTACAAGCCTTAAGGTGTTCATTATCAGTCAATTTTCGTTGCTCCTAAACACCTATCTTCCTTTATTTTCTCTGCGAAAGGTATGTTGAATGCCGCATGCCATTTAGCTTTACTGGTACTATTCAAAACCCTACCAATTTTCCTTTCCATATGATAACTAGAGTAAAAATTGTAAATAAACTACATATTTAGCGGAGAAAGTGGAGAATAGCGACTTACATAACGAAACCTCCTTTTCAAACTAGATACTGTTTTCAAGTACATCAAGAACGTGTCTCATAGAAGCAAGGCTTTATCAAAGTAAGACTTTGCTATTTGCTGCATGTATTCGTTCTGCTTCTTTGAGAAGTGAATCGTTGAAAAAGTTTGCGAAGGATGTAAATTTAATGTGAGCTTTTCGTGAAATCCTGAGTTTCGAAAGACATGAAAACTACACATCCATTGCATATGTACATAGCTCTTCGCACTTCGAAATTTATTAGGAAAAGTTGTACTGATCAGTTTTGAAAGATCTTTACTAAAAAAATAATTACTTTTTTTCATATTTTTATTATGTGACACAAATAACATCAAATATCAGCGCGAAAACAGACCGTGAAAAAATTTGCAATAGTAGGTAGGCGAGTAAACAAATTTTGACCTCGATTTTGCGAATTCCAATCAATTGCATTAATCAAGGTCGGTTATTCTTACAGGTACCTCCATTCTAAGTAGATTGTTACTTTTACAAGAGTCATATCAATTATTAATTTAGGGTCTCCATTTCATTGAGCACAGACTTAGTAGCTGTACAACAAGCTACAACTACCAACAAATTCGATAAATCCAAATAATTTTTCATCAAATGAACTTTCACCACGATATGATCCAATTTAGATTATTAGCTAACAACTTTTCTGTTTATAATAATAATTTTTTTTTTTTCTATTCAGAATTGCTCTCTCTTTCTGTAAAAATATGGAAACAGTATCATTACACTCAAGTTTTCTCTTTTTGCCTTTATATTAGACTCTAGGAGTGAGCATCAAAAAACTTGATTTCGCCAAAACATAACTGGAATCGATACGCAGGTACACAGGTACTATAAAAAGATAAGAAAATTAGGCCAACAGATGGCAGCAGGAGTATCGAAATAAGAGTTTTATGTGCCGAAAGAAATGAAGGCAAATTTTATTTTTTCGTTAGCATGGATATATTTGGGATATCTTGAAGGGTTTCTTTCTCATTACATAAATTGCCATAAAATATGAATGATATTTTGCATAATATTGTCAATGATAATTAAATATTGTTCTTTTTCCTTAATCTGTTGGTCAATATATAAATAATATCCTTATGATTATATTAAAGTTCACACTCCAGAATACCTTTATTCCCGTACAATATTGCTCCGAAGTCAGTCATACTCATTAACTTAGAAAAGTATGCTACGAAAATATTCTTATTTGTGATAATTTGCCAGCATAATCTCTCCATGGTTAGCTAATCCAATGACAGAGACGTTTATTTACTGCGCATGCGTAGTTAGTTGTTTCAGTGTAATTTGATCGTCAATTTTCTTTAAGCGTGTGTAGAATTTACAAAACATTTTGTCATATAAATGCCAAGGCAAGATGAAACGAAATATACAAAATATACTAGCAAAAGACAGCGGCAGGTATACTCGTCTGCTATTGTGTTTTTTTTTCCTCTCTAACTACACTAGAAAGATGGCATTGCTACAGAATTGAAATGAACATTTTGATTTTGCGAAGAATTTTTATAATTTAAAACTGCTGTGGAGGGAGAGATCATGGTGTAATTTATATTTAACCTATTCATGGAAATACAATGGCCCCTAAAATGGTGATATAAAAAAAAATGTTTATCCAATTGCAAAATAATTAAATTCTTGCATGTCGTCTTTTTCCTTTTCATCGCTAATTTGAGAATGCATTGGGCATTGTTAGCAAAGAGTGAACGAAAGAAAACAATAATAACTACACTTCGTTGGCCTTCTCCTCTTTCAAAAGTTAAAATATTTGCTTCATCATTTGTGATCAATGAAATACACACACTATCTGACTTAACGAAACTGGTTGCATTTATACTTAGCCTCTTTTACAATTCCATACTTCGTTTTTAAGAGATGGACAGAAAAATTGTCACATTGCCATCTCCTCTTTTTACTTTTGGAAGAGGAGAAAGCAATATGACAATTACCATTTTCGACTGCTTCTTTTCATTGGCTGATAAAATCCAAGCATCCAATATACACTACTTCATTTAACGAACTTAACGAATATTTCCGTCATGCGCAATAGAACAGAATTTTACATTTTTGTGATCTGAAATTTGCTGATTCGCCTGGTAATCGCCGTTTCTTTAAAATACACAAGAATGAATGAGACGAAATTATAATTGTAGCCTGGACTAGACTGTTTTTTATTTTCTAAACTAGTGAATAGTGATACCTTTGCCAATAGATGGCTCCGTGGGTATTGAAATGAGAAATTTTGTATTTAGTTTGATGAAATCAAGTTTTTTTTGTAATTTAGTAGCTTGACAAGTTTTTCGATTTTATTTGTGTAATTTATATTTAACTTGGTTTTTAAGTTTTGCGTAGGCATGGAAATAACAATGACAAATAAAAAAAAGTATATTAAATAGGTAAGAATATTTTAAAATTTTTGCATCTTCGTTTTTTCCTTACGCGATGAGAACGCGTTTAGTCTTTCAATATAAAATTTTCAGTTATAAATTTAATAAAAACAGCAAATTGTTAAAGATTTTAAAATGGAAAATTACTGCTCCTCATTCCTATTTACTATAGTTTACATACTTACTGCTGCCTTGAGTATGGCTCATACAATTTAAAAAAAGCCGAGTGTTGATAGCTAGTTTTTCTGTTGATATTCTCTCTGTTCTTCTTTTAAATGTGAAATAATAACCGTCGTCTTATCCGATTTTTTTCCATGCCCTATGTCTAAACAAACTTTCCTTTATCGCGAATCCTGCTCTTACCAAATCGCTCTGTTAATGTTGTTGTTTTAAACATTCACATGTGCCTACGTCTTTTAATAGCGATCATCATTTCCTTTGCTGCTGTGAAGGAAATAAATGCTTAGTCGACAATCCGGATCTCAATCGCAATCCAGTTTAGGATTAAACCGAAACAATTTTTATTGAAGGTCCGAAATATTTCAATTTGTTGAAAAGCGTAATCCTTCAGTAATTTCGTAAATTTAACTGATCGGACTTTCTTATACCCACCGTATCAGCGAATATTGCCAATACCGTGCTATCTATTTTTTCCTTCATTCTCTAATTATTAAATATTTTCATTGTTTTTCGTAGAGCTGAGAGCCAAGATGAATTTCCATCCTCTTTCAGCGATTCCATTTATGTATAAAAGTTTTACTTAAATACTTTGACCAAATCTTTAAACCTTCTGTCGCTAAGGCTGTTTTATTTTTTCTACAATTTATTCTTGAACTAAATTTTTTGTTTGTTTATGAGATCGATTCAGCCTATTAAGAAAACTGTGTCAATCCAAATGCAGTTACTTGCCAATCCTACAGATTTTTAAGATCCCAAATTTAGCTCAATCTGAGGGTTATTCTATTTTTTGTTTTTTTTTCACAGTCGTAAAATTAAAATGCATCCGAGGTCTCTTAGAGATTCTCTTCTGTTATTTTTTTACGTATGTTACGACCCAATTTCCTTTGAATTTGACATAAATGTCTTCCCATTGTTATACCTACTTAACAAATTCAACAATACACTCAATAATAGAGCCATGTGGAATTCAGTTCACCATTTACAGCACCCACACTACCAACAAAATCCGTTGAATGCGATTTATCATTTTATTTTCAATGCATTTGACTATTATTTTTCACGAGTTTACAATGATTATAATGGAATTAACGCTAAATTTTTTTTTTTTTTTTTTTTTTTTACATGAAGGAAATTGTGAAATAATTTAAGTAAAATTTCTAACTGTTCTGTTAATGAGTGGAAGAGAAATTTAGCAGAAGAGTTCTTAGCCTTATTGCTCTAAATTTTGATGTTGAGGAATAGCTATCTATATACACTGTAAAAAATATTAGGACTATTCCCTAAAATATAGGGAATTTTTCCTAAAATCTAGGGGGAAAACCTACATTTCAGGATATATTCCCTAAAATGTAGGGAATATTCCCTACATTTTGATTAAAATGTGGGCAATAGTCCCTACATTTTAGGAAATATTCCTTACATTTTAGGGAATAAATGTAAGGAATATTCCCTAATCTTATCGAAAAATACCTAAGCTTTGTGACAACAATTTGTTCAAATTTTTTACTGTGTAGATATATCTTTTTATGTTAGTGCAGGATCGGCTGAGGTTTTCGTATGTATACATCTATTGATGGCAGACGCTTCTGCCTGAAATATCGAAGCGTATTTTCATAGGCTTTGATAGTTATAAGCTCTTGTCTTTACACCGTATATTCCTGCTCGTACTACTTTCTCGGTTTTAGAACCGTCAGTGTACCAGATTAGGACTTAATTTTCTAGACTTGTATATATTTGGTATCCTTATTTTGAGAGGCCGGCAGAGGTTGTGTTTAACGACCATCCTATCTGATATGATGTCCAGTATTGGACTTGCTTCTATTCATCGGTTATAGTGCGTACACTTTTGGAATCCCATTTACGTTTCCTGTAGGTTCAATAGAGTTTCTAGAGCGCTGGTAAGATATTGTGCGCATGAGATCAGTTACATTTAGACATGCCATCCTTTGGAGCTTTTTTAGCTTCCTGATGGTTGTATGGTTGCCTTTGTGCACATTTGCTGCATACTGCTGCAACATAGGTGATCATGATCTGTACTGCCAGATCATTATATTTGGCTTAAGTCCCCATGTTGAGTCAACCAATTTTCTACAGTTCCACAGCATTAGTTGTATCCAAAATGGACGACTATTATCTATTGGATTTCAATAAGCACATAAGAAAAATGTTTTTTTGTTTCTTGTTTTGAAAATGACAATAATGTTTTAATGGCGTAGAATAATAAAACCAACTAACCAACTACAGCTTATTCGTAATTTTCGCTGACTATATACGTGTCATGTTGTTACTAAATGTAAATTAAGTAAGATGTGATCGAAAACAGCTAAATAAATTTAATAAAATTTATGTCATTCTACACATGTAGAATGGATCAACAGCTTAGATTCTTTTTTGGGTCCTCAACTCTTTTACATCACCAATGAATTATCAGAACTTAACTTCAAAATGTGAATAGGTTTTGTTATAAAGTCCCAGATCTACCTGAGCAGATTGCTTGACCTAATCGAGAGTTGTATTTGTCAAGAATATGAATTTAAAGATAGTATGAAAATGGACAAAAAGGTTTTTGTTTTTTTCATACCTCGGATTTCACAGCAACAGTGTCTTTTGCGCAAATTTGATGATTGATTTAAGTATAGACTGATTTCGTTATCCTACAGCATTCTGAATTGTATTTTGGTCTTAAGTTTAGTTTACACTTAGATACTCAAATCTGGATTTGTATGAGGCATAAGTAGGTATACTATATAATATATATCTTCAAATCAAGATACAACTGTTCATACAAATGCCCATACAATTTGTTGAGCCTCACACCAATGCTCATACATTTTGTTGAGCCGCTCGCAAATGCTCATACATTTTGTATAAGTTAATAAAATATTTTTCACTTGTAAGAAAAAAAAACAAATTTTATTAAACGAACTTTTTATTTCACGGCGGCTAGACTACAACTGAACTTTTCCTAAAGTCTAAAATCTTCACTAGCTTAACTACTTGCGGCTATTTTGATTAGGTTGCAGTTTTCACTGTGGGAATCGTTCTTGATGTTTGTCGAGTCCAGGAAATGACTGGAAGTCATCTCTGTTGTTGGTTTCATGTTTCTTGATGTTTCGTGAGAAAGTTTATGTTGCTGGTGTTAACTTATATGTGGATTTTGCTCTTCATTTTACTTGTCGCGATACTTTTTGCGTACTTTTTGTGTTAACTCTTGCGAATGTCCTCATTTGCGAGGAATTAAAAAAATGGAGTTTTGTAAAATTTCTCTCTGGTCTTTGCTAATGGCTTTTCGATGGTGGATATTGAAATTGATTGACTTGGTTTTGTTACGTTGTTGGTTCAGGGATCTCCTCTATCTGCTTTCCTTGAATTGTTTCGGGTTCCTTAAATTGACTGATGATTTCTAGCTTTCGGTGGTAACTTGCCTTTCGAGCGATCATGATTATTAACTTTAGCGCTATTGCGATGATCAGTCCATAGCTTATTGTTTGATGGGTAAATTTTTCTGTTTGTAGGAGCTCAATTTGGTTAGTATTATTGGTCTGAAGTTCTTTCATAATTTCTAGCGATAGAAGTTCTCGGTATTCTTGTTCTTGAGGAGTCGGTTGGACAATAGCAGGTAAGAGTTGAAGAGTTGACGCCGTTCCTGATACGTAGGATCTTCTGTTGGCTTTGATGGTCGCATTGTGGAATTTTACCAAAAATGTGCCGCTAAGGTTGTAGGGGATATCCTCGTTGTAGATGGTTCCATTGAACTGATTCAGTAACAATATGTTTTTGGATATGTCGTCTATGGTGGGAATATGCTGGTTGTTTATTTTAGGGCAAGATGATTTAAGGCTTTCGAGCAGATTCGGAATGCAAGTAGTGTTGCTTATATCTAAAATATTATTTCTCTTAATTGGTTAAATGTCTTACATTCATTCATTTTTCAGAATACTACGATATAAAACTTCGTTTACAACATTGCCTCTTTTGACTGGCTTTAATAACAATTTTTGGTAAATTTCTGTTGTCGTTATGGGAATATAAATAATATAAAGTAGACAAGAACTGTTTGTTATAAGTTTAATATCGGAAAAATCAAGTGCTTCTTCTGCTGTAGAGTACGGAAGGCTCTCTTTATCTAATGTCTCTGTTGCGACTTTTATTTCTGCTTTTGATAACATCGTAGAATTAATAATTCCTGACCTAGCCCAGTATATGGAATATCTTATATTTGTTAATTCTTCTTTAATGATTTTTAATTTGTACCGAATATTAAAGACTAAGTGGTCATTTACAAAATTTTCTTTCTTAAGCGCGTTTAATATATCGTTAGTTATGTTTGTAATATTGTTTATTCTTTCATTGTATAATTTATTAATTACTACCTGTCTCTTGTTATTTTCTAATACATTATTGATTTTGTCTTTTATAATTTTGAAGTCTTCGTAGTCTGGGTTGCCTGCAATCCACTTCCAAGCACTACCTATGAAATTTAATGATCTTTTTACTTTGTGTGGTTTTAAATTGTCTAATAGATCTTGACTTTGGAGCCATTCGTGTCTAAGATAAGGGAATAGGGGATGACTGCTGGTTATGTCCTGCTGAAGGATTGGATCTATTTCGGTTAGAAGTTCCTTGTACCTTTCTAATTCAATGACGTGGATTAGCTTGAGATTCTCATCTTGTACTTTAACCTTTCCGGTATTAATGGCGATAATTTGCGAGTTGGAGTAATCTAGCATCTGAAGCGGTGCTCAGAGCACATCTGTAATAAAAAGGGGATCGATCTTATAGTAAGGAATGGTTTCGTTTTAGTTTCTAATGTTACTTTTGTGAACTGTTTTCCGTGATTCTGTAATAATTGTCGTGTTCTTATTTTCTTTAATTATTTCTGGTTTATATCTGACGGTAAATTTAGAACCTAACGTTTTGTTGTGCTTGACGTATAGTACCTGACCTGGTTCGTAACTTTTAATTGGTTTACGTTTTTTGTTATGGTGCTTAAGTTCCTTTTCCTGTTTCTCTCTCAGATTTTTAATGTTGCTAAGGTGGGTTTGTTCGAATTCTTCGGAGCTTAAGTTGAAGGTTCTGCCATAGAATAATGTTATGGGTTTCTTTCCGGTAGTAGAATGAATTGAGTGGTTGTATTCGTTGACAGCTCTTTCGAGCAGTCCTTCGAACGTTCTTTCTAAACCGTCTGATTTCATGATTTCCGATAGGGTTGAATGGAATCTCTCGATCTGTCCATTGACTTCACTCTTATAGGGTGGGGTCTTGAATATTTTAATTTTTAGACCATCTTCAAGCATGGAAACTATGGAGACCGAATTTAGCGATTTTTCGTTGTCTAACGCGACAATTTCCGGTAAGCCGAAAAAGAATAAGATATCCCTTAGGGGTTGTTTCACATATTCTATAGCTCTGGATCTTAAGGGTTTACAGTGGGAAAATTTCGTGAATTTATCAATAGCAGTGAGGACTAATTTCTTTTCTGTGGAGTAAATGTCTACGTGGATGTGTGACCGGGATAATTTGGAATAGGTGTAGGGTTGATAATCTGACTATTCGGCTGCCTATCGTATTCGTTTTCTTTACAAGTGGTACATCGGCGAACCAAGCCATTGATCTTTTGGGTCATATTTTGAAAATAATATTTCTCTATTAATTAATTGGTCTTTTAATGTTCTGGGGGTTGGAAAGTCGACAATTGTTTTTTTTTTTTGGACTTGCTTTAATGCCATCTTCGGTTTTTTTCCTGTACTGGAGTGGATAGTAAAATTATATTCATTTATGGAACGTTCTAAGAGTTCTTCGAAATTATGAGGCATTCCTTCTGTCTTCAGGCATCGCATGATTTCCGACAAGGTGGAATGATAACGCTCGATTTGACCGTTAACTTCGCTCTTGTATGGTGGTGTCTTAAAAAGTGTGATACTCAATTCATCTTCCATCATGGAAGTTATTGATGCGGAGTTCAACGCTTTTTCATTATCGATAACTACAATTTCAGGTATGCCAAAGAAAAATAACAGGTCCCTTAAGGGTCGTCTGATATCTTCAATCGATCTAGATTTAATTACCTTGGCTTGTGCTAGTTTGGTGAATTTGTCTATAGCCGTTAATACTAATTTATTTTCTGTTGAGTGGATGTCGATATGGAGGGTATGACCTGGATAATTTGGGATAGGAGTAGGATTAATGAATTGGTTATTCGGATGCCTTTCATACTTGTTTTCTTTACAGACTGTGCAGCGCTTCACTAAATGATTAATTATTTTGCTCATTCTTGGAAAGTAGAATTTCTCTAAGACTTGTTGTCTGTTTTCCTGTGGGTTACGATGGGCTCTGCAATGGATAGTTAATATTACCTCTTCCTGCTGTGTTTCATCAGTCACGTCTCTTACTAGTGTTTGCGAAAATCTAATCTTATAACTTTTGAAATGTGAATGGGATATATTTGTTGAATTTGACCCATTATTGCTTCTTCTGTCATTAAACAGTTTATAGTATTTGGATTGAGATATCTTTTAAATATATTAATTAGATCGCTTTCTGTATATTGGGTTGAATTATCGTATGTCTTGTATGCCTTTGTAATTGATAACTAGTTTCGTCATCTCTTTTTAGTATCAACTGATTTCGAAAGACGTTTACGGGAGCTTCTACTGAAGGAATTAAATTATGCGAAGAACTTTCGTCGCTATGCTGGGTCGTAGTCATAGGATTTACCAAAGTTGTTTGGGGAGGTCGCGATAGAGTATCAGCGACAACGTTTGTTCTTTCTGGCTTATATTTAAGCTCGTAGTTATACTCTTCAAGTATGGCCTTCTATCGTTTCATTTTAGCGTTAGTATTCTTGTTACTTAAGGCATATGTTAAAGGTTGATGGTCAGTGAATATCTTAACTTTTCTAGATCCATATAGGAAGTTTCTTAGAGAATTTAACGACCAGATAATGGCAAGCATTTCCTTCTCATTTGTGCATAACACTCTTCCGTTTTGGTTAAGGTTCTAGATAGAAAGGTTATTGGTCTGTTATCTTGAGACAATACTGCGCCGATGGCCTAGTCTGAAGCATCAGTTGTAAGTTCAAAATCTTTTTCAAAATTTGGATGTGAGAGTATTACTTCTTTGGAAATTAGTGAGCTCTTAATATTATTAAATGCATCAATTGCTTCATCATTTAGGTCAATGGTTTTGGTTTTAGAGAAATTTTTGGACACACGTCCATCTTCCCCTCTTAAAAGGGCTGTCAGGGGTTTCGCTAATTTCGCGTAATCTTTTATAAAGCGGCGATAGTAGCCTGACATGCCAAGAAATGACCGAAGATCTTTTAATGTTTTAGGAATTGGGAAGTCAACCATTGCTTGTACCTTTTTGGGATTGGTTTTAATTCAAATTCAACTTCGTTTTGTAAAAACTCGCACTTATCCAGTTGAATTTTCGTATTCGCTGCCTCTAGGGTTTTAAATATTATTTCAAGATTTCTGAAATGTTCGCTTTCATTCTTACCAAAGATGATGATATCATCTATATAGACGTAACATCTTATTCCAATATGGTCTCTAAGAATATCATCTAGAGTCCTTTGGAATATGGAAGGGGCGTTCTTGAGCCCAAATGGTAAGCGGGTGAACTCATTGTTCACGGAAAATGCGGTTTTTCGACGTCAGATTCCTTTAATGGAATTTGATGAAATCCGCTTTTCAAGTCTGCGATTGTGAACCATTTATTTTTTCCTAGATTTGCTAGAACCTCGTTGATTTCGGGAATGGGATATCGATCAGGTATGGTAACTGTATTTAATTTTCGGTAGTCGATAACCATTCTATACTTGTTTTCTCCGGATGCATCCGCTTTTTTGGGGACAATCCACACAGGAGAATTGTATGGTGATTTCGATGGTCTGATGATTCCATCTTCGAGCAATTTTTTTATTTGACTTTCGACTTCACTTTTTAGAGCCATAGGATATGGATAGGACTTGGAGTAAATAGGATCACTAGTGGTGGTACGTATTTCTCCTTTGACCGTTGTTGTGTAGGTCAATTTCTCGTCCGGATCGGAAAATAAATTAGGACATTTCTTTATAACATTATTTAATTCTTTTTTCTGTTCGGCATTCATGTGGGATGTTCTGATATTAATGGTGTTTACTGAATCGGAAATATGCTGTTTCAAGTAAATTGGAATATCGGGTTGAATGGTCATGTAGTTTTGCTTGTATGAATTACAGCTCCTAGATCTTTTAAACTATCATTGCCGATAATACCGTCAAAAGAAATGAGACTGGGTAAGATGAAGAATTTCAGTTTTTTTACTTTATGTCCAAATAAGTTTATTATGGCGTGATGGGTGATCAGGATGTTGCCTCCTACAGAATTGGCATAAAAGGCTTTTTCATTTGGAATGGGATTTTTTATATGGCGGGGTTGAATATAATTTTTGTTTGAACCTGTGTCCACTAGAAATTTTAAAATTTCGCTGCTCTTCGCTACGTAGGGAAGCGAAAAGCTCCTTAGCCTAAAAAATAAATGTCATCTAATTCTTCTGGTTGTCCTAAGCTTGGATTATCATGAGAATCGATGTAGTCAACGAGAGTTTGGTCAAGATGCTCGTCTTCGTAATTTAAGTTTTTATCGTAATTGCTTATATCATTTTGCTCGTCGACTTGGACTTGATCCGTATGGTAAACTCGTTGAAATTTATTATTTTGGTGAGTTTGATATGAAAGAGGTCTCTTAGCATTAAATTGTTGCATTGGGGGTCGAGTCTGATAATTTACTGCTCGTGAGTGTATTGAGTGATCGACTTCCATTGGTTCTGGTTTCGGAACAGGTTTATGAAAAGGAGGCCGCTGATTGATAAATGGCTGTCTTGGTGGCCGTTGAATATACTGGGCTGGTTTAGAGAAATTAGGTGCAACAGGTCTCTGAGGATTGTGCACTAGTTCTGGATAAAAATTCATTCTGGGTGCTGGAATTGGGTTAACATTTTGTGTAAAAAATTTATTTCTTCTGAGTGGAACAGAAGGAGGTGATGTCTGGTGTTGTATTCTTCGAAAGGTTTCGTGACTATGGTGAACTCGATAATCAACATTTTGTAGTTTAAGACATAAATGAAGGGCTTGTGGTAAGTCCACTGGTTCTCTCATGCTGAGTAATCTGGGTAGATCTCCCTTGAGTCCCCTAACAAATGTATCTAGTGCTTTATCACGATACGATTGAGTCATTATGTTGAGTGATTCATGGCTCATTTCCATGGAAGAAAGTTTATTTAAGATTAATGGATGATGATACACTGTTTGATAAAATTCATGAATTGTGTTATTCCCTTGAACTATCGTAGTCATCTGATACTCTAAGATACCCAAATCCCTTTTGTCTGCGTAATGGAGTGTGAGACATTTGGAAATTTTCTCCCAATTCAAAGGAGTATTGTAAGATTCGAGTGCAACATCTGCACAACCCGTAATTTTGTTCCGAATGACACTGAGGATGCCGTAATATTTTGGCGTTCCTTTAAGATGTTCATAAATTCTTAAAATACGATGTACACTTTTTCTCCAAGAACTGAATTCTCCTGGTTGGCCAGAGAATTCCCTTAAGCTTTTCAAAACATCAGGAATCTTGTCCATGGCAGACAAATTCGCGTCTTGCCCGACTTCGATATTTTGGTCGATATCATTATTTATGTCTACACCTGGATTGATAATTGAGTTAAAAATGTGCCTACCTTCCCTTCTTACAATTTCAGATATAAGGGCTGTTAAATCGGCTACAGTAATATTCTGTACAGGAGATTAGGTGGAGGATTTTGAGTATCTTCATTTCCAGGTACTAATCTAGGTGCTCTAATTATATTATTATTATTATTATTATTTTGTTCCATTCTGTATTTTCTTTTAATTTACTTTCGCACGAATGGATAAACAAACATGTTTTGTAGAAACTTATACCTTAATGATTTTTGTTTCAAATAGTTTATTTTTTTAAAGATTTGTTAATATTTGATTTGCAGAAATTGAAAAGAAAATTTAAATTTTATCGCTTCAAAAACTAAAGGAGAAAGAATTTATTTTCAAATGTACTAAATTTCTAAAAATTATGAAAATTTTACATTCTTTTCTATTTCACTTGATTAAGATTGAATAAGGAGAGATTAATTTTCAAAATATAATCAATTAATTTATATTTAAATTCTCAGTTTTCCTGACTTTTCACTTGATCACTTTTTTTTCTTCAATAATTTTTCTTCGATATTTAAAATATTTCACTTCTTAGGTAATAATTTATTGATTCAATGGAATGCAAAAATAAATGACTTAAGACTTCCTGTCTGCTGGGTCCCGACAACCCGATATATATGGAGAACTGTGATGCATGCCAAATAGAAATTTTCTTTCCCATCTGTCCAGTAAGATGAGCAATTGACAATTCAAACTCCCGTCAGTTTCGAAAAACCTGCAATACCAAATCTGGAAGAAATGCTATAAATTATCAAATTGAATTATAAATTGTGTACCCACGCAGCTAGTTAAATGAAAATTGAACTCAAACTTACCTACCAGTGGCCTAGGTAGGTAGGTAGGTACTTAAAAAAACATTTATTTCTAATTTGAATAGGGTTAGCGATCCATGCGAGCATCTACTACACTATAAAAGCTTCTTGCCATAAACGAAATAGTGACAGTACCGTTTATATTAAGAATCCATTGATATGAGTGCTCTTTCTATCTAATTGTCTAACAAGCAAGACAAAACTAAGCTGTAATTACTCGATATCGCATTATGTGTTGTGTTCTCAGGTCCAGCATATAGGTAGGTACCTACCTACATGATTGACTGATTCTGATCTTTTGCACTGTGTTCATCTGGGTTAGGTAGGAGAAATGATTTTGCATAGTAATAGTAGGTAATATTCTATCCATGTAAATTTCTTCAAGAAATCCAATTTATACTGCAAGGTACTATCTTCTTTTCTCAAAGAGAGAACAATTATTTTGTACATTTGATGTCACTTGGGTTTTTATTTTTGCTTCCAAAAAGTTCCCTTAATCGCTTCTTTAATTTTGGACCATGAAAAAGAACCGACGGAAAATATTTTTTTATAATTCTGATTTTACCAATGGCTTGCGTTTGTTCACATAAAACTCAACAACTACAGTCAATTAAGGGAGGTTATCGTTTATAACGATGAAAAATTATCATCCTTAAAGTGTTAAGAATACGTGGGTAAAAGGATATTTCCTTACACGGAGAGAAATTTTTGTTGAAATTTCGCAAAAACAGTATTGAATCAAGCAAAATTAGGATTGATTTGGCGTCAAACAATGTTTTTTTTATTGGCAGTAAACATTTTCTTTATTGCAGAAATTAAAAATTTACTCAAATCTAATAAATCAATACTAGATATAAGAAGATCTTTTATCATCATTATCGAAAAAGATTTGTTGAAATTAAACAAATCTGTCATTTTTTTTCTTAAAATCAGTAAACTATTTTCCAGTACCTATGAAGACAAGAAAATTACCACTGATTTCTAGAAATGATTGTTTAAATGAATAAAACGATAAAGATTACATTAAACGTTCATTTACTGTTGTTAAGAAACTTATGTTCATTTCAAGAAAAGACTACTTCTGAAGACAAGAAAATTACCACTGATTTCTAGAAATGATTGTTTAAATGAATAAAACAATAAAGATTACATTAAACGTTCATTTACTGTTGTTAAGAAACTTATGTTCATTTCAAGAAAAGACTACTTCTGAAGACAAGAAAATTACCACTGATTTCTAGAAATGATTGTTTAAATGAATAAAACGATAAAGATTACATTAAACGTGCATTTACTGTTTTTAAGAAACTTATGTTCATATCAAGAAAAGACTGTGTCGTTCTATATATATATATATATATATATATATAAATTAGTTAACCCTCCAGTATACTCCTTCGAGTAGCAGGCACCCCAACCCCAGCCTATTAAACTGTAATTTGGTGCAAGTATTTTACAAATAAAAAATATATTCGTGTAACAATCTAAGAATTATATTTGCTCCTGTCAAATAAAATAAAACAATTTATCTTGAATTCACTTTTTTATTAAAGAAACTTGAATGACATTGGTAAGATTATCCACTAAATTCTTGACACTAGCGACATTCAGAGGGATTAAAGGAGCTTGATTTCACTCTTTGCCTAAGTCTTATTTTATATTTGATTACTTTTATTGATACTTCAATTAAAAAAAAAAATTACCAATGCAAGACAATAAACACATTAGATTATGCTTTAAACATATTGTATTATATTTAATTATATTTATTTCTAGTTCGTTATTTATTGGACTTATTGTGCTAAAATATTATAAAAAGCATTTATAATTTTGGTACCTTGAAACATTTTGTTCCATCGGATATTAAATGTAATTGAAATGGCTTGGAAAACTCATCGATATTTTTACAAAACGTGTTAGTTAATTCATTGCCAACCATAAAACAGTTGTAATGCGCATTTTTGATTATGATTTCTATTTCCTTAACTACAATATATACTTTATTTTGAAATATTAGTATATCTAAGATCTTAAACAATTTTTCCTTGGCATATAAGTAGTATTTTTTTTTGTAATTTGTTCCCCTATATGTAATAAAACTTGAAAATGAAATGGTTGCTGCATTATCCGGAATAATGAAAGACAAAGAATCAAAGTATGATTTTTTTTTTATATCACAAATTTCGCTTTTGTGAATAATTAAATCTCTAGCAAAACTCTTCGTGCTTATAATCATATAACTAAATTTAAGGCAACATTTCTTAGACAATGAATAGGGCAGATTTTTTCGGGAACAAGTAGTTTTAGAATAATCTTTCATCTCTTTATTTTTTGATTCATACCTCATGCACCAAATTTGTTTTGGAGGACCGGATTGTTTAATAATTTCTCCGTAATGCGTTAGTATATGATGTTTGGGCTTAATATTATCATTAAAAAGTGCAATATATGTTTGGTTATGGTTCTCAATTTTCTTTTCTAATTCAGCAATATCCAACTCTGAGAATGAATTGGAAAATAAGTTTCCTACCAAATCTTCTAAAAGAATTATATATTTCCAAATTTTGTCCGAAGTGGGAACAAGGTCCCCAATAAAAAGGGTAAAAAAGTGTAGGAAATTGAAAGCTTCTCTAGCAGAAAGATTTAATTTAGTTGATTTTAAATGATTAGTTTTAATGGGGGAACATTTATATCTAACAGCGATTTCCCCATAATCAAACTGCTGAATTCTGTAATTCAATGTTTCGAGAGAGAAATATTTTTTTCGAATTAAACAATTAATGGCGTGGACAATTCCATAATGTAAAATTCCTTCGAGCACGTCATGCATTAAGTCTATTGAATAGTTTGTAGTAACATGAAATGACTTTATTGAATTGAAAAGGGAGTTGCCTTGAACACCTGTTTCAGAGTAATTATTTTCAGCTACCTGCCTATTATAATTATTTTCATTTCTCAAGTCTTCTGAATGTCTGGCCCGGCATGGATTTCTATTTTCCTCTTTGCTTTTTGTACAAAACCGACAATAAAATTTATGACTAAACGATTTGGAGAAACCCAATAAAGAGTTTAATGCTAAATTGTCCCCAATTATCAAACCTAAAACAAAATATAAGTGTTTAGGACCTTTCGAAGTATTTATAATAAGACCGGTGCTTTCCAATTTTTGAAAAATTTCAATTATGTTATATACACTTTTTTCATACATCTTTAAATCTTTACTTTTCACAAACATCGCTGGGAAAATATTCTCTAATTTAGAAAATTCATGGAATGGTAATACAGGAAAATTATAATAGAAAGCTGCAATAGATTGTGTCCCAGTGTGGGCCCCTAAAGGGTTATTTGTTTCGAAATCATCATAATAGAGAAAAATTGGAATTACATCCTTGCCTTGGAATTCTTTTATTTTATCCTTCCATAATTGACCTTGTGTAAAATGACTTATAGGAAATTTGTCACTCGATTCAAAGTGCTTCATAAAAGTAATCACTTCCTTAAAAACATTAGGCAATTCAAAGAAATTTTTAATTTGATGCTCTATAGGCATAATTATACTTTCACTTTTTATCTCCTCCAGACTTGGGATGCCTTTTTTCATTACCTCTTTTATTTCAGTATTAAAAGTGAATTTAGTCGGCATTTCTAATACTTTTTTTTCCGTTAGATGTTTTATTAATTTATGTTCAGTATTAACGTGTTGAAATGGATTCGCTAACATGTCTAATATCTGTGATACCTCTGATTTTTTAGACTTATTGACCTCAGGCAGTACTATTTTTTTTATAATTGTAAATACGTCACTAAAATTACTTACAAAATCACAAAGTATATTTTCGACAGACTTATTAGTAATAGTACTATAACTATTAATTTTTGTAACAAAAAGGATCGCTGAATCATTTAGTTTTTCTTTTATTTCGCTTAGAGTAGGCAATGTTTGACCCAAAAGTGCGGTTTGGTCTTGGAGATCATTAGATAATTTATGATGACTTTCATTTCCATTGCAGCAGTCTATACTTATTTCATCTGACTCAAACTCAAAAATGGTTTTGTTAGAAGGCTCTAGTAATTCACTGGGAGAATGCGTTCGAGATAAGTGCCTCTTAAATGATTTCGAATTTGAAAATGTTTGAGGACAATTGCTTTGAGCACAGTTATAAGGATCACTGGCACCTAACATATGTATGTTTTTCAAATGGAAAAATAAATCATTAATGTTAGGGAAAATAGAAGAACAAACGTAGCAACCATACATTTCCTATTAGTTTAAATGAACATATTTTATGTGAAAATAAAAATATATATATAGGTATATTTTAAAAGGTATATTCAATAGTGAAGTTATTTTTGAAGCAAACTTATTAAACTTGAAACTGTAGATATTAATTGCCGGTCTTGAATTTCAAAAAAATATGATTGAATAAATGTCCAAAATGTTTTACACTCTTCTTGGTATGTAAGATTAAACACGTAATGAATTTTAAAAGCACAAGAAAGAGCGTGCGTAAATTTGTTAAATTTGTAAATTATGTCATCATATATAGTATAATATTCCTTATAACTATCGTCATTACCTACAACAAGAATCATTGGTTGACACGTAAGTCCGTACTCCAAATAAGTTTTCTTCCTCTTGTCTAACAAGGGTTTAAAATTATTAAATGTCTCCACAATTGAAACGAAGGCTTGTTGGCTGTCCAAAATGCTGAATTTCCATATCTTCTTTGTAACCTTGTTCTTTGCTTTTCCATTAGGGATCAAAAGCCCATGAAGAAGACATGTGATCTTTAAGTTTTGTTGTTCTGTAAAATTGATATAATTAATATTATACAAGTATGCGAAGAGAAGATAAAGAACTACCTTTGTCTTTGATAGAATTTAATTCCTTTAAGGCACTTTTAGTGGATTTGTCTTTCAAATGTTGCTCAAAAATAGGTATAATCTGTTCTGTAAATGTATCCCATTTTTCAAATAATATATCTCCCTTGTCAGGAAAGAGGAAGGAAAAGTCAATATCAATCTATAAAATATGTTGAAAATTTTTATAGTATGCCAAGATAGGTAAACTTTATATTCCACTTACGAGACGAGCTCCATTAGCAGATTTGTACAATGGCCAGTTGGATATTATTGTAGAGATATTCTTATCTGGTTGATGAAAATGTTTTTCCCTCAGCGAACCAGTTTCTTTCCATTTTACCTCGACAACTTCCCAAGGTTCTGTGTGATGCTTCAGCCAAATTTGTGCATCAGTTGGCTGTTCAAGGTCTGAAATGTTTTGTTATTGAAATAACTATAGATAAAGTAAAAAAAAATCAAACTAGACCTTTTACAATACAATTGCAAAATTGTAAGAAAAAACATTTTAAACACTAGGTTTGACATTAATTAAATGTTTGAAAAAAACACCTCTGCCCCTTCAGATTTTTTTTCACACAAATCTAATTTACAGAAATTCATAATCATAACAAGTGTTTAAAAACACGTTCAACTGAATTTAGGATAGCTGAATTTGGATAAGTTTATAAAGCATACTGCACCTTCAAATGCAAATATGTATCATGTGTGACGTTAACATATTAAACGCATATTTTTTGAAAATATATTTTTTGGTATCCACTCATATCAATAAGGAAATCTTTTGAGAAATATGCTAACTATAACAAAAGTTTTGATTTAGTGCTATTTTTTAAAAATTTATTTTTTTAGTTTTATTACGGAATTTCATTATAATATACTTTGAGTTAAAAAATGTTTAAATAATTACTCAGATAAGGTTATACGAAAAAAAATTAAGACAGTCTTAAATAAAACTGACAGATTGGTGATAAATTAACGGCGTTTAATTTTAAAAATCAGCTATATTTTCTAAGCCAAAGGCCGTATTCATAAATTCAGAACTATGTTAATCTTTTCAGTGGCAGTTTTTTACTGTTTTTATTTATATATGTATGTATATCTATATTATATAGTATACGCTCTTAAAGCCCAAATTTCTTTCAAGTTAATGGTACTTTGTATATTTTACATGTTGCACTGTTCTGAATTTATGAACACGGCCAAAACAAAATTTCACTACCTGAGATCACTATTTCATTCAAATTAAGTCTTTTTTTTTTATGCTGTTTTTCTCTCGGGAACAATCCTACTTTTCGCAATTTATGGATGTGGTTTTTGTAAGTTGTATAAAGTCTTCCGGAAGGGTACTTATTTCTTTTACAGTAATAAATTTCCTGTAACATAACACTTTATAAATGATTAGAAAAAATACGTGCGTTTTTACCTTTTGCTCTTTTTCAAATTTATTTTTTATCTTTTCAGCAAGTCTATTAAAATCCTCGTCGTGTAAAAATGTGTTCTGATCCGCGTAGTGCTTTACAACATCTTTCACCAGTTTTTCTCTACAAGCTGGTAACAAAGTTCTGCTATTTTTCTCATATGTGTTCCAAATACACTTTCCTGGACCATTGAGATATGAATCCAAATCCTAGAGTATACAAATTTTTATGTTAATCCCTATGTAAAATGCACTGATATACTCACAAACTCTTTTCGTTTTGCAAAGGATTGCAATGAACTTGGACTTTCGATTGGTAATTCCGATGAAAATGATGTTGAAGATGATGACGGAGATGAAACGCAATGATAAATTTTTTTTAACCAAACTTCTACTAAGCTCCCAGATTCATCAAGCGTATTATTGTATCCCTTGAAAGGAAAATTGTTACTATTTGTAAAATCATTGATCACTTTTCCAGTTACGTTTTCTGATTTCCATTTACAGAGTTTATCCCTGAATTTCACAAGAATGCCAAGTTCATTTAATTGAAATATTTTATCGAGGTCTCTCTCAGTAAGCAAATGCAAGCATCCAATATTTATGCCCTTTTCTAGGTAAAATATTCATTCATTAATTGCTAGTGAAGTATAGTTATTGATATGATATGAAAAAAACTGATTAAATCAGACACATCACTTCTATTTTAACAAATAACGCACCTATTAAGTTGTTATACGCGCACTCAAGTCCCCATTCTTTAAGAAGCACAAATAACTCATCAATATTTCCTGGTTCTTGGGCTTGTTGTGCCCCCTGTAACGCATTATCTAAGGCGTAATAGAATGGATTGTTGCCGTCAATTTCAATATTTTCAACACTCTGAATATTTACAACACTCTGAATATCTTCCATTTCACAAAAGAATTTAACTAAAAACTTGGGAGACACTTTTAAATGCACCGGCAAAACCAAATGAAGCACCGCTCACGAGCGGACATGATAATCTACTGATCAAAACCGACTCAGCGTTGAAAATGAAAAAGAACTGCTGTTACGTTGAACTTTAGAAAACGTTTGATTGTTTTAAACATAGTAGATTGAAATTTAGAAAGAAATGTTTAATTTAAAACAATCAAGCAATGATTTCTATAGATCCCGTTACTAAGTTGAGATTTAACACTGCTGTTACGTTGAAATTTAGAAATCGTTTGATTGTTTTAAACATAGTAGATTGAAATTTAGAAAGAAATGTTTAATTTAAAACAATCAAGCAATGATTTCTATAGATCCCGTTACTAAGTTGAGATTTAACACTGCTGTTACGTTGAAATTTAGAAAACGTTTGATTGTTTTAAACATAGTAGATTGAAATTTAGAAAGAAATGTTTAATTTAAAACAATCAAGCAATGATTTCTATAGATCCCGTTACTAAGTTGAGATTTAACACTGCTGTTACGTTGAAATTTAGAAATCGTTTGATTGTTTTAAACATAGTAGATTGAAATTTAGAAAGAAATGTTTAATTTAAAACAATCAAGCAATGATTTCTATAGATCCCGTTACTAAGTTGAGATTTAACACTGCTGTTACGTTGAAATTTAGAAAACGTTTGATTGTTTTAAACATAGTAGATTGAAATTTAGAAAGAAATGTATAATTTAAAACAATCAAGCAATGATTTCTATAGTTTCCGTTAAAGTTGAGATTTAACAGTGCTGTTATGTTGAAATTTAGAAAAAGTTTGATTGTTCTAAACATAGAAAATTAAAATTAAGTAGGAGCCAACTTAATTATTGTTATTATGGAAAATAATTTCAGAAAATCGATTTAAACAATCACGTTTATCTCGTAAACGGTGAAAGATAGGTAAATACATGTCATATCAAATGAAAGACGAGGTTTCAGGGAATCCAAATCTTGAAAAATAAATGCAAGTTAATAGACATTTTGGCGGAAAAATCGTTAAAATTTGAAAAAACTAGGAAAATTTCTCCATTTTTTTACTTTGACTCCCTGTAATAGTCCGCAGAAGAAGGTGTGTAGAAACTTTGGATATTAAGTGGTAAGCGTGGACGGTTTACTATCATCTGAGATAAAAATCATCTTCACTGGGTGTATAATAACAAAGGTAAAGGGTATGTTAAGTGAAAACGTACCCAAAAACACTAAACTCCCTTACCCCTATATAGAATTTTTTTTCCTCGCAACAAGACTTTGTGAAATTAATGTATATATTCAATATCAAACACTCTGTATATATACAATTTTAAGAAGCAAATGTGTTACTTTAATGACTTCGTGTTTCAGGTCCTTCATGAAACAAATGAGAAACATGTGGAAAAACAAAGCTAATCCTTACACTGTTACTGTAGTAACTATGTCCACCAAAGCGTTAAACATATTAAATTGAGATTAGGACAATTGTTTTTCCTGTAAGAAAACCAAGCAACGCTTGCAGAAAATATGTGCTAGATGATAAGTAGCAATTGGTTTTATTTAAGAAAACATTCTTAAACTAAGAATTAAATCTTTGAAACAAGCATATTCAGTTTGTTCAAAACAAACTTCAATTTATTTATTACATACAAATTCGCACTTATTTTCAATAATATTTGCTTGATTTCAATAAAAATATAAATGTTATAATCAATCAGTGAAATGTTTGATTTTAGAAAGCAAATTTCTCTCCGTGTATCTGAAGTATTTTAGGATTCACAGCCTGTTGAGAGCAGAACTGTCCACCGACTGAAAACAGTTACTTTTCTCGCTACCTGAGGTACCCTCGTACATTTCGGGAAACTGTTAACCCTCAGATTCAGCACAATCAGTTCTTGGAGGAAGAAGAATGGCCTCTGTATGGTGCTGGAATAGCTGAAGTAAGCTTAACGTTAAACTTTATATGAGTTTTTCTGGGAACAACATTTTTTAGCGCGCAGGGCGCTCTAGGGCTTCAACGGCTGAACCGATTCACGTGAATCTCTGCGCAATTGAAAGAAAATTCAATTTGTGGGGCCATCAGGAAACGCTTTTTGCCAAAAATTGATTTAGAAATAGTTTTTTCGTCCGTTGAAGCAAAAAAACAGGGCAGAAAATGGGTTTCTTTTTCAAACGGCTGGCATTTTGTTATTCAGTGTGTTTTTTTTTTAACGAAAACCGGTAAGGCCCACCCCCCCCCCCCCCCAAATTTTAGCTAGTTTAATCATTTTCATTTTGTGGAGCGCCCCGCGCAGACCAAAATATGTCATGCACGGTTATGTTTGATAGGAGCTGGAGCCGCTATTTTGGATTTTTTTTTTCAAAATTAAAAATGGAATTTACTGTCCATTGATAGAAGAATTAAAATACGTTAAAATCCATTTCCAAAAGTATTTATTTTATGTAAAAAAAAAAAAAATCTAAAGTTCATGCATTTTTCATGCCTCTCGACGGTAACCTCCACTTAACTGATCGGGTGTAAAAAATTAATATTACACTCGGTCTAAATTCACACATTCCTGCATCGCCTAAAAATTTGAAAAAAAAAAATGTTTCAGACCAAGAATAAAAGAGAAAAATCTTTTGGTTGCATTTGGAAGTATGTGTAAGTTATGCAAAGGCAGAAAGTGATTTAGAATTAACAAATTTATTCTTTTATATTTTGTTACCAAATACGTATTAAAAAAAAAAAAAAAACGCATACAAATAAGTTTCTTTTTTCATTATGCAAATCTAAATTTTACATTGAAAGAGAGAAGAGCTAGAAATATTTCAATAAATTTGCTAATTCTACGATTTTTTACTTTAAATAACACAACTAGGTACATTTAAAGTAATCTCTCGGCTCTCATAGGCCTCAGCAGCTCTGCTAGTATTAACTTATTTGGTGTTGATTAGAAAATTTGTGTTCTGCAATTGCGGTACAAATTTATGGATGCCCAGCACTTGCCGAAACCTCACTAACAAAATCTATAAATTCTATCAAGCAAAAATGGCGGATGATATTCGCCCCACCTCCCTGCTTGCAATAGCATTTCAGTTCTAAAATTGAAGATTATAATAAAATCAGTCATTTCTGCTAATAAATACCTAAATACCCAACATGGGCTGGAAATGTGTGTAAGTACATACAAACATGCATGGAAAGTGTCAAGCGATCGTCAAATAATGTAAGCCCCCCCCCCCCCCCCCCCCTCACACATCCAGGTTAAATTTTGTTTACAAAAACGTCCATCTTGTTTGTACATTATTCACTCTGATTAAACACAAGCACACGATTTCCCCTGTAATACATGAGAACTGCAGAAAGTCAGGTTATGTAACGCGAAATTGAAAGTAAACGAAAAAAGAGCAGATAACAAATAACAATGGCGGCCATGGACTGTTATTAAAAATATCAGTTAACCAACATAGTAGGAGAAACTGAGCATTTTCATAGTTTATCACATTTCGCGTCACCTTGAATAAAATCAATGAATTATATAAATATTTCCCTAAAATATAATTTATTTTCAACATAAATGTATAATGAAGTTCTTTTCTTTATTTTCAGACAACCCCCTTGATTGACGCATCCGTCATCACTTTGCAGCTCAAATAAGTTTTATAATTATATGTATTATAAAATTATTAGAAAATAAAATGACTTCCATTAAAATAAAATGTTTTCATTTCTGATGTTACCTTGAAAAAGTTCATTTTCTCTTAAAAGTTCCAAAATTCTCTTAAATTTAATTTTAAAAAATTTAGCTTCATTCGTACGGCAACACTGGTTTAACCTGATGCAATTTCGTATGCCACGGCAACACTGTTGTGCCGACAAGGTCGCTATTCCGAGGGGGTAAATTCTACTTTGGGGGGAAATCACCAAAAATTTCAATTTTTCGTAGCTATCCGTAAGACTTTCGTTGGGCAAGAGATGGCGCTGATCCGGACAATTTTAGCCTCGATTGCATACTTTTAGGCGGTTCAAGAAAAGGGTGGAGTAAAGTTTTCGGCAAAAAAAGGGGAGGAGTCAACGATAAAAACACGAATTCAAATTAAAAGGGGAAAATGAAAAATTTCAAATCGCATAGAAAGATTTATTGACAATACAACACAATACAATCGCCATTTTAAATTCCAAGTCATCAATTCCCGCAAGCTCCATATCAATCTGGAAAGAAATAAAACAAAACAAATTAGATATTTTGTTTACATTAAGTTTTTCGAATTGAAATTATTTAATTATAGATTGGTTACATAGAAGATATTTCAATAAATGTGAATATACCTATGAAACGAAACAATATTGTCCAATAAATTTCTTCTACGTTACTCGATCGTAAAAAAAAGTGTTCTCACTAACACACAAGAGATATGTATGACTGATGTTCTATTACAATGGAAGTAAGGAGACGGTTCAAAGGGAATAGATCGCCATTTTGGTTCTTAGAAAAAAAGTATATGAACTGTGAAAAATCCCATTTTGTGAGAAATTTATACTAAAAAAGAAAACCTGGGAAATGTGTGGAAAAAAATAGAGGGTTTACAAATTACTTGGAAACTTTTACATATATATTAGTAATAAAACTAGAATTTGTTTATTAATACCCGGCAGCTAGATCACGATGCTAGTTAAGGTGACTTCTGTAAAAATTTCCATTGTTTTAAAAATGGCTAGGAGGGATATGTATGTATGTACGTATGCATAGATACTAATTACTGCAGTTGGGTGATAATATTATTCGAATAGTGGGGCAAACAAAAATTATGGACTGAAAAAATGGTGGAAGGAATTTAATAAAAGTCGATTTACTACAATAAAAGTAAGACAAGATCAGAAATTGTGACTTGCCACGGGCAATTCCGTGTCGCTGATTTTTTTTTGCTATCATTTTTATGGCGTATAGGAGGTAATCTATGTGTAATATCAACACATTTCTGTATGTACTCAAATGAAACAGTTCTATCACGCCATCAAAATTCCAAACAACATTTTTCAATATTATTTTCTATATGTCCTGTTGAGAGTTTAAAAAGCGCTTAAAAAATAATTAAAAGCTAGAAAATTATATATCTCTCAGGATGGTTAATTACATTTCTACGATTTCTTGTAGGTGTTATTATAGCTAAGACATTCCTTCCAGATTTGATAGGTATTCCAGGTTTTTGAAACTGTCGATGACTTCCGTATAAGTTTGAATTGTTCATTTCTGACTGGACAGATGCAATGAATTTAGCATGAGTCGTTGATACCGTCATATAATGTACCTATGCATGTCGGAAACTATCTTTAGCTCTTTACAGATTCCATGAGGCTTATCTACAAAAGTTTATCCAGATTTAAGAACTAATGAGCCCAGCAGAAGATGGGAAATAAGCCTTAAACATTTCTACTATAGATGTAAAGTATAAAAGTCAAGCACAACGTGTGAATATACATTCGCATATGGTGCAATAGGTACGTATACCTACGTATATGCCTGCATCTTATATACCTATGTACGTATCACTGCAATTTTAATATCGAATGAGTGGCATTTGTTGGCAAATTTCTTGCCGAATTCAATTACACCTAAGTACAGTATACAAATTACGGACTAGGGCTGATTACATTGGACATGATCTAATGAAATCCCTAATTATTAGAGTTGATTAGATGACTAGAGATACAAAAATGTTCTCAGTTGTATTATCTAGATTGGGGTTCGGAAGAAAATCGATCACGAATCGTCCATCTTGACCAACTTATGGAGTTATTGAAAAGATTCTGATCCACGTGTTTCTTTCCTATTGAGGAGCAGTCCTTTAGTGTTGATTACCTAATAATTAATTAAGTTGTATTGGAGCGCATTCGACATTTATTGTTTAATAAGATAGACTCAATCCTACCAGATAGAAATAGATCCCAAGATATTAAAGATTTAAGAAAAGGGAGAGAATAAATAAAACGGTAGAAAGAGTTAAGCTTACTTTCAAAATCTTAGATCAAGTGTAAGAAAAGCCTTTTTTGTTGGTTACAAAGAAAAAGTACTCAGAATGTCATACGCTGGCTCAGATACTCATATAAAAATTGGCGAGAGTACGTGAGATAGTTCCCGCACCTATCAGAAACAAAAACGCGGATGTTATTCCACACTCACCTCTTATCAAAAATAATGGAAGTCAAGAGCTTTTCAATTAGGTATTATTTTTCAGATTTGATGATGGATAACCACCACCCAAGCAGAGAGTATAGATTCAGAATAGGGAGGAAATTCTTCACATACCCGCAACTGTTGAGGCCGCCAGCAAATGGACATCACTGTTTAGTCTCGTGTAAAGACTGCTAAGAACTCTAGGTATGCGTTTTACGCAGATTTAGGTAGAATAAGCAAAATAGTGTAATAACGCACAATCAAATTAACCCTCCTAGTAATCTGGACCATGATATTCTTCTCTTGAGCTTTGACATGTCACTTATCATGAATCCTCCCCCACTTAGCTTCACTTTTCGCGATTATAATAGCATAGGCACGGAGTCCTTGTTTGAAGAATGTCATGGCTTGGAATGGTGGAGAATCTTTGATTGCATTTCTGTGGATGATATCATCATCAATTTCATACTTATTTGATAAGTACGTACCAATTAAAGCGAGATTTTCTACTGGTAATGGCTGTCCGTGGTTCACAGTGAGAGTTCATAATCTTATCGCGGAGCGTGAGTTTCTCTATCAGCGTTGCAAACGTCTTAGAACATTTTAGGCAAGAATTTTGTATAAAGCTGCCCGTAATAAGGCTACCACGGCAATCAGGCAAGCCAAACGTCAGTATTATTCCTCTAAAATCGACGCTAACCTCGACCCAAAAAAGCTGTGGCGGAACCTACGTTCGATTGGAGTTATGGAAAGGATAAAACGGAATGCAACTTCGATCCAGTCGAACTGAATGCATCGTTTACTCTTGCAAATATTTCCACTCCAACTGCCTCCAACATTCGTCAAGTTAACCCGCTGCGCAGTCCGGACTTTACTCCGAGTAGCTCGATTCATAGTTTTTCGTGTCATGGAGTGGACATTACAGAGCTTCTACTGTCTTGTAATTCAATTCGATCCGAGGCAACTGGACCGGACAACTTATCATCTCGATTTATCAAACTACTACTACCTATTATTAGTACGTATATCCTTCATATAATCAATTCATGCCTCACATTCTCTTCATTTCCCACCAGCTGGAAGGAAGCTAACATTCTTCCAATACCAAAAAAGAAAACGCCTGATTCTCCGGCTGATTTTTGTCCAATCAGTATACTTTGCTTTTTATCGAAAGTGCTAGAAAAATTAATGTACCAGCAAATACTTGAGCATGTGGACAAAAATAATCTTTTAACTCGATGGCAATCAGGCTTTCGAGCATTTCACAGTTGTGAAACAGCCCTATTAAAGATACCGTCCGATATTAAAAGCGCGATGGATAGTGAAAAATTCACTACGCTAGTCCTTTTAGATTTCTCAAAGGCGTTTGATAGTGTAGATCATGGAACTCTTATACAGAAGCTCTGTTCGTCATTTAAATTTGGCAGTTCAGCAGCGTCGCCAGCGGGTTAGGGTCGGCAATGCTTATTCTGCTTTTTTGCCTCTACAGTATGGAGCTCCCCAAGGATCGATATTGGGTCCGCTGTTATTCAGCTTATTCATTAATGACTTGCCGAAAGCAGTTCGTGATGTAGAATTACACCTCTATGCGGATGATGTTCAGGTTTATCTAAGCCGGCCCATAGGTCTTCTCGAGGATTGCTTATCACGCATTAATAGTGATCTGGATAGAATTTATGCCTGGTCTATGGATAATGGTCTGCAACTTAATCCCGTAAAATCACTTTCTATAAGTTTTTATAATAATGCATTCGATGTGTCCGATGTCCCACCAGTGATCCTGAACCATTCTCCACTACCCATGCTGAATAAGGTTACGAATCTAGGGATGGAATTAAACAGCAGTATGAAGTGCTGTGATTATATTAAGGCGAGATTGTGTAAAATTTATGCTGGGCTACGTAGACTTTGGCTCTCGGCCGATATATTGCCTCGTAACACTCGTCTGGTCCTAGTAAAGACGTTGATTCTGCCTCATTTCTCGTTTGGTAGCGTTGTGTTTCCTAAACTAGATAGTATATGTGCACGTAAAATGGAGGACTGTATCCGATTTATTTTTAGATTGCGACGATTTGATCACGTTTCCCCATTTAGGCTACAATTACTTGGGTGTTGTCTGGAATCCTTTTTAAAACATCGGGTGCTCTTCCTACTGTTCGGCATACTACGGTCCAATAAACCGGATTATCTCAGGGAACTTTTCCAGATTACTTCGTCTCAGCGGAACAGAAACCTGATAATGCCACGATTCTATAGATCAGTTATGCAGATTAATTTTATTCATAGCTCAGTTCTTATTTTTAACACTAATTTATCTAGCACCGACTTACTCTTTCGTACTATAAAAGATTGTAAATCTTGTGTACAATTACTAGCAATAAATCCTTATTATTATTATTATTACTAGGGTAGGTAAAAAATATAAATTTCCATATAATTTCTTTGCAACATCAAAAATATGATGAAGAAGGAAATTGTTAGCTAATTAGCTAATTTTTAAGTGAACATTTTGTAATGCATTGATCCAGTTTAAGCGGGAAGATATTAATAAAGTCTCTTTTAACGCAATCTTTTCCCACTAAAAGTCTGGCAAAAAGGCTAAAGGAGTAGGTAAACGAACGTGAAAGTGTTGTGTGTCGTCATTCAAAACTTTTGAATGGGAATAAATTTAACGACAAAAGCTATCGTTACCTTTTTCTTACAGTATTCGTCACCGGGACTCCATGCAATAATGCTCGAAATTGTTTTAGAGGCAGATTGATTCCGTAAGCACCTATTCTCCAAAGCAGGCAGGGAAAAGCAATCACATAGTTGTTAAGCACCTGAAACCGATCAACCTTACTTATTTTTTCCCTTTTTTATAAAAACATTAGAAAGCCTACCTAAGGTATCTAAATCACCGCCAGCAGGCTAACATGGGAAGGGGTAAGTCTCAGAATGCCCATATAAAAGGAAGTTATAGGCAAGTTTAAACTGCGCTACATAAAATGGTAAGTCTACACCATAGCTGTGATAGTCAGTGCTCTTACAACCCTAAGGCTACAAATATTTGTCGAGCTACTGCTCAGTTAGATCAGACCCAAGATACGAAAAGAAATATGCAAAAGGAATATACGTGAAAACTCTATTATCTGGGTGCCGGGACACTCAAAACCGGGTGTTTGCAATTGTTGATCCCAATCTGTCTCCTAAATATGTTGTACCTCCAATGCTATATGGTGACGGCTTTTGTTTCAGAAATGTCGCCCAATATGAAGTACAAAGAGCCAAATCCAAAATAAGATCTGATGCTACTGGTCCCGATAATCTCTCTCCCTGCTTCTTGAAGCTCTTGTTCCCGGCGTTTTTTCCCACCAAATAGAAAATAGCAACTGTACTTGCTGTTACAAAAAAGAACTTGCCGGAATTACCATCAGACTTCCGTTCTATCAGTTGTCTCTGCTTTTTATCAAAGGCTCTGCAAAAGCTTATGACATCACAAATACTTGGTCATCTTGACACTTCATGTTTTCTGTCTTGTTGGCAATCTGGTTTTCGTCGTGGGCATAGCTGCCAGACAGCTTTGTTAAAGGTGATTACAGATCTTCGATTTGCAATTGGTAAAGGTGAAACTGGTTTCCTGTCCTTGTTGGACCTCTCGAAGGCTTTTGACAGTGTGAATCATTCTAAATTACTAACAAAGCTTTTTTCTTTGTATAACTTTTCTTCATCAGCCATTGCAAGTATAAAAAGTTTTCTGTCTAATAAGTTCCTCGCTTTCTCTCTGTACCTGGGCAGCGTTCTTATTTTGTGCATGCAACAAATATCTGGAACACTCTACCTGCGGACATTCAACGGACGACCTGAGCCAGCCGATTCAGAAATAGTTTAAAAACATTTTTAAATATATCCCAATGATTATATAGTTTACATGTGTGTTGCTGCTCCTATTCTTCACGGTTTCTTAACTTCCTTCCACCTCCGGCTCTCGTTGTCTACCTCTGATTTGTTATATTTTTTCCATTAATTAGTAACGTAGTCACTTAGCTTTAATTATATTTTGGATTACATTGAAACTCAATTAAAATTGTTATTTTGTAGTTATTAAAATTAATTGTGCAAACAAAAAGATTGTAAGCCTTGTTGTACAGTCAACCAGTATAAATAAATTGAAATTGAAACTCTATTATCCGGAATAATACAGGTTTTATATGGTTAATATAACTGTTTTACTAAATTATCTGGGGCCGTATCTGAGATACAACATACCTTCATACTTTACAAGGCAGTAGTCAGACCCATGATCACCTATGCTAAAGCATCGTGATGGAACAAATGTACGCAAAAGACAGTCATTAAGAAGCTAAACAAGCTCCAAAGAATGGCCTGTCTAAGTGTAACTGATGTCATGCGCACAACATCCACCAATGCTCTAGAAACACTATTGAGCCTACCGACACTCAGCAACGTTGTTGAAATAGAGGCCGGTTTAATGGTGTACAGAGCTCGGACAGACGGCTATGGTAAATGGGACTCTAAAAGTCTATGCAGTATAACCGAAAGAACAGAAGCAAATCCAATCAGACAGACCTCTATCTGCCTCTCAAAATAAAGATAACAAATAGGGAGGAAATAGATATAAATCTAGAAAATGAAGCCCTAGTCTGGTACACCTACGGGTCTAAAACCGAGACAGGAATAGGAGCAGGAATATATGGTGAAAAACCAAGTGTTTATATTTATCAAAGCCCAGGAAAATGCGGCTCAATATTCTAGGCAGAAGTATATACCATCACTAGATGTGCATACGAAAACCACAGACGATCATATACCAACAAAAATATACATATATCTATGCAGATAGCCAAGCGGTATTGACAGCCATCTCATCAGCTGAGGTCAATACGAAGTTAATGTGGGAATGCATTCAAGCATTAACAAACCTTGGCACAAAGAATCACTTAACACTTCTGTGGGTGCCAGGATACTGGGAAATTGATGGGAATGATAAGGTAGACTTACTGGCCAAAAAAGGAGCATCCATACCCCTCATAGAACCGGAACCATTTTGCGGTATTTCTTACAACACCGTGAAGCTTACCTTCCAAAACTGGATCAAGTACCAAATGGCCCAACCATGAACTTCAATAATAGGCTCCATCAGACAAGCCAAAAAATGCATCAAAAGACCTTCACAAAAGAAGAGCCAGGGTCTTTTAAGGCTGTCTAGGAATAAACACAGAATCGTCACAGGAGTCCGAACTGAAAATTGGAAACTAAACAAACATATGCATGGGACAGGCATATCACCCACTGATGTATGTAAGTTGTGTCACGAAGAGGATGAAACATAAGACCACGTCCTATGAGAATGCGAGGCCATTGCACAATGTATAGATTCCAGACCTTTGGCTCATATTTCCTAAAGCCTGCCGACTTAAAGGAAATCTCATTAAAAAAAATACTACTCTTGCTAGGAAGAGTGG
This sequence comes from Dioctria rufipes, assembly GCA_963924295.1. Lineage (NCBI taxonomy): Eukaryota > Metazoa > Arthropoda > Insecta > Diptera > Asilidae > Dioctria > Dioctria rufipes. Next base: position 14,920,181 of record OZ002745.1, read on the forward strand.
GATTGTTGGATGAAATATAAAGATAGCGGTGCACAATAAGCCAATGAATGGCTCCAGTGCAAAGGCCACCCGCTCCGCTCAATTCTAAATCTAATCTAATCTACTAAGTTAATTATAAATCAAACTATAATTGTGCAATAAGGAACAATAGAGGCACTCAAGGGGAAAGTATAAAACTGATTAATATACACAAAAAAGTGTGGAGATATTAAGGAATTTTTATTATCCCGGTGGCGTTGTTACTGAAATCGACGATAAAAAAGGAATATATCAGTCAGTTCGGGACGATCATATTTTTTAATTGGTAAAGAAATCAGCTCAAAAAAATATCTATTACGCATGTACAGTCTGGGCTCAAGTCTGGGCGAAAGCGGAGGATTTAATTTATTGAAAAATAATGCACATATCAAGCAGGAATTTGCCATAAATTCTATTGTTGGTGATCGATAAAAAAAAAATCGTATAAATAAAGCCTTTCCATTTCTGTTTCCATTATGGAACTCTATAACAACTTTAATATTAAAGCGGTTTTCGTGTACGGCGGTATATGTACGTATACATATATCTACCGCTTACAAAAATATTTGTAAAAAGGTGTTTACATCGAAACCAAAATGTTCAGTTCAGGATAGGATCGACAATGAAATAAAGCATAAATGGAATTTGAATACTCACATGCTATGGTGCAGTAATGATAATATTACTATACAGGAGACTTGGACTGCAACCCACAAGAAAAATATCGACGGTCGACTGGGAAGCTGTAGAAGCAAATGGAAAATAACGATGCAATTAGAATGCGTAATACCTATAAATGCCGGGGTTATCAACAGATTGTCGCGCGGAATAGAGTCCACTTGGGGGACTACCTCATGTGAGAAAAGAAGATAAAAAAGAATTGGTACACTCACTATACGGTGCGACATAAACACAGCATTGTAAAAAATGCCCTACACTTAGAAGCAAATCATCAACAAAATAGCCAAAGAATTGCTTAGTAGAGAACTGTTTTGAAAAGAGTCATATCAATTCGGGACAGATCCAGCACAGGTAGATCATTCGAGCTCTAAATTTAAGGATCTCGTCATGAGCTTTTCTGCTGTTAAGAAGAAGTTGCTGCAAATCAAAAACAGTCTATAGGGTTAATCTAAAATTATTATTAACGTGCTTCTCCCGCTCACAGAAGAGAAGGGTAACGATTGTAAAGACTACTTCTATGAGAGCCTCGAAGAGATTTAAAAGAATGCCTCAACAGCTTACCAGCTCTGCTATATCATTACCAAGTGGAAAAAAGGTAAAGTAAAATAAACTTTTTAAATATGTAGGTATTTTACAGATCCACGCGAAATACAAAGTTACAGAGGGGCATCTAAGGCATTTTTCAAGAGTGGTGAGTATCTTTTAACAAGATCTTGAACAGATCTTCAATCGGCGACAGTAGAAGTGTGCACATGCTTTCAAAAGTACACACCCTAAACAAGACCCTAGAGCTCCTAGAGCTGGAACCGTTTCCATTGAACTAATTATGTAGGAAGTGATTATTGAAATACTGTAGGATCTGATACTACGTGCATGGAATAAGGAAATAATTCGAAAGGAGTTTGTTGAAGTATAACATCTATATCCAGTCGTGTTGCAAAATCTTGAGCACAAAGTCCTTTATATTTCATCCCGACTGTCTGAAATCTTGGCGGTATCATTCTAGCTTCATATACCAAAGATCAACCACAACAGATCTCACTATACCAGCTCTAAATAATGGAAATTCTAAGAGTATTACAAAAAAAAAAAAAACAAAAAAACAAAAAACAATTACAATTATAATTTGTGAATTTTGAGTTCTGCGTAGTCAAATATCGGAATACTGCTCAAAATTGTAAATCTTTATCGTATCATCGGTAACGGATCTACGAAGATAACATCTCAGAAAAATTCCTATTCACTACGGTTTCGGATATTTAATTAATTTGGCATCCAATACTTCACATGGTAATATCGTCGTAACATTTCGTCAGGCACTATAATATAAAAGTAAGAAATCGATAAAAGTTCTTCTTATACATAATATTGTAGAAATGATATAGTAAATCTTGACGACACTCGTATCATGCACCCCTAAAGCTGAGCTGAGTTCTTGAAAGATCTGGGAACACATTAATTAAACCAACTATATAACGCTTGATGCCTAGGTATGTATACCTATACGGAACCGTACAACAGAGGATTGCCGAGTGATTGCTTCGGTGAAGTTGCTTTTGTTCGTAAAATTTCAAGGAGTGTAATTATTGAGCAATCATAAGGCCTCAGGTGACATAACATGAGTGTTTATGACTGAAACGAGTCAGCCCTAATGAAAGACAATTAGACCGTTAGGCGTTTTTGAAGGGCTATGATTCTGGAGTCTTAGATAGAGATGATGCTCGGCAAAGAATAATCTACATATGAGCCATCTACAAACTAACAAATTTCATTTCTAATATTCTCATAAGGATATATAAGGATTTTTCTAATCAAATCCTTTTCAAAAGCAAGGAAAACTGCTTTTCAGTCTTAAGTCGTTAAATTTTGGAATTGCGATTGTTTTTCTTTCACAAAGAATTAGACTGGACAAGTCCTGACGTAATGTTTGTTGGAAATGGTAATTTTAAAAATGGAGTCAATCAGTTTGATTCTGAGTAGCTCATACATATACGAGATCTTTATAAACTAACTCAAATCGGACAGACCTGTTGCATGATTGAATATCGAAAGAATCTCCATAATCTTGTGCTCAAGAGAAATCTGGGAGGTTTCGAGAAATGAAGAAAGCCGTGTATATAATGTACCTGCTTGGATGATGTGGATATAAATCTACGGATATTGTAGAGTAGGTCCAAATAAATATCAATGGAGAAGTGATGTAGCTGTTAAGCTGTTATCAGAGCTGTTTGAAAAGCTGTTAAGCTGTTATCAGACCTGTTATCAGAGCTGTTAAGCTGTTATCAGACCTGTTTAAAAGCTGTTTACCTGTTATCAGAGCTGTTTGAAAAGCTGTTAAGCTGTTATCAGACCTGTTTGAAAAGCTGTTAAGCTGTTATCAGACCTGTTATCAGAGCTGTTAAGCTGTTATCAGACCTGTTTAAAAGCTGTTTACCTGTTATCAGAGCTGTTTGAAAAGCTGTTAAGCTGTTATCAGAGCTGTTTGAAAAGCTGTTAAGCTGTTATCAGAGCTGTTTGAAAAGAAAGCTGTTAAGCTGTTATCAGAGCTGTTATCAGAGCTGTTAAGCAGTTATCAGACCTGTTTAAAAGCTCTTTACCTGTTATCAGAGCTGTTTGAAAGCTGTTTATCTGTTATCAAATTTGTTTTGAAAAGCTGTATAGAGTCCCCTGTGACGTAATTGTTTAAGGTTATAGCCGCCAAGACACACACTTCTGGATCAAAGTCAAGGACAAAATACCTTTCCGGTTTCAAAGGTGATGCCAGAGGCCAAGGTCAAGCCCACGTGTCAACGTGTTTTCTCACGCTCACGCTCAACCTAGCATTCTGGGTAAAAGGTTCAACCGTCCGATTAAGAGCCCTCTGTAGTAGACAAATATTATTACAGAATACTTTCAGGAGTTCTGGACTTAGTAGGGAAATTGAATAAAAAGAATAACATATATAAAATATCATTATCGATTTATTATAAATTAAAACAATATTAACATTTAATTCTTAGTGTGTCATTCTATTGTTGGGCTTGCTTATTTGAATATGCCTATAACTATAATATATTCTTTATTTTCCAATAATGTATATCTTAGACTATAATACAATTAAAACAAATTACTTAAATAAATTGAACTATAACTATATGTAATACATTTTTTTATTTACAATACACTAGAATTAGGTCATATGTTTTCTGCGGCTGCTCCTTGTTGCTCTGATGGAATTCAGTAATGTTTGTCAATGGTAGAGTATCCGTTGTGCTACTAACATTTAATTTTACGGTTGGGCTTCCTTAATTCAAGATAAATTTTTTGTTTCTCACATTCAGGAATATGTGATGCTAATGCCTTAGCAGAATAAAAATAGAACAAACATCTATCGCATATATACAATCTAGCCTTATGTTTTGAAGCTTGTTTCCATGCAAGCCGTGAAAGATATTTAATCCAGCAGAAATGAAACCTGGTACTTTCATCATCATTATCATCATAATCATCATCAGCAGCAGCATCATCATCATCATCATCCTGCTCATAGTTATTTTGTATCATTAATAGATTCACATGTTGCTTCATATTATGTTTCGTTGGTCTAACTAGAACAGTGGTGAAGGAACGCTCTTTCTTTAGGATGAATACGTTTATTGATATATCGTTCTGGTCTTCAAATTGTTTAATTTGCTTAAACGTCATAGGAAATGTTAATCCAGTTAAATTCAGCACAGTAGAATAATGTGGATACGATGAGGTCCTATCGGAGTGAACATTTACAGGATATAGCGCTGATGTTACGGCCCAAGCGAAGCATGCTTCATCACTATTTTTTACATTGATGCAAGCTTGCTTTAAAGCAATCTCCTTCGGTAGAGATATATACGAAGATCCTCGGCGCTGTTCAAATTTGTTGATATGTACTGCTAAATGTATAATGGAGTCCAATGTCCAGCCACTATCTTTTTTCTGAAACTCATCCAGCTGAGTGAGTATTGAATCCAATATGTTAACTTTATACCACTCATTTAAATTATCGTCCACATTGATTGGAGTAGTTCTTGCTTGTAAATATTTAATATCTTTTATAACCTCATTGTCACCGATATCCTTAACAAAATCAGCACACAACTTTATATTAATTTTAATATTGAGATGGCATTTTAAAATATTCTTAATACGGCGTATAAATAAATCACCAGCATCCTGTATAAATAGCTTAGGATCTGTATGGTTTATATTTACAATAATTCCAGCTCTAATTCTGTCTGTGAATACTGAACTCATTTCCTCCCACTTTACAAAATCACTTTTTCTTACACGCTGAGTAATTTCTCCACCTCGACTGGTGGCTTTCAATAACACTCTCGGTGATTTAGTCTGTCCAATACAGCTCCCCATATGCCGTTTTGTACCACTCTTTTTACTAGAAAAACTTTCATTTATTAGCGCGGTTGACATTTTTTTTTTATTTGACCTATCGCTGAGGCTCACCAAAAGTGACTGATGCCGCCTTTTTCACCAAAGCCTTAAATTGAAGCCATTCTCAAACTAATGCTTTCATGTTTTTTTACCACCCCAATAACCTTCATGTGGTCTATTTTTAGATATCGAATTTCATAACATGCTGCAATGATCACGATTTCCTCTGCTCATAGTATTAACATGTTCTTGACATCGATTCAACGTTTTTATGAATATATTTAAGTCTTGGTAAGGAAGCCGTGAAACTATTTTACTTCAATCAAATAAGCACATATACCACCAATCTAGTGCATAACATACATCGATTCAATCCCCATATCGCCCATGAAAGTTTTTCTACATATCCACAGCTGGCAAGTATATGAACAAGTCCCGAGTGAGATGGTTTCAAACTATGGTATTCACTAAAGCTTCCTAATGTGTTAGAGCAAGGCAGATGATAAGAAATAACATTGGATTTTGCTGCCGAACTCTCATAGCCTAACGCAGAAAAGGATCATGGGAGGCATTTGCTCTGGATCGCATTTCGGATGTGAAACACAGAAAAAAAAGTTTATAACTTAAGATATAAAAAATAAATAATGAATTTGATGTGAATAATGTGGGAATCTTACATTTTCAACTTTCACTACTCATCTACAACATATTCCACATATTACTCACAGCTCTCAAGTACTCATCTAAGGCAACATATTATACTATATTAATATAATAACTACGCCTTCTTGCATCAAAACTTTTAATTTAATCCACTCCCAACCTAATTTCATGGTAAGATTTAAAGATGAATAAATAATACTTCCATATCCTACTAGAATTATATCATTCCAAATACCCACTCTCAACATCGCGGTCTTCACTATTGAACTTGAAGCATTATCAACTTTTTTCCGAATTTTCTGATACTCGTACAACACCATTTCGAGGAGATAAATACCAAACACCATCCATTTAACTTAATACATAACTTACAGTACCCACTCTAAACCCCGCACCACGATCTTCACTATGAGCTTGTAGAATTATCAACTATTTCTTCTTTCATACTCCACCATTCGGGCGATACTTTTGAGGAGATAAATATCCAGCGAGATTGCTGATTAGGATTTTACTGCTTATTCATAGCTCCCATACAACTCCCACTACTCACCTCAGATAACATATAATACTACATTAATATCATAACACAGCGTTCTTCTATCAAAGCTTTTAATTTAACCCACTCTCAACTTAATGGTAAGTAAAGAATGTACCTGCCCTAATAGTAACTATATCAGCTTCATGTGGAATATTTTTTAGATATAGGAGTCAATCAAATCTCATAACAGCGTAACTGCTTGATTTATAAAAAAAAACTCTTCTACCTTCATATGCTTACCACAAGATCATATTATGAACATGAAATTAACACGTTCTTATCTAGCCACCGAGTCAACTAAAAGAAGACATTCCTGCTGGAGGCTAAAAAGTTTAAACCTTGAGATCCATGAAAACTTTCAATTTAATCCACAACTAACAGCACCCCCTCTCAACCTCCACCACGATCTTCACTATTATCAATTTTTTGCTCCTTCATACAACACCATTTGGATGATAATTTAGGGAGATAAATATGAAGCGACCTTGCTGATAAGGTTTTTATTCCTTACTCACAGCTCCCAAACAACTTCCATTACTCATCTAAGACAAGATATCATACTACATTGATATCATAACACCACCTTCTTTCATCAAAACATTTAATTAAACCCACTCTCAACCTAATGGTAAGAAAATAATGTGATCACCCCAATAGTATGAAGATAAAATTATCATATTCTTATCAGCTTCATGTGAACTATGATATCGGGGATCAATCAAATCTCATAACAGTGTGACTGATTGAGAAATTTTATTGAAAATAAAAAACAATTCGTCATAAAGACTTTTCAATACAAACTCGTAGATACTAAAAAACATTAATCGCTCAATTTGTCTGCTTTACTCGGCTATATTTGTTTACGCAAGATATCAAATTACCAGCCACCTGGCAACCTTTTCTAATGCTTTAATTTCCATTACTTCTAATGATTTCATGTGTCTTACCATCCCAAGCAGCCGTGATCTATTTTTAGATATCGAATATCATAGCATGATCACTCTTGTTTATAAAAGATTTTTAATCCACAACTTACGTTATAGTTGTTGTTGTTATTTTCAGCAAAAGACATTTTCAATTATAACTTCCACTACTCATCTACGACATCACATCCTCCAGATTAATATCAGTTGTTGTTGTTGTTTTCTGCTAAAGAAATTAGGAATCTTTCATAAATCGCTCAATTTGTATACTTTACTCGTCTGCTGTGTGAATTTGTTTACTTTATTCGACTGCGAATTTGTTTACTTTACTGGACTATGCGAATTTGTTTATGCAAGGCTTCAAATTAGAAGCATTACACCTGAAGAGGAAAATTAGGCATTTACAAATTTCCATTACTTATCTAAGTGAACATATCTACCTACATTCGCCCCGACCAGCTTCGCCTGATCTATTTTTAGATATATGATTACATGGTGCACCTACAGATAAATATAATCAAATCTTTAATCCACAACTTAGGTTATAGTTGTTGTTGTTTTTCTGTTTTTCAGCTACTAATATTAATTACACCTGAGGAGGTAAGATCGCTTATATCTCGAACCATAACCCGTAGAGAATTTCTGATGAAAATTCTACCCCCCTAGTACTAATACTATTGGCATGAACAAAAAAAAATATCATAAGGTTAACTTGAATTATTACTACTACTATTAATTATACCCGAAAAAGTAAGATCGCTAAATTCTCGAAACCTATAGCGACTTATCAATACACACACACACACACCTACATCGAAAATTTAATTTCTATTACTTCATATTTCTTAACATCCCAAGCAACCGTGATCAATTTTTAGATATTGAATATCATAGCATGATCACTCTTGTTTATAATATTTACAGCTACGATCTCCGAAATGACAAATAAGTGAACTCCAAAAATAAAATCGAAATCCTATGCTATTTCATTTGCTGGAGAGTGCTGAAAGTAATCTCATATCCCCGCGCAACTCCAGGACCCAATAATAATAAGAAAACATCAAGCCAAGGTGATATGATGTTGTGAAATTCGAATGATGCTGATATCTACAACAGCACTTAAAAACAATAAAACCAAGATGACGTCATGCTGATATCTAGAACTTCCAGGCTAATAAAAGAAAACAGCAAAACCAAGGCATGCTAGTAGTTCCGTCTAATGCCGCTAGGTAACCTTACTCAAGAAATGGCGAGCCCGTAGAGGATTTCTGATGAGAATTTCGTCCCTACGCCCACCCTACACCACCTAGAATCCATTTCCATGAGCAAAAATAATTTATACGCTAATATCTCGAAAACCGGAGCCCGTAGAGGATTTCTGATGAAAAATTCATTACCCCCCCTCCCTATCCTATACTACAATACCCCCTCACAAACCACCCATCTAGAATCCATTGGCATGAACAAAAATTTCCTACCGTTAACTTTAATTATTACTAATATTAGTTCAAAACCAAAAGCCTACATTTAGGCGCACCACATATCTATCCAAGAAAACCGTAGTACCGACTAATGCCGCTAGGGCGCAGTGAAGACCAAATCCATCAATAAAGCTTCCCACCCCTTCACAAATATATAGAACTGAAAGTGATCTCGTATCCCAAAACTCGAGATGAAAAACTTTGAGGCTACGAGTCTGAGATGAAAAATAAGCGAACTCCAGAAACAAAATCGAAAACCTATGCTATTTCCCTATGCTAGAGAGAGCTAAAAGTGGTCTCGTATCCCCAAAGTGGTCTCGTATCCCCAAGATTCGAGATGAAAAATAAGCGAACTTCAGAAACAAAATCGAAATCCTATGCTATTTCCCTATGCTGGAGAGTGCTAAAAGTGGTCTCGTATCCCCCAAAGTGGTCTCGTATCCCCAACATCCAAGACATAAACCAGGACATCCAAAGCACAAACCCACATTTAGTATGGATTTACACCGCCTAGCGACGGTGGCGCCATCTGTCGTGAAATTCTGGAAGCTAAAACCGTGATCTGGTACTCTCATAGCTTATCTACTCAAATCATAACAGCGTGTAAAGAGCTGGGAAGGGAAGACTATAAAGTTTCCGCTTTATAATTGTTCGATGGAATAGACTAATCTAGTTGATCAACTGTAGAATACTGCCACACGCTACTATTTTGAACAAAACCAAGCCACACAACGCCACAACTTAAAAGAAAAAAAAAATTATTTACATTTAAACTTGTTTTCATTTCGTGGGTATAAAGTCTGTAATTTCTCTCCATGGAAACAATTCATCATTAGGGGTGACACGCTCGCCAGAATATCGTCTACGTTGTAAATAATAATTGGTATTAGCAAAGCAGCTTCTTGCGTTGGGTTTGTATAATAATACCGATATCAACAGGATGAAGGATCATATAGTTTTCAAAGGATATCACTCATTACCAACCTATTCCTCAACATCTAAATTTAGAGCAATAAGGCTAAGAACTCTTCTGCTAAATTTCTCTTCCACTCATTAACAGAACAGTTAGAAATTTTACTTAAATTATTTCACAATTTCCTTCATGTAAAAAAAAAAATAATAATAATTTAGCGTTAATTCCATTATAATCATTGTAAACTCGTGAAAAATAATAGTCAAATGCATTGAAAATAAAATGATAAATCGCATTCAACGGATTTTGTTGGTAGTGTGGGTGCTGTAAATGGTGAACTGAATTCCACATGGCTCTATTATTGAGTGTATTGTTGAATTTGTTAAGTAGGTATAATAACAATGGGAAAACATTTATGACAAATTCAAAGGAAATTGGGTCGTAACATACGTAAAAAAATAACAGAAGAGAATCTCTAAGAGACCTCGGATACATTTTAATTTTACGACTGTGAAAAAAAAAAAACAAAAAATAGAATAACCCTCAGATTGAGCTAAATTTGGGATCTTAAAAATCTGTAGGATTGGCAAGTAACTGCATTTGGATTGATACAGTTTTATTAATAGGCTGAATCGATCTCATAAACAAACAAAAAATTTAGATCTAGAATAAATTGTAGAAAAAATAAAACAGCCTTAGCGACAGAAGGTTTAAAGATTTGGTCAAAGTATTTAAGTAAAACTTTTATACATAAATGGAGTCGCTGAAAGAGGATGGAAATTCACAGTATTGACAATATTCGCTGATACGGCGGGTATAAGAAAGTCCGATCAGTTAAATTTACGAAATTACTGAAGAATTACGCTTTCCAACAAATTGAAATATTTCGGACCTTCAATAAAAATTGTTTCGGTTTAATCCTAAACTGGATTGCGATTGAGATCCGGATTGTCGACTAAGCATTTATTTCCTTCACAGCAGCAAAGGAAATGATGATCGCTATTAAAAGACGTAGGCACATGTGAATGTTTAAAACAACAACATTAACAGAGCGATTTGGTAAGAGCAGGATTCGCGATAAAGGAAAGTTTCTTTAGACATAGGGCATGGAATAAATCGTATAAGACGACGGTTATTATTTCACATTTAAAAGAAAAACAGAGAGAATATCAACAGAAAAACTAGCTATCAACACTCGGCTTTTTTTAAATTGTATGAGCCATACTCAAGGCAGCAGTAAGTTTGTAAACTATAGTAAATAGGAATGAGCAGCAGTAATTTTCCATTTTAAAATCTTTAAAAATTTGTTTTTATTAAATTTATAACTAAAAATTTTATATTGAAAGACTAAACGCGTTCTCATCGCGTATGGAAAAAACGAAGATGCAAAAATTTTAAAATTTTCTTACCTATTTAATATTCGTTTTTTTATTTGTCATTGTTATATCCGTGCCTACGCAAAACTTAAAAACCAAGTTAAATATAAATTACACAAATAAAATCGAAAAACTTGTCAAGCTACTAAATTACAAAAAAACTTGATTTCATCAAACTAAATACAAAATTTCTCATTTCAATACCCACGGAGCCATCTATTGGCAGAAGTATCACCAGCTTATAAAATAAAAAACACTCCAGTCCAAATATGCCTGGAGCTACAATTATAATTTCGTCTCATTCATTCTTGTGTATTTTAAAGAAACGGCGATTACCAGGCGAATCAGCAAATTTCAGATCCCAAAAATGTAAAATTCTGTTCTACTGCGCATGACGGAAATATTCGTTAAGTTCGTTAAATGAAGTAGTGTATATGTGCTTGGATTTTATCAGCCAATAAAAAGAAGCAGTCAAAAATGGTAATTGTCATATCGCTTTCTCCTCTTCCAAAAGTTAAAAGAGGAAATGGCAATGTGACAATTTTTCTGTCCATCTCTTAAAAACGAAGTATGGAATTGTAACCAGTTTCGTTAAGTCAGATAGTGTGTATATGTCATTCATGACAAATGATGAAGCAGATATTTTAAGTTTTGAAAGAGGAGAAGGCCAACGAAGTGTAGTTATTATTGTTTTCTTTCGTTCACTCTTTGCTAACAGTAGCGCCATTGCTAGAAATTAATTTTGAAAGCCCAATGCATTCTCAAATTAGCGATGAAAAGGAAAAAGACGACATGCAAGAATTTAATTATTTCCATGAATAGGTTAAATATAAATTACACCATGATCTCTCCCTCCCCAGCTGTTTTAAATTATAAAAATTCTTTGCAAAATCAAAATGTTCATTTCAATTCTGCAGCAATGAAATCGTTTTAGTGTTGTTAGAGAGAACAAAAAACATAATAGCAGACGAATATACCTGCCGCTGTCGTTTGCTAGTATATTTTGTATATTTCGTTTCATCACTCTCTTGCCTTGTGCATTTATATGACAAAATCTTTTGTAAATTCTACACACGCTTAAAGAAAATTGACGATCAAATTACACTGAAATAACTAACTACGCATGCGCAGTAAATAAACGTCTCTGTCATTGGATTAGCTAACCATGGAGAGATTATGCTGGCAAATTATCACAAATAAAAATATTTTCGTAGCATACTTTTCTAAGTTAATGAGTATGACTGACTTCGGAGCAATATTGTACGGGAATAAAGGTATTCTGGAGTGTGAGCTTTAATTTAATCATAATTTTCACATGAGACATAAATACATACATACCTATAGGGGATTATTTATATATTGACCAACAGATTAAGGAAAAAGAACAATATTTAATTATCATTGACAATATTATGGAAAATATAATTCATATTTTATGGCAATTTATGTAATGAGAAAAAAACCTTCAAGATATCCCAAATATATCCATGCTAACGAAAAAATAAAATTTGCCTTCATTTCTTCGGCACATAAAACTCTTATTTCGATACTCCTGCTGCCATCCGTTGGCCTAATTTTCTTATCTTTTTATAGTACCTGTGTACCTGCGTATCGATTCCAGTTATGTTTTGGTGAAATCAAGTTTTTTGATGCTCACTCCTGGAGTGTAATATAAAGGCAAAAAAAGAAAACTTGAGTGCAATGATACTGTTTCCATATTTTTACAGAAAGAGAGAGCAATTCTGAATAGAAAAAAAAAAATTATTATGATAAACAGAAAAGTTGTAAGCTAATAATCTAAATTGGGTCATATCGTGATGAAAGTTTATTTGATGAAAAATTATTTGGATTTATCGAATGACTAATTTGTTGGTAGTTGTAGCTTGTTGTACAGCTACTAAGCCTGTGCTCAATGAAATGGAGACCCTAAATGAATAATTGATATGACTCATGTAAAAGTAACAATCTACTTAGAATGTAGGTACCTGTAAGAATAACCGACCTTGATTAATGCAATTGATTGGAATTTGCAAAATCGAGGTCAAAATTTGTTTACTCGCCTATCTACTATTGCAAATTTTTTCATGGTCTGTTTTCGCGCTGATATTTGATGTTATTTGTATGTCACATAACAAAACTATGAAAAAAAAAATTATTTTTTTAATAATAATAAATTTCGAAGTGCATAGCTCCACATATGCAATGGATTCGTAGTTTTCATGTCTTCCGAGACTCAAGATTTAACGAAAAGCTCACATTAAGTTTATATCCTTCGCAAACTTTTTCAACGATTCACTTGACGAAAATTCTCAAAGAAGAAGAACGAATGCATGCAGCAAATAACAAAGTCTTACTTTGATAAAGCCTTGCTTCTATGAGACACGTTCTTGATGTACTTGAAAACTGTATCTAGTTTGAAAAGAAGGTTTCGTTATGTAGCTATTCTCCACTTTCTCCGGTAAATCTGTAGTTTATTTACAATTTTTACTCCAGTTATCATATGGAAAGGAAAATTGGTAGGGTTTTAAACAGTACTAATAAAGCTAAATGACATACGTTTCGCAGAGAAAATAAAGGAAGATACGTGTTTAGGAGCAACGACAATTGACTGATAATGAACACCTTAAGGCTTGTAGAAGATGTAAAATTGATGATAAACGGGTTTTGTTCAGAAAGAATCATGCGAAGATGACCGAAATTATTTTAGAAAAAATGCGTATACATAAAGGACACCTAAATAGGAGTGCTAATGTCTGTAAGAAATTAAGCGTAATATTTTGTTGGAAGATTATCTAGTTCACAGCTATGTTGGCAGCAAAAACCAGAATGCCATTTTGTAAGAAACTGCGTTTTCCACTATAGATGATATTCAACCACCTCTCCAAAACCGAAATTTTGTATGTGAAGTAGAATTAGTTTGAAGAAGCCTGGTTGGAGCAACAGAATCAGATCAAATTGAGTTGGTAATGACTTTCATCAGTAATCCTACGACCATAAAATGGAAAGAAAAATCAGATCAGCACTTACATTTTGCATTATGTCGTATCCAAGTGAACTTACGTTAAAATATTCAATTATGCATAGTAGGTACCACTTACATGGAGGCTTGGGAGCATATGAAGACAAGTCGTAATAAAAGCTTACAGAGTTCATCTGGCTCTAATTATTATTTTACTTCACTTTTTATATTAGACAGGTAAGTTACTTACTTATTTTACGCACTTGAATAATTATTAAAGGAAGTTGTTCAAGCCGGGAGATATCAATCTGGAATTATTAGTTCAATGAAGTTGTGATAGTCACAACACCCAACCCTATTTATATGAAAATTTTCACTTAGGTTATGTTAACGCGTAATGGTACTGTTATTGTGTAAAAAAGCTTTGCTACTGCACTAGATGGCGTTAATTAGGTAGGACTGGTTTTCTGTAGTTTTTGTTTATTTTTTAAATAATATTGTAATAAAAAAGAAGAGGCCATGTTCACAGTCGGGTATAGGTCCTAGATATCATAATTGTGAAAAAAAGTTTATTAATATATATTTTTTTATAGTAAATTTATAATTATAATATTGCCATAAACAATGCCACAACTATGTAAAAAAAAACACTATAATTAAGGAAAAATGTAAAAGCAGATAAAATAAAATGTAAATTGAAAATCCAAGAAAATTTCAACTCTCTCTTTCCTGAAATTTTATCATTTTCAGTACACGCAAGATCCATTCGAAAATTAGCGAATACCGAATTTCAGACTTAATTTAGAGATTTACATTGATGGATGCTGGAAGATACACAATCGCTAGTTTTGGTAACAGATGTAACTTATTTTTGGTTTTTGACTTTCTTTAGTACTGAAGAAGCTGGTGTTAAGTCCTCTTAGAATGTCCAGTATTAACTTTAAAACTCTTTCTAGTATACAGAGCTTCTACCATGTTTTCTTAATAAATTATTCGTTGACATATTTTGGCTCTCTCCATCATGGTTTACGTAGCTTACATAGCTAGAAGCTATAACTGTTGCTCTGGATGATGATTTATTTTTTTATTTTTTGAAACTTTTTATAGATTAGGATTATCATTATTCAAGTAGGTATATAGATCTCTAAAAGAGTCGTTGACTTGAGAACTACCTGGCTATTATTTTACAATGGCTGATGCATGCACTGCGTGCTGTGGCATTATTTATGGAAAGACTACCTCGGTTTTACTACTGATGCCGACGGGACGTCTTCTTAATCTCAACCAATTTTGCACTGCTTGATATTTTCTGGAACAAAAATTGGTTTTTATCGCTGTGGAGTCCACGTGGAATTTGGTCTAGAAATTTTTGGTTCATATTATGCTTCAACACCTGTATATTCTTGGAACATTCGTTACGCTGTATATATATATATATATATATATATTACAAGTAAACAACAAATCAAAGAATACTTAGATGGTGTAAATGAAATCTCACTAGAACTATCTAATCTTTACCATGGTCATATACATATGATATTCGTTTTCAACCATAACAGTACCATTACGTGTTAACCAACCAAAAAATCTGAGCCGGTTGAAACATTAACGATCATTTTTATCATTTCATTTGCATAAATCATAATAAATATTTCGGGGAAATGCTTACAGAAAGCATAATGTGCACAATAAATAATTTCTCAAAAATAGTAAAATAAAATTAATATAAAAACAATCGACCACTTACCTTTAAATGCAGGTTAGCTGGAGACTTCCATTCATCCAGACTTTTCTCTCATCTCATTCAGGATGTGGGAGAAACAATTTTAATATCGGCAATCCTTTCAGCATTTGTATGCCTGAAATTTAGAAAAATTTATGTTCATAAATAAAAAGTTAAAGATACTAACTAAAAAAATGACACGAAAAGTAATTTATTTCAATGAAAAAAATCAATAATAAATGTGAACTTATTTGCAATTACGCACGCAACTTTTTCTTTTGAGGCGCTTTAATTTAGTATGCGTAATCTTTAAAGGTTTTTAAGGATCTACTTTTAAAGTTATAATTTTGTTGTTGTGTTCATAAAGTAATAAAAAAAAGGAGTGAAAGTAAAATTTTATATAATCTTAACCTATATTTGGATGCATAAGGTTTCAAAATTAATGTTTTTTTAGAGCTAAAATCGTCAATATTTCGAGTATACATATCAAATGCAATACCAATAAAAACATCTGTTAGTGTTAAAATTTATCAAAGGATTCATATACATATGTATGTATATATGCATTGGCGTAGATAAGAATTCAGGGGACCACTCGCGATATTTTTAAGGGCCCTTTTTAAATATACATTTAGAAACGGAATCCACAATTTGTAACTCGTCTGGTATGGTCACTGACATGTATATAATAAGAATGGACTGAGTCTTCATATCTAATTCCTATTTGGGTAAAATCTGTTTGTCTCCTTCAAGCTCAAAATGTAGGTATTTTGAACTCTAACCAATGTTGGAAATAGTACGATTGTATTAAATAGAATGCATTAGAATTGACATAAAAATTCGGACAAATGTATTGCTTATATACGACTATCTCTTTCAAGCTCAATAATTTTGACATAAAATCTGCGCAGGAGCACATTTTTCAGTAATATTAAAAGTAATTTTTGTGTTAATTGAAACAAGCTATACTTCCTAAACAATTATCATTAAATGCAATACAATTTTATAACATTTTTAGTGTTACTAATTGACAAATAATAATAAATTATGAATCGGTTTTCACAGCCTGTTCAACGCTGAGTCCATTTTTATTATATGTCAGTGGATATAGTCGATACTATACTTTATAGATCGCAAAAATTTCATAATTGAGAGCAAGACGTTGGGTAATATATAGATATTTCTAGTTAAGTATGGATATAAGCATGTATCAATGTATACATACATATTATACCTACACTCTAAAATATTTGTTTAAAATTAGTCAAATTTTACGGCATTCTGTGTAGTAAATTTCTTACTGGAAAATGCACAGCTGTTGTATCGTACTAAAATGAATGTAGTAACCAGCGAAATCAGTAGTGATTTTCAACAAATGCGTAAAATTCAGATGAATGTGCGTAAAAATCAACAGAAAGTGCCCAAAAATCAAGAGAAAGTATGTATAATTCAGCAAAAAGTGCGTAATATTAAAACAAAATGTTGAAGGTTATGTATAAATAGGCAACTTTACACATTTCATGTTCATTAAGTGAAGCAAGCTTAAAGGAGCAACGTGCGGTCCGAATAGTTTAAATTGCGTAAAAGGTTAGTTAAGTTTTCTGTGGCATTCAATAATTTTTTAACATTAAATTTGTGTTCTTTTAAAAGTTTGCTTGCATAAAATCAACATTTATATATTCACAAAGGCCTTAAGTATGGTGATTTTAAGTGCATGTGGTCGAATTGTTATAAGGTGTTTTCTCAAAGTATGAGTCGTATAGCTCATATTGGCATAGAAAGCATTCAGATAAAGATCACACTGTTGTAAGTAATTTGTGTTTTCAATGTGACATTTGTTTATTTTTTGTTAAAAAATGGGAAACAAGCGGTTTCACATTTAAAAACGCATAATGTAAGTGGCGAAGAAATAAAGTGCCTTATGAAAACTTGCATTCGGATATTTAAAAATGTTGCAACTCTACGTTCACATTTATTTAGTGGTCATAAAGAGGAATGTATTTATAAAGAAAATAAAGTGGAAATGAAATATAAGAAGAGTCCAACTAAAATAATAGAAACAAATGTAACAAATATAACATGGATAAAGAAGAATTTTAAGAACTTTTATTTTTAACGATTCTAAATCAAATTAATAAATACAAGAAGAAAAAACAACCGCCTAAAAGTTCTTAAAATTCTTCTTTATCCATCATTGACTGATTCTAACAAGTGTATGTTCGATTCCCGTCCGGGGAAAAAAAACAAATATAACAGTAAGTGATTGTCATAATGCGGACATATTCTGTGGAAATTGTTTTGCTATGTTATTTTCTAAATTATCGACGGATGTAAAGTTTCGGGCGTGACAATAAATTTCATATTTCGTGAATTATGTTATATTATAGAACAAATTAAAGATGACTTAGAAACGCAATTAAAGAAAACTGACGGAAACATGGAGTTAAAATTGAAAACGAAGAGCAGTTAGTATTTCGATAGGGGAGAGTTTTATAATCCTCCGAGAAAAGTAATATTTGGTACAAATGACGAACATAAAATATGTTATTATTATCTATTACATTCCTATAAATGATACTTTAAAAATGCTATTTCGTATTACAATCTTTGTTAAAGCATTTATTGATTCTAAAGAACAAAAAGAGTTTATATAATCAGATTATAACGTTCAAATGTAATAACTTCTTTAAAAATGATTTGCGTATTGAAGTTAATTTATATCAAGATGCTTTCGAGGCGTGTAATCCTTTGGGATCTTCTAAAACCAAGCATAAGTTATTAGGAGTTTACTTCAGAGTAGGTAATCTTAAAAAACAATACAGGTGTTTAATTACAAACATTCTGCTGGTTTTGCTGGTGTAAAGAAAGTATGTAAAACATTTTTGAGTACAGGATTTAAAAGAACTGGAATCAAGTGTTATTGAATTAATCGATCCTATATCTAATGAACTGAAAAGTTTATACGGCTCTGTAGTTATTGTAACTGGTGACAATCTAGGTAACCATCAATTGGGAGGATTCACAGAAAACTTTAATTTTTCTGAATATTTCTGTAGGTTCTGCTACTGCAGTCGAAATGTTCTGAAAACCTCTGATATTAATAGTGCTGATTTGCGAACACTTATAGGCTACAAACGCGATATTGCTGAAATTCAAAGAAGTGGTACGAATATAATGAAAGGCGTGAAAAGTGATTCGGTTTTAAATGAGCTATCAAATTTTCACATCCACAATCCCGGGCTGGAACCTTGAATCGCTCACGATTTATTTGAAGGCATTATTCCCAAAGATTTAATGATAATTTTACATTATTTTATTAGAAATAACATAATTTCATTTGAGTATCATTTGAGCTCCTTAAGAAAAACTCTCAAACTAACAACGTCCTTTCCTAAAGTAAGCAGAGAAGTGAAAAAGTTCCCAGGAAAGGCATAAGAGGTGTGGCAAGCTCTAACTCTCATGTCACTTATTCATATAGACAAAATTACTGACTTTGAACAACCCGTTTGAAAATTATTTTCTTCTATGGTTGAAATGTGTCACCTTATTTGTGCTGCTGAGATTTCTTATGATCTAGTTTTTTGAGTTTAAAAAATGAGGTATTTCCGGAGTCAAAGTTGTTTCCTAAACACCATTTCGTATGTCATTATCCACAATTAATCAGACAATTGGGACGATTAAGAGGAATTTTGGACAATGTCCTTTGAATCGAAGCATCAATATTTCAAAGATCTTTGCAAGCGTACAAAAAACTTTGAAAACAAAGCATAATCTCTTTCTGAAAAACATGAAGAATTTCAAGCCTCTCTTGCTCACGACCGGTTTTACTTTAAGATAATACTCTGATAATGTTAAAAAATTTTCTAAACATATTTATAATGTTGATATTCCGGCTGACCGTATACGAACACGAAATAGATGGAAAATGATTATGTTTTAGTAAATGCCAATGAAATAGGGGAAATCAACGTCTTACTTATAAAGCCATATTTTTAAATCAGACATATGATAAGGCGTTATTATATGGCATAATATTAAATGTCTGGTACAATCAGTATACATATTACTATTTGAAAATATCTTTACGCAAAAATCATATCTATGTGTTAGTTTGGAAAATATACTGGTGGTCGCTATTTTTACTCGTCACTGAATTCATTTGTTTACTAAATATTTCAAACAAACTTAATTAACGAATTAATGTTAATAAACCAATCTGAATAAATGCAAGCAGACTTGTAATATGTATATAATATAATTAGCTTATTTTTCCTAGAGATATGAAGCATTAGAATAATAAGTAATTAATACAATACTA
The DNA here is from genome assembly GCA_963924295.1 of Dioctria rufipes. Classification (NCBI taxonomy): domain Eukaryota; kingdom Metazoa; phylum Arthropoda; class Insecta; order Diptera; family Asilidae; genus Dioctria; species Dioctria rufipes. The sequence goes on from OZ002745.1 coordinate 14,940,181, forward strand.
TTAAAATCCTATAGAGTTTTGGATAGAAATAAGTACATATACATAAAAGGAAATAAGTAATATGTCGAAAATACCCTTCCAAGTTTGGAATGATAAAAGACGTATTAAGAAAGCCTTCTTTAGTTTTCGTACTTTGGCTGAAATTATAGAAAAAGGTAACATAATATCTATAATCATTAATTTTACCACGATTATGTATATATATATTTTTAAAGAACTCCAACATTAAGTAGCACTGTGTCAATGTCAAGCACTGCATTATCTTCATCATCAATACCGAATACGTAAAACTTTTCCAAAATTTTACAACATACCATGGGGAAAGATGCCGGTGGATATAAATAAACATAAGCTTGGTAAAAGAATCAATACTTTCGCTAACCTAATAGTGGATGAGCTTCGTGCTTTTTCCTTCTTCATTCCCATGCGTATTTTTCGGGTTATAGCTGAGCAAGTAGCAGCAAAATATCCCGATTCATTTATGGAACTAGATTCCTACAAGCAAATGGTTAAAACTGTTTTGTTACCACTCATCAATATTATGAGAAATAAGTATAATTTAAATCGAGCGTCCAATAAGAAAAAGGTATCTTCTGGTGATACTATATCATATTAAAGACAGAAAAAGAATCAAATTTTTCGAATCAAACTGTTAAAACTGGTAGCCTTCTACAGAACACAGTGAGGAATTAAATATGAGTTAAAAGAAACTATATATGCAGAAATTACTTACACAACCGACTAATTTGGAAGAATGTCAGAAATAAATAATGATACAATATATGAAGGATTGCAATCCTTTGCAACGCCTTTATTTGAATAACAATAAAAGCAGTACCAACAATTTTTGATGTGAAAGAAAATTGACCATATATATTCCCCAGGAAATGTTATTTAAATCACTTTTCGTAGGCTTCGGGTTTCATATTTAATTCATCAAGCCACATTGAAGAAGAAAAAGATAAGGCTAATACATTTTTAAAAAAAAAAATGTAAAATAGAAAAAATTAAAAACCTACAAAACAAGACTGCGAAGAATATTTAATCAGTACCATTGCTCACTATTTCCAAGAGTATATTACTTTCTGTTATAAGAAATTCAAGGTAATTTTAGGACGTAGACAATTATTCTAATATATGTTTTAATTTTATCTAGATGGGTACAAAAATGGAGCAAATTCATGAAGCCATTCCTGTTAATACACCTTGGATTGGTATTGTAAGATAAATATTTGAGTTATTACGCGACCAATAGTGTAATCTAGTATCTATCGTATCTAATGTACGAAATCTAATAATTTTTTTAATTATATTTCTTTTAACAGAAACCTTACTGGATGATAAGGTGGCTTTTGTTTTTATTGAAAAAATCATGTTTCGGCACATACAAATTTCTCACTATGCGATTTGATGTTTGAATGCATTTGTTATTTCTTTATATTTAATATTTTATACCCTAAAGAAATGTCGCAATCTTTGGAATTTTAGGTTAGATAATTTTTGCATTATTGTCCCGCTAATGTTAGAGGCAAAAAAAATATGAACAATATTTCGAAAATACAAAACCTAATTAAAACAAATTAATGGGATCTGAGGTCTCTACTTTCAAATTAAAAAAAAAAAAGAATCAGGATTACGGAACATTTCTTAAGACAAAAGTATTATTTAATTATGAAATCCTCTACTTATGTTTATTATTGTCAACACTAACTGTATATATACATGATAGCTTAAGAAGATATTGAATTGCTGTCTTTATGTAACGCAAATAAAATTCGAAAAAATTTAAGTACATTTAATGACAAAATGTTTAGTTATATCCTCCAATTTAAAATATACATTACTTAAAGATTTGCTTCTTAATTTTACACATAATGTATGTAAGTCCTTAATAAAATAATATAAAATGTTATTTTGTCTTTCCATTTTCAAAAGAATTTTAAGTCCTAAGTCTTTTTCAAAAAAGCAAGGTAAATTTAACGTATTTTTGAATTTCAAAAGAATGAAATAGTTGAAAATGGTTGAGGAAAATTAACCATAATATTTATCACTATAAAAGTGCGATTTCGAATAGAGAGGAGGAATCCTTAAGAATTTAAAAATTTCTTTGATATAAGAAAATTAAAAATGTCTATGCATGTGGCTATCGATGTTATTTAGATAAAACAAAGCGGATATCTTGCACCTACCACTGGCAGAAATATAGTAGACCCTTTGAAAATAAATCAATGCCTATTGTTTAGCTTATGTTTTGACAGGATTATAGAAACTTTTTTGAAGGCGTTTCGATTGTGTATGTATATTTACTCGTATTTCAGATGATAATCCAGTGTGCAAATTTACTCCAAGACGAGTCACAATTGAACTACCTGTTTAATTTCGCTACATGCTAAATTTTATGTCACTGTTGAATTTTACTACATGTTTGATTTTACATAACTGTTGAATTTTACAAAGCTGCTGAATTTTACATCACTGTTGAATTTTACATCAATGTTGAATTTTACTGAATGTTTAATTTTACATCCATTGTTGAATTTTACTACATGTTGAAAATTACTACCCGATGTAAATTTACTTGTCTGTTGCAAATCACTACAATCATTGTAGGCAGCTTAATTGCCTACATTGCAGCGATTTTCAACAAAATTTTTTTTAGAGTGTATGTATAAATCAATACGGTGTCAAATTTGATATTTAATATAAAAAAAATCATCGTATTCTGATAAATAATATTATAAAGAATATGTGGTCTGAATTTTATCAAAATCGGTTAAATAAATTGTAAGATATAATTTTCTGGCATAGAATAAGTAAATCAGATCATGTTAATTTTTAGTCATTAATTTCTCAATGCATCTTTACATACATTACGAGGTGAGTGCACTGAGGGAAGCATCAAGTTTCCCAGTTCATTCATCGAGTAAATGTGCATGTTTGCATTTTTGCGCATTTTGTCATTCTTAACATACTTGCAGTTGCAATATGTTTTGTCTCGTATTTCTACATTCCTATTTTGCAATGTAATCGTTGTATGGGTTCATTGTTTCATCGAACTCATAAATGATATTGTTAGAATAAGCAATAAATTAATATAAATGTACGGACTCAATAAATTAGAAATATAGTTAATTTTCAACAATCACATCGGCATAATCAGTGTTTGTTTTCTTTTACCTACTAATCAACTTGTTTTCAGCTATTTTGGTGTAGTGGTTTAAGAGCCGCTGCAGCCCCATCAAAGGCCAAGGTGTAACACCTTGACTTAAATCGGCGAGAAGAACAAAATAGTTCTTAACATTGGTGACCCCGACGTGATCTCAGGTGCATCACTTGAATCACTTACCAGCCAAAGACGATTAGTACAGAGAACTAAGCAAATCGAGCGAGTCATCTTGTCCATCAATCAACCATTGAAGAGATGGCAAATAAGCACAGAGACATGGATCAGTTAGCTACTGAGCAAAAGGGTTATAAGGAGGAGATTTTAAGAGTCATTGACAATTATAAGAAAGACTCCATCGATAGAAAAGCTACGTCAGCTTACTATACGGAACGTCTACGACGCTTAATAGCAGCCTGGGATTTATTTGAAGCTGTGGACAATGAAATTCGACTCCTACCTGAACCTCAGATTACTCACGTCTATTTTACATCCAGCTGTTATGAGACGACACGCGAAACGTTTGAAAAGTATCAGGCTTATTTTGCAGAGATGATTCGCAAAAGAGAAGAGCAGGCCCAGCAAAGGACTGTTCCGCTAGAGCGTGGTGCCAACAAGACTAATACTGACTCAAATATTCCACAGAATGCAAAGGTAGTCGCATCTACAGATACAATCAACAAAGAAGACGATATAATAATTTAAAGCTGATGATTCATTAGAAGTTGTGAGATTGATCCGCCGGCAGAAGGCAATAATAGAAACATTACGTCGTCTTATTAACAGCCTGGAGAATCTAGATCAAGCTGAGTATCCCCGGTGTTTCTACGAATTGAAAGGGCAGTCCATAAACAAATACTGGACCCAGCTAGAAAAATACAACCAACGGATGTATGAATTAATCGAAGATCCAACTGAGATGGGATACGATGCTACTGAATATATTAAGACAGAAGAAAGGGTGCAATACTACCTTATTCTTATTTCATCCAAACTAGATGAACAGCCACAGGTACCAATCACAGGCCAAGCCTCATCCAGCACGATGTTAAGTTTACCAAAAATTACGCTCCCAAAGTTTGACGGAGATTATGCAAAATGGCGACAGTTTTATGACCTATTCTCTCAAATGGTCCACAACCAAGCCTTAAGCAACTGCCAGAAGATGTGGTATCTGAAGACGAACCTTATTGGAGAAGCAGAAAAATTAGTCAGACATCTCAATTTATCTGAAGAAAACTACAATAGTGCTTGGAAGCTTCTTCAAGAGAGATATGAAAACCCAAGGTTGCTTGTTGCTGCACTCATTAACAAATTGTTAAATCAACCATCTCATGCTACGGATGCCCCATCAGCCACTTCAATTAAAACTATGCACGATGTTACACAAGAGTGTTTAATGGGACTACAAGATCTTGGGATATCAACTGCTAGCTGGGACTCATTATTGCTACACATCTTATATAAGAAACTAGACAGAATCACACACACGCTCTATGAACAATCGCTATCGAACCCGAAGTGTCTGCAGACATTGAAACATTTTCTTGCATTCCTTGAAACACGCTTCCAGTCCTTAGAAGCTCTGGGAAACAAAGTCAAAAGATCCGAAGGAATTGGCAAGAGTCAAGAAATGTCTAGATCATCATCATTGGCTTCAGTCGTCGAATCCAACCTGAAGTGTGTAATTTGCCATGAGAATCATCCACTGTTCAGATGCCAACAATTTTTGAAGATGACACCAAGTGATCGGCGGACTATACTACAAAGACACAATTTGTGCTTTAACTGCTTAAGAAGAGGACATAGCGCATCAACATGTTCTGTAAGAGGATGCACAAAGTGCAATCGCAAACACAATACTCTAGTGCATAGTGAGCCATCAGCAAGAAAATTGGATACGTCATCAAGGGCAATATGTTGTGACTCAGGTACCAATGCCCTAAATCACAACCATAAGGTGAATACATCAATATATTGCCCTATGCAATATATTGATGTATCGCAGAAATGACCCTGAAAAACAAAATTAATTTCATATAAAATCTCATTCAAATTTTAAAATGCATTTAGAAATGCATTCCCATATTATAACAAAATGCAATTTAGCATAAATTGCATTTTGTTATCAGACACACATTCCACTCACACGGTATGCACACTTACCTACATACAGTGTCTTCTTACTTTGTACAAACGTACATTACAAACTTCCTCCAATCTAATTGTATGTACATACATACATACAATTATCAGAATTATTCGCGCCCTCTCAAAATTATTATTTCAAGCCGGGCGCACAAGTGCATATCGGGTTGCATTTTCTACATGATGCATATGCATCTCAACATAAATAATTTGCATTCTCTCACGTACGAATTTAAAATCGCCGTGAGAAAGCAAAAAGAAAAAAGCTTTTTCTAAAAGTTTTTCGTGGGTACCTGGGGGCGCTAGCCCAAACCTCGAGGAGTTTGTTTTTCAACCGCCGGGCGAATAAGTAAAAATATCGGGAGTGCCAAAAAATCAGAGATATACGGAAACGATATTTTCTCTTTTACAAAAAAAAATTGAAAATAAATTTGGAAGAGTGAAAAATGAATCTAATTAAGAATTGTTACTAATAGTGAAAAATGAATCTAATTAAGAATTGTTACTAATAGTGAAAAATGAATCTAATTAAGAATTGTTACTAATGTGAGAAATTAGTATAGTTAAGAATAGTTGCAACACAAATCAAGGGAGCTATTAAATTGAAAGATAACTTTAGAATAATTGAAAATAAAAAGTGGAAAAATAAATTGAATGTAAACAGAGAAATTTTGGATTTTGTTTTTCTTTCTCCCACGTGCACTCTCTAAGGAGCACGGTGCGCGTGATATAACAACTGGTGGCAGCGGTACTTTTCCGATAAACAGTGCCTTATAAGCAAATAACTAAATAAATCAACAAGTGAAAAAAATTATAGTCAGAAGAACGTAAAGTGAATATAAAAGTGTATATATATTTCGGATATAATATAAAAAAGATAAATAAAGCAAAATCTGTGGGAATAATAAACACACAGCAAAAAAAAATTATAAAAATAATCATAATAAAATAAACATAATAAAAAAAAAAAAAATAAGCCCGGGTACCGTGAGGTACTTAGAGGAAATATAACATAATTTTGAGTGCCATTGTACTCCACCGTGGGACCCAAGGAGGCTTCATCCCTGCCTCACTAAGACGTACCCAGACGGAAGGAAGTCCCCTCTCATTCAGACAGGAAATCGTCGTAACCTTATCATCGTCATACTCATCCAACACCTACACACAACATACAACAGCAACATCTTTCACCCAACTCTAAATCTCCTAGAAACCGTCGCCCCGGACGCGCGACGTATTGACATCAACTTCAACAAAACAAAGAAAGATACTAACAGCTATACCAATACCTCTGGATAAAATAAAAGGTAGCGAAAAAAAAATATATATATATATTTATAATAAATGCATTTTATATTCAAAGACACATTATATAATCTATATAAACCTATATACCTATAATCGATTCATTTTGTGTTTGAAATCAAAACATTTTTATGTTCGATTCTTTTTATATGCAGTAACAAATTATTTTCACTATCAATCCATTTATACAAACATAACAACATAGTGCAATCAGCGTATTTTTTTTTTGCAACTGAATTTTTCTTTAGGAGATCGCACAAAATCCTAGCTTAAAACTTTTTTTTAAATATATATAATTCCAACTTATCCTTCCATCACCTTTCACCCTTCCGCGAAGCGACCTCTGCGGTAAGACTTCGTGAGCTTGCTGGTCAGAGGACTTCGAAGAATCAACAATCCCTCCCCTTTGATAGAACTTGGAAAGGCTATCATTCAGCGGAGAGATTTTGATTGGAGGGAGGAATTGTGAAAAAACAAAATTTTTTTTAACCTTTTTCTCAGCATTCCTGTTCCAGAATTTCCTATTTTAATATAAACTTCCTTTTTTTTTGTGTGTTACAAAATCAATCCCAAATTTTTAATTTTTCATCTTCGATTTAATTAACAGAAATATTTACTTGCAACCAACATAATAACTCTTTATATTGACGTTCGGAGTCCTATTAAATTTTTTTTTTAAATCAAAACTTTAAATCAACCTATCAACAATAATTAATAATCAAGTGATTTTGTTTTAAATTCCACGCAAGTTTTCTTTTATGCGTCAAACTTTAGTTTATTGTCGTTTCTTTTTCACCTCAATTTTTAAACTCTACAAAACTTTTAACATTTAATTCAAAAAACATTTGTTGTTATTAACTTAATTCTTATTTCTCTATTGATTTATCATTTTATTGCTGCTATTGTCGTTTTATGCACTTACCCCTCTTACAAAAAAAAAATAACGCACTTAACATATACATGCATATACATACTTCTCTCAATCTTAATAAATATTTTTTGCTCTTCATCCTCCATATAAATTTACCACGTCTTCTATATTTTTCTAAACTTAAACAAATCCACCCCGATCAGAATACTACTCGAATCAAACATGACTGAAGAAAACAAATCTTTCGATGAGCTCTGCTTGTCACAAGTCCCAAAAATGTCAGAAATTAGACAAATTTTGGCCGACTATCATAGAGCCAATAAAAGCAAAAGGACTTCAGACTTTACGTCTGAAAAACTCAAAAATTTGGAAGACGTATGGGCTTCATTTGAAAAAACGGAAACCCTGATTCAAGATCATGAAGATTTTACTGAAACTCATGATTATTTTAAGCAGTCCTGCTATGACAAAACGGAGGACTGGTACAATCTTACAAAGGCAACTCTGTCTGATAGGTTGAAATCCATATCGGTCCACACAGAGCGCAAAAATAACCCATTTTACGTCCCACTTCCAAAAACTTCTCAAAAAACAACTGCAGCTGATAATCAGGACAACTCAGACCAAGACCGAGAAAATACAGTACGATTTCGGCTGCAAGAAGATAGGCGGAAAACAATTTCACATATTATTCAGTCTATTGGAACTAATTCACTAGCAGATGCAAGCCAGGCATATCTAAACCAAAAGATAAATTCGTTACATAAATACTGGGATGATTTTGAGGCTACACATAATGAAATAATTTTAAATGCGAGCCCTAATGACAAAGACAGCGAGTATTTCGCAAATGATGTATATATAAACATGGAAACATCATTCTCAGACACTATAATTGCCCTACAAGAACAATTAGACTCTCGATTGCAAAGCATATCAAATAATACACATAACTACACAGACCATCACCATAACGTCTCCTTTAGAGACCAATCTACCTTCTTCTTATCAGAAGCAAGATCATTAGTTCCTAATTTCAGCGGATATCCAAAAGATCTTCACAAATTTGTTTCAAGTTGTGATGATATATACGCAACGGCAACGACGGCGAATGAAAGGAACTCCCTCCTTAGCCTAATAAGGAGTAAACTATCCGCCGAAGCGTATGATGTATATAGGTACAATCAAGATGCAGATTGGCCTACTTTAAAATCACTTTTACAACAGACTTTCGAGGTAAAAACCTCTAGATCCACCTTACAATCTCAACTAAGTAATTCGAAACAAAGAAGAGAAGAAAGTGTAAAAGATTTTCTTCAAAGGTTAAATACAATCTTGTCCAAATTAAATGAGGCAACGCACTCTTATACAGCGGACAAAATACTTCTAAAATCTTTATTAAAAGATAATGAGGGTCAGGCTGTAAGAGCAATTGAGGACGGTCTATCCAATCCACAATTACAGACCTTAGCTAAGGTCCATTCGGATAAATCTTTCGCTTCACTAAAATCACATATTCTAGATCACTCATTACGTATAGAGCAGAAGCAACCCAACTTCCAAACATATAACATGGTAAATCAAAATTCCCTTCAAAGTACAAATAATAACCTTCGTTGTTTCAAATGCAATAGACTGGGGCATGTTGCTTCAAGATGCCCAGTCATACAAAGCTCAACGCAAAATGTCAATGTAGCTCCAAGAGTTACTTCGCAGCAACAACGCCCTCAAGATTTTAATAAAGCTACATCTCCGTCACAGGCCCCTAGTTGCCGATATTGCCATCGGATAGGCCATTCTATTGAAGAATGCAGGACAAGAGCAGCAAATAATTCCCGATTTAACGGCAGCCAGGGAAATCAAAATAATTTCCAAAACGTGAAAAATATTCCACCAACAAACACGGCTGACAGACAGCCTCAAAATAGGAACTGGCAACAGCCAGTATTCCGAGAAAGTCGAACTCCACCGCCGAGATACAATAATGCCAATATCTCGGCTAGATCGCCATCTCCAACTAGGAAGAATAACAAAACTCCATCGGCATCCAGGCAGGGAAACTGGATGCAGCGGGGGGTCTCATTCGGCAACCCCTCGCAGATAGAAACAACGGCGCAAGTTCATCGCAATCCCGAGACAATATCGATGGAAAAGTAGGCAGCAAAAAATTAATTCGTATCCCCGTCCAAATTAATAAAAATTCACTAACGCTTTCTTTGCCTGTAGACATCTGCTCTGCTCCAAAGCTTACCTTTTTGATTGATACTGGAGCAGAAATCAGCTTAATTAAACTCCATCCATTAAAGCCAGATAGCATCTGCTACAGAGATGCTGTCTGCAATATAAACACACTATTCACAGAGTCCACTTCTACAGAAGGACTCATATTTGCAAAATTAAATTTGAAATCTACCAAATTTAACTACATCCTAGAGCACCCATTTCAAATTGTGGGAAATAACTCCATCCTCTCATACGATGGCCTGCTTGGTCATGATTTTTTATCTCGATACAATGCGAGTATCGACTATAAAAATAAATTCATTTCTCTGGAAGTTAATGAATCTGATTCATCTTATCCATATGAACAATATTATTCCAATTATCCATACGTTTATTTGAAAAGCGAAGACCCAGAAAAGAGGTCTCAAACAAAGAGTCTGTTATATACAGGAATAACAGTCTCTAGTAAAGATATAAATACAAATCTATCTCCATCAATTGCTTCGAAAAGCAATGAAAATCGATCGCCGGCAAATGCTTCACAAGAAGTGAAGCATAAAGATAAAAATCTATTTGCATCTATAGCCAGAAAAAAGGCTGAATTAAATAAAATTCTATCTCCATCCAAGGCTTCACAAGATATGAAGCAACAACATAAAAGTATATCTCCATCTACAGCCGCACAAAAGGCTAAATATAATAAAATTCTATCTCCTTCATTCAGAAATAAATCAGAAGAGAAGTCAAGGAATTTCAATAAAGTATTATCTCCTTCAAATTCTATCGAGTCGGAATCATCGAATAACTCCTTCCAAATTCCACAAAAGTTGGAATCATATCTCCTTCCTTTTAGAAATCCGAAAGAATCGGATAAATTAAAATCATTTAAAATTCCGGCTCGATCAGAATCCATTATTCAAATTGCAACTACTTCTATTCAAAATCAATCGGTCTGTTTCAAGAAGGAAATAAGGCCAGGTTTATTTCTTGGAAATTCGATAGTCGAACCAGTCAACGGTATGGCAAAAGTCCTAATCCTCAACACAAATGAGGAGGACGCCGATCTGGCACCTTACGAGGTGAACCCAGTTTACCAAGACTTGGACAACTTTGTGGTCATCTCCACAGACTCTGACAGAGATCCAATTAAGGGCAGAATAATTAAACTGCAAAACCTTATAAAATTGGATCACTGTAATTCAGAGGAATCTGAAAGTATTCGCAATATCTGTAGGGAATTCAACGATCTCTTCTTCATAGAAGGGGATTTCCTATCTTATACAGATGCGATAACCCACAAAATCGAAACACTCCAAGATAAACCGCCTATCTATACCAAGCCATATAGACTTCCTGAAGCAAGCCGAATGGAAATAAACCGGCAAATACACGAAATGCTTGAGTCAGATATCATAAAACCATCCCATAGTCCCTGGAATTCTCCACTTCTCCTGGTTCCTAAAAAACCAGATGAGAATGGAAACAAAAAGTGGCGAGTAGTGGTAGACTTTCGTCGTATTAACGACATTACTATTGGCGATGCGTACCCACTGCCTAATATCACTGATATATTAGACCAGTTGGGGAAGTCGAAATATTTTACCACACTCGACTTAGCCAGTGGATTTCACCAGATAAAAATGGACTCCAAGGACAGGGAGAAAACTGCCTTTAGCACACCCTATGGCCACTACGAATACAATCGTATGCCATTTGGTTTAAAAGGAGCCCCTGCTACTTTTCAACGAGCCATGAACAATGTTCTATCTGGACTTCAAGGCATCTATTGCTTTGTATACATGGACGATATTGTAGTCCATGGATACAATCTCAAAGATCACAATTCCAGACTCACAGCAGTATTTAGCCGTCTCCGCAACTTCAATTTGAAACTTCAACCCGACAAGTGCCATTTCCTAAGAAAGGAAATTATGTATTTAGGGCACATTATTACAGAAAATGGAGTCAAACCCGACCCAGCGAAGATTAAGTCAGTTCAGTCCTATCCCAGACCCAAGAAGGAGAAAGATATTAAAGCCTTCCTTGGTTTCGTCGGCTACTATCGCCGCTTTATACCAAACTTTTCAAAAATAGCTAAAACACTTACAAATCTTTTAAAGAAAGATATCCCTTTCAAGTTCGACGCTATTTGTGATGAAGCATTTTGCGAATTACGCAAAAAACTTATTACAGCACCAATTCTATCATATCCCGATTTTGACAAAGAATTTTTTGTCACCTCCGATGCCAGTGACTACGCCATCGGAGCTGTTCTTTCACAAGTTGATGATCAAGGAGATCATCCAATCGCCTATGTGAGCCGAGTTCTCAATGGTGCAGAGACTCGTTACTCAACAATAGAAAAGGAGCTCTTAGCTATCGTCTTCGCAGTTGAGCAATTCAGACCATACGGTTATGGTAGACAGTTTACAATTATAACTGACCATAAACCATTAGTATGGCTCATGAATCTGAAAGATCACTCCTCAAGACTGATGAGATGGAGAATACGTCTTGAGGAATATGACTACAAGATAGTCCATAAATCAGGTAAGCTCAACACAAATGCAGACGCTCTCAGTAGAGCTATTCCAGATAATAGCGAAAATTTCGCAAAACCTACCACCTGCATAAATGTGGTAACTAGAAATCAAGCCAGAGCTCAGGCGAATATAAATACACCCAACGCAAGTGTAACTACTCCAAACCCAACTCCATCACCTGTAAACAATTCCTCAGTCATAATAACTGAGACTAATTTTCCTCTTTTACTAACTAAAAATGCGAATCCTAAATTTTTCATGTTGCCAATGCAAGATACAGAACTTGAAAGAGTCTTGGATTCGAAACTAAAATTTTCAGATAAATCCCCACTCTCAGAAACTGAACTGAACTTCTTCAAGAAAAAAGACTCCACAATAATTATATCAAAAACTAATTTACCTTGTCGATCCCAAAGAGATAGATTAGACCTCGAAAAGATTTTAACTGAGATCTGCTCATATACAGAAGCAAATCAGTTAAATCAATTAAATATCTCCTTCCCAATTTTAGATGCACAAAACCTTCTAATAATTAAAAGCATTTTTAACAAGGTCTTCACTGCTAAACAAATAAACATTAAACTCCATCAAGATTCTATTAAATATTTATCCGACATTAATGACATCCAACAAGTTTTGAAAGATTTTCACTCATTACCAACGGGAGGCCATCAAGGCGTTTCCCGTACAATTAAAAGAATTAAAAAGCAATTTTACTGGCCTAGCATGTCAGACGACATCGTAAAGCATGTAAGGAAATGTAAACTCTGTCAGGTGAACAAAGTATCCAGAAACCCTAAAATTCCAATGAAAATCTCAAGCATTAGCTCCAAACCTTTCGAAAGAGTGTACCTAGATGTTGTAGGACCTCTCCCAATTTCTCATTCTGGAAACAAATATCTCCTTACATTCCAAGACGACCTTTCAAAATTTTCTGAGGCTATTCCTATAGTCGACACCGAGTCTAAGACATTAGCGGAAGCCTTCACGACAACAATAGTTTGTCGACATGGTATTCCAGAAAGTATCCTTACAGATCAAGGTTCTAACCTCATAAGTGGCATGTTCGCCGAGGTATCTAAATTGCTGAGAATTAAAAGGCTCAAAACTACTCCATACCACCCTCAAACGAATGGTGCATTGGAGAGAAGCCACAGAACCTTAGCAGAATATCTCCGATCTTATGTAGCAAAAGATCCACAAGACTGGGATACATGGATTCCTTATGCCATGTTTGTATACAATACAACCCCTCATTCGAGTACTAATTATACTCCACGCGAACTCCTTTACGGATTCCCAGCCGAAATTCCAAACAATCTGAAATCATCTCCAGCCGTTTGCTATAATTATGACAATTATGCAAACGAGTTAAAAGCGCGTCTACAACATAGCTTCAAAATAGCTAAGGACATAGCCATGGCAAACAAGGAAAGGTCAAAATTGCAATACGATAAGAACTCCGTCCAAAAATATTTTATGGTAGGCGATAAAGTCCTACTTAAGAGCAGAGTTCGAGAGAACAAATTCTCACCACTATGGTCAGGTCCGTATGAGATAATGGAGATTAATTCCCCCGAAAATTCCACTATTAATATCAATAATAAAAACAAAAGAGTCCATAACAATGACCTAAAACTTTTCTCAGAATAAAAACGTCATAGTCTTCAAATATCATTCAGAGATATTAACATAGTGTCATCTTCCAGGTTTCCAAAATGATGCATACAGCATTCATTTTAATTTGCATCCCTTTCGTCTACGGCTCAGGGATAGAAGTCAATCAGCTAAATGCTACTGCAGGCATTTACTTCGAAGAGATTGGCAGAGCCAATCTCTACACAAACGAGTGGAAGATAGTGACATTCTACGACCTGGCGAATTTTAAATCGGAATTCAACAACATTCAGTTCATAGCCCAACAAATTACAGCGGCCTGCCTGAAACTGGACAAATACGCAGCCTTGAGCCACACTTGTAACGGTACGTTGTTACAAATTAATCTTATATTAGCAAACATAGAATATAAGAATATGTTACTTGTGACCCAAAATAGAAAACACAGAGCACTTTTCAATGCTATAGGTTCAATCTCTAAAGCTCTTTTCGGCACATTGAACGAAGATGATGCCAAGATTTATGATGAGCAAATCCGTAATATCACCTTAAACCAAAACTCCCTCCTATCACTTATGAAAAGCCAAACTGCGATAATCGAAGCAACCACAAATATTTTCAACAAAACTAAAACCGCAATTGAGAAGGAATTTCTGGTTATGCATAAAAAGTTAATATCAATTCAGATAACTATATCATCAATGGAAAACAGAACGTTGGATAACAAAATATCAATTGAACTTGAATCCTTAATCTCGCTAGTCTCGTTAATGGTATTCAGGTACCAAAATACCCAGTCGGAATTAATAGATCTTTTAACAGATTCCAAGCATGGAAAATTCCATCCCACACTAGTATCACCGAAAAATATTGAAGATCTTTTATCAAAGATCAGGCAAGAATTACCAAATTCAATGATGCTTCCTATAAATTTCAGAGACAATATTTTATCACAAATTTACAAATTAAGTACAATTTCGGCAAATATTTTCAACAATAAGATAATTATTGAGCTCCGAATTCCACTTCCGTTCAAGGAACCATACCAGATATTCAAGGCAATGCCGTTACCGACACTCCTTAACGAATCGTTCATATATATCGAACCAGCAAAGGAATACACATTAATAGATTACAATCGCGAACATTTTGTTGAATTAACGCTTCAGGATATTCATAATTGCGCAACGTTGGACCATATGCATTTCTACTGCAAAATTTGATTCCCCATCCTAAGCACAAATACAAGAACAAATCAATGTGAAGTGAATCTACTAAAGAAGGAACCTATTACACAAAAGTGTAAAATTCTGATCTTGCGACAGGATTACTATTGGACGCAATTATCACAGCAGAACGCCTGGCTTTTCTCCCTAAAAGGATCCCTCCACATAGACATTATTTGTGAAGATTCCATTAGTTCACAAACCCTACATGGAATAGGAACAATGCACATCAATCCCGGTTGTTATGTTCGCAGCAAGGAATTCATCCTGCACGGGCATAACGTAAAAATGTCCAAATTCAATTCCCATTTCATCCCAACACTAAACATTTCCAATATAATATGGAATATGACGTCTTCTCCCATAGAAACGCTTATAGAAACAAATCCGTTAAATATTACAACAAACACGGAACTGGAGAGCCTTCTGGAATCCATCCATTCCCAAAAAGATCAGGAATTAATTCCGCTCAATCCAATAAGCAATCATCATATTCACCACTATACTATATCATATGTGACTATTGCTTTAATCATCTCTATGGTCTGTGCCTATCTGTATAGTAAATACAAACGAAAAGTCCGAAAATCTAAAAATACACCCCAAGAACAAGAACTGGAAGATATGCCCACACCTGCACCGAGGGCACCAGGATTTAAAATAACCCCTGCTCCCATCAGAAAAAAGGCAGATAATGTATAATATATTTTAAATATATACTATTGTTATATGGGTATACATCCCATGGACTCATGCTGCCAATCGAAAAATCGGACATATACAAATTATAACAAACATAAGATACGGACAACAGTATCCTCTTATTCCCCAATTTTCATCATTTTTTTCAACACCCCTATCCTAATCCCAACAACCAAACGCACTCTATAAAAAAAAAAACTAGTAATTTATAAGAAAAGAGCCGAACATAAAAGAAAAGAAAAGCTCACTCTTTTACACCTTATATTTGTGTAATATATATATGTATATATTTATATAAAACAAAAATATGAAAAAAAAAAATGGAAAAAACAAAGCAACTTGTAAAATTGCAGAAAACATTCTTGGTGACTACGTAGAATAGAAGAATGGTTTATATATACAACACATTTTTTATTTAAATATCCTAATAAAAATAAATTAATAAGGTAATAAAATTATAGGTACATATATACATAAAATAAAATCCTAAGAACTATACAAATGTCAATAAAAATCATAAATAATAATAACGCAATAATGTCTCTGTGTAATTGCATATTTTAGTACATATTAGTTAATATTAAATCGTTTGTTTAAAATTATCATAATAAATAATTAAATACAACAAATATGGTATAGTATGGTAATAACTTTAGAATACCAAGGAGAAAATATTTAAAGAAAATTTTATTTTCATCACATCTTCTTCTTTATTGAAAAGAAAAAAAAAACGAACAAGAGTATAATTTTCCCGCAAACCTTCTTATTTTTAATACATAAAGAAAAAAAAAAAAGACAATTTGTCTTAAAATATTTTAATTTAATTTGACTAGAGTTTTACAACTTTGTAATTAGTTATAATTATTTTACTATAGTCTTACAATTTTGTAATTAGCTATAGCTATCTAAATAATAGTAGTTTTATTATATATATATTTTAACTTCGTAATTTAGAAAGAAAGTTTCCTTCATAAATGAGTAAAACTTTCTTTTCCCCAGGGGGGAGGGATGTTGTGACTCAGGTACCAATGCCCTAAATCACAACCATAAGGTGAATACATCAATATATTGCCCTATGCAATATATTGATGTATCGCAGAAATGACCCTGAAAAACAAAATTAATTTCATATAAAATCTCATTCAAATTTTAAAATGCATTTAGAAATGCATTCCCATATTATAACAAAATGCAATTTAGCATAAATTGCATTTTGTTATCAGACACACATTCCACTCACACGGTATGCACACTTACCTATATACAGTGTCTTCTTACTTTGTACATACGTACATTACAAACTTCCTCCAATCTAATTGTATGTACATACATACATACAATTATCAGAATTATTCGCGCCCTCTCAAAATTATTATTTCAAGCCGGGCGCACAAGTGCATATCGGGTTGCATTTTCTACATGATGCATATGCATCTCAACATAAATAATTTGCATTCTCTCACGTACGAATTTAAAATCGCCGTGAGAAAGCAAAAAGAAAAAAGCTTTTTCTAAAAGTTTTTCGTGGGTACCTGGGGGCAGCTAGCCCAAACCTCGAGGAGTTTGTTTTTCAACCGCCGGGCGAATAAGTAAAAATATCGGGAGTGCCAAAAAATCAGAGATATACGGAAACGATATTTTCTCTTTTACAAAAAAAAATTGAAAATAAATTTGGAAGAGTGAAAAATGAATCTAATTAAGAATTGTTACTAATAGTGAAAAATGAATCTAATTAAGAATTGTTACTAATAGTGAAAAATGAATCTAATTAAGAATTGTTACTAATGTGAGAAATTAGTATAGTTAAGAATAGTTGCAACACAAATCAAGGGAGCTATTAAATTGAAAGATAACTTTAGAATAATTGAAAATAAAAAGTGGAAAAATAAATTGAATGTAAACAGAGAAATTTTGGATTTTGTTTTTCTTTCTCCCACGTGCACTCTCTAAGGAGCACGGTGCGCGTGATATAACAAATATCCGCCTCATCGAAAGAAGAGTCCAGCTTGATCTCAGCTGCCAGCACGACTTCTGAGCAACACCCATTGACATTGGCCACATCTATCAAATCCAATCAAGGAAATTACATACTTCTCAGCACAGCACTTGTTATACTCAGAAGCAACCAGGGACACGAAATAAAGTGCAGAGCCATTCTCGACTCCGGGTCCCAACTTAACCTAATAAGCGAACGAGCAGTCAGGAAGCTCGGCATTACTCCATCGCACGCATCCATGCATATTCAAGGCATTGGACAAGCAAGCCAGAAAGCTCAAAAAAGAGTTAACGTTCAGCTTAATTCAAGAATAAATGGCTTTTCAACAAGGGTAGAAGCATTTGTTTTAAACAACATCATTTGTCCACATCCGAGCCAACCACTAAATATATCAAGCTGGTCCATACCAAAAAATATACAACTGGCTGATCCCGCCTTCTACGCACCTAATCAAATTGATCTTCTATTAGGAGCTGAATTTTTCATGCAGCTACTATCCATCGGGCAGATTAAGCTAGGAGAAGATCTACCCGCTCTTCAAAACACTGTACTCGGATGGGTTGTGACAGGAAGGCTAAATCAGACCGCAGAGTCCAGAGCAACGTGCGGTGTGTGTACTGATGATATGTATATAGACTGCTTATTAGAAAAATTTTGGCAAATTGAAGATTTAGATGAATCTCAAGCCACCACTACAACATTGGTAGAAAGGCAATGTGAAGAGCTTTTCAATCAAACAGTAAAAACAAATTCAGAAGGACGATTCATTGTTGGGCTTCCATTTTTAGAAGATCCGAAAACTTTAGGCGAGTCGAAAGAGATTGCCTTGCGAAGGTTCTACGCCTTAGAACGAAAACTCAATAAAAACAGTGACCTGCGACATCAGTACACAACATTTGTGAACGAATTTATAGATTTGGGTCACATGGAAGAAGTTAATGTGAAATCTGTACCAACGCCTAATTACTTCCTTCCTCATCATTGTGTGTTGAAACCTGATAGCAGCACAACAAAATTAAGGGTCGTTTTCGACGCCTCAGCGAAGACCTCCACAAACATATCACTGAACGACATTCTCCACAAGGGCCCGACAATCCAAGATGACCTGTTCTCAATACTGCTGCGTTTCCGTCTGCCTCGCTTTGTGTTCACGGCAGATATAGAGAAAATGTACAGGCAAGTTGTTCTCCAGGAAGAGGACAGAAAATATCATCTTATATGGTGGCGAAGTGATCCACATCAGGAATTAAAGTGCTACCAACTACGCACTGTTACATATGGAACATCATCTGCGCCATACCTAGCAACCAAATGTCTACAGCGCTTAGCCCAGAGAGAGCTTACTAAGTACCCTGTTGGAGCCCAGGTACTCCTGCGGGATTTCTATGTAGATGACGTGATGACAGGAGCAGATAGTCTTGCCATGGCTCGAGACATGCAAACGCAGTTAACCGGAATTTTGAAGGAAGCTGGATTTAAACTACGCAAGTGGTGTGCCAACCACTCTCAACTATTGCATGGCATACCACCAGCAGATCAAGAAGTAAAACTAGATTTTTCAGATGACAAAACTTCTTGTATAAAGACATTGGGCTTAATATGGTTACCAAAAACCGATCAATTTCAAACAAAACTTACAGTAAATGAAGGATTGAAATCAACGAAAAGAACAGTGGCATCAGAAATTGCTCGAATTTTCGATCTTCTGGGAATTATGGCTCCAGTTGTTATCAGGGCAAAAATTTTCTTGCAAGAGCTATGGGAACTCAAGCTTCATTGGGATGCTTCACTCACAGAAGAACTATACACGAAATGGATGAATTTCCGAACAAATCTCTCAACACTAAATGAAATTCGTATTCCAAGACATATGTTTGCAGGAAACACTCCACGAGTAATTCAAATCCACGCATTTTCAGATGCGTCAGAGAAGGCCTTTGGAACTGTCATATACATTAGATCAATAAATAATGAAGGAAGAGTGATTGTGCGTCTCCTTTGCGCAAAGTCAAGGGTTGCTCCCAAGAAAAAATTAACAGTACCCAGGCTTGAGTTATGCGCTGCCAAACTAGGAGCGGAGCTTCTCCAACGAGTAAAAACATCTTCCAAGCTAGAACAAGTAGCAAGCTTTCTTTGGTGTGACTCAAATCTCGTATTAGATTGGATCAATTCTACATCTACCTCCTACCAGACCTTTGTAGGAAATAGAATAGCTTCCATTCAAACATTATCCCTTCCTCAACAATGGAGACATGTCAAATCGGAAGAAAATCCAGCAGATGTCCTCTCAAGAGGTCTATCACCCGAAAAATTAAAGTCCTGTAATCTTTGGTTTTACGGACCACTTTTTCTACATGGTAGCGAAGACATATGGCCTCCACCTTACACAAAGATATCCGATTGCGATTTGGAAAGAAAACGAGCAGCACTTTCTGCAACTGTAACCAAAATTGAAGACAAGAGTACGCATTTCATCAACAATATTGATCATAGAAATTCCTTTGAAAGACTTAAGCGAGTAACTGGGTATGTGCTAAGATTTGTTTCAAGGTGCAGACAAAAACATGCGATAATTTCGCCAATGCTGACTGCTTCAGAGTTAGATGAAGCCTTGTTCAACATAATCAAGCTAATGCAACAAGAAGAATTTCAAGAAGACATACGTCATCTCCTACGGTATAAAGAGGTATCCAAACAAAGTCCACTAGCTACGCTGGCACCATTTTTGGACGAAAGAGGGATTGTCCGAGTTGGAGGTCGACTTCAAGACTCTGGGCTTACATATGACTCGAAACATCCAATGCTGCTACCACACTCACATGAGCTAACCAAACTTATTATGTCAGAGAGTCACAAAAGGAACTATCACATAGGACCGCAAGGGCTTCTATCAGCAATTCGTCAACGTTTTTGGCCTTTAAAAGGAAAGGGAATTGCACGTTCAATAGTTCAACATTGCATTCAATGTAACAAAAATAAGTCCAAAATGATGACACAAATGATGGGCAATTTGCCAGCAGCCAGGGTTCAACCAGCACGGCCTTTTATCAACAGTGGAGTTGATTTTTGTGGACCCATCTGGATTCACTATAAAATTCGAGGGAAACGACCGCAAAAGGCGTATGTGGCAATATTCTGCTGCTTCGCAACCAAGGTTGTTCACCTCGAGGTTGTAAGTGACCTTACTACGGAGGCATTCATCGGATCATTAAAACGTTTCATAGGTAGGTAGACGAGGACAATGTCGCAATTTATACTGCGACAACGCCACCAACTTTGTGGGAGCAAGAAACCAGCTAGCAAGACTCTCTGAAGCAATCCACTCCGATCAATGACAACAAAAAATCACTACAATGTGCAGTCAGAAAGGAATCGACTTCCATTTTATTCCTCCACGCTCTCCACACTTTGGCGGGTTGTGGGAGGCCGCCGTAAAATCAGCCAAACATCTTTTGGTTGGCACAATATCTTCAGCTTCATTAACATATGAAGAACTTGAAACCGCCCTGGTTGATGTAGAGGCAATTCTAAATTCTCGCCCTCTAACGCCACTATCTTCAGATCCCAATGATCTTAGTGCTCTAACACCTGGGCACTTACTGATAGGTGGACCGCTGACAGCACCAATTGATTCACAAGCAAAACCTATAAAGACTAAATTGCTGAGAAGATGGGAGTTAGTTTATGATATAAAACAGCAATTTTGGAAACGGTGGTCTTCGGAATACCTAAATGAGCTACAGTATCGATTTAAGTGGAAACAACAATCATCCAATGCCAAGCCAGGAATGCTTGTCATTTTGAAAGAATTGTAGAGGTGTATAAAGGAAAGGATGGCTATGTTTGGGTGGCAGATGTAAGAACGTCCACAGGAGTCCTTCGCAGACCAATACATAAATTGGCTCCATTACCTATGGAGGAAGGCCCAGACAAAGAAAGAGCATCTGAAGAGGATTGCACAGCATCTAACGACGAAACCCTTAGACCAAGTTCGAACAAACGGCAAAACGAAGATCAAGCCAGTTCTAAACCATTACCTACAATAGCAACAAAACGAACAAAAACTTCTCTGGGAACATCGCTACTTACATTATTACTAACTGTCTTCATGGTCCCGTCGTATGATAAAGGCGAACTCATCGAAATCACGCAGTTCGAGCCTCAATTAGGCATACACTTCGAGGTCCTTGGAGCGACAAACTTAATAACATCAGACTGGAAAATAATTGTTCATTACAACTTACAACCATATTGGATGGAACTAGATATTTTGGAAAGTGGAACTAAGGCACTTTACTTTGTGACCAATTGACTCCCAAAAGCGCATGTCGACAAATAATCTCTCAATTTGAGCATCTTCAAATAGAGATAAAAATTGGAAACGAATTGCTTTCACCCTATTCAAGTCCTAATCGCCAGAAGCGAGGAGCACTCAATATAGTAGGGAACGTAGCCAATGCTCTTTTCGGAGTGCTTGATGAACAATATGCGGAAGAGATGTCTAAAACAATCCAATCAATCAACGAAAATGAAGACCACCTACTGACTTTACTAAGAAATCAGACTTCAGTGGTTGATTCAACTATAAACCTCATAAGGAAGGACCAAGCGGCCATCAAGCAAAAATTCGATTCCTTAGACAACTACATCTTTCAGATAACGAACCGTCTCAATGAGCAAGGTGATACTGTACGAGTACGACAACAATTTATGTCGTTAGCACTGCAGATGAGCCTAGTCACCACCAACTTGCAGCATATTCAAGGTCTAATAACTGATGTCATCACTGACACAACTCACGGAAAAATAAATCCACTGTTGGTAACACCCAGCCAGCTGCGACAAGCTGTCGCAGTGATAAGAAATAATCTATTATCGACCCTTAAACTACCGATTCATCAAGACAATATTTTGGAACTATACAAACTGATGAATATAAAGGGTGGAATCACTCAAGACCATATCATCTTCCAAATTAAAATTCCCCTAGTCAATTGGGAAACGTTTAATTTATTGAAGGTCTATCCCATCCCTGTGTGGATCAACAATTCGTTCGTCACTGTACAGACTCACTCTCCATTTTTCATGACTTCGCAACACCGTGATCGTTTTTATCCAATCACAGAGTTAGAATTGACCACATGTACCACGATAGAAGGGAAGGTACATCTTTGCAATCAACTACATCCGATTTACCATCAAGGTGCGACCATGTGTGCATGTGAAATGGATTTTTTAAACAATAATCCAAGGTCCGAACACTGCAAGGTGACCCAGACACTGGAGCAGCCCATTTGGTTACAATTGTCTGACGCCAATCAATGGATGTTCGCGACAAGTAATAATACGCCAATAAATATCGTATGTGACAACCAGATGTTCTCTAAGATATTACAGGGAACAGGACTATTAAAAATTCAGCCCCAGTGCACCATAAAAGAAAAATTGATCACAATTCATGGGCATCATCAATCTACAACCAATGTGAGAACATCATATACTATCCTGGGATTGTCAGTGGAGCACCTAAAAACAACGAAGTCACTAACACACGCCGAGTACGATAGGGAATATCAACCTGAACTGAAGGAACTATTGGAGTTACACGAGCGTGTCACATATATAAACCTCGATAGTCTACCCAAACGGATCCAGTAGAGCACCATACATCAATTATCAATCAGTTACATAGCACTCTTCACAGTCCTACTCATCGCCATATATCTGGCCTGGAAATGTAGAGCTGAGGCCTGCAAGTGCTGCATGAAGAATCCACGGCCTATACCTCAGCCAAGGCGCATATCAACCAGATCAATCATATTTGAACCACGGTTCAAACGTGGGGAGGATGTAAAATATAATTTTCTGGCATAGAATAAGTAAATCAGATCATGTTAATTTTTAGTCATTAATTTCTCAATACATCTTTACATACATTACGAGGTGAGTCCACTGAGGGAAGCATCAAGATTCCCAGTTCATTCATCGAGTAAATGTGCATGTTTGCATTTTTGCGCATTTTGTCATTCTTAACATACTTGCAATTGCAATATGTTTTGTCTCGTATTTCTACATTTCTATTTTGCAATGTAATCGTTGTATGGGTTCATTGTTTCATCGAACTCATAAATGATATTGTTAGAATAAGCAATACATTAATATAAATGTACGGACTCAATAAATTAGAAATATAGTTAATTTTCAACAATCACATCGGCATAATCAGTGTTTGTTTTCTTTTACCTACTAATCAACTTGTTTTCAACTATTTTGGTGTAGTGGTTTAAGAGCCGCTGCATCCCCATCAAAGGCCAAGGTGTAACACCTTGACTTAAATCAGCGAGAAGAACAAAATAGTTCTTAACATAGATCTAGAGCTATCTTGTACACCAGTTTGAAAAATGTCGTTTCGGGAAAAAACAACTACTCCGTGCCGCACTTACTTTTAAATGCTATAATTTCGGACATAATTTGAATCTTGAAATGTTTAAACGCTTAAAAAAATATTTTTAAAAATATAAACAATTTATCTAGCAAAAAACATTTAGATTTCATTCAAATCTCAAGGTGGTGTAACCCCTTAAACAATAAGAATTCATATTTTTTAGGAATTTACAGAAAATGTTTCTCTCTTGCTGGCCGACAGATTCTGTGTCGGTCTCCAATAACATCCATAAAAGTTCCAAAGATTCCAAGAAATTTCTAAGAATAAATTAGGGCTTCTCTGCATTAGGTCGACGTATCGTTAATTTTATATTGGAAATATATTATACCTAATTCATTCACCTAAACTATACCTACATATTATATCATAAACGATAATCATCCAACATAAACAATGCAAGCAAAGTTTTTTTTTTGTTATTTCAGGATATTTTAAACAAAATAAAATAAAATCCTCAGAGAATTGTAAACAGAGAGCGATGTGTGCAGTGGTGCTGTTAATGCATGAGAAGGGGTCGTACTCCTACAGATTCTGCTAAATCCCCCAGCCCAGAGCAGTTTTCTGGCACAACCCAAGCATGGTCATGCGATGTCCTAAGGTTATATTATTTTTGGTAAAATTCTAGAATTCTTTGAAAACTTTAGTTACCTGTTTGGGGGCCCCTAAAATTCAACAATGAACGGGGATATTGCTCAGGTCTACATTCACTCTAACTGGATACAATCTTTTATTAAATAAACTTATCTAATTAAATAAATAACGACCTCAAAATAGATTCATGAGACATGCTATAGTACCTACCTATACCTATTAGAACAAGATGTCATTGTCTGGAGCTTGACGAATATATGTCGTTTAGCAAGACCGATTCACAACTGCGACCGCAAGACGTTATAGTAGGTAGTTTCTAGATCTCTTATATTTTATTATATAGATTTTTTAAAGATTCGTAGACCTAATAATACCCAGATAGATGGGTAAAATCAATAATAATTCGTTTATCATTAATTTATCACTTTACCTGAGAATTAAAACTTTATTTAACCTATAAGAAATGTAACGAATATTGACAAAAATTTGATTTTGATAAAAACAAAAAAAAAAAAAAATGAATAATGAGATTCTTGAAAAATTCAATTTTGCACGGTTTTCTTAAGACGCAGATAGCTACCCAAGGTGTAAAAATACATTCGAGATCAAAAAATTTCTCATTTTGATACTCCTCGAGCTATCTATTGACAGACATGGCAAAACTAAGAGAATGCATGCTGGCTTCTAAGTAGAGTTTAATATTCCTGTTTGTATGTGAAACCAATTAAAAATCCATAAAGCTGAAACTGTTAAGTCCATACCAGCAAAAAAATTAAATTTTGCTCTTTTTGTTGTAAATGTAGTGATGTGACGTTAACCAATTAAAACACTACGCCATTTTGAATTTGTTATAAGGACATAGTTTCAAACGAATTAGATGGCATTGGAAATAAATGATCCTCTCTCACTCTAATCAAATTATTAATGGCCGACAACGAATCAAGTTCAATCGAGAATATCTTTATTTGGATGCAATTCATACACAGTCAAAGAATGATATTTTTGCATACCTTTAAATGTAGTTATGTTATTTAAAGTAGAATTAGCAAATTTATTTAAATATTTCTAGCTTTCCTCTCCTTTCAATGTAGTAACTTAGATCTGCATATATGAGAATAGCAACAAATTTGAATGTGTTTAGCTACTAACTTGAACGGTTTTTCTTAACAGGTGTAGGTAGCTAATTTGGTAATAAAATAAAAAGTAATAAATGCAAATTTAGACAATTTGTTAATTCTAAACCACTTTCTGTCTCTGCATAAATTACACATACATTCTAAATACAACTAAAAGGTTTTTCGATTTTATTCTGTGAATTTAGAACGTGTGTAATTAATCTTTTACACCTGATCATTTAATTGACTGACTGTAGTTGCTGAGTTTCATGGGAACAAACCCAAACCATTGGTGAAATCAAAGAATTATAAAAAAATATTTTCCGTCGGCTCTTTTTCATGGACTAAAATTAAAGAAGCAATTTTAAGGAAACTTTTTGGGATCAACAATAAAAATCCAAGTGACATCAAATGTACAATGTGGTTTGAAAAAAAAATGGCTCTTGGAGTATAAATTGGATTTCTTGAAGAAATTAATACGGATAGAATATTACCTACTATCAAAATGCAAAATCAATTCTCCTGCCTAACGTAGATGAACACGATGCAAAAGATCAGAATCAGTCATTCAAGTAGGACCTGAGAGCACATCATATAATGCAATATTGCGTAACTAAAGCTTTTTTATCTTGTCTTGTACAAGGAAAGAGTACTTGATTGAGAGGATACTTACTTACTGTCACCCAAAGGAATCTATTTCAATTCTGGCCAGAAGCATTTCTAGTTCTCATCGAAATCATTGCCTTAAAACCCCAGTATTTTTATAGTATTCCCCTCACTTGAAATTTTAGCAATTAATTTAATTTTTTTTTTTTTTTTTGCCTAGAAGCACTAGGCACACTCCCCAATCTTTCTGTTCTATTACTTCAGGATCCAGCAAGTAGGTGTTTGCAAAAACAAATCCTTAATTGTGGACGAGTCGCTAATTCCATTCCAATTAAAAATAAATATTTATTTAACTACCGATCTAGCCTAGCCTACACTACTAGTAATTTGGGTTCTTTTTTTTCAATTTTTATTTAACTAAGCTAGCTAGGCCTGCCCAGGTACACAATTTCCACTTCAAACTGATAATTAATGGAATTGCCTCCAGATTTGGTATTGCAGGTTTTTGAAACTGACGGGAGTTTGAATTGTTAATTGCTCATCTTACTGGACAGATGGCAAAGAAAAATTCTAATTGGCAAGCGTCACCGGGAATTATCCTTTGATCTACCAATGAGCCCAGCAGAAGGGAAATAGAAGTCTTAAAAATGTCTATACTAGAAAAAGTATGAAATTAATACACACCGTGTGAATCTATTTGTAAGTAGTGCAATAGGAGCGCATTACCTAAGGACGTATTCGACTCCTCGCAGAAAGAAAGAAAGGTAAGAGACGGGTTTATTTAGATATCCCTAAACAAAAACGACCTTTCCAATTATATAACAATTTAATCGTAATGCTTTTCCAAATTGCGTCTGTTCCCCGCTGAATTCATATTTTTCCCAATCGATTTAATTTTGTTTATGCCAAACCAAATTAATCTTTTCCGGGATCGACGCATGAATTAGAAGACACTTTCCATGTGACCTGCGATATTTTTCATATTGACAATTTCTTCACTTCCTTTGAAGGAAGCATGTTGTAGATTACAATTACAATTAAGTGCAAGGAGCTATTGCAGGAGAGAATGAATATCGCTTCACTTTTGATTCAATGGCTTTTACTACTTCACTTTCCCAGGATTAATTTTCTACATCGATTCCACGTTACCAGTTTTTTCAACGGGGTGTGTGGGATAATTATCGACATTGAAGCAGCTGGTTTGCATTCATAAAATTGCCCTTCACTTCGTTAATTCCTTTCTATACTTTCTTTATCACTGGAAATTTTTTGACAATGGAAGTAACTGTGAAAATCAAATAAATATTGGAAAAGATAATTTGGTATGGAATAAGACGGATTGTCTTCAGAAAAAGACTAAATTTACTATAGGAAATGGATTAATTTAAACTGAGTCAAGATCAAATCAATTAGGAAAAGGATGACGTTAATCTAAAAAGTACGAAATAAGTGTAACCTCCGCCGGTGAAACATCTTAACATAGGGCACTGGCAGATCTGGATGGTTAAAATGAAATTAAAGAAAATTACTTATCTACACAGCGATAAAGACCATTTACACTTAGTAAATATATTGTCTATAAACAGCAGGCCATAGTAAAGTACATGTCTTTAATTAAAAAAATTCAGGCACCCAAGCAGCAATAGCAAGTTAATTGGTAAAAAAATGCAGAACAATTCTGAATGCAATTTTAATGCAGGAACACCTACCTACCTACTCATATTTACAAGGTACATACATATGTACGTCATAATACCCCTTTAAAGTTTACAATTTTATACCAAACAAAGTTGGGCCTTTTAATCAGGCATCTCATAACAAAATAAAAAAAAGGTACCTACAAAAGAATGAAATTTTCCATTTCATCAACCCAAAAGAAGTTCAGTTTGATACTCCTGCTGCCACCTATTGGCCTGTATACAACCATTTTTTTTTGTAAATTAATTTCGAGAGAAGAAAAAGAACCCACCTCGGCGGCAAAAAATATAGAATTAGTTTTGTTCCATTAAAACAAGTTTACATAGCGCACTCTCGACCCAAGGAAATGCATACGAAAGCATAAGTTGAAAGAAACAAAGCTGAATTTGTTATTTCTACACGGTGATTTGTCAGTGTGTGTTGAGTATTTTAGAATAAATGTTGAAAACAAAAACCATTAAAATTTACGAATAATGAAGATAAAAGTTGAGATTAAAGAAGGCGACATGTTGCCACATTTACCGTCAAAGCCAAAGAGATTACAATTCGATGAATTTTGCACACTATGAGATGGCTCAATTGAGTGTGCGAGCATTTTAATTGCAACTTCCAACACCATCAGTATCACCCACGAGAGAATTACCAACAAATTTTATAATGAGCTTGGGAAGTTAAAATAAGGACTGTTGCCAAATTTCGCTTCTTTCAATTGGCATTAATTTTGTTGATTATTATCGCTGCTGGTCTTGATTCGGGCAAACTAAATGTTATCATTGGCATGGCAGGGAGTAGATAAGAGATAAGAAGATCAGAGTAGAAAAAAATAAAAAAATTAAACTCTATTCTAGAAGTAATAAGATCAGTTTTGGTACATTAAAAGGCTGCAATCTATATGTAGGCATGAATTATCGTTTTATTATTGAACACCTATAGATAAATTATTGTACTGACGATCAAATTTCACTGAAATATGTAACGCATGCGCAGTAAATAAACATCTCTATAATTAAATTAGTCAACCATGGAGAAGTCATACTGTGCTGACAAATAGAAATTATCGAAAATAAAATTTTCGTGTCATAGTTTTCTAAGTTAATGAGTATGACTGACTTTGGAGCAATAAAGGTAGGTACTCCTGAAATATATAAACTTTAATTTAATCATAAATTTTACATATCTACGACAATGCATTAACATGCAGATCTACTTATTAACTGCTTTCGATACCAAATTCAGTAATTCATTCGCATTGTAATGGAGGTAATTTCCTTTATAGGACAAATAGGTATTGACCCACCGTAAGGTATTGAATTGCTCAACAGATTGGAAAAATCACAATAATTCTCATTGACAATATTATTCATATTTTATGCTTTCATGTTGATTTTAATAAGAAACCCTTGAAAAATCCCAAATTTATCCATGCAGATGTAAACGAAAAAATAAAAATTTCTTTCATTTCTTCGGCACATAAAACTCTCATTTCGATACTCCTGCTGCCGTCTGTTGCCCTACGTTTTCGATTCCAATTTTGTTTTGGTGAAATCAGCATTTTTTATGGTCACTCCTTGAGTCGAATACAAATGCAAGAAACGCAAAATATAGTGCGATGAAAATGTTTCCATATTTTTACAGGAAGAGAGTAAAAAAAAATTATAATGATAAACAGAAAAGCTGTTAGCTAATAATCTAAATTGGATCGTGTCGTGGAGGAAGTTCATTTGATTAAGAATTTTTTGGATTGATGGAAGTTTCAGATGCGTACAGCTGATAGGTACTGTACTCAGTGAAATGTAGAGTCTAGGAATAAGATTTTTATCATCAATTCCAGTATAGTTACGGCACATGTAAAGTCAACAATCTACTTACTTATCTACCTAAGTATAATAATCCGACCTTATGATTAATGAAATTAATTGGAATTCGCAAAATCAAGGTCAAAATTTGTTTATTCGTTTTATATGGAAATTTTTTTCGAGGTTTCATTTTTCGCGCATGCCATTCGCCATGAAAAATCAATTTTTGAAACAAGGATCTTTCAAAGTTGATCAGAACAAGTTTTCCTAATGAATTTCGAAGTGCGAAGAGCTATGTACATATTCAATGCATGTGTCGTTTCCATGTTTTTCGCAGACTCAGGATTTAACGAAAAGCTCATCAAATTTTACATTTTTTACAAACTTTTCAGCGATTCATTTGCTAAAAATTCTCAAAGAATAACGAATGCATGCAGCAAATACAAATGTCTTACTTTAATAAAACTTCGCTTGGATGAGATGAACTTAAAAATTAGAGTGATCAAAACTCCGCTGGATATGCATGCAATAACCGCGTCTTCAAGAGATACATTCTTGAAAGCTGTAGTTAGTTTTTATGGTAGTCGCTATTTACCACTTTCTCCGCTAATTCTGTAATTTATTACAACATTTACTCTAGATATAATATGGAAAGGAAAATTGACAGGTTTTGAACAAAATTGGTAAGTCTGCGGCATAAACAAAACTAATAAATAGCGTGAGTATTTCAAGAGGTAGATACCAACTCAACTGCCTATAAGAAATTAAACGAAATATTTTGTTGGAAGTTTGTCTGCTTACAGCTATGTTGGGAGCAGAAACTAAACTTCCATTCTGTAAGAAGTTGCGTTTTCCGCTATAGAGGATATTCAACCACCTCTCCGAAAACGGAAATTTTGAAAAAAGTCCATGACTTTGTATATGAGGTAGAATTAATTTAAAGAAGCCAGGTTGGAGCAACTGAATCAAATCAAATTGAGTAGATATATGACTTTCATCACTAATCCCACGACTATAAAATGGAAAGAGAACTCAGATCAGCACTAACATTTAGCGTTATTATTCTAATTTCTTCCCAATTTCTAAATTCCAAGGTAGTGGAAAACAAAACAAGTTTCCCATTTATCAGTTTTGTGGAGACGTAGGGGGGCAAGCATTTGAAGGCAAATGCTAATAAAATTTCACAAACATCATCTGGCTCTAATTATATTTTTCTTCATATTAGGCAGGTAGATAAGAAAGTACGTGCTAATTTTATGCACTTGACAGATTATTAAAAGAAGTTGTTCAAGCCACAGAGATATCAATCTGGAATTGTTTCGAGTTCAATGAAGTTTTTATAGAAAAATATCAAAAAGACGTTAGCGCGTTATATAGAATATGTTCGCTTAGGTTATGGTAAGGTGTAATGGTACTGTTATTGCAGAAAAACTTTGACACTATAATTTTATATAATTTTTGAATTTAATAGGAAAAGAAGGAACCTATGTGCACAATCGGGTGGGCACTACTTAGATTATAAAATATGTCCTTTAAGATAATTACTCAAGTTAAAAACAAAAAATAACCGCGATTGTGGAAAAAAGTTCCTTCCTCTACTTAGAATTAAAAGTAAAACACTGAAATATTTTAGAAACTTTTATTAATACAATTTTTTTACTGGTAAATACATAATTGTAGGCCTACCAAAAATGCAGCCACAGCTATTTAAAAAAAAAACACAATAATTAATAAGAGTAGGTAAAATAAAATGTAAAAAAAAAAATAACAAGGAAAATTTCACTACGTTGTTATTCCTGAGACATTTTCAGTACACACAAGAACCATTCGAAAATTAGTTTCTCACTGACTTTAGAGACTTTCTTTAGAGATTTACTTCGATGAGTGCTGAAAGATGCACGATCTTCAGAGGAATTTGTTTATGTTTTTTCACTTTAGTTGTGAAGAAACTGGTACTAAGTCCTCTTTGAATTGAATTCAAAATTATCTCTAGTATACATATACAAAGGCTTCTACGATGTTTTCTTAATAAATTATTCGTTGATATGTTTTGGCAAATGTATGTCAATGTGTCGTACTGAGTAGACGTGTTTTACAGCGCTCTGGTAACAGCAGTGGTTTTATGACCGTAAATATCAGTGGTTTTCGCTAATTCTTTGTTTTAAACAATAAATTTACTCATCTCTCGATTTTACCGGGGTTTCTTGTGTCTTAAATTACTGGTCTTGTGAGAATTTCTATAAAGTTGTTTGTTCGACATTGCTCGTAGTTCGGTATTCCATCTCACGAAATGGCGGGTAAACATGAGAAGCTGGTTATCTCTTCGAAGTCATCAAGTAAAGAGAAACAACGCTCGGATTCGGTGAGTTCCGCTCCAGCTTTAACACGTAGTGCTACATCTAACCTGATTGTTGGTGCCTGTGCATGCCCTCAGACTGACGCTCTTAAATGCATGCTCAACGATCTTGAAACAAGGCTGAATGAGCGTTTTCAGCTTTTACAAGAGAAGATATCGACTATGATCAGCGATGTCGTCAATCCGCTATCATCCAGGCTGAGTACGATGGAAACTAAATTCTATGAAATGGAGCTACGATACGCCTCACTATTACATAATAATGAAGATCTACTTCGAACTCAGCGACTATCTGATGTCACTTTAAATGGTATTCCTTCTAAAGCTGGTGAAAATCCCGCAAAAATAGTGCAATGCTTCGCTGACGTGATTGATCATAATTTGTCGCCCTACGTTCATGCCTTTCGTCCGACCTCAAAGCCTGCAAATGTCAAGTTAAAGGGTATATCAAAAGCTCCAATTCTGGTGAAGTTCTCGTGTTTTAGTGAACAGCGCGCTTTTATCTCTGCTTTTAAAAAGCACAGAGGAGTGAAGCTCAGCCAACTTGAGGGGTATTCAACAGACGGTTCGATTTTTGTAAATGAGAGTTTAACGCCTAAAAACCAAAATTTATTGCGAGAGGCGCTCCTGTTGCGTAGACGTGGCTCACTACATTCTGTGTTCACTCAGAATGGTTTCGTATTCATCAAAATTAAAGAGCATGATAAACCGAAAAGAGTCATGGATCTAAACGAACTGGGTATAACCGATCTATCATCTGCTGCGGCCGGCGCTAGTTAAATGGATTATGATGTTACTATTAGGGCATATTAATAACTCAATTGTCATTAGTTTAGTTGTATGTTTTTTATTTTGTAGAAGCTATTTTTATTTTCTTGTAAACGTATTTATAGTGGAATTTGTTCTCTTGTGCTCTTTGGTTAGTATATGTCCCTGTCATTGTCGTGTCGTTTTTGCCGTGGGGAAGTCTGTCCATGGAACTGTTTTTCTCTTCTCGAATGACATTCTAATTTATGAAAACGCCAAGAGGAATATATACATTCTCCTAATGAAACTTCTAGGCCTTGTCAATTGGTTCCGGCACTGGTGCTATTGTCTTTATGAATAATTTCACTAGTCTGAACGGAGTGAGAGTGTTGCTGAATATTTTCTGTGCGCAGGCGGTGGGCTTTAATGTTTGTTTGCTTAATGCCAGAAGCATTAGATCTAAGGTGGATGAGCTTAGGCAAATTTTTTCAGGATCGGAGTTACATGCTGTGCTGGTCAGTGAGTCTTGGTTGCAGGAACATATACCATCATCTCTTGTTTCCTTTAATGGCTACAAGTTGTTTCGAAATGAACGCAAAAACAGGGTTGGAGGTGGAGTGGCCATTTATATCAAAGATTATTATAAGACCAAGATTATATGCTCTTCATCTGCGCAAGGGTGTGAATTTATGCTAGTGGAGGTCAGTACTGGTATGGCGAGGTGTGTTTTGGCAGCAGTGTATTGTCCACCTGGTATTTACAACGCCGAAACCATCAAGGAGTTCGAGGAAGCCATTTCCCGCGCTACTCAGACTTACAGCAACGTGATCGTAGGGGGCGATTTCAATGTTGACGTTCTCCAAGGCGATTTGCGTGCTAGAAATTTTCTATCTGTAATCCAACAATCACAACTAGAAATCGTTAACACTTTCCCAACTTTTATGAACTCAGCCAACCCATCCTTGCTGGATTTGTTTCTCACTTCTGATGCGGAGCGGGTCGTTTTTCATAATCAGCTTTGCCCACCGAGCTTTCTCGATCACGACATCATTTTCATGTGCTATGACCTACCTCTGCGCTCTCCACAACCTCAATCGGTGACTTTTCGAAACTATAATGGTGTAAATTTGTCGGAACTGGGAGATGAATGCAGGCTCTTGAATTGGGGGGACATTTATTTGAGTTCTTCCGTCGACCATCAAGTTGAAATTTTTAGTGCTTTAGTTAAGCACCTGCATGACCGACATGTTCCTCTGATACGTAAAAGATCGCAAACTTCTGGATGCCCTTGGTTCTCGCCCGAAATAGCATCTCTTATATCTGAGCGAGAACATTTTTATCATCTGCACAGACGGGTAAGATCTGACAATACGAAGCGCTTGTATAAATCTGCTCGTAATTGTGTTGTATCGGCTATACGCAGAGCTAAGCGTCAGTTTTATAAAAACAAATTGAACCCTAGTTTGCCACCCAAGTTGCTTTGGAACAATCTGAGGAGGGCTGGTGTCAGTTCTAATAAGGATAGTGGTCCTACTTGTGATTTATGCCCCAATGATCTAAATAAGTTCTTCACCTCTACTCAGGGTATTGTCCAGGATTTAGCGGATAATCGTGATCACTTTGATGATTTTTCTGGATCCAGCTTCTCCTTTAGGTGTGTGGATGTTGACGAAGTAGTTCTGGCTATCTTCTCTATAAGATCTGATGCGGTAGGCCCAGATCAAATACATCCTCGTTTCATTAAATTAATTTTACCCATGATTATTAGTCATCTGGTCTATATTTTAAATTCATGTCTGACCCGTTCTATTTTTCCCCGTGTCTGGAAGGTAGCAACTATTCTCGCACTTCCCAAGGTATCGTCTCCCAAAGAGTTGAGCGATTTCCGCCCCATTTGTATCCTTAGTTTCATTTCCAAAGTTCTGGAAAGGTTAATGCATGCTCAAATGGTCGAACATTTGGATGCAAACAAACTACTCACGGCATGGCAGTCTGGTTTTCGCTCCCAGCATAGCTGTGAAACTGCACTACTAAAGGTTACTAATGATCTGCGATTAGCTCTTGATAATAACAATATAGGTGTTCTGGTCTTGCTCGATTTTGCTAAGGCTTTTGACAGCGTAAATCATCTGATTTTGCTGTCTAAGTTATCTGCTCAGTTTGGTTTTTCGTCTTCGGCTACTGAATTGCTAGGTAGTTTTTTACGGGACAGATTTCAGCAAGTTAAAGTAAATGATGTTCTTTCTAGCCTTCTACCTGTCCTGCGTGGGGTTCCACAAGGTTCTATATTGGGACCTTTATTATTCAGTATTTTCCTCAATGATCTTCCTGATATTGATGAAGACGTGAAAATTCATTTGTATGCTGACGATGTGCAGCTTTATCTCAATAGACCAATTGGACTGATGGAGGATTGCCTAGCACGCATTAATGATGACCTGAATCGGATATACCATTGGTCAATGAGAAATCAACTCTTGCTAAATCCGGGCAAGTCTCAATACATGGTCCTTCATAACAACACGATTTCCGACATCAGAGACTTTCCTGGAGTTATGATAAATGGTTCTGCTCTCTCCCTAGTGCAGCGCGTCAAGAATCTGGGAGTAGTAATCAATTATACAATGAGCTGTTGTGACCATATTAATCTCATGATGAGGAAAATATACGGAGGCCTTCGTCAGCTCTGGTTATCAGCTGATATCTTATCGAGAGATATGCGTGCGAGACTAGTCAAAACACTTCTCCTTCCTCATTTTAATTTTGGTACCTTAATTTTTCCCAAGCTCGATAGCACATGCTCTCACAGGCTAAACGTCGCTTTTAATGACTGCATCCGCTTTATTTTTGGGCTTCGACGCTTTGATCACGTCGAACACTTGCGATCTCACCTGCTGGGATGTTCCCTAGATGATCATCGTGTGATGAGGATGTTGGTCTTTTTGTATATTCTGATACATTCTAGGACCCCACGTTATCTGTATGATCAGCTTCAGTTTTTGAATACATCTCGAAATCGTAATCTGCTCATACCTCGTTTTCGTAGGACCATTCTAGAGCGCTCTTACTTCGTTCAGGCTGCTCGCTCATGGAATGAGCTGCCTGCAGCCATTCAAGGTGCCGGTTCCCTCGATAAGTTTAAATCACGTTTAAAATATCGTTTCTCTGGTGATTATTAAATGAAATTAACTTATATTAAATAGGGAATTAAGTGTCATTGGTTTCAGTTGTGTTCGGCACGATATCTTCGACTCGGCAATGAATTGGACATTTTTGTGTTTTTTTCTTTTTCTTATTTATACTATAATTTTTAGATTAATTTTTAACATTATTACAGTTCGCTTGTTGTGTAAAATTTACAAAAAAAAAAAAAAAAAAAAAATTGTTTAAACTTTAAATTTTATTATCTTAGTTTATTCTTTTTTCACAGCATGTTCGAAATTTTAAAGTTTGTTTTTTGTTTCTTTAATTTTTATTTTATTTTATTTTGTTTTTGTCTTCTTTCATTTATTGAGTAGGTTTGTTTATTTTCTTTTGTTACTTTTATTGTATTATTTAGTTTTAAGTAATGCTTTTATCATGTAAACCCGCGTTTTTGTTATTTTTGAACTTATTTATTTGGTGTTGTTATTTGTTTAGTTATTAGTCGTTAGTTTTAGTTTTGTTCTTTAAGATACAGTAGTTTATTTAGGATGTAGATTTTAACTATATGTCATCTCTCTTCTCTCTTTCTATTAATGCCTCCATTCTTACTTTGACCTTTTTATTAATGTACTTACATATAAGTTATAATAACTTGTGT
Source organism: Dioctria rufipes (assembly GCA_963924295.1). NCBI lineage: Eukaryota > Metazoa > Arthropoda > Insecta > Diptera > Asilidae > Dioctria > Dioctria rufipes. Next base: position 14,977,131 of record OZ002745.1, read on the forward strand.
ACCTACATTCAACGAATAAATGCTAATTTGAATTTGAATTTGAATTTGACTCTTTTCGTTACATATAGCATACCTACGTAGCTAGAAACTGGAACTGTTGCCGGATGATGATTTTTTTTTAAACTTTTTATAGAGTTTGGAAGTTTCTATTGGATTGCAATTACAAGTAGGTATGATGTACGCGCGCTCTGAAAGATCTCTAAAAGCTTCGCTGGTTTACTCGAGGAGTTTAGCTATTTTTTCGATGGCTGATGCATGTACTGCGTGCTGTGGCATTGGCATTATTTATTGGGAGGAGTATACTTAGGTTTTAGTTAACGTAGGTCACTTAAAAGTAGAAACTGAAACTAAATAAAAATAAAATGATAAGTGATTAGTATCCCTGCATCAGCTGACTACTAGCACAAGAGTTATAAGTTCAACTTTAATCAGAAACTCAACAAGCTAGTAATGTCGACGTCTAAATTTTCAACAATTTTTCACCAGTAGCAGATGTTTTTTGGAACTAAAATTTGTTTTATATCCCAGGATTGGATAGTTTGGTTTATATTATGCTTCAAGGCTCAGTTTTAGTCTTAGAAAATTCTTCAAGCTGTATATGGTGTCTTCTTGTAAAATTTGTTATAAACAAGGAATAGATGGCGGAAAGGAAATCTTACTCAAACTATTTACCTAACTTTTACCCATATCATGTGATTATGTCTTCAACCATAACAGTACCATTTACAATACCACAAAATCATAACCGGACTTTATAATTTACATATTCATTATAATAAATAATTCGTTGAAATTGCTTACAGAAAGCACAAAGTCCACAACAAATAATTTCTTAAATTTAGTAATATGAAATTAATTTAAAAAACAATCGACCTCTTACCTTTTAGGCAGATTAATTGTTTGAAGTCATTTCTGGAGAAACAGTTTTTCTTTAACCAATAGATAAGAACATCCGCTTCAATCATTAGAGTGCCTGAAAATTAGAAAAATTCTTGCTTAAAAATTGATGTTAATAAATATTAAGCTAAAACTACTAGAAAAGATATATAACACGAAACTTTGGGATTTGAAAATTTTTCATGCCTAACCCGTTTAGGGATCTATTTTCAAAAATATAATAAGTATACAAAATAAATAAATTTTCAAATTTATCAAAGGGTTCATAGATACGTGAGCATAAATTCATAAAAAAAGGGAGATTCGGATCATATATGGGCGAAATATCAGAGAGGAAGATTGTTTGGATTAAGTAGTGGCGATATTGCTTGGGTCTACATTGATTCTATGGATGTAATCTGTTTTTATTAAATCAACTTGTCTGGATAAATATCTCTCAATATTGTTGGCATATAAGTCATTTGGAACCCTTTCTACTCAGTATACATCGATAAAATTGAAAGAGTTCAGAAGCGATTTACGCGTTTTCTACTTTTCAAATCGGATGGAGTTAATAGAAGCCTAAATTATATGGAAAGGCTACAGCGGTACTCAATGCTTTCGTTGGAAACCCGCCGTGGTTATCTTGACGCAATAGTCTACAACAAATAATTTCTTAAATTTAGTAATATGAAATTAATTTAAAAAACAATCGACCTCTTACCTTTTAGGCAGATTAATTGTTTGAAGTCATTTCTGGAGAAACAGTTTTTCTTTAACCAATAGATAAGAACATCCGCTTCAATCATTAGAGTGCCTGAAAATTAGAAAAATTCTTGCTTAAAAATTGATGTTAATAAATATTAAGCTAAAACTACTAGAAAAGATATATAACACGAAACTTTGGGATTTGAAAATTTTTCATGCCTAACCCGTTTAGGGATCTATTTTCAAAAATATAATAAGTATACAAAATAAATAAATTTTCAAATTTATCAAAGGGTTCATAGATACGTGAGCATAAATTCATAAAAAAAGGGAGATTCGGATCATATATGGGCGAAATATCAGAGAGGAAGATTGTTTGGATTAAGTAGTGGCGATATTGCTTGGGTCTACATTGATTCTATGGATGTAATCTGTTTTTATTAAATCAACTTGTCTGGATAAATATCTCTCAACATTGTTGGCAATAAGTCATTTGGAACCCTTTCTACTCAGTATACATCGATAAAATTGAAAGAGTTCAGAAGCGATTTACGCGTTTTCTACTTTTCAAATCGGATGGAGTTAATAGAAGCCTAAATTATATGGAAAGGCTACAGCGGTACTCAATGCTTTCGTTGGAAACCCGCCGTGGTTATCTTGACGCAATATTTTTATACAACGTTGTAAACAACCTAATTAATAGTCCGATAATCCTTAGCAAAATTAATTTCAATTTTCCATCGCGACGCATTATCCTCAATCAATTACAGAGTAATTTAAATTAGCTCCTCTCCTCAAATTAATATTGGCAATATCTTGAATTAATGTTTGACTTGACAATCTTGGCTCCATTTTATTCTTTTTCTGTTAATTTACTTTAATTATAGTATCCTTCACCTTTTAGTTAGTATTTTTCATTTCTTTTATAATTTTTTAGTTTATCTTTATTGTTTCATTTGAATGCTTCTAGTATGTATATTTAGTAGTTAGTAGTTTGCTTAGTTTGGTTTAGCTTAAGTAGGTTAGCTTTGTATCACTGTGTATATTTCACACTCAAAGCATGGATTTTGTAATACATTATTTCTTCTTGGTCCTTGAGGATACCACAGGAAGATCAGTAATTAAAAAATAATAAGAGTCCCAAATAGATACTTGATCCTTTTTAATTATTCTAAGACAGGGGAAGGTGCTGTATCTTGGTACCATTTTTGAAATAGTCCTTTTTATTTTATAAAACTAATGAGACAAATCTTAAGCAAACGATAATTATAGATTGCCTCATCCATAACCTTTAAATAGTAGTGGAATATGCAGTTAAACATTTATATTTCAGGATATATGAAAGGAAATTTGTAGGTCCTACTTTCCATCCAAGGTACAACATGCAGCTGTACCATGGACAGTGGGGTATTGTACCTTGCACATTTGTAATTTACTAAAAAGAAGTCATAGTATATCAACAGATTTAAATTAAATAACACTCTTTATTCAACCAAGAATAATGATATTCGCAAAGCAGGTTACTAAACAAAAAATTGCTATATATATACACATTTAATTTATTAGTTATCTAAAGGCCGGTATATGACTTTTTTGACATGTCCGTCGTACAAATGTTTGAAGTGTCCAAGGTACACACCCCCTTGAAAAGAAAACAAACTGCCTGTGAAATATTTTAAGACGAACAATTCACGACATGATGCACGATTTATATAACACCAAATATCAACAAGTTTTACCTTAGCTGGAATCCAAAGATCAACATAGGAAGAATAGAGCTTCAACACTTTCAATTCTTTATCACCAGAAAATATTTACTTTTTTCAGGACTTTTTTTTAAAGCGCAATAACTGCACATATTTGTCCAACAAACTAATTTCCAGAATAACTTAAGTGTCATCTGTCTGTTGCTTACTAAAATCGGTAGGTGTATAAATTACAAATGAGACAATTATGTTATTTGGGAAATTTATTTAACGTGATTGTCGATAAATCTTAGAATAAGCAAACATTTATAATAAATAACATGAGAAATGCAAATTGGGTAGGTAGGTAGGTGGGTACCTAAGCAGCAAATTTGTTTGCGCAGTGAATATATAGAAGAACTAAGAAAAGAACTAAGTTCTCTACCAAAGCTGCTAAAATCCAGATAAAAAATACTGCATTCGAATATTTAGAAAATATAATAACTGAGTGAGAATGAATAGGGAGCGTGTTCTACGCTAAGAAAATTGAGAATCATCGGTTAGCCTGAGGGCTTAAAACATATAACAAAAAAAAAAAATTAATTGCTACGAGTCTGCAAACAGCAGCTCAGATACGATGAAATTTTGGCATTTGATTCAAGGACTTTTGCTCCCTCTACTGGAAAACTGGATATGAGTCATGGAATGACACATTTACATAAACATGGAACATTCTTGGAACATTCTTCTCAATTTTCAACAGGGAGGCTAGATTCAGTTTTTTTAATACCTACCAGAAACGATAAAAATCAGATTTATACGTGTGACTACTGTCCAATGCTGCGAAGAAAAAGTATATAAAGGAAAAGACGAGGTCTTTACACGCTACAGATCTCAATTCTATCCCTATTTTGGGAATTATGAATGATCAGGTAAAGATTAGAACACGTCATAAAACAGTACGGAATAACCATATACACCAACGGAATAGATGATCTTCTCGTTGATCTATGTCTGCAGTTTTTTGCAGCTTGTTATTGGTCGGGATAAAAGGATACACATAGATGGAAATCAATAGATCGCATATCCGTTAGTGGATATGACTTTGAAAACAATATTAGAAGAAGTCTGAAATTTCGGGGTGCCGGTTTTCGAAGTACCACAACCTGACAATAGTGTGTTCTTTTGTGTACCTTGTTCAAAAACTCCCATATACTGAAGAGAAAAAATTGTTCTGACGATTGAAGCGAACTATTTGTACTGTTCGCTTCAGTTATAAATCTTCTATGAATATGTATGAGGCGTTTTTTGCGTATCTTTTGTTTTGCTCTGTTCTGCGGACACAAAAGAACACAGCTAAAATATAAGTACCTGAACTATGCTTGCAGAATAAAACTGAAAAATCGTTATAAAAAAAAATAATCCGATACAGCACCAGCAGTGCAGTAGTTAGTTTAAATTGAGTTCACACCAACGTATACAGGGTGTTTCCCCGTAGGAGGTCAATAGAGCAGGAGATGATATAGTATTTACCTAGACGAACCAATAATTATAGCGCAGGGGGGCAATAGCAACCGTTTAGGAGTTAAAGGGTGATTAGGAAAAAAAGCTAGTTTTTCACAAAACGCCCTGTATCTTAAAAACTACAAGGCGTACGGTCACTCACAGTTAAGAGCTCATTGTACGACTGCTCAATCAGCCCTCTCCCCTCAAAAATTATGGCTGTCTGAACTACAAATTTCGAATTTTCTTACTTTTTTTTTTTTTCATTTAACCTATATTATTTTTGCAAAAAGGTCATTAACATAACTTTTTTTTATAAAAACTGAAAACTGTAGACTCTCGTCTTTAGTTTGACCTATTACCTATTCTGCAGCCGTTAAAGAGTCATTAGCTGTTACGTCTTCTCAAAGCTATTCTTAAACATATTCTCAAAGGTAATTTGTTCCCTTTGACTGAAAATATACGTCTTTTAAGAAAATTGTCTAATTTTGGTGTAACCTGAATAGATTGTGAGCTAATAACTCCTTAACGGCTGCAGGTAGCATATAGGATGTAATAGGTCAAATTAAAGAGAAAAGCCTACAGTTTATACTTTTTGAAAAAAAAAAGTTATGCTAACCATCGTTTTGCTGGTTGAGCAGTCATTGGAAAGCCCATGAAGTGATACATACAATGAGCTCTTAGCATTGACCGTAAACCATGTAGTTTTTAAGATGTGAAAAACTAGCTTTTTTCCTTATTCATCCTGTAACTCCTAAACGGTTTGTATTGAAGCCCCCTCCCCCTTGCAATAAAGTTATTGGTTCATCTAGGTGGGTACTATCACCTCCTGCTGCTCTATTGACCTCCTACAGGGAATCATCCTGTATATATGTACTTTCCTACTCAAAATGTATGATTGTGATAATCCTGCACTAAAATAGGTATATAGTCATACGATCATTGTTGTTTAATACAACCGATTCTTTTGCAAGGATAAAACAGCACAAGGATATTAAAACATCGAATTAATTCATAATTTTTCATAACTGAGCCGTTTATTTTGAAAGTGGGGGCAAGTCCAATTATTGTAACGTTGAGATATTTAAATAATTTAGTTTCAATAAATTTAAAAATATTTAAAAGATCTAACAGTGGATTTTTGTGGGTTTTGAAGTTAAATGTAAATTTATTAACGAATAATGTTTATTATGAAGAAATCTGAAGAAAATGAAAATAATAAACCCAAATGAACCTGCCCCACTTTCAAAATTAATGACTCAAATGTTAAAATTGATTTGGCCCCTTATGTAGTAATTAAAATTTCATTATCATTTATTAACCTTATCATTCTTCTTCTTCTCCTATAGTTCTTTCTTCTGTTCAACTCAGTAGTTAGATAGTCCCGCTTTTGCAAATAAATATGAAGTCTATCACAGTACTAAAATCTCTTCCTTTTCTTTAAGGAGCACATACTTTGGTTTGAACAGTTTTGATATGTAATATATATAAAGCTAAGAAATTCTCATGGAATTTTACAAAAACTTATGTTAAAAATTCTTGGAACTAAAACTATTGCTGGAGATTTACATGTCAAAATTTCATTTGTTTCTGTAGTCTGGAACGATTTCAACGAGAAATTTTGGGGCCCAATAAGTAAGGAACCTTACCTTAAATTTATGAGAATAGCAGCTATTTACTGTTTCATATATACAGACCTGGCATATGGCCACTTTATTTTAGGTTTTCCTAAGGCAGCCTGTACTCAAAAGGCATCATGCATTACGCTGTGGAAATAGACCTGGTGTTTATGCCAATAGTCGGTCGGTAGGGCAGAGAGCATTAATCAATCGAAATGAAAACATCATTTCGGCTTAACTTTTCGAAAAATTGGCCTTGTACATCTGTATTGTGTAATAGGTACCAAAGTATATGAATTTACTGGGTATGATAGTGCAGAAGATATTAGCGATTATTGGCGCAATGTTGGTGAATATTGTAGATATACTGTCTACAAAGTTACGCATGATAAAGTTAATGTCATTAATTGACATGAGTACAAAAATCGTATCGCTTTTAAGTCTTGCTCAAATAACCTCGTGCAATGCATGAAGAAGCATTGGATTGGCAAAGTAAGAACGTTGAACGAACTTCAGTGTTTCTAGGTGGACAAAAGTTCACCGACCTTCACAAGCTCCTTGAGAAGACAAAATGCAGAGGTATGGTTTACGTCATTACTGATTACAGCGGGTTTCATGCTTATACCTTTGAAAATGTATGTCGCTCATAATTCAAAATGCGTCTATCATGCTTGGAAGGAGTGCATAAGACGATTCAACACTTCCTGTGCATTTTTCTGGCCTATATGTCAAGTAGAATATGAGCACTTTGGATGAATTAAAACGTAAAACGTACTGCACAATATTACGAGGACAGGAACGTTCAAATGAGTACACAATAACCAGAAACCAAGACAGTATAAAATATAAATATTATGAGTACTCTTAACCCGTATACAGGGGAGGGGATTTTGGTATCACTGTAAATAAAAACCTATAGCCTACAGAAATTGTTAAGACAAATTTGAGATCTTTCGACATTTCCCGAAAGAGAATTGTGTTCCAGTCTATTATCAAATACTTTTAAAAGAACCTACAGACAGTCAGAACAGGTGCTTCATTTTTATAATATGTGGGCTTTGCTTTACTTAAAAGTCAGAGAACACTAATGGGACTATTCCAGGACTTGATTTTAGACCAATAGCAAGTTGGGAATAGAAGGAGGAAAAATTTCTTTCTTCTATGAATTAATAATTTTCAGAGGATTCAGGCTGAGATTTGACATGCCGACTGGTTGGTTTATAATAACATCGGTAACTGAATATCGACGGCGATTACTCTCAATTATTGATTAGTTAAACGTCGTCGATGGGATTCCAAGTGCTAAGCCACCATAACGTGTATATAAAGATAAACCAACGATCAGATGTAGTCATATGAATTTTTGTGAGTAATTATTTCTGTTCCCATTATAATCTTTGTTAGACAATGGATCTGCAATTGCAAAGTATTTGATTCCACATTTAATTTATTTTTATAGAAAAGCAGCATAGCTCGCTTTCAATTTTGCTATAGTAAAAAAAAAATTCAACAATGCCGAGTGAAAGACCAGTCAAAATAACGTAAACGCATCTTAGAGGCTCAGAGTTAGACAAACCCGTAAAATCAATGATCATTCGTTTGTACATAATTTGATTTAATCGTTTTATGTTTTCATATCCCGGCCATATTAAAATTGATGTTATATATATATATTCCTGTAATGGATATAACCGATGTACTCACTGGTACTGCCTTGTGTTCGTTTGCTTTATTTTTTCACTAGATTTTTAACCGTATTTCTCCGGTGTACAAATTGATATTTTTTATTAACAACACAATTTCTGATTTCAGTTAAACTAGTTTTATTCAAATTGATTTATTTTATGAACAACACAACTTCTGGTTTCAGTTAAACTAGTTTTTTTCTTACACACTCTTAAATTTATCTCGTTACATTCCACCCGTATATGAATAGTTAGTTATCTTTAATTTTCACACCAACCGAACCGCCTTTTTACAAACTCTCCCTTTTATATTTCTTACGACTGCTTTTTCTAATTTTTGTTGTCCACTATTAGCACCGCGTTATTCAGCGTCTTATTCTATTCTCGATTTTTTTTCTTTTTTTTTTAAAGACCAATTCTTACACAAAAATCATTTAATATTTTACCCGTCGAACCGCCGAATCTCAGATCTCGAAAAAAACCCACGCTTCTTGATCGCTAAAAATCAACTCGCTTTTAACACCGACTGCGCTCTTCAAGAGATTTCAAAACCAACTCAGCCCTTGATCACTTTTATCGTGATCAAGAGTCTCGTTCAGGGTAGAAAATGCATAGTTGCATTTCTACCCTGAGAAAAATTTTCATTTATTCTGGACTTGATTAAACAAGTCCAGAATATTTTTCGTTGGACGGTGGCTTGAAAAAATGAAATTTGATGTTTTTATAAACATCAGCCACCGTCCCGTCGATTGAAATTACGGCGCGCGTATACATATAATGTAATCTCGCGGCGCGCATTTCTTATCGCGAAAGCTTTTTTTGTGATATGTATGTACGTTCGTACATACATATTATAATTTTCACGACAAATCGTACTGAAGGTACGATTTGTCTTTTGCTTTATTTTTTAAAGTAATTATTTCTACTGGCAAATTTTGCTGAAGGCAAAATTTACCATGGGAATAATTTTGTTTTAATTTATGGAATGTGAAGAAAATTGCTGATGTAATTTTCTTCATTGATCCAATAGATAAGCTAACCATGTTTTAGGCATGGTTAGCTTATGTTAAAATTTTATGGATGAAACTTTTTTATATATTATATATATTTGTATACCCTTTTTTAGGAATGTTTTTAGGTATAATTTACGTACATAACATTGATCTGAAATTCCCATATATGGAAAGAATGAAACTAAAACACTTGCAAAATAAATCAAGATAAAGACATTTTACTAACTTATTTCTTGTATGACTTTGTAAATACATTTTTCTACTATCGGATAGACAACAAAGTTAGGTAAGTGTTGAAGATAATATTTATTGATTGGCTGATTGAAAGATTGAACTTCATGATGACAAGTTTCCAAGATATCTACAAATTTTTCAAAAGAAATTGAATCTTGAAAATTTGGTAGAAAACCCTTCGCCTTCTGCATCAATTTCTATATGAAAGTGCACGATTCTGATAATGAATTTGTTGGTGAAAATTTTTCGATATCTTGGAAACGTTTAGGTTTTCCAAAAAGTAGGTATACACCTTGATACAAAAATTGTTTTGTCTCATTGAATTGTAATGACAAAGTAAAAGATGCCTAATGTTCCTCAGTATATAATATAAATACAATGTTACAGAAGAGGGTTAAAAGTCAGATATAGAAGCAAAGTTAGGAAAACCTTGAATTTCAGTCCCATAACATTCATTAAGGGGCTAATGGGATTGCGTAAACGACTGAGTTAGTTCTATGTTTATCAGGTTAATAGTCACCTTTCTGTACAAGTCAGGTTTTAGGAGGACATAGTAAAAGCGGTACACTGAGGAAAAACCTCAGGGCTGAGCAAAGAAATTCATAATGTCTACACTTCGATTAAAAGTTTTACAAATTTAACGAACAATTTCATCAAGTGCTACTAAAAATTAAAAACGAAAACGTTGAAGTCCGATGAACATGAAGGCTTAGAAAAAATGTGTATTCCTGGTTCGAAAATCATCTAGAAAAAAATCACGCACATACATACCAATCTGAAAATTTTATGTGAAGAGAACAAAGCATTATGACCGGAAGAAAGTATATGTAGGTCCCCCGTTCAAATGATAATATGAAAAATTTAAAAAGAGGTTCTTTTCTCGCGACGAAACATTACCCATATCCAACCCAACTTTGTGCATTCCGTTCCAAAATAATCTGCTCAATATACTGCGAAAACTAAAGTTGTTTGTCAAAATTATAACGCAAACTGATCGTCACGTTTTTGGACAATATTACCAGTCTCAGTGCAAGTGAAAATTGCTCCTTGGGGGAAGGATGTACAAAGAAAAAGTTAACCAGATGTATAAATGCTGTTGAAATTGAAATTTTCTCCCCGATAAATCTTTAGTTCGTATCAACGAAAATAAATAGCTTCTGGCAGAATAATGAGCAGTTGAGATGTATTTCCAATTTGTAGGTATCTACTAATGCATCTACGGGGTACGCTCAAATCCATCTCATTAATAAAAATTTAAAGATTCCTCGGTATTTTAGCAGATTGTTTGCGGATCACCTAGGCACAATAAAACTACGGTTTTCGCGAAATATTGCTAGAGCGATGATCACGTAAAATTACGTTTTTTTATGACACACGGTGGACTGCGGGAAACGTAAAAATATAGATCAATTTTAGCTAACTGCACAGTGCGATATTTGTTTACATCGCTTTTTGTATCTTGGGCTATATAGGTAAACCACCATGACCACACATAATTAATGATAATGATGATGATGATGCAAATATTTCGAGGTTGCGAAATTTTCGATTTATTAGTTTTGCTCAATGAAAACACCGTGTTAATTTTCCCTTCCAATAGTTACCCGGGGTTTTGTGCACTCAAGTTTTCGAAGTTCAGAGTAAGCCTAGTGTAATGACATTTTTCTGACAGTTCTCCCGAGTACCTCCAATTAATTGTGAAAAGTTATTTATAAAATGTGTGAAGACAACTAAAATATTCTCTAGCTATTTTTCTATTTCTATTCTTCTGATTTTTGCTTATTTTTGCTCAAGAAGTAATTTATATTCCCAAATCAGCAACAAATTTCAAATGACAGCTCTCAAGTGACAAATGTCACTTTTAGAGTAGGTTCGGGGTAACCCTAAGTTTTTCAAAAAATAAGATGGTGTAGCCCTAGGGTGCCCTAGGTTTACCCGAGCTTTCATCGAACAGACCTATATATTCTGACTCTGACACTAAAATGGTTTCGGGTAGCAAGTCCGAAGAAGAATGCTTCTCCAATCTTAATGGAAGAATTTCTAGGTCATCCTGAAATATCTAATGTTGGCAATATTCCAGAGACTGTAAGGTATGTAGTAAGACGGAGATGACTTCTTCGATTATTTTTTGAAGAAATAGCAGAAGGTAATAGTTTAGAAAGGTACTAGTAAAATAGCATTTAATTTTTGTTAATTTTACTCTTCCGCCCTAGGTACTTCTAAAGTTATAGTAATTTTATTTATATAATTATTAATTTCAATCATTTTTTTTTTGTTAAATTGATCGCTCCCATATTATGTTCGTGCAGCGAGTGGTCCGATTACAATGGGTTTAAACTACAACTCCCAGTGGAGTAAGTCTTCTAGGATTTTATCATATTAATTTCAAATGATATGTTTCCTACCTACCTACCTACAACCTACATATTTACTTTTCTGGAAATAAATACCTAATTATCGAAAATTTAAAATCAATATTCAAGGGCAATAATATTACCAAAAAGCAACGGATACACTAGATTCTTGCAAAATTCCATTAACAATTTGCTGCACGATTTATGATTTCAATCCTCCTAGAGCCATCTACTAACAGAAATGGCAAAACTGAGATTGCATGCTGACTGTTTTGTGTGTGTAAACACAATTTAAATCCATAGCCACCTATGCATCAGCAAAAACATATTGCTCTTCTTGTTTCATATGTAGTGATGTGAACTGAACCAATCAAAAATAATACGCCATCTTGGTATAGTTCCAAGATGGTGTTGCATATTCATTGGCCAAAAGCATCGGCCATTGTTAATTCTATATTCGAAATTATCAATGGCTGACAACGAATCGATCGTGTTCGATCCGAGTCATGCCATACGGCTCGTACAATAAGAGTAGTGGTATTTCTACTACCCCACCACCAAAACCGAAATATTTTCTGTTTATAAACTTTCGTCAAATTTGCGCTGTTGCCTATTTTCATTATCATTCTAAAAAAGTTGCTAGATTTTGTATAGTTTTGGTGGAAAATGATGGTATCATTTGCATTACCCCCACCACTCAACCGTCCCACCGCTCAACCGTTCATTAAAATTTCATCAAAGTTGCCTTGTTGCCTATTTTATCACAATTCTACAAGCTGAATTACAGAATTTGTAGGGGCCAACTGATGTGCCTGGCAGAATAGACTTGGCCAGGCAAATTAAAATAAAGATTTTCTCTATTGCCACCACTACACATTTAAGCTACAATTTTTTTCTCTTTTAACGAAGAGACTAACACGTATAAAAGAAAAAAACTAAATAGCTTTGGAGATTTTTCAAAATTCGGCATTTTGTTTTTTTAAATGCAAATGACGGGACTTTTTACATGAACTTATAAAAATTTTCAACAAGTTCATCCGATTGTAGTCAATTCTCATATTAATAAGCCCAGGTAAGCTTCTACGCTTAAAGGTCCCTATTCACTTACAGATTATCTGCAGATTCGGACTGTAGATTGCATCTGTCAGTCCAAATCTGTTTTCCACCAACAGATTGTAAGTTTGAAATTTGACAGATAGAAAACTTATGATAAACTGAAGATTAAGCACACTCCTACAGTTGGGTCCTCCGTCTATACGTAATTAGTCTGTTCACGATTCTTATGCAATTCGGTTGAATTTTTAAAATGATCTTATCAAAGAAGAAATTTGCTGCTCTGATTGATACTAATAATTCTTTTATCAGAAGTACCTACCAGTGAAGTAAAAAACGTTTCTGGGTGAAAGATTGGTTGCTTCATAAAGCATCTCACATATGCGGTTATTAATATTTTTCCTCTCAGAATCAGTAGTAGCTTTATAAAGTTCTATTTATTCCTGATAAAGTTTTTCTTTTTTTTTTTCTGTCCGAATATGAATCATATTTTACTTTCCATGTTTCCTGTATACTTCAAAATTCATTGAATGTTGTACTTCTATCCATGTTGGGAATGATGAGAATCAACAATTATCTGACGAAAATATCAAACTGATCTGAAAATAATGATTGACGATGAAATTGTACACTTTGCATGCAGTTTACGAATCTTCAGTCCTGCTATCTGACGATGAACTGCATGTGTGTGGTGGATTTATCTACAGATCTACAGTCTGCAGTTCATGTGCTGCCGATCTGGTTGACAATCAAATCGCACAAATTTTCAACATACACACTCAAATTACCTAGGCTGTAGATCAAATCGTACGATTTTAACTGTTAATGGGTGGCGGAATTGAAATACATATATCTGCAATTCGGATCTGTAGATAATCTGTAAGTGAATGGGGGGCTTAAGCCTAAGCCTGATACGATAGCAAACCTATTTAGATCTAACTAGAGTAGTAAAGTTATAAATTCATAGTTCTTTCTATTAAATATATGGAAGAACTTTTTTTGATAAAAACGTAGCGAATTAGAAAAAATCAACGAAGTAAACTGCTAAATGAATAAAAAGAGATATGCAAAAAAATCATTGTTGTGAGATCTTATTAGAGTTCAGAATTTTTTTTTTTAAATGTATACCCTAGGTACATCAGGAGCTGTTCTCATTTGGAATATTTTTGAAAGGCTTATAGTCGTATGTTTATACTACTGACATATGTACAGATTCTCCTATTATATGGTCATACTACCCTCAACCCACATTGCATAGAGAACTTAAGCCTTTTCAATTTAGAAAATGAATAATCTTCGGTAATGACCGTTAAAAATTTTTCCGATATCTGTCATGTATTCTTTTTGATATTGCTTATAAAACATTAATTTAAATCCATCGACTGTTAACACGTAACACCTATGCTCTCCTTGTAGATATTAAAGCTGCAAGCTATGGGTACTCACTTTATAATAACAATTTTATATTATAAGAGACGTGAATATGAGCAGGCAGTTCTCTACGTAATCAATTTAATGAGGTATCTACATATATTATCAACATGTTCTACTTGAAATCACAATCAGATTAGATAATCTGGCGACTAGATCATTGAGTAAATGGATGTTCCCATTCAATGACAGCTGCTGCTAACATTGAATTAACTTGCAAAGGTAAGATATACAGACTAACAAGTATACACTATCCCAAACCATGGATTATGGAATTAATCGCCATTTCCAGCATTATCTTAGGGAAATCACTTTGTGATTAAAACAAAAGGGCCTAAAGCAAAGCTTGCCTAAATGGCTCTTTTATTTAAGAGGGTAGGTATATATGTACCTACCTGCAAGGCTAAGAAAATGGGTATTATTATTTTTTATTTAATTTTTTAAATATTTATTTTATGGGATTTATTTATTGTTTGATGGATTACAAAAATCTAATTTTTATATATATATAGGACTCAATGCCCATGGTTTGAGGACGATGCTATACCAAAGTGACTTGCGGTGACAACTCCTGACGACGGAAAAATATTCTGATATCAAAAAATCTAATGGGATTCTATTTTTTTGTTTTTTTTGCGTAAACAATACTTTGGGGTCATAACAAGAAGATTCACTTATCGATTTTGCTACAACGCCTTGGAAAACATGCTGAGCTCACCACCATACTCCAGGGAGTGCAAATGCTATAATGGCAACGCCTCGGAGCGCGTGTTGAGCTCACCACCATTCATCATGGTGCGCAAATGTTATAATAAACGCAGCAATGTATTGCAGATTAAAGGTAAAAGAAAATTTCAAGGATTAAGTGCTCGTACAAGTTTAAACGCGTTTTCCTCGAAACCACTTTATTCAAACTGGAAGAACGGATTATACTGGAATACCTTTCCATGGATCGGGCGGCTTCACAGTTACATTTTCTATGAGAGTACCACTGACATATATAAAGTGGGCTGCTGACACTACTGAAATTGCTTACATTATTTGAAATTATTACGGGATCACTTTTCATAGTTGTCTCTTTTTGGTTTAACTACTTTATTCCACTGAACTTCAAATAATAAGTTCTGTACAACATCCATCATAGTCCAGATTCAGTTCAGTTTCGACGTGAATCAATTACAACAAATCATTTCCGAAACAATTAGAAACGAAAACCAACAAATCTTCCACCAATTTCCTCACACCGGTTCAGACCTTAATCATGACACAGGCCAAATATCTTTCTAACTTACACGACATGGATAGAATACCAGACGTTGAAAAAGTTTACCGGAGTTTTCCGGCGACCCAGCGGAATTCGGCTCTTGGAAAAAGAGTGCCGACAGGATTCTAAAAAATTATGAAAATTTGAGAGGCACCCCCAAATACTTCGGCATACTAAACGTAATCCGAAACAAAATTACAGGCAAAGCAGATATCGCGTTAGAATTTTATAATACCATATTAAACTGGGAGAGAATATCTTATCTTATATCTAACTCTTCAGTACGCTGCAAAGAGAGATCTGGGTACACTCGAATACCAAATGACCACGATCGTCCAAAGAAATATCAGCATCCCTGAATTCTACCAACAGGTCTATTATCACCTGTCTTTGATCCTGAATAAATTATCCTGCATGGATATTAGCCAGGAAACAATGAATGTGATGACACAAGCCTACCGAGACAAAGCGCTGGACACATTCGTTATGGAACTTAAAGGAGACTTACCAAAGTTGCTGAGTATGAGAGAACCAGCAGATTTGCCCCAAGCTTTACACCTATGTCTCAAGCTCGAAAATGTCCACTATCGCATTCAACATAGACAGGGAAATATTCGCGGCATACAGCCTTCGTCACCACCCCCGCTTCCACTTAAGAGAGCAAAACTCTCAACACAACCCATTTCTTATCCACAACGACCAAGAAATTTCTACCCAGAACTACTTCATAACCCTTCTAGACCGCAATACCCATGGCGATACACGTCACAATATCCTTAACGATATTTGCAGCAATATTCCCTATTTGTAGCACACGGCGAAGAACGGAAAAATAATCAAATTCTTAATCGTCACTGGATCCAACAAAAATTATATTCTGCCACCATACGTAAGGAATCCCATTCCTAATGAGAAACCATTCATAGCAAACTCTGTAGAGGGCAGCATTCAAATAACACATCATGCTTTAATAGACCTTTTCGGCCCTGAGCGCAAATTAAAACTTTTTATCCTGCCAACCCTTAAGTCTTTCGATGGAATTATCGGCAATGATAGCTTAAGAGAATTAGGGGCAACAGTCTACATACTTCCACAACCAATTAATAGAGAAATATTATTTTCCCAAGATGAGCCGAAAGATCAATGGCTTGGTTCGCCGATGTACCACTTGTAAAGAAAACAAATACGATAGGCAGCCGAATAGTCAGATTATCAACCCTACACCTATTCCAAATTATCCCAGTCACATCGTCCACGTAGACATTTACTTCACAGAAAAGAAATTAGTCCTCACTGCTATTGATAAATTCACGAAATTTTCCCACTGTAAACCCTTAAGATCCAGAGCTATAGAATATGTGAAACAACCCCTAAGGGATATCTTATTCTTTTTCGGCTTACCGGAAATTGTCGCGTTAGACAACGAAAAATCGCTAAATTCCATAGTTTCCATGCATGAAGATGGTTTAAAAATTAAAATATTCAAGACCCCACCCGATAAGAGTGAAGTCAATGGACAGATCGAGAGATTCCATTCAACCCTATCGGAAATCATGAAATCAGACAGTTTAGAAAGAACGTTCGAAGAACTGCTCGAAAGAGCTGCCAACGAATACAACCACTCAATTCATTCTACTACCGGAAAGAAACCCATAATATTATTCTATGGCAGAACCTTCAACTTAAGTTCCGAAGAATTCGAACAAACCCACCTTGGCAACATTAAAAAACTGAGAGAGAAACAGGAAAAGGATCTTAAGCCTATAACAAAAAACGTAAACCAATTAAAAGTTACGAACCAGGTCTGGTACTATACGTCAAGCACAACAAAAGGTTAGGTTCTAAATTGATCGTCAGATATAAACCAGAAATAGTGAAAGAAAATAACAACACGACAATTATTACTGAATCACGGAAAACAGTTCACAAAAGTAACATTAGAAACTAAAACGAAACCATTCCTTACTATAAGATCGATCCCCTTCTTATTACAGATGTGCTCTGAGCACCGCTTCAGATGCTAGATTATTCCAACTCGCAAATTATCGCCATTAATACCGGAAAGGTTAAAGTACAAGATGAGAATCTCAAGCTAATCCACGTCATTGAATTAGAAAGGTACAAGGAACTTCTAACCGAAATAGATCCAATTCTTCAGCATAACCAGCAGTCATCCCCTATTCCCTTATCTTAGACACGAATGGCTCCAAAGTCAAGATCTATTAGACAATTTAAAACCACACAAAGTAAAAAGATCATTAAATTTCATAGGTAGTGCTTGGAAGTGGATTGCAGGCAACCCAGACTACGAAGACTTCGAAATTATAAAAGACAAAATCAATAATGTATTAGAAAATAACAAGAGACAGGTAGTAATTAATAAATTATACAATGAAAGAATAAATAATATTACAAACATAACTAACGATATATTAAACGCGCTTAAGAAAGAAAATTTTGTAAATGACCACTTAGTCTTTAATATTCGGTACAAATTAAAAATCATTAAAGAAGAATTAACAAATATAAGATATTCCATATACTGGGCTAGGTCAAGAATTATTAATTCTATGATGTTATCAAAAGCAGAAATAAAAGTCGCAACAGAGATATTAGATAAAGAGAGCCTTCCGTACTCTACAGCAGAAGAAGCCGATATTAAACTTATAACAAACAGTTCTTGTCTACTTTATATTATTTATATTCCCATAACGACAACAGAAATTTACCAAAAATTGTTATTAAAGCCAGTCAAAAGAGGCAATGTTGTAAACGAAGTTTTATATCGTAGTATTCTGAAAAATGAATGAATGCAAGACATTTAACCAATTAAGAGAAATAATATTTTAGATATAAGCAACACTACTTGCATCCCGAATCTGCTCGAAAGCCTTAAATCATCTTGCCCTAAAATAAACAACCAGCATATTCCCACCATAGACGAAATATCCGAAGACATATTGTTACTGAATCAGTTCAATGAACCATCTACATCGAGGATATCCCCTACAACCTTAGCGGCACATTCTTGGTAAAATTCCACAATGCGATCAAAACCAACCGAAGATCCTACGTATCAAGAACGGTGTCAACTCTTCAACTCTTACCTGCTATTGTCCAACCGACTCCACAAGAACAAGAATACCGAGAACTTCTATCGCTAGAAATGATGAAAGAACTTCAGACCAATAATACTAACCAAATTGAGCTCCTACAAACAGAAAAATTTACCCATCAAACAATAAGCTATGGACTGATCATCGCAATAGCGTTAACGTTAATAATCATAATCGCTCGCAAGGCAAGTTACCACCGAAAGCTAGAAATCATCAGTCAATTTAAGGAACCCGAAAGAATTCAAGGAAAGCAGATAGAGGAGATCCCTGAACCAACCACGCAACACCACGCAGACGGAAATGAGATAACAAAACCAAGTCAATCAATTTCAATATCCACCATCGAAAAGCCATTAGCAAAAACCAGAGGGAAATTTTACGAAACTCCGTTTTTTTAATTCCTCGCAAATGAGGACATTCGCATCTAAGAAGGGAAGAGTTAACACAAAAAGTACGCAAAAAGTATCGCGACAAGTAAAATGAAGAGCAAAATCCACATATAAGTTAACACCAGCAACATAAACTTTCTCACGAAACATCAAGAAACATGAAACCAACAACAGAGATAACTTCCAGTCATTTCCTGGACTCGACAAACATCAAGAATGATTCTCACAGTGAAAACTGCAATCTAATCAAAATAGCCGCGAGTAGTTAAGAGTTAAGATTTTAGACTTTAGGAAAAGTTCAGTTGTAGTCTAGCCGCCGTGAAATAAAAAGTTCGTTTAATAAAATTTGTTTTTTTTTCTTACAAGTGAAAAATATTTTATTAACTTATACAAAATGTATGAGCATTTGCGAGCGGCTCAACAAAATGTATGAGCATTTGTGTGAAGCTCAACAAAAAGTATGAACATTTGTATGAGCAGTTGTGTCTTGATTTGACGATATATACCTACTTATGCCTCATACAAATCCAGATACGAGTATCTAAGGGTAAACTAAACTTAAGACCAAAATACAATTCAGAATGCTGTAGGATAACCAAATTAGTCTATACTTAAATCAATCATCAAATTTGCAAAAGACACCGTTGCTGTGAAATCCGAGGTATGAAAAAAACAAAAACCTTTTTGTCCATTTTAATACTATCTTTAAGTTCATATTCTTGACAAATACAACTCTCGATTAAGTCAAGCAATCTGCTCAGGTAGATCTGGGACTTTATAACAAAACTTATTCACATTTTGAAGTTAAGTTTCTGATAATTCATTGGCGTACTTGTAAAAGAGTTGAGGACCCAAAACAGAATATAAGCTGTTGATGCTATATTTAATCCATTCTACATTTGTAGAATGACATAAATTTTATTAAATTTATTTAGCTGTTTTCGATCACATCTTACTTAATTTACATTTAGTAACAACATGACACGTATATAGTCAGCGAAAATTACGAATAAGCTATAATTGGTTAGTTGGTTTTATTATTCTACGCCATTAAAACATTATTTTCATTTTCAAAACAAGAAACAAAAAAACATTTTTCTTATGTGCTTAGTGAAATTCAATAGATAATAGTCGTCCATTTTGGATACAACTAATGCTGTGGAACTGTAGAAAACTGGTTGACTCAACATGGGGACTTAAGCCAAATATAATGATCTGGCAGTACAAATCATGATCACCTATGCTGCAGCAGTATAGTGGAACAAATGTGCACAAAGCCAACCATACAACCGTCAGGAAGCCAAAAAAGCTCCAAAGGATGGCCTGTCCAAATGTAACTGATCTCATGCGCACAATATCTTACCAGCGTTCTAGAATATCCAATACTGGGCATCATATCAGATGGAATGGTCGTTAAACACAACCTCTGTCGGCCTCTCAAAATACGGATACCAAATAGGGAGAAAATAGATACAAGTCTAGAAAATGAAGTCCTAATCTGGTACACCGACAGTTCTAAAACCGAGAAAGTAGTACGAGCAGGAATATACAGTGTAATGACAAGATCTTATAACTATCAAAGCCTAGGAAAATACGCTTCGATATTTCAGGTAGAAGCTGCACTAACATAAAAATATATATCTACACAGTAAAAAAATTGAACAAATTGTTGCCACAAAGCTTAGGTATTTTCCGATAAGATTAGGGAATAGTCCTTACATTTATTCCCTAAAATGTAAGGAATATTCCCTAAAATGTAGGGACTATTCCCCACATTTTAATGAAAATGTAGGGAATATTCCCTACACTTTAGGGAATATACCCTAAAATGTAGGTTTTCTCCCCTAAATTTTAGTGAGAATTCCCTAGAATTTAAGGAATAGTCCTAATATTTGTTACAGTGTATATAGATAGTAAGCGGCATTGAAAACCATCTCATCACCTGAGGTAATGTGGGAATGTATTCAAGCATTAACAAACCTTGACACAAAAAGCACCTAACACTTTAATGCAGTGGTTCTTAACCATTGGTGCATTTGTGCAAGGGGCTCCGCGAAACGAAAGTGAAACGTCGTTTGAGAATTTTTCGTTTTTTTTTTAATTCCAAAGAAATTCTAATCAAGTAAGCTGAAATGAAACTATGAATATTCGCCTTTCTAATAATACTAATATTGTGCTTTGTGAATTGAAGAATCTGTCATTGATGAAAATGAAGTAGTAAATCAATTTCTTTGCTGCAGAGAGCTTACGGAACATACAACAGGAAAAGATATTTTTGACACATATTTCGAAAAATCCAAAATATCATGGGATCTCTGCGTAGGAATTTGTACAGATGGATGTCCATCAATGGTAGGATCTATTAAAGGATGTGTTACACCTGTAAAAGAAAAAAATCCAAACATCATATCTATCTACATAGTTTTTTACATCGGGAATCTTTAGTTTCAAAACCATTAATACACCTGTACTGGATGAAGTTGCACAAATAGTAATCAAATCATTCTTAAACAGCTTTGTATGTATGTATATCTATGAAAGCTAAGTATGAAAGTTTGCTTTTGCAGACAGAATTAAGGCAAAGTTCTATGCAGTTTATTGGAGCTCAAACATGAACTGCTGTGTTATTTCTAAAATGTAGTTTTGGATAAATTTGTTGAATATCTTGAAATTGATATTTAGTGTGCTAAATTGGCATATTTAGGTGATATTTTTAAATACATAAATTGAGTTAATCAAGTTAAAATTGAAAATATTTTAACATCCACGGACAAAATGGTGGCATTCAATAAAAACGCTTTGGTTTGGATAAAAAAAAAAGATTAATATATTTCCTTCAAGTCAAACGGAAAATGTCGCAGATATTATTCCTGCTATAATAGAACAGGGAGTGTTACTTTCTATGTATTCTAATACAATCTTTAAATACAGAATTATTTTTGCAAGAAAAAGAAGAGATTATTTCATTGTCAGCAGATCTGTCTTCTAAAAATAGAGTTCACAAAAATCTCAAATGAATTTTTTTTTAAATTTACTCAGAGCTGGGCAATACTTAAGTAAAAAAAGACTTAAGTACTACTTAAAGTACATTTGTGTCACTTAAGACTTAATACTCAATACTTTTGAAATGCCCCTACGTAGTACTTGAACATAAGTACCTGCTTCTATTTACTTGTACTTAAGACATAGTTTTGTACTTAAGTACCAAGATTTTTACTTAGGTATTTCTGAGTCTATTAAATACCTACAAATATCTAACTCTTCGTAGAAAATCAAACACAATCTCTAGCGCAACTGCTTTTTGTGTTTAGTTTTAAAGCACGCAAAGAGCTGGCAAGCTGCCGTACTTACGCGTTAAGGTAGAACCTTAGACAAACTAATACCATACAAACAAGACCGCGCAAGTAGAACAAAATCCAGTAACGTCTCGCTCGTATATAGAATCGACGATGCCTCGACTTGATGACATAACCACTGACATGTATAATATAGACTGAGACTCACTACGTTCATAGAAATACATTGCAGATAGTGGGCTCCCTTCTATACTGCTGACCCTTTCGGTATAAGCACCAAGTACCAACTGAGAGAGAACTGAAAACAATAAATAAATTAGTGGATTCGTCGAAATACAGAAGAAATTATAAGTGTTTTATTAAAATCACTTTCGAGCTGCGTGCTCAGTTTTTCAATTTCCCGTAAATGATTTTTTCAATGTTGGCACCGACGCGACGTAAGAACACTTTCTGACACAAGCATATTATATACGTCAATGGACATAACGAAGTGTAAGCAAGCACTGCCTCGCTTCAATATAAAATCAACGACGCCTCGACCTGATGTAGGGAAGGTCTCAATTTTGTCTTACAAATTTTTTCCTTAGAATTATTATACATTATTGGAGGTGATAATAGGTGCTTGGGCGAACCTCTAATAGTTT